>JAVJGI010000060.1:40283318-40410942 GCA_035590275.1 Ibycter americanus | reverse complement strand
ACCGGTGGCGGCGGTGCGGGCGGTTGGGGCGCTGGGCAGGGCTTGCCCGGTGCTGCCGCCGGCCTGGCGCAACCATCTTCTGCAGGGCCTTTTTCTTCTTTCCCCTTCCTCCGCTCTCCTCTTTCCTTCCTTTTCCCTTTCTGACTGCTTTCTTTCCGTTTTCTGGCGTTTTTCTTTCTTTTCACTTTCCTTTTGCTCTTTTCAGTTTTTATTTTTAATGGCTTTTTCTTCTCCTCTTCCCCTTTTCTCTGTTCCCCTTTTCTTCTGTCTCCCATCTCTCATCTCCTTCTTTTCCTGTTCCCCTTTCCCCCCTTTTCTTCTTTTTACCCCAGCATAGGGCGGATGGAAGCTCAGTAGGAGAGAGAGGGCCCAGACCGCTGGCGGTGGGATGCCAGAGCAGGGGGCTCCAGGCTCCCGCTTGCTCTCAGCTCTGCGTTTCCCTCGCTGCCGGGGCGGACATCCACGGGGAGCTCTTAGCTCGGCTTCCCGTCAAGCAAAACCAAACCAAACCCACTGAAACCTGGCAGAGAGGGGCTGGAAACCAGCACACCCCAAGGCAGGCGGCGCTGCGAACTGGGGCTCCCCCGGGGCGCCCCCACAGCGGGGTGCTGCCGGCACCAGGCGAGGCGGGCACAGCCTGAGCTGCGCGCTGTGAGTGGGACGAAGAAATGGCCCTGGCAGAAACCCCAGCTGGGGGATAATGCGCTGAAACCATCTTCCAGAATTCACGGGATATAGAGGCACGAAGTTATAGGAAGGGTTTGGGTCCATCAAGCTGTTGTTTCCTTTCTTAAGAGAGTTTTTAAAATGTTGCCTCCTTTTCTGCTAGCCAGCCCTTCATATAACTGTTTCCTCATGATTTCCGTCAAGTGGCACATCATGCTGTCCCAGAAGAATGGGAGTCTGTACATCAATCTGTGTCTAATAAATTGGGGAGCTTTTAACAAGTTTTCTTTCTCCCCTATGTGATTATTTACTGCTGCTCTTTGCAACCTCAAAATATATTAAGTGCATTAAGACCTCTTTTAAGCGATGCTTAAAGTGCTCCTGTGAAGTCTGCCCCAAGTGTCACAAACATCTCAGCTGCTTTCACTTAGGTTCAGGGGGGGGTGTTATCACCATCAGTGACAGTAGTTGCATACGTGGGGGGAGGGTGCATTTTGTTCAGAATATTAAAGCTTTCAGGGGCCTTATTGAACTCATTAGAGATCACATTGATCTGGCACTAAACTTTTCAGCCTGAAGCACAGAACAGAGTAACCTAGATTTTAAAGAGTTGGTACGCTTTGTCAGAAGAACTGTGACCCTTGCTTTCGAACACCGATTCTCAACATGTTTCTGGAGCTACTGCCAAGATCCCAATCACCATGACTTAGTCCTCCTTGCTGCAGTGGGATTGCTGAGCTTATGCATTAGGTTTGCACAGCTCCTTCTCTGGAACATCCTAATAAACTCTGCATAAAAAGCAGTATGATTGCTGCTGAGTCACGGTGGCAGAAGTCTCTCATTCTCCATCAAAAGCCTATGGATTTTTTTCTTCAAAGAGGCACAACTACTGGCTGGGATAGATGAGGGTTGGCAGAAATGCTTTAGAAACAAAACAAATCCTCCAGGTAAAAAGTTTAACAAAGCCTGACTCTGGCTGATAAAACCGAATGTCAAGAAAGAGTGGGATGAAATGTGGAGACTGTGTGGAGAATGCCTGCTCTGCTGGACGTCCCCAGTGCTCCGGGGGACGTGGAGGCAGCATTAGGGCTCCACTAGCCTGTCCAAGTGGATTTAGCTACACTCACAAGAGCCTACAAACCCTGCATCTTGCAGAAACGTTTCTCTGTATAAACAAAGGATAAGTGTCCTCCCAAAGGCAAAAGCTTTCTCTGATGGAGAAAACCTGCTTTGTGGAAAGAAATAGATGGCAATGTACACATGTACCACCCCACCTGTCAGTTCTGCGACCCCGCACACCAGGCTAAGCTGGGGACAGCAGGTGGAAAGAGCCAGTGCAGAAAGCTGGAGACAAGTTCAACATAAAAATTATTGTCCTTGTTACGCAAACAACACTGCAGGAGAAAACAAGAGGGTAGAAATCAAAGCGCAATAGGAGAATTCCTTCTCTTTCTCAGTTAGTTAAAAGCAAGAAATGCACTAGAGTTATGAACAACATTCTCTTTTACTATATCATTCAGAGATGTCAGATAACATTCTGAGTCATAGCAGATTAACAGTGTGACGTACAATAATCACAAGGTATCAAAAGAGGTAATTTAGAAGTTCACTAAGCAGACATTTCCAAAATAACCTTCACTTCCAGAAAGTCATTGTCACAGACTCCGGTATCAGGGAAAAGGGAAGAGGAGGAGGGTTGTAACAACACATAATAATAACAGTAATCGTAAAGATAACTAGCATTATGCAGTCTAAGAACTGATCTATTTTTTGTGTATAGCTTAGTAGACAAATTCACATGCTTTATTGTGAATACGGCAATCAAAAGTGATCTGTTTTAATACCAGTCTGGAAATTTCTTCATTAAAGACATTATAGATTCCGAGTCACTGTGCTACAGTATACTTCACCTAAACTGTGCCTAAAAGATTAAGTTGTGGTGCGGCATGTAGAAATGCATGCCTGCCACAGTGACAGATTTGGTTAAAAGATCACTGGCTACGAGACCTTAAATGTCAGAGTAATGCATGTGGTACAGATCCCTCAACAGATTAGATTAGACACTTCGATTTCTATACACTGGGTTCATTTGCTGGATCTTGTAGACAGTATTTGTGCTGACTTCCTCAAAGCATCCAAGAAGAGAAAGGCTAACCCCCTGAAAGCTGCTGCGATTTTTTATTAGAATGAGGTAACTGGATATTAAATGTTACTATAGGAATGATCAAGTGGGATTTATTGATTTTTTGCCAGTTCTCACACTCAGATACCATCAAATATATGTATTAACATACTGTGCCTATTTTTGAGCAACCTAAATTACATCCAAAGATGTGACTTAATGAGTCTCAGAAATGTTAACTTTGGTGCATTGCAAAACACCCACATAGTTGCTGTTGTTAGCAGTCAAGGATAAGCTGGTGTTATCTAAGGAAGGAAATCAAGTTAGTTAAATACATGCATGAACAAGTGACCTTACTTTATCAAAAGCGGAGAAAGTGGAGTAGAGAAGAATGTATTAGCCGAGTGCCTCTTCAGCATTACTCACTGATTCGTAAAGGTTAAGTTGTTTGGTTTTGTGGACTAGGATCTAAGTTGTTTTCCTGTCATGCTGACAAGATCATATTAATTCTCATAAAGACCCATATTTCTGCTTTCTCTAAGAAATTGCTTGTGATTTCTTTCTTTCTTTCTTTCTTTCTTTCTTTCTTTCTTTCTTTCTTTCTTTCGCTGGTGCTATGATAATGATATCAGCAATGACAACCAAAGTAAAAAGAAGTTGCAACTGCAAAACAGTAAAATCTCATGGAAATCAGAACAAAATAGGACAGTAAAAACTAAACACATGCAGAAAAACCAAGCACATGCAGGACTTGCATCAGTACTTGGAAGAGATTTTAACTGAACAGATTTTCTAAGGAACTACAATTCCAGGAGGCACCAGTTCCTGCTTTAGATCAGTCAGTGGAGCTAGAGTATTGCTGCAGAGCTGGAGAGAGAGAGAGAGAGAGAGAAACCAATGCATTTTTAGCTTGACCTAATCTAATTATGCAGACTCTCTCTAGGAAGAAAAAAAGATAGTTACAGGGAAGTTTCTTGTACACAGAAAACATGCAAGAGCATTTGTGTAACTCACAGGTGAGTGTATCTCAAGGAAGATGATACTCCAAATGACTATGATTAAAAATGATAGCACGTTTCATGGAAAATTTTAGGAATGAAACCTAAAGCTGTGAAGGGACTTGGATATCTCATTCTTCATAAAATTCTTCTATGCCTTAGATGTAGGTGCCAGTGTGTTTTTCGTCTTCAGCTGACATCAGACAGCCTAAAGTTTCAAAGTACCTAATTCTACACAGTTAAAGTCCCTATGCATCTACATTGTCACTTGATGTTTTCAGAACCACCCAAAAAAAGACACTGTCACATCACTTAAAGCTTTAACATATGCTGAAGCTGTATCATAGTTACCAAAGCAATCCGTTTCTTGCTTCTCAATGCCTGTAAGGTCTGAGACAGGCATGTGTGAAACGACACACTTGATTCTCTTTCAACTGGAGCCCGAACCGGGAACACAGGAGACACAAGGTATCTTTGCCTAATCTGGAAGGCGGATTTGAGCTGTAATGTTGAACTCCAAAGTTCCTGCACTGACATCAGGCAGTCTATGACTGGACACTTTCCCATCCAAACTACTCCATTTTAATACAATATTCATTTATTCATTGTATGCAAGAGTAATTGCTTCTACACCGGCAATTAGAACATTCATGTAGCATTCGTGCAATCTGGAATCAGATGACTACTCCAAATCGGGAAGGGCAGATTGTGAACCCTGACAGCTCTGGTGAAGAGCTTTAAATTGTAAAGTATTTGTAATGAGGGCTAAGGGAGCTCCCTTCTAGCTGGGTATTTTTACAAAAACAAACTAATTTATGTATGTCACCTGCCTCCAAAATATGTTGACTGATAAAAATTGTAAGGAAAAGGGGGTAGTTCCTCGGAGTAAATTCTTGGATGAGAACTAACATATATTTCCACCATTTTTGTGAAGATTTTGGTTTGAGATGAAAACAGTCCGGTTAGGTTCTGCTCCCCTGTGATTAAAAACCTCCAGACATTTAATGGAAGAACAGGATTATTTTTTTCCTACCCAGTACTCCAGGTGTCTCCATACTAGACTTGCTGTCCTCTGCCAATTCCATCCTCAGGTGCTTGAGCCTTCCTACTTAGGAATACCTACTAAACTGACTATTTGTGTTCTCTTCACTCATGTGCAGCAGGAAACAATGATGCATCTCACATCTCAGAAAGATGCTCCAGTTTTCTGTACTGTGCCAAAAGTCAATTAATTTGCTGCAGGATACTCTTGACTTATTTGCTGATTTCTGGTGGTGTGCTCATTACCACTTTAAGTAAAAGAACAATGGCACAGCAAAAAGTAGGATTTAGTCTCTTCTGAAGTTTCAATGATGATTTTCTTAATGTTACTCCATTCTAGACTAATCCTAGTGTGCTTTACATATTTATCTCCCTTGTCTTTTGAGATAGCTCAAAGTGAGATCAAAAAAAGGTTTTAATCCTTCTTGTTCAGAGTAAGTTGACAGTGAAAACTTACTAATTGCAGATATGTCAACTTGTCATCTCCCAGAACATGAGCCTCTTTACTGTTTGTTTTTTCATTCTTTATAAAAATAGCAATATACCAGTTTTCTTTTTTTCGTAGCCCCTTTTATCAAAACAGCTCAAAGAAATGCACATCTTAAAAGATGGCTCCGGAAGTAAATTACAATTAACCTTATTTTACGCAGATAAAATTGAGTCAACTGGCATTTATGTGGGTTTATCCAGACCATATGGGAACTCTATAGCAGAAGAGGAATCTATCTGAGATCCCAGCTATGATTCCCAGTCATTCATTTGCTTTCATCATGAGATCATCCTTCCGTTCACAGTAATTGATATTTCCTTAGACAAAACACAATGGAATTATCCCAGGGATTAATTTGGCCTAAGACATTAATTCTGAGAAAAGTCCTACTTGACAGATGGATGCTTGCAACATAACCAAGAAGTCTGTGGAGCACAGCCTGGATTTTGTGCAGGTGGAGGATAGGGAGTACAAGTGGTATATCATATCCTGCCTCTCATCATTTCTTGGCAGTTGTATTGCCCAGTAGATGGAAAAGCTTCATCAACAGCTGAAAATCTGTTTCTTGTCATCTTCCTTCCCATAGAAAGAAGTGAGTCATCGTGCTGTCCATCAGCCCTCTATTTTTCAGGGTACTGACATTTCCCCTGTGATGCAGATGTTGAAAGACAGTTTAATTTTAGTCTAGATCTGTCTACTTCTACTTCATTTGTCCTTCAAATGTACAACCTGGGACATGGGCTGTGAAAACTGGACAAAAAATGATACGTCTCTATGGCAGCAACATCAGACCTTTGTCCCACAGCAGAGCAAAACCAGCCAAAGATGCAAGTGTAATTTCCACCTCAATCCCTGCAGATTTTCTATGGAATAACCTAATTTACTTTTTTACTTCAGTACAATCTTGGCTTCCTGCTGTACAAGCATGAAGTAAAGCCAGGAAAACCATGATTTCTCTTATTTTAGAGAGATCGTGTCAACATTACCAAAACATATCTAACACCAACACAAGCACAATACTCAGGAGTTAAATAAACAAGGGAAAATTATTATAAGGAGTAAACCTTTGAATCGCTCTTAACAGAGTCAGCTTGATTTTTCATAATAATGTTGGAACAAAATGATATTTTGTCCTTTAATGTAGACAGGTCCAGAGAGGATAGTCAAGGAGTTCCAGGTTCTTAATGAACAATAAAACAGAAACAGCAACTAAATTAGCAGGAACTAAATTGTTTCATCTCCTCTGCTTGCTCAGTTTGAGAAATATCTTCTCTGTGTACATGAAATCCTGAATGGAACTCTCAGATGGCCTCTGTCTCCATACTTTAAAATATAATTAACACATGCCAGCAATAAAGTCACATTAAATTTAATTTTTAATGGATTAAAGACATTACTATATTTTTTAGCGGGTTAAAGACATTGCTACTTTGATTTAGAGCTAAGACAATTGCTTCTCTTGTTTGCAGATGTGGAAAAATACAAAACATGAACAGTTTGAGGGGTTTTTTGTGCACAAGGTTTGTAGCAGAAGTTTAATCAGTTCAGTGGAGCATTCACAGCTTTTAACTGACTGCAGTGACTCAGGATATGCAGGTGACCCAGTTTTCTCTCCTGCTGTGTCACACAAACAGACAGATGAAGAACTGTACACTTTCTGTGATCAGTGAGTCAATTGGTTGGCTACAAGCTATTATGTATAGATGCTGGATTCCAGTTACATTGGTGTGTGACATAGGATGCAATGAAATAGAGGGTTATAATCTCCAGTGTGCACACCAAAAATAAAATTCTTTGGAGACCCTACTCAGGCATTTTTTTCTCCCATCTACACTGGCACAAGGGAGAGAATTCCCCTGTTTTGCCAAGTAGCAGTATTCTAATTTGTTTAATCTTTCCTTAATTTTTTTTCTAGTAATGTTTGCTTGCTTTGTTTGCTTGGGAAAATATACCTAGCTCTAAGCCCCATAAACTTTACCATCACCAAACTCGCTCATATATACCAAGGTCTTTGTACACTGGTAACAGAAAACTTGGGCTTTGATCAGTCTCTAATGATCTTTAGGAGAATTTAGCATTGTGAGATAGTTTTCCATTATAGTTTATAGATAAGGTTGGTAAGCAGAATATTGTGCTTTCCATTTCCGTTAGGAATTTTTTGAAAATTAAGATATGTTTCTGAATACATCCCATGGAAAATACTGACTTTCTGTGTTAAACCTTTAAATTGGTTTCCTGAATCTGCTAACAAGTGAAAGATGCAACCTGCTCTGTCAACAAAAGGGTTTTCCCATATGCTAGCTACCATGTGGTTAAAACCGTATTTTCTAGCGTAGGTACATTGTCAGAGATTTTGGATTATATTTGCAGCTGGTACGACTTGTCAGAGCTTCAGCAGAACTGTCACAGTTTCTATCATCTAGCGTCTATTCCTTAATACTTAATACATAGGGAGGCATGAAAAGAGATAAACAGGTCTAGGGAATGTTGATATTTTAAATTCCTTCCGACCCTATTTTGCACAAGAAAGAGCATTACATTTGGCTATGTAAATAGATCCCAGATTTTAAAATAGCCAGGTTCTTTTCTGCCTCAAGGAGAAAGAAAGATATAAACCAGAATTATTGGCTTTCTGTAATATTTTATATTCAATTTTCTCTTGTTACGTTCATGCCATGTAATTGTGTGCACATGTGTACATGCGTGGTCCTTGTTGTACAGGGTTACAGATTCTTGTCCACGTGCCAGAGCTCTACCGGGGGTTCAGGGAGTTGCTGCACACTCTCCTTTTTTCTGTGTACAACAATGAATACTCCATCCTAGATCTGCCAAACGCATGGTTTGATCCCATTGATATCCATTTGGCATCGGGCTGTTATTCACTAACCCTTCACCACAGCTATTAATCGCATGCACATGCAAAGTGCTGTTTGCATGGGGTGGGTTCCCATGCCTGCTTCGCTGTCTCGTGTTATTAAAGGCTCTAATACCCCTGCTCTGGCCTAGTACTTCTCATCAGTCCATCACTGAAATACATATCCCCAGGGGATTCCTGGCTCTGCACCCCATTCCCAGCACCCACCACATACAGACCCATCCAAAGCACAGGGCATATTCCAACTGTTTCCAGGAAACTGCATTTTCCATTACCTTGCAGTTATCCCTCTTTCCCTGGACTCACCCTCAACACTGCACCGTTGTATGTTGTGGCATATTTTAACGGGGGTCTTTGGAGAAAACCACCCATTTTACAATGACATTTTGAACATTTAACTGGCTGCAAATTCTTCATTCTTCATCTGGTTTGGTCTCAGCGACTTGCCTAATTTGGGCTGATTTGGACAGTTTCCATTAGCGGCAGCAGATGGTAGTTGGCTGAAACGTTCCTGTGACACAATCCTCTATGTGTACAAATAACCCACAAACAACCCACAAAGTACTTTTTTTTCCCCCTGGTCACAGCTGAAATCAGATAAGAAAAGGTTTCTTCATTTGCAATTCCAACCCTCCTCCAATAAAAATTTCTCTTTAACTTTGAAAGAGTCCTGACAAAAGTTAGTGGTGAACACTGCCAGATAAGCACTGCCCCAGGGCTACAAAGCAGCACCAGCCAGGCAAAAGAGCTACCAAACAAGACTCCAAAAAAGTTGATAGCAACCCAAGAGCTTTACCAGCAAAAAGGAACTGAGTCATGAGCCTGATTTTGTGAACATGGGATCAAATCCCTAGTTCACTTAAGTCAGCATTGCTTTCGTACAAAGGCACAGCAATTAGGCCAGCTGAGTGTCTCACATAAGATGTCTGTAAATGTATCTTTCCATCTTTACCATACACTCTGTGGGGAAACTGCTATAAGGCTATTTACACAAAAAAAGATAAATGTCTCATTTTTGCATATATTTGAACTCAGCTTCAGAGAAAATTTCTGATAGCCTCTCTAACGTGCATTCTAAAAGCAAACCTTCAGTGGCAAAACATATGGAATAATAAATTATTTTTCACTAGAAAAAATAAACTCTTGTCACAGGGACACATTTATCTGATTCATATTCTCCAGTGATCACTTTTATTGCAACTTTTTAAGCCAAATAGTTTAGTTTGAGTTTATAAGTTTTCTGGTGTTCAAAGTTTGGCAATGGATAGACAAAAATACACACATAGCAGAGGACGTGATGGAAAAAAAAGGGAGCACAGGGCTGGAGTAGGCTTCCTGAGATGCTGAGCTCAAGGACCTCCAGCTGCAGGCAACGGTGGATGGGGCCAGTACCCATTATTCCCAGTACCCGGTTTCCCAATTATATTCCTCTTGGGGTACTTCTGGTCTGGTGTTCCTATCACAGAACCTAGTGCTTCTGGATGGTTTTGAGAGCATTTAGGGAGCTCAGAATTACAGAAACAGATGTCAAACTTCCCTAATTTGCTGTGTAGCTATTAGAAATCATGTTTTCTTAATCCCATTGTCAAAATGGAGCCAGGAAGATCTTTGCCACATCTAATGCCTAGCATTTTCCTCATCCTACTTTCCTTATGAGGCAAAGTGGTGGAGTGTTTGAGAAGGCCTGCAAAGCTGAGCAGCAAGATCAGCTGTTCATCCCTAGGTATGCACTCACCACCACCAAAAACAGTAGCTGCTTGCTGCTGTACTTCTAGAAGATCTTAAATGCCCAGAGCACTGCGCTGCAACAACAACCTTTTTCTCCTTTACATGAGGAGTAAGTATGTGTGGCTGCAGAACTTCAGAAAGGAGGAAAACTTAGCTAGGTTTGTTTGAAAGACTTTGAGGAACTTAAAAATAGCACAGAAAAATAATAATATAAAAATCCGTTAGTATTGCTGTCAAAACTAACCTTTATTCTAAATGAAGAGAAGTGACTACACAGAGGTGAGAGCATGGCTGCCTACCCTTTGCATTAATCACTTCTGCTGGAAAGGTGCAGAGGGGAGCATACAGTGATTAATCCAAAAGCAGTGGGAGGATTGCATTCTAGGAAGGGCACAAAAGTCTCAGGTCCAGAAGTCCCTGGTATACAATGGAGGATGATATCACTTCAGTAGAGAACTGCAGTTCAATGACGCATTGTCAAATCTTATTCTGTAAGTATATAATACAACGGATCAAGAAAGAAGCCTGTTATTCTTTCTAAATCACAGGGATTGAAAGGTAATCATTTCCTCTGTCTGTCTGTCTTTCTTTCTTTCTGATTGCAGCATTCTCTCTCCTCAAATCCTAAATAAAGCCACAATAAAGCCAATGGTTTAGAGAGACTTCCAAAATGCCTTTGAAGAATTTGTGATGAATTGATGAAGGAGTTTACTTTCAGGCGGTATTTTAAGTTAGAGACATTTCATAACAAAAAGGGACTGTGTTTGTTAGCAGGTGCAGAGGATAACTGTCTCTTTTCACTTAGAGACACCCCATCTATTTTCAATTGGCTTTCAAGTTTGTTTGAGATTATTTTACCTGTGCAGAGACTTAGGAGGTTTTCGAAGGTCTGTGTTCCTGCAGTTCAGAATATATGCTCTTGGTTTTGGGTTTGGTTCCAGTGGAATTTGCAGTCGTATTTCTTCCCTTTTGCTGTTTATCCTGTTCTTAATCTGCATTGATTTTTCCCCCTATAAAGCAGAAAAAAATCAATTTTCCATTATGCTTTTTAATCAGTCATAGCAAGAGTTAAACAGTCATGGATATTGCAGGTAAAACAGCTGATAATCAGTTGTGGAGTTATCTCATTTATTACTCTGAGTTGACAAGGGGTTAAATTCTTCCCTTAGCATCATGGCTAAGGCAAGCAGAGAAGTGGTGCCTGGCATCCAGGTACAGTGCTTGCCAGAGCAAAGCCTACCTCAGAGGCTGTGCCAGGTGATGTTAGAGACAGTTCTGCCATCCTGGGGGCACCTGGGGTAGCTTGTACTGATGACTGCAACATCTAGAAAGAAACAGCTAGAAAGAGGCAGCAGCCTGCTGTCAGCAGACTTTAGGGTCGGGAAGTGATTCTCCAATCTAAGCATTTGTTAGTCACTGGCTGGGAGACCTTGATGTGCTGCCGCATTACAGAGGCAGGACAAGAAGTGCTGAGACTGGAGCTGCCCGTGCAGTGACTCACCCAGGGCCTGAAGCAGCTTTCCTTAGAATCAATGGGAGCCTTTCAATTGGTTTAACAGCAGGAGTTTGTTCAACAGTCACCATCACGTGCTGGGAATTATTTGTCCAGTGGAAAGTGCAATGAAAAAAAATAATTCCCATATTCATCATCCTCGATTGACAAGAAATGAAAGGACCCTGGTAAAATAATGTGGTTTCAACCTGAAAAAGACACTTCAGGAGTCTGAAGACTGGGATAAGTAGATCTCTCCCTTCCCTGATTATTAAAGTACAGGGTCGGGAGACTGCTCTGTGTAATAACTCTCTGTGGTCACAGGTTCAGTTTCACTACTATGACTCACCCTTGATTGCTGTTAGGTAAGTGCCAGATGCCTTCTTATTGCTCTCAAGCTTCAGTTCAGCAAAACATACAAGCACACGCCTAAACACTTTTCTGAATAACAATGGTCTTCACACATAATTAAAATTCAGCACACACTTCAATGCATTGCTGAATCAGGGCCTTAATGCTCAGTATGGGTGATTAAAGGATCAGAATCTAATATTTTTTGCTGACAATATCACAATTTTTCACCATACCTCTGTAAAATTGGGATAAAAGCTCAAAATGAAATTAAGGAGTACCTTTAAACTAGCTAAACATTATGGTACTGAAAAAAAAAACACCCAAAACACAGGTTAATGTCTCTGCTGGAACCAAGGAAATGTAATTGCCTCATTAATCACACTTTTACACTTCATCACATCTAAGTATAAAATATTGATCAGTGGTACTCTCCATTGCTCGAACTTCACAGTGTTGGTCGGGGCACTTACGTCCTCCAGATTTTGTGACTTCTCCACTGTGTCCTACCCCGAAAGAAGAGGCCATTACTGAGCACTTCCATGTTGACTGGCACCTACATGCCCTCAGGGCCATTTTCACAACTGCCACTTTACTTTCAGATATCTGAATGGTGATGTAGGAATGGTAGGGCAGCAGTTCCTAGAAACAACATGGCAAAACTATTAGGAAAAGGCTGCCCCTTGGTGGTCACTCCTTCCTTAGCACTGCTGGCTGGCACAGGACTGGATACTAGTGCCTGTCTCCATTTCCACCTTGTTTTTTCAGCCAAATCCAGCCAGCTTCCACCACTTTTCAGTGTCAGTCTCCTCTATGACTCACATACAGATTTTGCTTTTGCCTCCATGGCACTCTAGGTACATTGTACAGGTATGCGTGAAACACAGAGAGAGGTAAATTCTTCCAAGCAGTTTGGGTATAACACCCTTTCCTTTTTGGTTTGACAAAATACCAAATGCTTCTGCTGCACGTGGTTTCAGGCAAGCCTAAGTTGCTAGCAGCAATCAAAAAAGGCAATTCTTCTCTGTAGGGATGTTCTGAAAGATCCCACTCTACTGCCTTCCAGTCACTCAACCCGCTCAGAGAAGACGACTAGAAGTTAGACCATTAGATTAGCTGCATATACCAGGAACAGCAGGATTATCTAAGACTGTACAACAAGGTAACATATTTCATGTTTTCCTCAATTTTGCAATATGTCAGTTTTTACCAAAAAAGCACACAACACTCATATGTGCTATGAGTTTGTCTTGTGCTGGTCCACCTAGTGATTCCTTCCATTCAGCCCTGCGCAGCTGTTAGACCGCTCCATTCTGTGGACATCTCGGGAAGGGTTGCCCTGCCCTTTCCTCAGGCATTGGGTCATCAGGCTCACCTGAAGTCATGTGCAGTTGGACCACTCTGGCTCACAGCCAGAGTGACCACCAGATTTTCCTCTTCATCATGGGGTGAAGGTGCTCCAGGGGTGAACATCTACAGACTCGTCACTTTTTGTCATAATCCCAAGGACTCCTGTTTTCCTTAACTGACAGAGAGCCCTTAGCCAGCTGGTCTCCTTCATAAGGTTATTTGTAGGACAAGCTGCTTTCAGCCCCCAATTGATCTTACAGACCATTTTGTGTGATGGGAGCTGGGTATGGATATTTGTGTCTAGCTCTGACTTTCCCTTCTGCCACTCTGCTTTTCCTCCCTCGCATACACTCCCCAAGGGATGCTGCTTTCACTGCTGGCACCTTTCCTGATCCATCCTGGAGCACCCAGAGCCAAGGTCGCCCACACAGTTCCTGGTGCTATGTGAGGAAGTGTCTGAGTACCTCCTGGACAGGGCTTGGCTGTCACAGCAAGTTTCCACTCTCAGGCACTTCTTCCTCTCTGCCAGCTTCTGCTCGAGCAAGCAAACATTGTGGTTTCCTATGTTTGGCCATTGGTCTAGACCACATGAACTCTTGCTATTGTTTCTTGCCTGTTTAAGACCTTCTGCTAGGATGAACTTTCACCACACCCAGATTTTGTTGACACTCTTTCAAGTCTTCTCATATGATCCTAAACCATAACAAATCATCCCCCCAGGCTTTGTTCGTGGTTCTTACCTCATGTTTCCTGCTCTTGTACAGCTCTCCCTTCATGAGGAAGATAAAATGACCAGCCATGAAACTATCTTTATTTCTATCACTTGAACCCAGCTTTGTAACCCCACAGCTCAGCACCTGCTACTGGGTAGGCTGGGGGTGCCACAGGCACAGACTAAACTGTCTCTGTGAGATAGCAATCCAGACTGTCAGAACTTAATTTTTCAGGCCAAAATTAATTTCCCTGTTCCATGGGCAGTTTTCGTAAGGAGAGCCATATGACTCGTGGTTTGTTTCCAGCATAGTTCAGAGAATACCCATAGTCTCAGACAGTTCAGTGAAACTCGGTCATTCTTAATTGACATGTCCTGTCTGACTTGCAGGCTAAATGGCTTCTTCAGCTACACCAGGCAGAGGGACCTCATCTTCTTGAAACCACTCTAAGAACTGATAGACAGAGGTATTTCAATTTCCAGTCTTTGCTGGTGGAATGGCTAAATCATGCAGGCTTCTTGGTCCTGGCCCCTGTACAGTAGATTTTCACCTACTGTGATGCCTCACCTCCCACTGCACGCTGGTCCTGTGCTACCCAGTCTGGGACGTCCTTGCACAGGACTGCAAGAACTGTTCTCAGATAATCATCACACCAGCACTGTAAAACAATTAGGGGAAGTGGGGGAGAAGATGATGGTGGTATAGGCAGAGAAAAATTACGTACTCCAGTGCCAGATGTAAACTGTCACAGATCAGTAGTTCCACTGGGATATACCTGGGCAACTCTGGCTACTTGGCACAGTGCAGCATTTTTCCCTTTTTTCTCCTTCCAGGCGCTTTAGCTGATTCATCCAAATATCACTATCTTCCAGAGTGGGCTGGTCATGTAAAAGTTATAGTCACTTTAATATTAATTTAGTCACACACACTCACAAAAAAGCTTCTGCCATCTCTTCTGGATTGAATTCCCTGAACACTTTTTATTTCCTCATACTAGTAATGCAGAAAAAAAAATGTGGCTTTTTTAGATGCATTTTACTTGAGCTCAGCTTAAGGTGAGTTTTCAACAGCCAAGAAAAACAAACACCAGCTCCCAGGTCTGCTCTTCCACAGTGAGGTCTGATAGACAGCAGCCCTTTCGAGTTTTAGCCACTGAGTTGTTCAGCTATCAGCTGGAGACAAGAAGTTTAACCCAGATCTGTTTTCTCCATGTTCAGATTTCAGCTGGGTAAGTGTAAGCATGGGCATAACGGCTAACTGAAAGTGGTTCTTGTGAGATGTGGACACTGTGAGAGCTGGGCTCTCCTTTTTTTGGGAGACATCTTTTCTGATGTGTATGGCATGTGCACATCTCCCTTATATCTTAATACCACAGACTTCATATCTATGCATTTAATATGTGAGGACTGACAAAAAACAGCCCGAACCAACCGTCCAGGGTTGCTTTCTCCATGAGGATTATCAAGGCAAGAACGAAGAAACAAGTTGAACATTGAAATGTGGTTGTAGAGGCTTTGTGGACCTCTGAAACATTGCCAGTTCTGCATTTCCTGAGGTTAGTCCGTATCTAGCAAAACTGTACTGTCAAGTGTCCAGCCTGGCAACTCACTGTCTCTATTAAAAAGCAAGTAGCTAGAGTATTTCCTCCTGTACACCCAGATCTGCTGGCAGTAGTGAAAGACACCATGTTTCCAAAGACTGTTGTGCATTGTAGTAGTAGCAGTAGTAGTAGCAGTACTACTACTAGTAGTAGTAGTAGTAGTAATAGTATAATCATTATATTTTCTACTATATACTATATCTAATATATCAGATACAATAATTTGCATTTACATATCACTTTTCATCTAATATCTTCAAGCTTTTTATAATTCTAACTCCATTTTACTGCATTGGTTCAAAGGCAGTTATTAGTAATACACTATTTTATAGACTGACAAGTGGAGAAACAGATCAGCTAAAGGACTTGTGCAAAAATTCTCAGAATTTCTCAATCTTAACCCTAATATTGATTTAACTTAACAGAACAAACCACATGCTATGCCGTATTAAAATCTTTTAAACTTAGCTGGACTGTGAGAGGGGAAGATGACACCTTCTAAAAGTCCAGATCTTGTCTATTTTGCACTGCTTATTTCAATTAGAAAGATCAAATTTCCCCATTTCCAAAGGTAATAAAACACACATCAAAGCCCTATCATTAGTGTTTATCAGAAAATCTATAGCTTTATAATTTACATGAAAATACAATACGCAGTTTATTAAGCTATAATATCTGTAGTATCACTTATATTCTTATATGATAAACTATCTCAATTGTTTTCTCATGGGATGATTACATGGGCAGAGGAATTACAGCCTATTCTATAACAAGCTGAACGTAACTCTAGTAATATCATTCTGAAAGTGGTAAGGAAATGTAAGAATATGGTGATTTTACCAAATTTATGTAACATAAATTCCAGATGCTTGTCATATGAACAGTCTTTTACGTTGAGTACACACATATGACATTATCCCTGATTCAAACAGAGATTCCACACTCTAGCTTGCATTTTAGGTTTTAAAATCAAATAAACTATTTAATGTGACCACAAATCTTTTCTATGATGAATCAAATTAATAATTACTACCAGACCTGTTAAATGAACAAATGTGTTAATAAGTCTGCCATGCATAAACGTATGTCATTTTCTCAGATACTGTAAGAGTTATGATAAAACAAAAGCCAATTCCTGCTAAAGGATTTGACAAGTTAACTAATTAAGTATACACAACATAAAAGCCTGGAAGAAACTTTCTACTGTATATTTCCCAACAGCAATTTTACCTTTCCTTTGGACTTGTCTGCAAGTGATACTTGCCCACCAATTTGGTTCTGCCATAGGAAACCTCATCTCCATCCATTGTAGTAGGAATGACTGTATTCTTACAGTACAGAATCCCATTTTTATGATCATGGAGTCAAATCTTAAGTTGGTGTTAACAGAAGAGAAGTCTTGTCTGAGCAGGACCTCAGTAAGGCCAGGATTTTGGATATGGCCCAGTTTCTTTCAGCAATTAATAAAGTACTATAGCTACAGCACTTATTTACAAAAAAGTCAGCAGGCGTCAGCAGGCAGCTGTG
Source organism: Ibycter americanus (assembly GCA_035590275.1). Taxonomy (NCBI): domain Eukaryota; kingdom Metazoa; phylum Chordata; class Aves; order Falconiformes; family Falconidae; genus Ibycter; species Ibycter americanus. The sequence goes on along the minus strand of JAVJGI010000060.1, from coordinate 40,393,989 downwards.
TGGAAAAGAGGATGGGGAGAATCAGTACTGGCAGTACTCATTTTCCATCTCTCTGGCCCTGATTCAGCAAAGCACTTAACCACATGTTTAATTTTAGGCGCATGAGTAATCCCATCTCTGCAGAGCAAAGCGTGTGTTTCGTTCTCATTGACTTTAATGGGGCTACTCACAGACCTGTCAAATCTTGCGTGCTGTGCGTGACACTTTCACAACTGCTTCCACCTCACTCATGCCTGCAGCATGGCCTTTGGTCTGAATCTTTGCAAAATGCCAGAGCCTCTCTTGCTCTGCGACCCCATGAGCCTTATGATCTTGTTCCACCTAATCGTGTTCTGGTAGCTGTATGTGGCATGTGAGAAAATGGACTGGGAGTAACTGGGAACCGTGTTATGTATTCAGAGCATTCCCAGACCAACACCAACCTCATTTTACTATCCAGCTTGTGGTGTGGAGTCATGTGCAAGTACTCTGCTGAGTCAGTCTCTATCATCTTAATCAGCTGAGATTCTAGTAAGGATATTCTTTGATCCATTAACTATCCCAAAGCTGAATAGGTATATATTGCTGATGGACAGGACATCCTCTGATCAGGAAGGATGCTTAGAGCGAAATAGGTGAACTACTAAGGCCCAGGTCCACAGTTCTGCAAGTCCTATTTAAGGGTCTAATTCTGCAATCATGGAAGTCAGTGGATGTATCCAATAAAAATGGGATCAAGGTAGTAGACCCTCATTCAGCTAAACATTTAAGCAGATGCTTACTTTAAGAACAAGATTAAGTCTCTTTGAACTCACTGGGAATGAAACACATGCTTAAGTACTTCAATGAATCAGGGACCTATTCCAGCTTTGGATCTACAACACTGGAAGGTATCTACAGAGGCAGTCCAGCAATTTCCTGTTGCTGCCTACGTCTCTGGCTGCAGCTAAACTCTGCTTATTTTGATAAATACAATATTCTTCCCACTTCAGTAATTATTTTTTGCTTTAATATGCAGAGCCCTAGAAGTATGTAGTTGTTTCTGGACTGATGTTTTGAATTGATTGTGCACAGAACCTGAAGCTGTTTTATTCTACTGCAGTCTTTCTTTAGATTTTTGCTCTGGCCCATTGATTGAATCATGACAAATGATTTCTTGAGCATGCTGACTGCATTCAGCTCTGGTGACATTTCCAAAAGCCTGCTTGTGATGGCTGATTTCATTTTCAAAACTTGCAGGGGTTATTTATGGGAAAATAAAAGCCCTTTAACAGATACCTAAGAATGCATTTGGCTAGTTGGTTCATTTACTGTGCAAGAGGGGAAAACGCTCAGCAGCTCTTCCTGCATATGTTCTCATATGAAATACTACATCTGGTTTTGAGTCATCTGCTTATCAATCTTTCATGCCAAATTGGCTTTAGAGGTAAAGACTAAAATCTTTACCACCCCTATTATGCAGTGCCAGTCAGGAAAGAGCCAGCACGGGATGCATAATTTGGCAGTCTGCTGCCATAGAAGGAAGCGCTTTTCTCCCACCAGAATCAAAAGTAGACTTTTTTGACTAGAGCCTGGGGGGCCCTTGAAATGTCCGGAATCAACAGTCACAAAAGCCACCCTCTGTTGGATCAAGCCCAGTGTGCATTATTCTAATGTCAGATGTATAGGAGTGCAAAACTGTACATAGTACATTGAAAAACTCTTCCTGCACAGTTGGACAATAGCTTGACATTGAAATTAGATCTCCTGATAAACATAAAAAATACTTGACATTTTGTTTGGAAAGTTACTGTGTATGGACATACACAAGAAGCAATTTCTTAAAGTAAATACAAGTGACTTAAAGTCAATAAGTAGTATTTTCAAGGCTGACAAGAACTCAAATTTTATAAAAGTAAAGCTGTCTACTAGGCATAGAAAAGGCACTAAAAATTAGGGATGGATGAGATCATTCTGTTTCACTTTAAGCACTGCATTTTTGGTTTGAAAGTTCCAGCCTTCACAGGATCTCTCTTTCAGCTTATTAAAGTTTGTGGGTATAAAAGGAGCAGAGACTGGGAGAGATTAAGAGAATTACCAAAATCAGTACATTGTGTACTCTATGTGCAGCCATACACTCTTTCATGCCAGCCTAGCCAGGACATAAGGCCTCCTTCTAACAAAACTGAAGTACATTTTATATAAAGAAAAGGAGTTTTTCAGCAGAAACTTTCTTCTCCTGTCAAAAATGTTTCAGCTATGAGAGAGAAGATTTATATATGTAAACAAATTCTGCAATCTATTTGTGAGATTAGTTACACTGCAGACAAACAAACTGTTCAAAATGCTTAAACTTTAAAAAAGCTAACAACTGGCAGACAAATTTTTGGTAAAGACAGGCAGCATGTGAATAAAAGTACACAACAACAAAACCACAAGCTGAAGTTCTGTTTTCAGAGCTAATGCAAATTTGAGAATTTATGCACAAATTGCAGATATTTGTGTGCCTCATAGTCTGTGACATTAAAGGGAATTAGGAACCTGAACACTTCTAAAATATCGTACAGAATTCAAAGATATTTAAATGGCACTTAAATTACGATATATGGACACTTCCAAATAAGAATTTCAGGTTCCTCTGTTATTCGTTCAGGTACCTTTTACAACAGTGTCTGGTTAGTAATTTTTTCCAAGGTGTGTATTCTTACATAGATTTTATTCACATTAACTAACCCATATCTTCAATAAATACAGATTTTATCCTTTCTAAAGATGTGGCAATGTCACATTTGTCCTTATCAGGTTCAGGGCTAGCTTTTGATATTAACAAAAAAGTCAGCTCCCTACTGTATCAGAACCCCCTATTGCATCTTTGCTAGAGGGCAATGCATTGGCTGTTCTAGAGGCAGATGTAGCTCATACCACCAACTCATGGAGAATCAATTTCTGCTTTTGCCTCCTCGCCCTATTTCTGTGTGGCAGCAGGAATAGGAAACCTTGCAGTTCAAGTATTTTGTTTCAGTGTTTTATTTGGGGTCTGTGAAGGCTGATAGTCTGAGGGTGAAAGTGCATTACTGAAATGAATGGAGAAGCAAGAAAGATCCCTGAAGGAAGGCCAGCTGGAAGAGAGGGAGAGATCCACAGTTCTCCCCAAAGTGTCCTAGGATATCCCAGATTACCCTAACTGCTCCTCTCCTATTGGCATGTCTATGCCAATACACGTCATGCATATGTTGAGCTCATTCTTAGCTCACGGGCTTTGTTTAGAGAAAGCTGGCAGGACTCAGAATATCTTATTTTAAATTGTCTTGTGGTAGAGGATGATATAGTATGAATACCAGAGGAGAGGACTTTCCAAAAGTGCACTGAGTCAAGAGACACAGATGTTGTCAAATGCAAAGTTTTTTACTGTCTCCTTACAAAAAAAGCTGTTGGCAATATGCAATCCCTGAAAGCTGGACCAAAAATAACAATAATACATAGACCCTCTGGCCACAGAATACTCTCTGAAATATAGAGAATATAAATACTAACATTCCTGCCTGGGCTAGGCAAAATGCTGAAAGATATACTGAGAGCATAGACAGCCCCTTTCCTCTTACCCTTTAAAATAATATGATGAATAAAAAGTGCGCTTAAAGCATTAGGATTTGTTTGGAAGCAAAATAAGACTTGGTAAGTGACTTTAGTCCACTGTGTCCTCCAGGGTAGGAATGAAGATTCAGGAGTGAGGGCTGCACATCGCCTAAAATTTAACCTTCAAAATTTAGGGCTTCAGCTTGAGATTTTCAGGTAATGGATATTTCCACACTTACCCCATTGTTGTGTTGTGCCCCCCCTCAGTTTAGACATGCTTGCAGCAGTGCAATATCTATGGCTGCTCACTTAGCATCTGTAGGTGCAGGATGCTGAGAATCTAGGGAGACGAGAAGACAGCTGAAGAGTATCCCATCAGCATGTGAAGCAGCTGTTGCAGGCACTGTAAGAAGGTCAGAAAAATGTAATTGTAAAGATGCAAATATTTTCACTGTTTTAGTTGATCGTTAACCTCTTGTGACAGGAACACCTGATCATCCTTGGTGAAATATATAGTACAGCAGCCTCGCACCTCCGTCACGAAGAGGGCCTATGTGCCACGGTGAAAGTTCTCAGGGCTCTCCCTCACTGCAGAACCTGGTATTATCAGTCCTTCTTCACCGTCCTCTGTCTGAGGCATGGAGATAGGTCCAGAGCAAGCCTAAGAGGGGATCCCATGTGGAGCAGATTCTGAGCAGACAATAAATAACACAAGTCTATATTTGTAGACACTTTGGACCTCCTAGTCTTTATAGAATAGTCTTCTTATCCACTACCCTTGAAATCCTTCCTCTGGACAAGACCTGTGAACTGATATCCATATTCTGAACACATTCATCCAGGAAGCAGCATCTAAAAGAAACATTTAATTACTGTGCTGATCTCTGCACACACTGAAAAGGAGAGTGACCAGTTTTGATAAGAGTGGGCATGGACTTGGATCACAGGGAATGATCTGTAGACTTTAGTAGGTCTGATGAAAGTGGCAGTCAGGATTGATGGAAGGGGGAGAAGAAAGAAATATTTGTGCATTAGTAGGAGACAGCCGTTGGCATACTACTGCCTGCTTATGGCCTCCATCATCCTTCTCTCTCTCCAGAGTGTGCAGCCAAGCAGGGCTTCGCCAGGGTTCCTAATTGTTGCAATGCCAGAATGATTATGGGACCTGGTTTTCCAGACTAGGCTTGGTGTACCTTCCTCATTCACAGTAAAGTTGCTCTGGCATTTTACACCCTTGCTTGAGCTCCCATGGAGTGAGAGCTGGGCGTGTTTTAATGAGTCTCAGCCTCATTACAAGCTTTCAGGAATGTGCAGGAACCACTAAAGTTCCTGCTACATGAAACATTTTCCTATGTCCCTGCCCAGGAGTGGGCGAACATCTGGATAGTGAGAGACAGTCTGTTCAACCAGGGTGTTGGGCTCTTGGGCCCTGTAATGGAGGGTGGAGAAAAAGAACCCTTCTGGCTTTGGCATGGAGCAATGATGGGAACTGACATTTCAGGGCATTTGTACACTCAGTAAAGATTCTTCCTGTCTGTTTTAGGCAGCTCCTTGTCAGGACTTTTTCCTTAGCTGGGCTGTCAGCTTCTCATAGAAGATACTAGCCTCTGTGCACCATTCTCCCATGGGAGCAACCTTCCTATGGACTAAGAGACATGGAAGAAGCCAGTTAGGATAGGCCCCTGAGGGAACTAAGCAGTTGGACAGGTATGAGAGTCTGTCCTGGAGCCTGGGGATGGATATCTGCAGGTCCAAGTCGTGTCAGAGCCGAGGGCAGAGGGTAACAGGACTACTCTCGGTGCTGGGTGTTGCATTGTGGACGGACAGTGTGCAAGCAGCTGCCTCAGCACATCACTTCTGCCTTGCCACTGCAGCTACTCCAACTTGGCACTAGCAAGAGCAGTGATGAACTAGAGCTTTGGAGACAAGGAGCCTTATGGCAATTTGGTTAGAGATTGTTCTAAAAACATACTTCAAAAAAAATCTACAATAAATTAAAAACCTTACCAGTTATTCCTATAGTGACAATCCTGACTGGTAAGAGAAGAATATCACTGGTTCTTCCAGTGGGATTCTTGCAGAGCTGGGACACGGGATGACTCTGGTAGCCCTGACAGAGAATGGTTGTATGTGATCATAGAAGAAGAAAATCCCTGTTTGCTGCAGCTGGATAGGGACAATAATCTAATGGGTCAGGGACATTCTAGGTTCATCTGGGCGGATATTTTGCATCCAATAGATACAAATGATTGCTCAAAAGGTGAATGCACTCCGGGAGCTCACAGAACGAGGGGAGGGGAGTCTGTGACTGTGCAAAAAATAGACAGGCCTAATCACTGCAAGGCACTTCAACCTGTACCATTGCCCAAGGAGGTCTGCAATGAAGACCCCACAGCAGAAATTCCTATAAAAACTAATGGTGGGTATCAGGGGCAGGGACAATGAATCAATCAGAAGTATTTTATTGCCAGATTAAGCCTTTATATAATGCTAACCAAGACAGCTGCCAATCAAATGAGAATGTTATTCATTTATTATGTTTCATGATATAATGATAAGGTATTAGTGGTGTGACTTCAGAAGGCTGCAAGTGAGAAATGCAGCCTAAAGCCAGTAATGTGCAAACTAAGGTATACAAAGGAATCCATTCAAAATGCTAATCAGAGGGCTTGGAGAACTGGGGACAATGAAGAAAAGCCAAACGAAAAAGAAGCAGGATAATTCTCTGCAATCTCATGGTGTGCCCTACAGTCTAGTTATAAGAAATAAAAAAGCCAGGTCTTAAGAGAGGGAGGTATCAAAAGTACCTGCCAGGTACAGAAAAAAGCAAAGAGCTGCAAGTCATCTGGAAGAGAGCTATGCAAAGTTATCTACCCTCCGAGAGTGAAACTGACTGAAACAGCTCCCCACTAATCTGCACAGGGTCTACAATGGTCACAGGTGGTCACATAGTGTTTTTTTGTCCAAGCTGATTTTGAGCCAGCTTTGATGGCAGCACCAATACTCCCTAGCAGTAAGCCTGAAGGCATGATCCACAAATCCCTGTTAGGCTTTGAGTACACAGTTGGTTTCCTGATGATCATGCCCTTAACTGGCCAAAGTCAGTAAATGCACAAAGCCAGTACTTAACAGCAGTGCAGCTGGACACCTGCCCCCCCCTTCCCCCTAGACAAAGATGTTCAAGTCACTGAAAAAGGAAGGAGAGCAGAAGTCCCCCAAGAGCAAAACGACTTTAAGCTGGAGCAGAAGCAGGGCTAGAGCTACTAATATGACTAGAAAACATGCAGTTAACAAGACTTGATATGCTTAAATACATTCTCAAGTTCTCCAGTTTCAATACAGATTATGATTCTGGGACTGTGTCCTTCCTGAATAGCCTGGACAGGTACTCAGTAAATGATAATAAGGTTTCCTTGCAGAGGTGTAACTTTGGCTTTGTAATACCTGGATAATGGGGAGTTTTGCAATGCCTCTGTGAAGCACTGACTTTCTGATGCTCTCTGAGGTTGCAGAACTCTCCAATACCTCTCACAGTAATTCTTTTCTCAATAGAATAGTATTATTCTGTACTGTGTGAATTGCCTGAGGCTATGCAGGCTGAAAATACAAGACTGCCCTTTGTGCAAGGAAAAACAGAAATGAAAGAAGGAATTTTTAAGACAGTTCTTTCACTGCAGATTCTCTTATAACAGTTTCTTGACAAACCATAACTGACCATGGACATTGGAGACCTGAACTGTGTACATACATCTACACTGGCATTACAGATGAGACTGCAACGTAATGTTGAGGTAGGCAAGCTAACTTTAAATTAAATAGCCCAGATACTGCAGTAGCATTGAAAGCAAAGCATCACCAGCTTGTGAACAAATCCTTAGTCAAGAACCACCAAACTCAGAGAAGGTTAGAATAAAATTAATATAATGGATCAGTTTTGCATATCAGTTGCTTTACTAATTTACACTCCTAGAGATGCAACCTAGTTTTCTAACCTCTATTTTTCAACAGTCAGTGGAGCTACTTCAGTGTAGATGAAGGACTGATATTCAGGGGGACCAATGGGTCTATCCCTCCTGCCTCCACGGCCCCATTTCCTGCTTCTTTGCATGGCATTCTCACTGGGACCTTAAAGCTGCTTTCTGTAGTCCTAGAGGTGTACCATGCCAGGCCTGTGCCTAGGGAAATCTGATGATCTGTGGCTGGCATAACCCAGCCATGACTGGTACTGCATTGTGGAATCACGGTATCAGGTTGTGCCATCCCCATCAGGTCAGCGGACATTGTTCAGAGCTGTGTCAGCCCTTGTCACTTCGTGATTACTCCTATAACTAAGGCTTTTAATTGAGAACACAGGACAGGCTTGAACACTGAGGACAAAGTACGTTTGTTTCATTATATATAAATGGTGTCATGTGTAATAATCAGATAATGGGTATAATAATAACATTAATATAATTTGAGAAACTAATTTTTCGGCACAGCTGTGCACTTTATACTAGCTCAGTTGCTTTACTGGAGTTTGCTAGGATTATCATTAATTTGTCATTTCTTAAGATGACTGCAATGACACAGGAGTGGATATCTAGGTCAGGCCCAGGTCAGAGGAAATTTGTTCCCTAGAGACCATGAGAAAGTGACTGTGAAGTCACACTTAGCAACTAACACAGCTCATGGCTTCCACAGACTGTAGTAACTTCACCAGGGAAGATGTGAATTAATGCCTCAGACTAGTCTCCACATGTTCAGTAAAGGATCATTCATGCAACTTATCTAAGTTTGGCTCCTTGCTCTCCAGGATCATTACTGCATGTGGAAAGGGACGCACGGTCATAAATACCATTCCACGTATACTTCCCTGCCATTGTTCAAAACACAGTGCTGTGTTCTGCTTCTCAGCTGGAAAAGGCTTGCCTCAGGAAATGTCTGAATATACCCAAATAGAAACCAAAATGGGTGTGGAAATCAGGTCTATGTCAAGGAACTTTTCAACTACCTTTCCTATAGCTCATCAGCCTGACAACCAAAACTTTAAAATAAAGACTAAGATAATCACAGAAACTTTATAAGGTCTATTAACACAGCAACTCAGACAGATCTGCTGACATGAAACAGCTGGAGGTGCTGAAGACCTTAATAAATGGACCCTCCTGATGAGATTTACAAGAGCTCTTGATCTGTCATCATGCTGGTTGCATCTGTCACTTGCACCTGGTATGAATATCTTAGTTAGCTATCATGTATCACTTTCATGTGGTCCAGCATGACAGCTGGAATTACTTCACCTTTGTGTCTAGGCCTTTAACAGTAAAATGTGTTTTATAAGATTCATTTGGGCCATTGCTAGCATTGTTTAGTGCTCGATTCTCCTAAAACAACAGTAGGTCTGCAGTGGTTTCATCTGCTGGTGATGCTCAGCTCACAACGAGCATTGTCAAAATCATCTGTGTTTCTTTCCTCCCTTTTACGGGTTGTCACATTCAGAGTTGGTTCTAGGAAAGGGGATCCTCTGGGGACCTATTTCAGCCATTATCTGAACCTTGTATTTTGATTTAAGCATTTTGTATGCATCTCTTTGTGGACCACCGACATTTCACAGGAGAATATTCCTTTACAGGTGTTAGGCTAGATCAGCATATGACCTGAGAATTCCATTCTGTGTTCTTTCTTTCTTTATTCTGATGCTACTGTCACTACAAATGCGTGATTGCTAAGGTGCTTTTTGTCACGTATCAGTACCCTGAAGCAACAACACCTCTTTGTTTCAAAACCATATCTCAGCCTGTGTCAGCTTGGTCCCCTTCCTCAGCAACAGCTCTGTCTCCTAAAGGCTGTCAATGCCCGCATGGAAGTCAGGAGACTGATGAAGTGCCTCTCGCTCAGACATGATCCAAAGGAGAGCAGTACAGACAGGAGCAGTTGCATAACTTAATCAAGGCCACTAATTAGCACTATCAGGGCAAGTTTCTGCAAATGCAACAGCATGCACTTGTCAACGTGGCCCAAGATTTGGACCTCTCCGTTCAAGGCTTTTATACATTGTTTGGGAGATTCTCCACAAACACAGTCGGACTGTCCAGCTTGTTACATGGAACAATACTGTGTACTGCCCGCATTAGTTTAAGCAGATTTAAAATGGAAGAGCCTTCATTTCCACATGAAAAGTAAAGGTGTTCACCTCTAAATCGTAACTTCTCACTGAAGTTATTTGCTGCAGTGTATGATCAACTGATTTTTAATACTTGATGCAGGCCCTCAAAAAAGCAACTTTTACAAATTTTTAGCAAGTCTCCCAGACTATGATTTTGGGGCAGTGACATTACCATGATTCACTCCTCCGATTTATGGAGCACAGTTTAAGATAACAAAACTACCAGGCGTGTCACTTGCAATTGAGTAATCAATACAATTATCTATAAAGTGCAAACTGTGGATCTAAATCACAAGCAGATTTCTTCACTTCCCTTTGAAAGCTGTATTTCAGATATAACATTTACATCCTTGCAAAAAGGCTATTGAAACTATTTATCTAGAAATATTCTCAGAGAAATAATTTTTCTGCAATGTGTTACATACTAGGTCAGAGTCTAATGGCAAAGGATTAAGGCATTATCCTTCCAGGTGAATAATGCCCTTATAGTGTTCCCTTTTCCCATATACATATGCCCTTAATAATATTCCTTTACTTTTACATTCCCTCAACATAAATTCCTGGTTCAGTCCACTACTCTGTGACGATGAAGTACTGAAATTTTCCCCTCATATTGAGCTTTTTCTCCTATTGCTTCCCAGTTTGAATTATTTCACTGTCTCCTGTCTTCCTGCACACTAGCTTCATGAAGCCAGAAGGGGGATTTAGGGGGTAGTTTTGCTTCTATCATGCCTTGTTCTAGCTTTCCTTGTCCTTCACTTGTCTTTTTCTCCTCTCACTGTCTCTCATGTACATGCATTCAGGTATTCATTCTTATTCACACAGTGAATCCTTTATTTTGCCAAGGGAAACATAAAGAAGAGTTTGTGTCAATGAGAATAAAAACTGGTGAAAACAAAGCACAGGGCAAACAGAATGGGAGGAAGGGGCAACTGAAGAAAGGGGCAGCCTGAAGCAAAGGGTGAGCCGTGCAGGGAGGCAGCACTCCACAGGGGTGATGGTGCATATCGGCCAAGGCAGAGTGAGGACAACCAGAAGGGGAAACAAGGCTAAGGCTTTCTGGCTTCTGCTGCTTGAGAGAAAGGTGGCAGTGGCTGGAAAGAGCCCAAGGAAAAAAGTGGGATAGCAGGAGGAGGTTGGGAGAGGGAAGAGTGATGACAGTGGGCGTGAAAATCTCCTGCTAAAGCTCTTGGCTGTGGAAGGGCCTGACTAACCCCTTCCATCTTCCCACTTGCATGGGCTGATCCTGGCTCTCTCTTCCAGCTGGCCCTTTGCATTGGCCAGAAGTTTCACTGAGATGAGTAGTCTGCAGCTTAAGCCTTTTCATGAGTAATTTAAACTTAATTTTCAAGATGTGTCCCCCTTATCTCTCTAAAGAACATCCATGAAAGAGTGAACAAACTCTTTGATGTACGTTTCATTAGGAAACCTACTCACCTCACAGTCACCATCAAAGGAAAACATCCATAAAATACAAATGTCAGTGTAATGAGGCCAAACAAAAGTGCACCGAATTGGGCCACAGGTGAACTAAAGAAGGAAAAAGGAAGAGAAGGAAAAGCAATAAAGCACTCGAGCAGCCGTAGAAAACATGTGCAGCTTGAGAACCTGCGTGCAGTAGGTCTTTGAAAAAGGGATATTGTGCAGCTTTACTGAGTGCTTCCAAAGCATTTGGAAATGATACATGATAAAATAGAAAGGAGGAAGAGGCATCCGTGCTCAAAATGGTTATAAAGCTGACAATGTTAGATCACTACACTGTTGCGAACAGGAGGAAAAGTAGTCAAAGAAAGAAGAAAATTTTTCAAAGAAGATATTCTGACTACTTTTAAACTACCCATGTCCAGTTTGCAGAAGTGTAGAAAATGAATGAACGAGGACTATTTTCATGTCTAGGACTCAAGCAGGATATTGCAGTAACCTGCAAGTTTATCTCATAACAAAAATCGTAGGAAAAGAGGAAACACATGACCCAGAAAACCTAATGAAAAAAACCTTAACAATGGACAGTTAAAAGAAATTAGCATGACAACATGCTTCATTTCAATAAAATAAGAGATATTCACATATTGGAAACCCTAATAAAAGATTATTAAACAGAGAGCCAGCTGTGAGTCTATTCTTTCCAATCACCTGTATTTTTGGCATGTCACACTGAACTTCTCCAGAATGCATATATAGCAATTTTTATATCTTTTTCTTGAAAAGATGAAAAATTGATAACAGGGTCACTTCTAAAATGTAGCTATAAGGTATCAGTTTGTGGGGATCAAGCAAATGGAACAGAAGCATAGTTACTGACAAATTGAAAATATTTTGAATAAGGCTGTATTTGAAAAATATGTAAAAACTGTTGTCACATGAGAAAATTAACCTTTAAGTTGTATTGACTGCATAAATAAGAAAAAGTATATCAGTCTCCTTGCCTTTGACCATGCTTGTCTGTCACATCCCTTTTCTTCTGGCTCTTCATCACTCAAAGTGCTGTAGGTATCTCAACTGACAGCAGTTTTCCACCCTATAAACTTCAATAGTGTATAAGTTCTCTATGTAGCCAGTGTAAATAATAGTCACAACAAACAAGGGAAATAATAATTATTATAAATTAATTAAGCTTTTAAACTTGTTTAAAATTTTGCATTTGAGAGACAGAAGATGAATGGAGAAATAATGACTTTCTTTTTTACTGAGCTGAGTGGGAGTGGTCACTTATTAAAGCAACATGTTCAACAGCTCTTGCTGAACTAGTAAGCCTGGCAAACTTTAAGAAAAGCGTATTTTCCCCAACCTGCACAAATCTAGTTAACTTGTTAAAAATGCTTTCTGTAAAACACGTATAGCTCCTTATCAAAATTATTTCAAAGTGAATGCATTCTCCAGAGCTTTCCTTAGTATCTAAGTAGAAGAATACTTATGGTCCTAAGAGATTCCAGTTTAAGCCCCTTTATCCATGATTTCAGCTAGAGGATAAGAGCTCTTCTGTATGCAGTTTTCCTGCCACAGAAACTCAATGATGAAATGTGATGGCAGGGAGGGTGGTTCTGTTGTGTCAGAAAAGATTAAAATGTGGAAAGCATAACTATCCCGAAGTCTTTTGAAATCTGGGTCTCTCTTAGATTTCTTTTTACTATTGCCAGGAGATACTTCCTCGCTGCGTAGCAGGCTTTGACGTGGGATTTAAATGATACTTTGGCTCATGCTTTTTAGGGTTCACACTAAATGCAGGATACCTTCTCTTAGAGTGATACTGATGGGAAATTAGCATAAAAATCTGATATCTGTAAAGTATTGTATTCCAGCATTAGAACATTGCTGGCAGGTTTGTTCATGGTCTACAAGGAAAGTATTCTTTACCAAATGCTGGCCCTATGGAAAGCCAGGTTTCTGGATGGTGGAGTTACTTTTTTTCAGCCACATCTTGTGGGCTGCTCAAACGGAAGAGGCACCTTCCATGCCCAGTGAAGAGGTTTGTTCTTTTTAATGACCTCTCTCCAAAGCGCTGTGAAGGTACTTGGGTTCATAGGATTTCAGACCAAAAAAGGAAACTCCAGAACTATCTAGTCAAGTCTCCTTTGGATCTTACATTTCATGTGCTTATCCCTGGTCAAACCAAGTAACTTCAGCTTAACACAAGCCTAACTTCCAGACACCACTTTCTCTTGCGTTTACTACTTCAGTTTTCCTGTGGCTTGCTTCAGACCAAATGAACCACATGTAAAAGTAGATTTACATATGATTCTTGCCTCCCTTTCCTAACTAGAAGAAAATGTCATAAAGTGACAGCCACATTGAAAACTACAGATGAAGAGATGGTAATTTTTAAAATGTGGTTTAAGGAAGTATCTCTCTTCTAATTCTACTCACAGACTTGCCTAGCACTAAACCTACCCATGTGATTCTGAATTAAAGCAGACTAAGTCCAGGGACTCATAGAGTTCTTCCATAATACAAGTGATTTGTTTTCTATTTCATTTTGTGGAACTGTTTTATAGTACCAATCAAAAAGGGAGTAAGTGTGAAAGAGAGGAGCACCATAGTGCATGCGAACTTAGCAGAAATGGAGCAAACATGAATTATTATCTTTGTGATTCTATTCATCTAGATAGGACTAGATAGAGGACCTAAGTATGTCCCGTAGAAATGGACATGGAAGAAATTGCCAACAAAATCAAAATCAGTTCATAACAGGGGTGCAATTAAAAGGCACAATCAAGAAACAGTTGAATAAATAACCACTGTTTTTAAACAAGCAAACACAGATAAATAAGTCCTTTTCCTGTCTAATGCACATATTCGGTGTTGTCAAGAATACAGTTTTTATTTCCAAAGTCTAATGAACTGTAAGGGTTACAAGACTAGGTTCACACTGTTATCCTGCTTGCCCTGAGTAATTAATATAGAGGATTCTCTGGGATATTTTCACTAGGAAAGCAAATTCGTGATGGATCCAGACATTTCTTTACAAACAATAGCCAGTAGCAAGGAACATGCTGTCACCCAGGTTTGCTCAAAAGACTTTTTTTCTCTCTCCTCTTCCAATTTTTCCTCAGAGCTCTGCACTTGAGCCTATTTCATCTTCAGATTTGACCCTTGACTGATTCTTTGGTATTTATTGTGCTTCTTTCTTCCCTTTTTCCTCTCTCTCATCACAAAGACACAGGCAGACCAACACATGACAAACAGGTACACAGACTGGTAATCTGTCCTGTGTCTCTCCATTCTCTCCCTCCCCTTCCCACACTTCTTAAATTCATGGTCTCCTGGACCTGCCGCAAATAGTTTCTCACTGTTTGTTCTTTTGCTAGAGGAAAAAAGAGGCAGCTGTTGCACCTCTCATTTACTCAGAAGAGGACACAGTTTTCCTTCCTGAAGGTCTCAGTACAGCAAGGTGCTGTGTGCTGCCCAGCATCCCTCAGTGCTGAATGCCATTGCTTCACTTCTGCAAGGTAGCTGTAACCTGAGGAATCTTAACTGGACTGCAGTTTCTGTCTGATGCTAATTTATTAAAATTTTTAAGGAATAGGGTTTTTTAAATAAACCTTGTTATATCTTTAAAACGAATACATTTAATCTTACAGAAAAAGCTGATTTAAGATAATACGATAATATTAAGATGAAGTTATTTCAGTTAGAAAGAACCAGAAACCACCATGTCCTTATCTTATGTAAATGCTACATGTGAAAATCCTCTCAGGCTTAGTCTGACTTAGCCTGTGTAACATTTCAGCTGTTATATTTCAACTGCAATAACAAGCAAAATGTAATCTTAACAGATCTTATCAAATCACCACAATCCTTCCACACTCAAGGACAAAATAACTCCTCATCAATGTTAATGTACTCTATACGTAAGGGGTTCTTTTGGGGTTTGGGACTTCTGTCTTCCCTTTCCTTTCCTTTCTGAAGAAACAAGAAGAGTATTTGCTAAAAAATAGCCCAGTCTATGTTCCTAGGAGCCTAAGAACACTGTCTCCTTGTGGATTACAGCTGGCAGCTGCAAGGTGTAAAGTTTTACAATTTACAGTTCTGGGATTTCTTCTTCTTTTTAATCTCTGCTACTCAAAAACCTTTTGTTTTCTTGGCGAGCTGTGAAACTTCAGATTGCTAGTTAAACAGAATGTTCTGCCTGAAAATATTATAATGTCTATATGGGCTAAAGGGAATGTATAGTAAATGAATACAGAATGCATTAACATTGTCTAGTTTGGGGAGAAAGGGTGAAACTATAGGAAATTTTAAGCAGCTACAAGAACTGTCATAAGGATGAAGGATCATTTAAGATGTGAATTAGCTTTTTTCTCTACTTACAGAAAAGTCCTGCTATAGTCAGTACAGAATTAGCATACATTTTTAGCAGAATGGGCATATTTCTCCATTAAATTCTTTAGATTGATTTTAGATATCTTTACAATTAATTCTACAATCTTTTAAAATACTGATTTTATCAGAAAGAGTAATTTAAATTCTGTGGCATTCCACTGCATTGCTTCCATCAGATTAGTTATCAATATTTTTTTATTATTATGTTTTACAACAGCTGGACCACATCATCCTCTTCCATACTACAGTCCTCAAAAGAGAGTTCTAGAAGAAGACTTGATGAAGACCTCTGTAGAGATGCAGCCTCTCCCACTGGAGGGCCCAGGTTTTCCTCAGTCCAAAAAGGGCACTGCACTATTAATTTGTTCAAATCCTTAAGCAGCTGACTGTGTCTATTCCTGCTTGCTTTGGCCTCAGGCAAGATTTCTGGCTTATTGGCAACGTTGCTGTATTGTACCTGCGCTGTATGGGATTTCCTCTGGCTCTGCCTGACCTTAATAAAAGCCCAAAGAGGCAGAGCAGAAATAATAATACCAGAACCCTAAAGCAATTGTGGCTAGAATGGATGCTTGCCATTTCCCTAAGCCCCATCCAATTCACTTCTCCTTTAGCTTGTCCTATCTTTCTTTAATCCCCTTCTAGGAACCATGTCTCCTCCTGTCAACCCTGTCAGCAAATGAGTGTGTAGGACAACCTATCACTTAGAGAAGAAAACCTCTGTGTGGAGATCCCATGTGCATACAGCAGATATCCAATCAGAGCTTTTCAGTGGAAAAATAGATGTGTTCTCCCACCCCTTTCTTTTTTAGGAGAAAGATCCCACTAGCTAATTTCTACAAGTTTAAACTGATTGTTAACAGACTTCGTGCTGATCCCAGCTTTACCTTCATTTAAAGGAATGTTTCAGCAGTGTGCAACCTGGGGTTACTGCTATGGCCAAATGAAAACCACTGGAGACAGGAGTTCAGAGGGTGGAACCAAACTGTTACCAGCCATTAGGTGTTGCATCCTTCTGCTCTCAGCCACAGAACAGATATGAAGCAGTCACTCTCTTTGTTAAAACACCTCACAAACAAACAGTTTTTAAAAATAACTTTCATAAATTAGCTATGGCTACAAATCTCAAAGTTAATCTCCACCTCTCTGCAACTACACCCTCAAGGCTCCTCGCTGCTTGGTCACTCCCTCTCCTTCAGCCTGACTGCTGTGCTTCTGTGCCAGTGTCAAAACACAACATACCCTAAGGACAGAATTTCAGCTGCACTTGCAATTTCCTCACGTTTAGGAGATGAAGCCACACCTCGACTTCAGTCAAGCTTAATCTTCTTTCATCTTATGTTTGTTTAAAAAACAAATGGAAAAGCCTCCTCAGTCAAAAGAATTCGAAGAGATTACGTACAAAATGCTTCAGTATTTTCAGAAAACATAACACCTGGACAACTTAGTGTTAACATTTTCATGGCTATTGCATTTAAATCATTGAGTTCCCCCCTTTAAACAAAACATAATGAAAACAGTATATTGGACACTATACTTTGACAACTGGCGTAATATCAACATCAGGAATTACTATCTAACATAAGACTAAAGGAAATAAGGTGCAACTGCAGTGATTTAACCTTCCTTTTCTACTCACTGTTTCTTAAAGTTGCCAAGCTCATTTTACCTAATTTTATGGGAAAAATTCTCTCTATGCTCAAACTTGCTCAAAAGTTACTCAGAACTGCTGAGTATGTGTTTCAGTCCATTTATATGGTACCACAAAAAATGTTCTAATGTTGAAATAATGGCTCTGAAAGGAGAATAATAAAGGTTTAATACAAATGTATCACCCATGGAAAGAATAAGGTAGAAACTGCCGTTCTGTTAAGTCAATATAGCTTCTATTGACTTCAGAGGAGCTCAAGATGCCATCCTATTCATTTTATAAATAAACCTACATGCTTTTGCCGTTGTTATGGATGTGGCAGCATCAAAGCACAATTTACAGTGGAAGATATGAAGGCATGAATTTTCCCTATAATATGTAGATATATTAAAGTCCTATGGTTGCTGTTGTCCTTAGCCTGAGAACATTTCTTCTACAGACTCTCCATGGAAATATCGCAACACAGCTGAGTACATCATGGTATGAGCAGGAAGTTGTACACTGTTCAGAAGGCAAGATACAATAGGAGAAGTCATACGTTTTCAGCTTTGTGAGTGTATGTGCTAGTAAACATAGTTTACCCTTTTCTTCACCAGCTGGACATCTGTACTTAACATCATGCTAGCTCATATATTTGTAATCACACTCAGCATGGAGCTTGAGCTTTACATCAGAGCTAAAATGAATGCATTTGGATTTCACTTTATTATTAACGAGTTTTAAAGGGCATGGATCAGTCATTTTACAATTTCTTTCAGATGCACTGGAGAAATTACAGGGACTAGTACAGGATGATCAGTTAAGCAGGTACTTTTCAAAAAAGTTTTAAATTCATGGCAAGCATCCTGAAATGATCGTTAATTGCAATCACTTTCATGTTTGTATTCTTTTTCCTGAAGTCACTTATTGCTGCAGCACTTAAAATGTTCCTCCCACCACACGAGGCCATTTGCTGTCTAGAACTCTTGGAGTTTTAAATCAATTTGAGCCAACGTTAGGGGCCCAGTTGCTAGCTGAGGGATTGGAGGCTGGTGGAGCTCGGTGCGCGGTGACCCCTGCTGCCTGTTCAGTGCTACAGGCGCAGCAAGCTCAGCAAAAGCAGGGCACCACAACAACCGTATGTGTTTTGTTGCAGAAACATAAACAGAATACTTTTTCTGCAATGCTAGCTTGAACTACTTTGGGGCAGTCTCAGATAACTAGCTGTACAATAAGCGACTTGAGTCTAGAAAAAACAGTGTATCAAAGGGTATGTATGTCTTTCACAGATTTATAACGGCGCTGTATAATTTCAGCTGAAATGTTATTTATTGTAACTCCAGATGTTTGGCTGCATCTACTGTGTACCAGGATGAACACTGTGCATATTAATTGAAATATACTATCTGTCATTTCATTTCATGCAAAAAATTTACATTTATTATTAATTTCTGAATTATAAATGCCAAGACTTATCACGCAACAAGATATAGAAGCATGCTAGAAAGTATTTTCTCTTTGCAAAATGGTATCAGCACCTTAGCAGCAACCCCCAGATCCTCCATACAACCCTCCCTCTCACTTCACAATCTTACCGTGGAAAGAAAACTGTATCAGTACAGTATTAGGACACCAAGGACTAATACAAAGTTTGACATAAACTAAGATGATGCTTGCCAGATCCATGACTTGCACTCACATATGTTCTGTTGCAACTTTCAGACTTTTTTTTTTTTTAAATCTGAAATGATAGCTGTATTAGATGATGGGAGTACTCTAGTCAATAGAAACAGTGTTACCATTTTCACCCTCTTATTGGACAAGAGACTTTTCCTAGGCTACCTTTCTTTTTTCTTGTCTAGTCAGTAAAGTTATTTATATCCTTTCCCAGAAGGTATGACACCACCCAATGTTGAGCCAGATTCAGTAGCTGGGACCGTGACATTTGTCTAGGAGTCTTTGATAGACTCAAGATTTCAAACATCTTCTCACATGGTGTACAACTTTTCCAGGCACATTTTATGTCATGCAAGGTCTGGATAATGTCATTTGGTGTTGGGTTGGTAGAGCCCCAGGAATCAAAAGAATTGAATAAAATTTTGTTCAAATCAAAATATTGTAAAGAATTGATGTTCCCTTTAAATCCTCAGCTTTGACATTTGCCAGCTTTCTTCTCCTACCCGTTCCTTTCCACTTTTTAAGTGACAAAACAGAAAATCAAGAGAGCCAGGGAAAGAAGGGGGGAAAAGCAAGCCCATTTCTAAATCCTGAAACCCCCAGCCTGGCTAAGAGCTTGAGGTGCATGAATATTTCTACAACTTGGCTGCAGGTTAGCCCTTAGTCTGTGCTTTAACTCCAACCCCATTTCATCCAGTATGAAATAATCCTCAAGGATTACAACAAGGGCACCTCAAGATTCTTGTAAGACCTCAAAGGAGATTTCAAATGTGCAGCACTTCTAAAGAGTTAATAAATGGTGTCTGGGACAAAGCTGCATCCACATGATTCCAGACTGCACCATGGTTCATGAGAAAGACTGGCCCAGGAGCCCTGGCCCTGTGTGTGCTATGACATAGCCTACTCAAACTGTGTGCCATGGAGTAAGTGAGGGTTGAGAGTACAAAAAGACAAAATTTCAAATTATGTGCTGTACGCAGAGTTTGCTTGTGCATTTGTCTGTTTTGTTTTGTTTTCTTAAAAAGAAAATGTTCACAGTAAGGGAGAGATAGGGAAATATTTCCTTTAAAGAACCTGAAAGCAGGCTTTAGTGAAAGAAAGGAGAGTTTTTGCAGCACTTCTTTCTGCCCACAGATTGGGCATGCACAGGGTATATCACAGTGTAAGAAGTGCAGAGGGGAAAAAGGCATGTTGTGTTCGTACAGAGGTATAACTGGGAAGAAACCACCCACATCAAAATACCGCCTGAGCAACAACTGAAAATGAAAACTGACCAAAAAAACTTGTTGTAGTCAAACTTACTGCAAACATACAGTACCACTACTAGAGGATAGTTTAACCAGGATAGTAAGTAAAATTATCTATGATTGTTATTACTTCTCTCTTTCAGAATACAAGTCAAAGTTCTTCAGGGCTTTCCATGAAATGTTGTACAAGTTAGTGCAAAGGCACTGCTCTAAGATACTGCAGTTACTTTTGATTAATAATCTGCACTTAAATGAGGAAAAAACCTCAATAACATCCAACAATTAAAAAAAAAAACATAATGAAAGTATTCATAGTTAAACCCAACCAAGACATTTTCTTAAAGAGAATTTTAAGTCACTTTTAAAATAATAATAACAATTTAAAAAAAATAATAGCAAGACTGTTCCTGCTAAGCTTCCTGTTCAGACTTCCTTATGCCTGCTACTGTTTAAGCAATGAATATTTATGAACATAAACATGATTTGTAACATCTGTATACCAGTGGTAGAGAGTTAGCAAGACATTTATACACCTTTGTTTGGGATATATACATGTATACAAAAAGAGAAACTTTCCCTTGTGATCTTCTCCAGAGATGATTTCATAGTCCAAAGTCTGGCCTTAAAACACTATAATGTGTATCATATGATTCTGCAAGAACAGAAATGGAAGCAGTGTCTCTCAGCCCACAGCCAAATCCTTCTACCTTTCAAGAAAACAGAAGTAAAAGTTCAGTCTGTGAATCCCTTCCACAGCCTTTACTCCTCTTACAAAAAAAAAAAAAAAAGAAAGGAAAGGAAAAAAGTAGACTGCATCTTGGTTTGTTAGCACATATAAAACCCCATCTTCTGAGCTAAAATTCCCCTTCTATATGGCATTTCTTTATTCCAGTTATCACAGCTGAGTTAGGTGGGTGGCAGGGCTTGTCACATGAGAAAGTCACACTGATTTGCTCACCCATTTTTCCTTTAACAACCACTTGTAACCCATGCAAAGTCTATTATGTCAGCTTCCCAATCCTTGTTTTGGTTCATCTTAACTCAAAATTGTGAACTTCATTCGCCATTTTAAATTAAGACCTACCCTTTTAGTGACAGGTCCCACAGGTTAAAATTTGTACTTTCAGTTAAACTAAGAGTTTATCTAAATGGAATGTTCCTCGAGGCATAAATCTAATCTAAATCAATTAGTTAACAATAGCTAGGAAGGGTGGTATAACACTTCAAGTTGTGAGGTGTGTTTGGTGATGAGCACTTCTAATAAAGACTAAGAAAACAACCATCTGTGACCTGACCACAGTATCTTTCTGGGCATCTGGTTCCCAGCTAAACCTTTTAGAAAGTTTTATCAGCTAGACAATATCCTTCCCAAATGTAGGTGTGCATACACATATCTGAACGTCTCATCTGCTGCTGAGTTATCTAAAGCTACCTGTCCTGAACAGCAGAACAGCATCTTGCTCAGTGGCTTCAACACATTTTCTTACCTTCTGATCACTTTGTTCCTCAGCACTGTTTGTATGCAAAAGCATAAATAATCTTGATAATTCTTTCCCTTCAATTTACCACTTCCCAATTTTTCTTTTCTGGGCTATAATAGAAAGCAAACAATTACATATTCATGCAACACCCAAGTTTCATAACTGGAAGTTAAACTGGTCCTGAATGAGCTGCATGTCTCAGGTTCCTAGCCTATATGGAATTCTTTACATGTAAGTCACCCAGCAGTTCAAAAGAAGCTCTAATTTGTCTATTGACTTTTAGCAGTTCAGTTGCTAACGTGAACTGAATCCGTAATTAAAGGTCAGTCACTCAGCTGGCAATCTTTCCTGACTCAGAAGTGAGAGAGAACTCAGAAATTCAGGATTCATGGAAACTGAAATGTACGGTAATAAAACACTGATGGCACAAGGCACAGGATTACAGAATAGCGAAACACTTTTTATCACTTGCCTGTGTAGAATGAAATATAGTCTGTGATACACCAAAAGGCTTCCATGAGCTATTTGAAGTTTTACTGCAAATGTATGTCCATGAGATAAAAAGCAGCCTTCCTGTCATTGTTTTTTTGATTTTTTTTAAACCAAACTGTGCCTTGTGTTACTGTGGTCTACTATGTGATTCTGCAGTCAGCATATCCAATGGTCTATCCAATTTCCTTGGAAGGAGAATTCTTTATTGAGCATTAATCTTTAATTGGTATCTGAAGCATTCCTCTTCTGGGATGAAGGCTGTTGCCAATGTGCTGAAAAATGCCATTAAAAATTTCATCTGTCATATTCCTAAATCTTAATCTGAGAAACTGTCACATTCGGATTTCTCAGTCAGCATGAAAACAGTCCACCTCAGCCTCTGCATAGATAAGGTAGGCTTGGGTGGAACATTACACCTTTTTCTGGTCCTTAAGTGTTGCTACATACAAAATACAGATTCTTTGCTAGGTATAACTACATGCTATGAACAGTCAAATGGCTCCAGTTATCCTACTGTGTCCACATTTCAGACTGACTCAAACCTCCTCTTCTGGAAAGCCTGTAAAAGAAAGATTAATGGCAAATAGGAAGCTTTAGAAAACACAGACATCTGGAAGTAAAGATATCATAGTGGTGTAAGCCACAGTAGAATAAAACATTTGTTTAATTCAACCTTTAGTCTCTAAAGCCAGTTGATAGGGAAAGAGAGCCAACAATTTAATGGCACACAACTGTTTATGTAAGGTCTGCTGTGCAGAAGAGCCATCCAATTTAGTTTGCAAACTCTCCAAAACAGCAGGTACAGGGTGTGCTGAGCTGTCAGAGCACCCAGTTCCCAGGGGTACATACGTATTGTCACCCACATAATCCTTAAACTTCTTCTGTGTGGCTGATAATCTTTGTCACCTGCATGAGCCCCTTCTTGCTCAGCCTCTTGCATAGTGTAGGGCCAAAGAGGGGCAGGGAGGAAACCAGCAGCACCGATTCCATAGGGATGGCCCACATCTACTCCCCACTTCTGCCCAACACAAATCCTACAACACATCTCATTCAGATGTGCAGCTGCTGCCCTATGAGAATAGTTGGCATAGGTTGCTGCAAAAATTCAATTGCGGATATGCAATAGTGTTAATATTAAAAGTTAGTAGTTTTGAATATTGTGAGCTATTTTGCTGGTGATGTTTACATTGTGCTGATTTTAATTTCCCACTCAGTAGGTTGAAATATTTTCTTCCAGACTGTCTTTCTCCTTAATGATGTAAGTCTGTTTCTAATTGAAGCTGATACTAAAATAAAGTGACTTTTTCCCTTAATGTCATTTCATGCAGCGCATCAGTATGCTCAAACATCTTTGCCTGTGTAGTAGCATTTTCAATAGGTAATAGAACAGTTACAAGCACAATATTTCTTAGAATGCTGGTTTGCAACCAGCATTGCAACATGAGAAAAATCTCCAAATTCATTTACCCTGTGTGATCCTTGAGTGAAGAAGAGAGGTTCAGCTCAGTATTTTGTAAAATACTTTCTAAAAATGAAAAGACTTTATCTAGTAGATGACTGGGTAATAGAAAGTACATTAGAATATCAATAAATCATACTGATGGATAGAACTTTGTCAGCTACTGAATTTAACTTGTATTAAAGTTAAATCAAATTTAACTGTGCGTATAGGCAAGGTTTGGGAGACCAACTGTGAATTACCAAATATTGGTCGCAATTCTGTAATGCAGTGAGTTTTTTCTATTTTCATTCAAGTCATTATAAGTCAAGACTATTTAGCTCTTTCCAGAACTGAGTGATAAAATGAAGGATATTCCATGAGAAAAGAAAACTAACTGTTGCATAATAAACATATAAGAAGTTTCAGGAGTTCAGAACTCATGAGTCTTTTCAAGAATACTCAAGACCATCTTGCATCTTCACTTTGATAACCCCTTTGATTAGGACATATTCCTAAAAAAAAAATCTTGATTTACTGTCAGAGAAATAGAAACACCTCTTTCCTAAATCCAAATCAAGGGTGAAGAACAGCAACTCTTTTAGCCATTGCTACTGAGTACTGTAAGATTATGGATCAAAAGATTATGGCCATTCTGTCATCCTTTATATAAAGAAATAGAGAAGTAACTGTAGAGCATGGTGCAATAAATGAGCCAAAAAATCTCATTGCAAGGCATCTTTACATACGTGAAAGAGCCACAGCAGAGTCTATTTCTTTTTGAGATGAAGACTGAGGAACTAGAATCATTCAAGGTTTCCTCTTGCAAAAGGTGTGTCACACAACCAAGCATTTGTATTTGTATGAAATCCTACAGCAGTCAGGGAGCATCACCTCCAGCGTCATAAAGCTAATAGCAAGCTCATGATTGATTAAGCTAAACTGTAATGTGTATATTCAGGTTGGGAGAGAGAGAGGGTACAAATATGCAAAAAGAGGAAGGATGCAACAAAACTGCATGGGGAGAATACTGGGTGGGCAGCAACTTTCTAGCCTGAAGTTTGCAACAGAAGTTAACAAATTTCCCATGTAAGCATAAGAGTGCAATGTAGACATAAAATCTAATTTCCTTTGTTCAAAATCTTCCCAGGTGATTTGTTAGCTTTCCTCTTGTTAATTTAATTAGAAGGCAAAAATTAGACTACCAATAGCAATTAAACCATTTAGCATCCTAAACAAGTTCTACTTTATCTCGAAGTATGAGATTATTTTTTTGTTTGTTTGAGAATAACATTTCATTCCAGAACATAACAGAAGCAGCAAGTGGCAAAAAATAAGGTTCAAAATGTATTAGGATGGACTGTAAAAGATTTGTTATTTTACACTGAGCAATGACAGGTTTCTCAAAAGCATTGAGAAATGCCTAGCAAATAAAAGCCAAGTATCATGCACACTGAAATAAATGTTTCATATCTTACACCTCTTGGTCAGCATGTTTCAAATCATGCATGGAGTCAATTTAGTAGAATTTCTGAAAGACTGAAACAACTTCTTCCTGAGACTTCATGTACACTGCACATTTCTAGGGTAGCACATGGTTAAGTTATAAAATGTCTCAGTGTTACCCGTTTCTTGGAGAAACAGTGCTAGAAGGGATGTGATACATTTCCATTTTAAATCTTTTCGGTTTTTACTTTGCTGAAAGGACAGTCCTTACCCTCACAGTGGGACTGTGAGACCCAGCCTGCAAGGAATAAGTTGCTTTCTTTTATAGTATTAAAGAGTCAAAAATATTCTCTTGTAAGGAAGTCAAAAGTGAAATTGCTAAATCAGATAATTTCATGATAAAGCAGGATCTCAGCAGAAATGTTATCGCTAATCTTCTTTGCTGAGTAAAAAGTCCAGTTTTATCTCATTACACAAAGACATAGTAAGTAGATTCTCCCCCCCCCGCAAACACATTTCTCACAGAAGTTCAGCTGAGAATGCTGTAAACTAGCAAATGTAGGGAATACATTTAGAAATTATTTTTAAACTTCCTTTTGCTTCATTCCCCTTCTTTCTGTAGCATTTCTATCTGCATGGAAGTCTTCCACCATCTCTTGAGAGCTATTCTTGGGCTTTATCTTTCCAGAAGTGCTTATATCACATGCTAATTGGCTTAATTAACTACAAGTCATAGCTCCAACAAAAGCATTTCCTATCTAGTCAATGTGACCATTAAAAAGTGATTTGCATTACATTTGGAACAGCAGACACTTAGCTTGTGAAAGGGGCTAATGAAGCATGTGTTCTGGGCACACAAATCAGGTGCTAGAGGTGTAGAAAGCAATACACAATTCCTTTGCAGAAGCAGTTTAAAAGATTTTAACTAGTGGTTTTCCAATAAAGACTGACATAATTTTTTTGTAATGATAAAATAATTAAGAGAAATGGAGAACATCGTCCCCAAGCAATTTGACAATTATAAGAAAACCTGAAGTCCTTATTTGTAGCAATTCACAGAATTGATTCAACGTGTACTAAATCAGAAAGATATTCTGTAAATTATGTTTTGAAAACAGAATTTGGAAGGGTAAGTGCAGCATTCGAGTGTTGCTAATGACCTGCAGAGACAAACCTGCACAAACACAGGGCTCTGCTCTTACATTCAGTAACAATGCAGCACCACAGGCACCAAAAAAGGGCACCATTTTAAGTGAAATTTAGGTCATATGTAAGTGCCAATATACAAAAATATAATCCTGTAAATCTCTGCACAGCTGCTAACAGACCTTGCACTTGCTTAAGCTCCGTAAGCACTCTTGCTTTCAACACAGACTTACCATCAATATCTGTAGCTCTTATTCTTGGCATGTGCACATGTATCTCATGTTGGCAGGGTCTGGCAGCACTGTCTGTGCCTGGTGCTAGATCTAAATTAGGATTAGAGGGATGGGCTTCAGACCCTCTGCCCTAGGCTCTGGCACTGGTCTGGGAGGCATTCTCAGAGCACATCTGAAATGCCTGCATTCCACACAGCACTCAGATGAAGCAGGAAACCCCTTCAGAATAGGGCCAGGAGAAATAAGTGTTTGATTGTCTCCCTCTCCTCTTCTTTTGCCACTGTTTGGCGGTTGCTGCAGCCTCGCAGATGTGAGGAAGGCTAGACTGAATTCCCGGAACCCCCTGTGGGACTTAAGCATTCTGGCCACTCACTCACTTTATAAATGGAGACTGCTGCATCTTCTTCATCTTAGCTTTTGTCTAACTTTGGAGCTTTGGGGGCTGACCTCAGAGGTCCCTTCCAGCCTAAATTATTATGTGACTCTATCATCTGCTACTTGAATGTTAAAAGATGGCAGTAGACCTTGCTAATTTTTTGCAAGAAAATCTGCAGACCTATTCTGGGAACTCCAGAATGAATAAGGGGTAAGTATAGATAAAGAATAAGAAAGTAAGGAAAGTAAACCCTGTCTACAGACTTTTCACACTGGTGAGTTGTAGGTGGTTCACTGTGCATATGGGTGCATGACCCTGGCATCCCTTAACTTTCTCAGGTACTGCTTGGGCACCCAGACCTTCTAAATTTTCTCACAAGCCAAAATTTCAGTCCCTAAAACTTAGATGTGACACCAACAGGATTGCCTCTGGGGAAAGGGAACTTTCCAGCTGCTCTGGTACCAGCTAATGCAGCTCAGTTTCTCGCAGAGAACCATTATCCAGCAAGCCTTTTCCTGATTTTGCAGTGGACAAGTCTGGCAGTGAGCTCTTTCACTCCTGCCCAACTTGGAGCCAGCAGCAAGCCATGAACCAAGCCCCCATGCCCAGAGATTACGGCTCTGGTTATAACAGAGCTTCTTGCAGTTTCAATTCCTCACCTTTCCCCCAGCTGAACGTAAAGTGAAATTCAATAACTGAAAATCATGTTAATGCAGTAGAAAATTTCAAATTATTGTCTAATCTATCTGTAAGCTACCAGCAGAGTGCAACTAGGCCTGAGGCCATGCTGTATTCATAGGCAGCAGTAAGAGGACATAGGTTCAAGCTAAACGCTTAATGAAACAGCCCGGGAGCAGTGTTGGACTGTGTCAGATGTCCTGGTTTCAGATGCTGCTCAGGGTGCCAGGGCGCAGTGGGGGGCTGGGGCTCCTGGAGGCTGCAGGGCAGGGCCTGGCACCAGGCCCCATCCCACTGCCACAGCCAGGAACAGGGCAGCCGGGGACAGCCCCAGCCCCGGGCATCAGGCTCTGGCCGGGACATGGGCCCACGGGTGGGCCCGGCTGGGTGGGCCCATGGCCGGGCAGGGCTGTGGGAGCTGGAGACCGGCCCTGCTGGGGCATCGCTGGGGCAGGGGCTGACGGCCCGGGGGGCTGCCATGGGGTCCTGGGCTGTGGGCAGGGTGGGGGCAGCACTGGGGAGGGAGTCAGGACCCTGAGGACCCTGGTGCCCTCAGGACCCTGAGGCAGGGTCGTGGCCCATTCCAAATAGGAAAGGATGCATGAGGCCATCTCTTTCAGAGGAGGAGTTAGCCTTGTGGCGACAGGCTTGGCAAACCTTCTCCCCAGGCCTGAGCTCTCCCTTTTCAGTAGAATGAACAATAAACAGTCATAGTTCGAGGTGTCAAGTGGACACGTCCCGTTACAACAGCTGTTGTCTGTTGTAAGTTTATCTCTCATACATATAAACAAATGGTCTTCTCTTAATCATCTGTGGGAAATCCAAAGGTTTTTGCCCTGAGTCTCACAGCATCTTAGGCTGGGGTTTTCAACAGTTTTTCTTAACTCATTACTGTTACATAGCCACCTCAAACACCATGCTTTTAATCGCTGCTGCTGTAGGGATCAGATTTTCACTTGGCCATTGGGTGGTGTGGCACGGCTGCACCCTCAGGTGGTGGCTCTGAGCGGCTGAGCAGGCACAGCCGCCTCCTTAGATCCCTGCCGGCCTCTGGGTGCTACAGGAGAGGGATGGTGCCTCACCAGGCCTTGCAAGGGGCTGCCCGTGTGCTTCGCTCTGTTCATTCCTTGCTTCTGTTCCTTCTGCTCAATTTAAGTGGGGAGGTTTTAGATCGGTATCTTTGGTACTGCCTGGAACAGTACAAAGCTTCTGGTCTTGCTCACATGTTTATTTCTGCCGGCTAAGATGTCTTGTGTGGATCCCTAGCACTAACAGAACTTTGCTGGAGGTGTGAACTGTCAGTTCTGTCAGTCCTGGCACGTACACCTTTCAGAAATACGTTATCTCCTGGAAAGCATCCTTAAACTCTTCCTCAATATTTTGTTTCCCTAAACAATGCATCTTCTCGAGAAGATCACTTAAAAAAAGGGGAAAAAAAAACTTTCTCCCCCAGAAATTGTGAAGTTTCCAAGTTATTTTTACCCACATACTTAGTTTTCTTCCTTTCTTAATAGGGGAAAGATCACTCCTGTAAAACCCTGAATCTAATATTTATCTTCCACTAACTGTGGCTTTCCTTTCAGTGATAATATCATGGTTTCTGGCAGCACACAGACTTGTGCACCTGCGTCCAACTTAAAATGAATAAATGTTTCATTTGCTTTTGGATGGTGGTTAATTCATCTTACGTTGCAATGATGTCCAAAAATTCCTGTTTCTTCATTCTCTCCTCAGACTCTCCTGGCACCAGTAAACTCTTAGAAAGTGATGTAATTGCTTACAGTTTTTGCATTTTCTTCTGAAGGCCAGGCATTGTGTTGTTTATTACAATGCATGAAACTGTTTCATATACGCTGATTTTCATCTCCACATGCTTTCCTTATTTCCTTATTGCAGTAATTCATCTTCTTTTGCATCTTCCATGTCAAAATTGTCTTCACTTCTTCAAAGTAAAAATCTAAGTAAATTTTTATAGAGTTGAAAATGGATCTCCTATTAATTACTGTCTTCTAATTTAGATTTCAAACATGATTTGCTATACAGAAACTTAGCCTCCAAGATTTGAGGTGTTTCAGCCCTCTGTAAGTCAGAAAGTTTTGTATCTTATTTTTTTATTCTGCGATTAAGAACACCCCTGTCTCATTTCATATAACATGGAACAGTGTATTCCTTCATTTCTGTGAGAATTTCAGAGCCTGCCTTCTCTGTCCTGGGGTTTGTGAAGGCAATCGAGTTCTGCTCAAAGTACTCCACATCTCTCTAGGATTCCAGGCATTTTTAAATCATTCTGTTTATTATTCAAGCATTCTTTTTTTAGTTTGCTTCCCTCCTGGCATCCTGCATTGATTAAGGGTATCGTAAATATCAAAGTGCTCGACAAATATCTGGTTTAGGCTGTAACATCTCAGTCATTAACACTTGATCGATGCATTTCCAGATCACCCAGTAATATATTTTTGATCCAGATCAGGTGTGGTCATGCAAACACTGTTTCATAAAATTAAGAGCACACAACATGGTGTTAATGCTGTCTTTACACTGCGGGATTTTTGATCTTGCACTATAGGCTTAAACCTGACTTTAATGTGTAGTCAGAGCATGACCTCAGCACCTGAGCTGAAAGCTAACAGCATGGTGTAATGTGAGCCGCAGCAGAACACAGTGCACTCCCTGGGGCTTTTGCAAGGGTATCTGAAGTGTGTTACTCCCCACCAGTTTAGGTGAGTTACACAAAGGAATCATGGTCAAAGATGAAGACGTGTAATAGTAGAGTTTTATCCATACACAATGATATAGGGTTTCTTGATACTAAATTCAACCCTTTCTAAAATGTTTGCATTTTCTACTACGTTTCTCATTAGTCTATTTTTTCCCTGCCTGCATGTTTCAGAGTCTAGAACTGTATACCACAATAGATTTTGGTCTCAATGCCAATTTAAATATACATTTAATTAATATCAATATATATTTAAATTGACTTCCAAAACCAAATAATTAAAATGGTCTTTAAATATTACTGATTTACTCTTTCCTGTGAGGTATGCCTTTAACTAACATTGTAGTTTTAATTTGTGAATTCACTGCTGTAGATGGGGAGAAGGTTGCATATTAACAAAAGATTATTTTACCTCAGAAATCCTATCATGAAAAGGTGAACACAATTGTTCTCAAAGTGAGCAAGCTGACATGCAGGAGGAAAGCGTCTCTTTCCACTTTCTCTCTTCTGCAGAACATGGTTTATTTGTCTTCATTCTCTCATCTACAAAATAGGTGTGGAGATGTATTTGAATATGCTTAGGGTCAGAAACTGGGAAGAAACACCTATGAACATATTCTTTATATCACTATGAATTCCAGTAGTAACCTTATTTCATAATTTGCAAAATTTCTCAGTGGTTGACTGAACGATTGGGAAGATTTGAAACCTGACATTGTGGAAATCGCCCTTTCCAGCTTTGACAAGGAAAGTAAAACTTTTGGAAGGTGATACACTGGGACAGAGGCATAAAAACACGGGTCTGGAAAGGCTTTCAAGGGATCATTTAGCTTATTTGTTTCTAGTGGATGAAGGTCACCTATTAGACTGGATATCAAGCTTTCCAAGAGTGGTATTGGCTCTGTGCCAACTTATCACCTTCTGTGCCATCATGTTTGCATAAAAGCATCCTAATGCAGTGAAGCCTGAGTGCCCTTGGATGCATAGGCAATGGATTCAGTGGGGGATAAGGATAAAGGGGTGGCATTCTCGTGAATGGATGTAAAGTTGTAAGCAGGATGCAGAAACAATGCTGAACTGGAATAGGCTGAAGTGCACACTCATCCTATATGAATTCTCATCTTCCCACCAGCTTTGTGCTCATTACTATATTTGTTGAAAGGCTGTATGATGTGAGTTACTGTGGACAGGGCTGGAAGACAAACTTATAAATTACGGGATGGGAGGTGTGGAACCCTGTCCTTTGGAGCCAGATTGTATATATAGACATGGGAGGCCTAAGGGTTAGGATAGCAAAAAGTTGAATATATACGATGATCAATGATCTACTGCACACATCACTATAAAAACAATTATTTCCATCCCTTGTTAGATGGTCCTGTAACATCTCCCTTCCTTACTCTCAGAGGAAAGCTCTTCAGATTTTCTCTGAACCTTCACAAGTATTCTGCCTGGATTTGGTGGGGAGAATTTGTGGATTTTGAACAGGAAACTTTCAGTTGTGAACTAAATCCATGTGCAAATGCTAAAATTTATATTCTGTGGGGAGCTAAATGGATTTCCAAGGTCTGCAAGCTTAGAAGACTGGAAAATTGCCAGAAACCTGGCAAGGTGATGTTGTCATCATTCTGCAATTACTGTGGTATAACATAACCTAAGTTTTCTTGAGGGGAAAACAATCCGTACTGAGCTTGTACAATAAGCCTCTGTCAAGCACTTCCATTTTTGGGAAGCAACAGTGTAGACAGTGCTTTGAACTGGAGTAAGTCATGGGGTTAACAGAGGGCTCCATGGAACATGAGACCATAGTTGAACAAATTCCAGTGGACCAAGAGCAACCTCTAGTTCAACACTTCAAATTCATAGTTTTCTTTTTCAGTAATACTTTTAAAGTCCAGGTAGGACTTTAAAAATACATAATAATACACGTACATAGGCACAAATGTGAAGTCTGAAAGAAGGAAAACATAGCAGACAGAATCTAAGCTTCTTTTCTTGGCATATGTAAGGATTTTACTTCTAAGATAAGTGTAACATTCCTTAGTTAATGTGGGGTGGTGACTTTAAAAGTTGATGCCTTGAAGGCTTGATACTCTGACATTCAAAATTCGTTTTATATGGTGAAAAAGATATTGTGCCAATGGGTTGATTTTCTACATTTTTCTGCTTATTACTACAATAAAAGGAGCATTTGTATTAAAAAAAATAATCCTTAATTTAACTTCCTGGGAAAAAGGTATGAGAACTAGACTAGATGGCTGATACTTGCTTGTAATAGAAAATGTACTGGTGTTCTTGCTACATGCCATATAAAAGGTATTAAGATCAGGAAAATTTCTTATATTTTCCACTGACTAAAGGAGGTTTTATTTATAGGTCACACTGAGAAGGACTATGTCCTCATCAATTAACTTTTTCCTTTGGCTGCACAAAAAATCCTGGACTGGTAGGAATACATGTAGGAATGCTAATTATTTGGTTGGTGATCAATTGTCATACTGACAAAGGGAAATCTAAAAATATTTCAAGTAAACTAAGAAATTCTTGAAGAAGGACATGCACACAAAACTACATGAAATTAACATCTTTCATAAGATTCAGAAAATCTCCTTTCATTAGTTACCTAACTTCAGGAAGAACCTCAACTGAGGAATTCAACCACTTATCTCTATTTCCCTAAAAATTACAAAAATCTTTGTAACTGGTCAAAACTTTGAAACTAACTTGCATCCTTCATGTATCCTTGGTGGAAGTGGTTGTAAGATATTACCACTAACATTTTTGTCTACAAGTTGCTAACATGCAACACTTCATCCGTCAGGAAAATAAAGGTGAGGCAACTTTTCCTGGTGCATGGAAGTTGTTTAGCGCAGGAGAAGATAGAGCCATCGACCTACAAACTCCAACCTTTTCTTTCTCTGTCAGTGTTTTCTGCATTAAGATACAGCATTATGAAATCACGTTTGGAAGTTTTCCTTGAAATGCCAGTACCTGGAGTCTCAGAATCTCTTCTACTTTTTTAACAAGTATTACCCTACTTAAACAGTCACTGAGGTGAACCATGCCATTAAGAGAGCAGAAGGTACATTAAAATAAGCAATAAATAAATAACTTTTTTGTTCTCACCATTAAAAATGCTGACTTCTGAATGCCTGATAGAAAGAGAGGATAGGATAAAGCAATCTTTGCTCAGATGTAAGTGGGAACAACTCCTCTGTAGATGTTTCACACTGTTAGTGCAGGAGGGCAATGCAAAAGGACTCTCTCATGCCCAATAAGTACAAAAAAGTGTGTTCAGACACTAGCCCTGGATTTGTCATAGGAGTTATAAGGAAAAACAGGAGACAGAAAATACAGCCTAAGAAAATCCAACAAAAATTTTCAATACTGCTCCTTCTCTGAACATTCCAGTATTAAAATAGGATTGCATAAGGGGATGGGAAATGGGAACAAAACAGCTCTTGGGGTTACTATGTAATGACTTTTAGATTCATATTAATGATTGATATAATGGATTGAAATTGAGAAGATATTCCTTGCATGGCAGTATTACCTTAACTCATATTCAATAGAGAGCAGTGGGAATGTTTACTAAAGAAAATACAAAAAGACAAGGTGACTTTCTTTTCCAGAAATGAAAAAATGAAATTGAAAATTAAAATAGAGAAACATGGGAAAACTTAATGGAAACATTACTATGGCTTTGCTTAAACTGCAACTTTCATCAAATCCTGACATATTTGTAAAAACTGTGAAATATACATCTAGACACAGTAGAATCAATGACAGAAATTCATTACTTTTGTGCTATTCAAAGCACCATGCTGCAAGGTATATGTTTATACTCCATGACAGTACAAGCACAATAAATTTTGTAAATCAAATAGAATTAGAGAATCATTTAGGTTGGAAAAGACCTTTAAGTTCATTGAGTCCAACCGCAAACCTAACACTGCCAAGTCCACCACTAAACCATGTCCCTAAAATGCACAGTTATATTCAAGCAGATTTGAATCAAACATGTTGCCTTGCATCTTCAGCACCCACTGAGCTGGCTTCGAATTTTCCTATTAGTGATAATTATTTATAAAACTTTGTGTGTGTTGAGCATACAATGTGTAAAAATAGATACACTAACTGGAAACAATTCTCCTTTCCATTCCGCTCAATTATTTTGGTTTACATTTGCTGTGTTCCAAATGGTCAACATCTTTTTTTCATTAATTAATTAAATTGGTCTTGCTTTTGTTTTCTGTTCTAGCTTAACAAAGTCTAAAAAGTTTCCATTGTTGCTGTTGCTGTGTTTCCAAAACATCCTGTGGTATGTCCGATTCACTATATATTTGGCTATTTTTTATGTGCTTGCTTTGAATGTTCAGTCTGCGTATCGTGCAATGTTCTTTCTGGCATCAAATGTCTGAATTTCCTTCCTAGACTCTTTGTTATTGGTTCATGGCATACTAATTTGATCATGATATGAATATAAATATTAAATGTGTATATAATGCATACCAAATTTATCTTGCAGAGAAGTCTGGGATAAATATGTTTCAGAAATATTTACTTTAACTATCCATTTGATTTTTAAAACATATTTCTTTGGCTTTGTTTGTGCCTATTTTGTATACATGTTCCATAAATACTTTCATAGAGCTTCATTAAATGAGTAATTACAAGTGCTAATTTTGATCAGATGCTCTAATAGGTGCCAGAAATATCATTTGTAATTCATATTCCACCATTAATCCCCCCTTCAATTTACCATTCTTGCTGTTCTAGCTCATGATCCTCTAAGATATTCCCCGCTTATTTTTACTACAATGAAGTGCCTCATGACCTAAACAGGACTAGTGAGCCTAAGCAGATGAACCAATGTCTGTAGAAACAGATCTTGCTTTGCTGCAGAAACTACCCAGTCAGTAAACAAAGCAATGGAAGATGTAAATAATAATTCCATACCATTTGTGAACCATCTGCAGGCCAACAGTTATTCCCTGAAGATATTAATGTATATTTCAAGGCAACAAATATGAGAGATAAATATGATCTGCTAGTACAATTCACATCAGGTGGAATTCAGCAGCAAGTAATGAGACAGAATCAAGCAGGAATCTTGCAGGTTGATTTTTAGCTCTTCAAATAAGGTTTAAATTATAGGTAGTTCATGTATTTTACACTCAGGAGCAGAATTCACATAAACTAAGTAAAAAGTTTCAATCAAAAAGAATCAATTAATGTCACGTTTTTCTGTTCTTCTGTGTAGCACATACACACTCAATGAAAAATACTCTTTTTAAAAAGAAAGATGACATTCAGTCCAGAAAATGGAAACTCTTTGTAGTATTCTTTTGGTAGTGTTTACTGAAGCATGCTTGTTTTGTTATGGGAACTAATTTATTACCTGTGTGCATTTTGGGGCATTTTCTTAGCAACAAATTGCAGAGGTAAAAAACCCTGGCATTTTAAGACCATAGACAAATACAGATTTTTTCGGGAACTGAATGTAAACACGTCTAAGATCACTTTCAACAGAAGATGCATTGATTATACACAAAAAAGAATGAAAGAGAACTTTAAAATATTAATAGGGCTGTAGCTAATTTCATAACAAACATTAAGGATTTCAAGTTTTCATTCATAAGTGGTGTCTTAGATAAAAATACCTGTCTAGAACAATTTGCCTTGGTTTTTGGGAGAGCATACCACTGGAATTCATGTTGCTTAGTACATCACGGTTTTGTTTTCATAAGCCATACAGACTGAAGGAAGTGACTGCGTATGTTGTCATTGGAACCTTGTAAGTCTAAACCTGTTTGTAATAGGCACAGACATTACCAGCATCTACAAAACAAAGTCCAGTTTTCTTCTTTATATGAAAGCTTATTTAGATTACTTGAAAATATATGTTGCAAACTTACTTCAACTGGAAAATGGTACTTCTCTCTAACGCTCCATTATTACACAACTGAAGAAAATAAACCAGAAAGAACAGGTGAAAAAGTCCATGGAAGTTAAATATTAAAGATAGAAAATACATTTCTGATACAAAAGGATAGTTTCCCTGAGGAGATGTTTCAAGACTGAAGGCCAATTTTTGAAAAGCACTTTAAAGAACATTTCATTTTGAAGAGGACTCTCAGAATGCAAATGTAGTGATCATGCAGGTAGTGTACATTCAAGGTACTTTTCTGCCAACAAAGGGGGATGTTTATGATTTATCACACATAATAATCCTCACCTGTCTGAAAAGAAATAGGTTGGTTTTGGGGCTTTTTGTTGTTGTTGTTCTTTTTAATATGTCCTCTAGGCAACCTGGGAATGAAAATATGCATTGCAATGTTCAATGGCAAGCCTGTGAATTCCTGCTTAAAGGAAGCACTCTAGTTCTATAAAAAAAACGTTCAGAACAACCTGGAATAGTACACCCCACCATGTTGTAAAGCACAGTGTCACTTCTCCTAGAAAAGAAAGTCAGTCCTGCAACAATATTCTTGGGAAGGAAAGAGACAATTAGGGAAAATGAAAATCATCCATTCTATGCAGTGAAAACTTAGCAGATTTCAGACAGTATTCTAATATCGCTCCTAGAAGAGGTCACATACTTTTGTTTTGGTAATACATGATACATGTACCTTTCCAGAAAACGTCACTGTATTTTGCATACTGAACTCTGGCTGTCACTGCTGATATACAACAGTGCTCACATCCTTCCCCAGTCTCTCATTAAGGCACAAGAAGAAAGTAGAATAAATACAAAGGAAGCAAGAAGAGGAGAATGAATGAGAAATCATCTCTGAAATGAAAACTGGAATAAGATTTCTCAGACCCTTATTTTTAAATTGATACACTGAAGCATGTGTATTCAGTCTGAATCCCACCCACTGGTTCCAAGAACAGAACTGTTTTCTGATATAACACTTTGTTTTACTTCTAGTGATAGAAAAGAGATCTGATACTCAGATCTGGAAAGTGTTCTAATTGAAGGTATTTGAGTAAGACAAGGAGCCTTTACATCACCAGATTTTTTGATTATGCTGTATTTGTGTTTCTGTCTACAGTGTTTAACTATTCTTTCAGCTGGACCCAATCACTTGCATGCATAAAAAGAAAATATAGAAAAAAAATACATTAGCAGGTGAATATGTGAGGGCCTCAGTCTTCAGGATCTTAACAACTGCATGCCAATGCTTTCCTGGAGCTGATACACACAAAAACCAAAACATCCTTGACATGATCTGAGGACAGGCGTAGCCTGGAGAAGTTCACTGTAGAAGAAAACAGTTCCCTAATTGACTGAGCACTCCACTGCATTAATAAGGCTACTCACTGCAATGACTGAATACATCAGGTACAAATCAGGCTGACTTCCACAACTGGAATTACCCAGTATTCGGTGGCAGCATGTCCCAGACACTAATTTCATGAAACAGCTCTACAGGAGCCATGCCTGACCTACTCATCAGCCACAAGCATCGTGTGAGCTGTTCATTGCTACCCTTAGATGGTAAGAGAAAACTCTTAACCCAAAGTGCTTGAAGGCGTAACACAAGCAGTGGGTGAGAGAGCAGAAATAATAAAGTTCTTCCTTCTATATTCCTCTAGATCACACTCCTGTTTCAAAAACTCTGACTTGATCCTCAGAGGATACACCTGCTCCTCCCCTGGACTATGCAGGAGTACCGCCATATCAGGGCAGCACTTCACCACAGTCAACTGGTGATGTTGCAAAGCATAGAATTAATTTGGGGTAATACCACGCTAACAGGCTGATGTGGCCTCTGGGACCTAATGTAATAACATTGGCTTTACATGGTGTAAAGCAGATCTATCTTTCCTTTCCTGAGCTGGAGAATCAGAATGTAAAGCTGGTCTCAAACCTTAACTGATTAAAAAGCAGTGAATTAAGTTGCCATTAACTTCTGATGACAAACTGGTAAAGAAACTAAGTGCTTACTGTGAACTGTAATCTTTTGCATGTATTCAGATTTGTTTTGGCAGCTGTTTTAATGGAGAAACACTACATTATTTACCATACCACAACACTCCTATTTCATTCAATAAAACTGTAAAACACTAATGCATAAAAACATGAATGTTCCTAGATTTGCTTTTCCAGAAACTTAGGTACAGTTTGCCAAGGAAAAATAAATTAGCAACATATGAAACTTCAATATTTCAATAATGCACAAGAGGTGAATGAATAATTGTGATACATTTTACACTTAATTAATTAATGTCATTTTAAAGCTAAATGCTAAATCATAACAAATAGCAAAATGTAAAAAAATTATCCCCACTGACAACCTGAAATATTATTTTCATTCTTCACTAAGATCCTACCCCCAGTTACATAATTTTCAAGTCCTGCTGGAAAATATTTTCAATAAAATCACATTAAAAAAATGTTTTCTATAGAAATCCATTCTGAAAATACATCTTAGATGGAATTTTAAAAACCAATCAATATGTTATGTCTCACGGTCTACATTAATAGGTTCTGTGTTGAATTCATGGACTGTTATTAATTAATAACTAAGTTATTAATTATCATTACTTTAACACATAGTTCATGAATAAGGGATGCACTGCCTGCAAAGTGCTGACTGAGGTGGCTAATTGGGGAAACATACCATTTATATAAATTCAATTCTTTGTTTTACAGTGTTCTATAAAATTTCTGCACAGAGGAAGGCAAGGAAGGGAAATACAGGTTTACAATGAAATCTTGCTATGAAGATATTTTGTTAAAGTACTGTAACAAATGTTGCTTTTTGAAGAATTAAGGCTAAATCTTACTTTCCTTATTCATAAAAACGGTTATAATAGAGTTCATGGGAATTTTACCATTGGCTTCAGTGAAAGTACAGGCTGTGACACTTGAATTATTCTTAGGAACAATAAGCACTATTTAACTCTGTATTACTGTAATCAGTGCTCTCATTGTTAAAGGACCAGTGAGTGGAGAAAAGAAAATCCTGAGAGTTTTAATGCATTAAAAACATGTTATCTGAAATAAATTAAAAAAAAAATACACAAAAAGCCATTTGAACCTTCTCTTACTGTCAGGAAGATTTCAACGATGAACCAGTGTTCACAATCATTTCTATACTGTTCAGTATGTATAGATAAAGGAAGTGTACACAATCTCTTTGCCTTCACAAATGTAAATTTGGAACTGTCTTTGTACAAAAGATATTTGATCATCCACACTATTTGTCTTCATGCTTTTGTATCCAAGCCTGCTCCCATGGAAATCAACAGAAATTTGCCAGTGACGCAGATGAAGATGACCCAGGTCTTCACTACATAACTGTATGTAACAGATTGTTTTGTATTAATATCTGTTAATGTTTAATCTATGGACTTTTTGTATAACACTGAATGCTTGGATTTGCCCTTTTTTATATAGACAAATTACAATTATTCAACGGATATGGATATCTTCTGAAAAGTGATGATTTCGATTTCAATGCTATTTAAATGTCTCATTTAGGAAATTATCTTTTCTCCATAACTCATTATTTCAATAACTCAGGTTTAGATGGATGGCATTAAACTTGATTCAAGCGATTAACTAGTGCAAATGGAATAGTTATAAAAAAAAATCACCTCTTAGATACAGTTGTTACATTTTCTCTCACTTCTGCAACAGTTTGTGGATAAGCACAGAAACAAAGTAGCACTTCTCAGAAACAAAGCACGTCTCAGAAACAAAGTTGCACTTCTCAGAAACAAAGTAACACTTCTCGAAGTGTTTTGCTTGAATACCTTCTTTTTGTAAATAAACTTAATCTAATCCCGTTCACTAAAAAAAAAAAAAAAAAAAAGTTCAGCATCACTACAGAAGTGTGATTTTAGAAAGAAGTGTGACTTTTAAGAAAAGTAAATGAGCAATTCTCTAAAGCTCTTGTTGGCCGGTCATTTTTTTACTTAAAAGAAGAATCTGACTAGGGGCAATCTTAATTATATGCATTTTTATTATATGACTCTATACCATTATTCATGTTCTCAAGTTAAAACTAAAATTTCTGGGAAAGCAAGCGTTTCAATTTTTTTTTAATTTGCTTTTATTTAAAATTTTTGATCATAAATAGCAGAGCAACAATTTTGATGAAATCACCCTTATAACTCTTGCTAGCTAATAATAATCTACAAATAAATAAATAATGAAGACCTTAAAACTGATAAAACTTGGTTTATATGCTGTCCATCGAGTATTTTGTGAGTTGTGTTCTTTGAATTGATACCCATGCCTTAGAGTATTAAAAGGTTAGCAAACGGCACATTTATCCAAGTAATGTACAGTTCATTCTACACTTTTTAACATCTGTGTGTCCTCTTGATGACTTCAGCCTTTCTAAGACTAACAAGTGAGTTTAGGATTTATAGTTGAGAAACAGCATGGCTACTTCTGCTGTCAGTCTTTATTCATTACTCTAATAATAGGAGGTGTAATAAACAACACAGATTTACAACTGTACATTTTAATTATTGTTTCTGAAGGTTTACATAATCAGGAGAGGTGATCACTGCTCCTTCTTATTTAGAATTTTCTCTTTTGGTGCCAGACACTACCGAGTTATTCAGTAAGCTGACAGCTTTGCTCTTTTCATCAGTGATTCATGAAAGAGTTGACAGTTGGTGTGTTAAAGCAATCTGAGCTTCAGTCTAACAGTCTGATTTGTTGGCTCAGTAGATTTACTGCATCTGCATCTTGATTTTCTTGATAAATTCCATGTGAAACTCAACACTAGCTGCCCTGACAACATCTTCATCTACATGAATAAATTCATATTGGTCCAGATGCAAGAAGAAAGCAACTTACATAAACCTGAGAATTTTGTAATGAAAAGTTAAAAGCTTGCACAGGTTTCACATGCAGAAGTTTTTAATCCACAGATAAACTATAGTTAAATTTAAAAGTGATATTTTGCTTTTGGACAGTCTTTGTTAACTTTAAACAAAGATATTAAAAAACTGTATCTTGTTAGCATGTGTTACATACAAGAGGAAATGGAAACTCCTTGCCTACTGTACATAGCCACTGTGATTATAATTGTGAAAGACTGAAAAGAGATATTTTATCGATAAACTATTATCAAAAACCCCCACACAAACCAACCAAACAAACAACCCCACCCCCCCCACCCCCACCCCCCCCAACAAAGCATAGACCAAAACTATGGATTATACAACAGCTACAGCTTGATTTCCTGGGGTGAACAGTGCATCGCATTGTTGCCCTAAAATTTTTTTTTTAGCTAATTCCTAGATTGTTAAGCACGTTTAAAAGCTGAATCTCCTGTTTACTTGTTGAAAGTTCATGCTTTCCTGTATTTTCATTGAATAAGGTAATTACATTTTTTCCTACAGTTTATAAAGAATAGTAATATACTTTACACTAACTGCAAATCTTTGAGATATTTTGCCCATATAATCTTGCCTGCGTGTTTTGTGAGTTTAACAAATTCTGGCCAACAGTGTGCCTTGTGATGTAGCCTGTACATACACCGTGGTTTACTACCCAAGAACACACTCATGCAGTACAATTTCAATTTCTTCTAAATTTCATTGGTAATCTAGAAACCATTTTCTGATTTTCTCCAAATCCACACTTCTGAGGAAATGATGGTATATAGTAGGATTCCACTTGGATAAAACAACTTAGAATTACTGTAAAATCAAAAAATAAATAAATCTAGAAGTAGCTCCCACTCATAGCAATTAGTTGAAGTCATGACCCGTTTTGATGAGCAACAAAACTGCATTATGAGAAAGGTCCACCTGTGGAACTAAAACCACAGTACAAAATTTTGCAGACCTATTAACAAGTCAGTACTGACTGAAGTAACTAACAGACCAGACTGACTGAAGAAGTCTGTTAAATGGATTTCAATAATGATATCTGAAGAAATCTTTGGATGTTGGACATACATACCCATTCTAAGAATTCTGTTGCCTTTATACACAAAGCAGAGAGTAGAGTGTCATTCTCTTGCAGATTTCATGAACAGCATCACTGGGATGGTGAGACAAGTGTCTATTCCTCTCCAGTTTGACACAGACATTACAGACAGCCTTGAGGAAGATGCAGGCATATACTGGGAAGACTAGTGTGCAGCAACATGTTCTAACAGTTTGAGGCAGTTGGTGGGTTTCCTTGGACTTTTGAGTCTAATGATAATGTGCACTGGAATTTCTGTGAGGAAAATGCCTCAGAGCTCTTGAATCAAAAAAGGCTCCTGGAGATGTCTTTGCATCTGAAGAGAGCCTATGCCTCTCAGGCTGTCTGATGCTTAATAATCTGTCTGATCATCAGGAATTAATTTCAAGGCTTTAAGGAAGAAAGCAATAAGAAGCATAACTGTGGTGCAACTTCTCCGAGGTATCCTAAATCTCAGAAGGATTGTACTTCTTTTCTTACCATATGCTGAAATACAACGTTGACAAAGATAACAACCAGGGATAAGCAAATTCAGAGAAACAAATTTATTCAGCAGTTGCCTGGAGGTACAGAATATAGAACCACTAAACTAAGTTGGTTATTTCAGATGGTGAGAGAATTGCAGCTATATCCCAGAGAATTAGGCCATGTTCCCATCTGGCAGGAAGTATGGGAATTTTGGAAACTGCAAAATTTGAATGGATCTCAGAAACTAAGGAAGCTAAAATCACAGTTCTACGGGTTAGGTGGCCAATTTAAATGTCTATTTAAGCAACTATACTTCAGTTCTAATTTGATTACAGACAGTGAAAATTCTTCACGGCTCACAGCCTAGCATGGATTTCTCTCCTTTCACAGCACTAGGATATATATCAGCAAGAAGGACATACATCAGTAAGAATTATAAGACACATGGGATAAAGAGATTTAAAGAAGCTAACAAAGATTGGGTATTCAGCCACTTCCCAGAGAAAAGTCTGAAACACCATGCTAAGCTGGCTGTTTCGCACATAAGCAGGGAAGACTTTCTTGGTGCTGGTCCTATTTTACCACTTGCCCTTTGCATCGGTGATCTCTGGCAATAGAATCATAGAATCATTTAGGTTAGAAAAGACGTTGAAGATCATCAGGTCCAACCATTAACTCAGGACTGCTAAGTCCATCACTAAACCATGTCCCTAAGCACCACATCTATGCATTTTTTCAACACCTCCAGGGATGGTAATTCCACCACATCTCTGGGCAGCCTGTTCCAATGCTTGACCACCCTTTCAGTGAAGAATTTTTTCCTAATATCCAATCTAAA
This sequence comes from Ibycter americanus, assembly GCA_035590275.1. NCBI lineage: Eukaryota > Metazoa > Chordata > Aves > Falconiformes > Falconidae > Ibycter > Ibycter americanus. Next base: position 40,350,680 of record JAVJGI010000060.1, on the reverse strand, counting down.
CCTCCCCTGGAACAACTTGAGGCCATTTCCCTTTGTCCTCTCCCTTGTTACTTGGGAGAAGAGACCGACCCCCACCCGCCTACAACCTCCTTTCAGGCAGCTGTAGAGAGCAATAAGGTCCCCCCCTGAGCCTCCTCCTCTCCAGGCTAAACCACCCCAGTTCCCTCAGCTGCTTCTCGTCAGATTTGTGCTCCAGATCCTTCACCAGCTTCGCTGCCCATCTCTGGATACGCTCCAGCACCTCTGCGTCCCTCTTGAAGTGAAGGACACAAAACTGAACACAGTATTTGAGGTGCAGCCTCACCAGTTGCCAGTACAGAGGGGCAGTAACTTCCCAAGTCCGGCTGGCCACACTATTTTGGATACAAATCAGGATGATGTTGGCCTTCTTGGCCACCTGGGCACACTGCTGACTCACGTTCAGCCGGCTGTCAGCCAGCACCCCCAGGTCCTTGTCCACCAGGCAGCTTTCCAGCCACTTTGCCCCAAGCCTGTAGCGCTGTGTGGCGTTGTGGTGACCCAAGAGCAGGACCCAGCGCTGCTCCTTGTTCAACTTCATACAATTGGCCTCGGCCCATCAGTCCAGCCTGTCCAGCTGCCTCTGCAGACCCTTCCTGCCCTCAAGCAGATCAACGCTCCCACCCAACTTGGTGTCATCTGCAAACTTACTGAGGGTGCACTCGATCCCCTCATCCAGATCATCGATAAAGATATTACACAGAAGTGGCCCCAGTACTGGGCTCTGGGGAATACCACTTGTGACCAGCCACCAGCTGGATGTAACTCCGTATACTACCACTCTTTGAGCTTGGCCATCCAGCCAGCTTTTAACTCAGAGTACACCCATCGAAGCCATGAGCAGCCAGTTTCCCCATGAGAATGCTGTGGGAGACGGTGCCAAGAGTAAAGACGGTGCCAAAGTAAAGATGGCTTTACTAAGGTCCAGGTAGGCAACATCCTCAGCCTCTCCCTCATCCACTATGTGGGAATGACATACTTAGGATGGTTTTTAGGAAAAAAGGAGATCTGAACCAATAAGTACTGATAGGAAAGAACACTCCAGTCATCAAAAAAACATATAGCTGCCACCAAGCCAAATACATTTTACAGAATCACAGAATCAAAGGATGGTCAGTGTTGGAAGGGGCCTCTGGAGATCATCTAGTCCAACCCGCTGCTAAAGCAGGTTCACCTACAGCAGGTTACACAGAGTCATGTCCAGGCAGGTTGTCAGTGTCTCCAGAGAACAACCTCTTGGGGCAATTAGCACGGTTTCCTTGTGTAGCTTTTACACCATCATAGGACATACAGATTTTGAGTCTCAAGATTTTTAAATCCATCATGACATAGCAAAAGCATTTTAACTCTAAGCAGACAGTTGTTATTTTAACAGGAAATTAAAAAATAATGTCAATGAAGTAAGGTAATTTGTAACAAAAAATACTTAATATTTAATCAGAAAAAAGCCTGAAACTAAAATTCCGGAAACTAAAACAGCGCAATTTTTTTTTTTGTGGTGTGATGTTCTAAGGAATGAATCAGAACTGCGTAACTAAAGTTTCTTGTCACAAAAGCAGGCTTGGAGACCTTAGGGCTACAACATACTCCTGGATATTAAGGCTGCACACATATCCTGCATATATTCTTGTTCCTCTGTTGAAGAACAGGTTTCAGCCCTAAGAAAAATAAATAAACCACTCCAAATCTGCTACAGAATGCATAGGCGTTCCATGAACAGAATCAGACAAACACCTGAGGGAAAGGAGATATATCCACTATTCTTTAGGGAGCATAACAAGATAGATAGCTCTGTGTCATACTGAAAGAAAATGGAGATTCTTTTCTATCAGAAGACTTCATCATATTTGGGATACTGTTTACATTATGGAAGAACTTCTGGCAATAACCATGAAGAAAAATCATTTTATTAATCTTAGTAAGTTACCAATTTTTCCATTATGTAAACAATAGCTCATAGGTATTCAGGCATCCAAAGCATTGAAACAGCTTTGAGAGCAGACAGAAACTGACTTTGCTGAATGCAAACTCATCATATAAACCTCTTGATAGTTATTATTCCAAGAAGCACATCGCCTCTGTCTTTGCCTGCATAGACTACAAAGTACGTGAAAAGTACTGAAAGAGCCTGAGAAGTTGCTGGGGGGACATGCAAATCTATTCAGACATTTTTGAATTGGTGGAAAAGCACTTGGGCTAATCCTAGAAATGTGCTTGTTATTCTAAACTGTTGCAAATGCCCTCATTAGATAGTAATAAGAATTTAACTTTGAATTCAGATAGCATTACACACATTGAAATACCACATAAAATCAGCACTAGTCTGATTACCCTATGCAATTTCAACTGTGTTCAAATTAAACCAGGTGGGGCTTGCTGAAACTGATATTTTTGGGCCAGAACAGGGTACTTTTAAGCACTTGCTCCCGGTGAGAAACTGTGCTTTCTTTGTTTGTACATCATATATGCCCAGTTTTTAGTATTTGGTCTGAAAAAGCTGAAGAATCAATTCATAACAACAAAAAAGCCAATTTCATCCCCAAGTAAATTTTTCCAACAGCACATAGGATTGGAATGACAACACTCTAACACTTCACTAATAATAAGTTACCATGTCTTAGCAGAACATAATATAATAAACTATATTTTTCTAAGATTTTTGTTCATCTTTTTTCTTTTTATCATCATGTACTTTAGATTGCCTCTTTATTTGTATCAGATATTATTGGGGTTTTTTTCTTTCAGATGCTTAGAGGTTAGGAAACGATTTTATTTCTTTTGATTCCTCTCCTGGGAATAGAATCTACCAGCTTGTTAGTTTCTGAAGTATTCCCTATATAACAAAAAGTGGCATATATGGACGGCCTCATTTTCTTTTCTTAGCTCTACTCCAAAGATGCTGTGAGCACCTGCAACTTCTATTAATTTCCTTGGGTATTGCAGGTGTTCAGTAGCTCTAAAGATTGAATGTACTGAGACCAAACAAATGTGAGAAGCTCATACTGGATCCCTGGAGCTAATAAGGACCATGAGTCCTAAAATAGACAGCAGTGCACTTACAGCACCAAAAAAAAGTATTTCTTCCAAGTGAACACATGAAGAGAGATATGACTTGTTCGTAAAATACTTTACTCCTCTTTTCTTGAATGGTCACGTTCACAAGCTCTCATCATATTTTTCAGACTGAAACAGAGTAAGAGTTGTTCCTACTCACATCTGAATCTCAGTCTTATTGCCATGACTATTACTGTCACTATACAATTAATATAAAAATATTGTTATTCTCATCTTCTCCCCACCAACACTGCATTCTCCCTTTTCCTTCTTTAATGTTGTATTATTTATTTGTTGTCCTTTTTTCTGTGCACTGGTAGTTAATTATGTTTTATATATGCTGGAAAATTCTAATAAAAAGCACTAGGACTTAGAATAGAAACTTTTCTCTTTTTTAATTGATGGAAAATCTGCAAGTTTAATTAGGCAACCCATTGAGATAAATGCATCAACAAATAAATTTCCCACTCATGAATGCAGTACAGCCAACAAGAAACTGCCTAGCAAGTTTCAATTCACTTGGGTACCAAAGTATTTATACCCAACACATTTGGGCCAGATAATAGCTTTCTGATACAACCCAAGGATTACAGAGTGAATCCCAGCAGGGCAGCTGATTCTTAAGCACTGGGAAGTCTCCCACTGGATTAGAGCACACACATTTTTTCTTTCAGAGTGAAAGGCAAACAAGTGCACGCCAGGAACATGCTTGAAGGAAGAAGGGGTTAATACAAAACTGCTCTTTGCAGGTAGTCACTGTCTAGGCTCTTCTAGGTTGCTCTATAAATAAGCTGGTCCTGATGACCTGGAGAACAGAGAAGTACAAAGATCCTACGTAGTCCATCAAGCTCTTCTTTACAGTGCAGGCTATTTTTCTGTTTATACTGTGCACCATCTGAATTCAGAAAAAAAGGCAAGGCTAGTCTGAGACTGCTGATGTTGAACACTGGTAAAAACTGAGAAGGTATGAGCTTGTGATTAGAAATATCAAGAGAAGGGGTATTGATACGTAGTATAATGTCTTAAAAAGAAGAAATTGTTTTAAAATAATAATCACATAATATGGGTCATAGCTTTTATAATAAAGCCAGATGATCAACATTTTTAAATAATTGACATAAAGAAGCAATGGTAGTTATAAAGAAGGTGTTTATTTCTTATGATTCCAAGAGGCATTGCACTTTTTACTTTTGTAGCTGAAAAGCAAACAGTGTACTTGAGGAATCAGTTAAAAATAACAAAATGAAAGTGAGGAAACAGCAGTATCCGTTCAGAGTTTTCAAGCTATCTGCAATTTGCTTCCACTTAAAAACGTGACTGTTTCTTCAGAGCAATAACTGCATAGCATCTGGGGGATTTCACAGGATCAAATAACTTCACAAGTCCAGACCAGGCAATGTTGTCCTGTAAAATGATATATGATTGAAGTACATAAGAATGTGTTTGACTTAAAAGCTAAGATACGGTAATAGGTCCACATTTGAAATACAAAATTGAAAAAAAAAAATTACCCTTAATGCAAAGCAGGAAAAACACTTATCTAACAAGAAAATAATGGAAAGTTTGTGTGAGAAAAAGGACACCCAAACCAGGATATATTTTAAAGTCATTAAATTATTTCTTGCATTACCAAATGATAGCTTACAACCCCCTTCATCAATAAAGCTTTTTTTCAGTTGAACTGGAGCAAAGAAATTAAGGATCAAGTCCTACTCATTTTATGCAGCGCATTCTACTACTGAAGCTAATTAACTGACTTTTCAAATGAATCAGGCCAGCTGGATCTGGTCTTCATGTTGCATATGGCTTTTATCATTTCTATTTTTTCTTCCTAAACACATTTTGTGAATCAACCAGTACAAGATTAAATCAATGCGTATATTACATTTAGAAAAGGTAAATTAGTGCTAAATGCAGCAAGTCTGATCTCCTGTCTTGGAAATCATACAGATCTCTACATGATTTACAACTGGTTGGCATTTAGGAAAATACATCATTATTTAAATATTTTAAATTGCCTCTCTGTAAAAATACCAGTTAGAACAAAAGCATACATTTACTACAACTCAGTTGTTTCAAGTGCACTGTGGCAGAGAATAAAGTGAATTTTACTTATGATAAAATGGAACTGTTAAAATGGAAGGTTTATGGTGGAAAAACAGAGCTATTCACATGAATGTGTTCAAACCTTATTTTAAAATCTTATTTTGACTGTGGCCCAGAGCAGAAGCTGGAAGATGCTACCACTTCCTCCTAGCAAATTATTATTTGTCTGAAAAATGTTTACTGGTGCAGAGAACGTATGACTGCTGCTTCTGAGTTAATCAGGCCAAGCTCAAAATGAGTGTTAGAAGAAACACTGTAATATAAATCATTATGGAGTAAATGTAGTAGCATTTGCTTATTATATCCCAGCTCTATACTTGTAAAATATATCCAGGCTGTATGTTAGTCAAATGTACCTCAGCTGACCCATACAGTTGGAAAAAGTGCACCCTCTCTCATCATTGATCTTAATTAAGAAAGAATAAAAGGAAATCATAAACATTTTGGACCTAAATCAAAATTTCTTGAATTACACATTTTAAAACACAGTCATTGGAAGCTCCAGCATGTACAGCACAATATTTCTTTAGCATTTCCAAAATTATTGTTAATTATTAAATATTTCAGTATGTTGTATAAAATGAGATTTGTTGCATATTTAATTAATTTTTTACTGTCTATTGACTAGCAATTACCATACAATTAAAGGAACATAAACTTTACTGTTGCTGCTCTGCTGAAAATAAAAACATCTGCTGGGCATATGTTTATACTAAATGGAATGAATGCTTATACTTTTGCAAATATGATGAGAATAATAATTCTGCAACAGAGACTTTTGGTCTGCACAGTAATAAATTGGCTGAAATAGTCTCATTTTACTGATGTAGCCTTTAGGTATCGTAAAATATAATGCAAAAATACCTGCTCCTTGAGGTAGCAAAGACGATCCAGAAGTATCAGAACTTCTATGCAGGGAGCCAGAACAACCTTCAACTGAAAGACAGATTAGCTACTATAATGATTTTGGGAAAGAGAGGCAATACACTTCCAAATGGCTATACTTCCACAGAACAATTCCAGGAAGGTCAATCATTTTGTAGTGGTTCTATTGTACAAATGTCACCTTGCCAATTTTCCCTGTGGGATGGACATCTTCAAAACAGATTATTTTAAAGATCAAAAATACATGGAATGTCATAAAGCTAGGAAACTATGTTATTTAGTTGGTTTCAAGACATTGTCCAACAAGAAAATGATATTATATGAAGCAGAACAATTTTAAAGAGGGAAATAATGAATTTTAATAAAAAGAATTTTTATGAAATAACTGCATGGAGACCAGTCTAGGTTTAAAAGGAGACTGACAGTTCATTTTCCAGGGTAATAGTCCCTCTTGAAAAAGAATCTTCCATGTGTTCGCTTTATTATTTTACTGACACCTAATATAGTTTTGGAATAGGATATGCTCCAAAGTTTGGAAGGGGGAGCTGCTTTGTTTTTGAGATTGCATACCACAGCATAGGACAGTCCACCTTCACATAAAACTTCACAGGGCTTTGTTCTAGACTAGCACATATATACAAAGTAATAGTATTAATCCTATAGCTTTTACCATATTAAATGCTTCAAGCTCACTCATTCTGTGCTTGTATTTTTCATAGTAATCCATTATACAGCTGTCTGGAAGCTGCAAGGGATTAAAAAAAAAAAAGATACCAGTTATTCTAGTTACTTTTTCAAGAGAACTTTAAAATGAAATACTTTTTTCCTAATTGAAAGTCACATTACAAAATTAAATCCGTGTTTTGTTTTTGAAATTAGCACTTTCCTAAGGTTTATAATAGTTTTCCAATAGCAGTTTCTCAGTTCTCATTTACAATAACTGTTCTTCAGACAGCATTTTGCACTGACATGAAATACTGAGATACATTCATTATTCAGAAAGCTCTAGACATTCTTAAATGAGTATTATGCAGTAAAGTGGAGATAACATTCTCATTTCCTTTCCCATATATCTTATCCCCTCCTCACCCCCATCCCCAAGAGATTTATTTAAATAGCTGAGGAGTAGATTCTCGTGTAAGACTAACATGCTTCAGTCAGGACTCCTGGATGGTATTTCACCTTACAAAATCTACTATCAGATTCTGGAAATAATACTCTGTTTCTCTGTGCCTGAGGTTACCCATCTTTAAAATAAAACTTTTTCTAGTTACTTTGAACTGTTACATGTTCCCCTTTTCTTTTCCCACTCGTCTAACATAACCATGGCCCGCACTGCCACTATGACTGTAAATGCTGCAGTTTGGGGCTGAATTTGATACAAAGACAGCTCAAGAACTTGACTCAGCCAAATACCCCTTCTCTTTTTAGCCCTTAGTGGGCAGTACACCACAGCTGGTAGCTAGAGCTATGACCATAACTGCTCTTCACAAAGCATGTTCTTTATAGGGCAGCCAGACCACAACATTTTCTAGTTTTTAAAGGTCGTGATGTCTCGACTCTTTTGTAGAGTAGACTGTCCACAGTCCTGGACACTAAAGACAGTTGAGCTGGCCACTTAAGGAAACTGTCAGAGCAGTGGGAAGTAGGTTTGCAAGGCTACTGCTATAAGGTGATGGAGGCTGCTGGAAAGAGCAGAGCTGAAAGAGCCTGATGTACTTCTCCAGTACTGGGAGTTTGCAGTATGGCTACTCTGTTGTGGCTATGGCGGCAGCTAGACCACAACTTAGCAGAAAAGTAACGGTACTGACAGACATGTAGATGTGGCACTTAGGGACATGGTTTAGTGGTGGACTTGGCTGTGTTGTGTTTGTAATTGGACTTGATGATCTTAAAAGTCTTTTCCAACATTAATGATTCTATGATTCTAAGAAATCATAGACTAGGAAAGCTGAAGTGTCTAACACGTTTTTGCACACCTTCATTAGAAGAGTCATTTAAGAGCATGTGGTTAACCTAGTTGCAAAGAAGTAAAATCTCAGCCTAAAATAGGGAAATAAACTAGAGAATATTTCCACAAATTTTAAGTTTTCAAATCATGTATGTATTATGAACTTCATCCTCGGACAGCCAGGAAGGGAATGAAGTGATCTCAGAACTGTTACTCATTGTCGCTGAGTTCTCAAAGATGGTATGTCAGATGGCTAGTAGATGTATGTCTTTAATTATAGAGCAGTCCGTTCAAATTCAAGGCACCGAAAAAAATGGATCAAATAAGGAATTTAAAAACACTGAAAGATAAGCAGATGTGTAATAGACAAAATGAAGTCATCAAGAACAAATCACAAGTCAGTCTACTTTGCTTGTAAGAAAGGTGAAAGGATTCACAACAGTGAAAAACAACGGGTTGTCATACATTTTGATTTCAGCAAGTTTCTGACACCATTTCACAAGAAAATTTAAGAAACAAGGCTTAGACTAAAGCAAGTGAAAACTGTTTGTACGACCATAACCACAGAGTAGTTATAATGAGTCTTTGAATAACTGAAAAGACCTGCAGACTGAAGGTCCATTACAAAAAGCAATGTTTTCCTTAAGAACTCAGACAACAGAACAGAAACCACATTAACTAAGTCTGCAAATGTGCAACAGGAAGGCACTGCTAGAACCTAAAATAATTTTCAGCAATTGGAGCATTGATTAGAAAAGAAGTTTGGAAAAGAAGTTTGAAATGCTGTACGGAAAAGCAGAACGGCCTACACTCAGGCAGAAATAATCAGCTGTTCAGGATGAGGAACACAAAATGACAGTCTGGGAGATATAGCAGATTACAAGCTGAGCAAGAGTCACAGTTGTGCTACTGCAAAAAAAAAAAACCAATCACCATTCTGCAACATGTATGGGAGAGCAGCCTGCAAAGCGCAGGAAGTAATCCTTCAACTCTGCTTGGCAGCGGCAAAGCTCTAGCTGGAATACTGCATCCATTTCTGGGCATCAGATTTCAAAGATAGACATGAACAGTCTGAAAAAGCCCTCAGTGAGAAAAGAGATCAGAGATCTAGAAAACATGACCTACGAAGAAAGACATAGAGAACTGGAACTGATCAGGCTAAATTAGAGAAAATTGAGAGTGGGCATAATAACAGTTTTTACAAGGCTATCACCAAGAAACAGGGAACAGTTTGTTCACTGTGTCTACAGCGGATAGGACAAGAACTAACGGGCTTGCACTGCAGCAAAAAATTTCAGCCAAAAACTTTAAGAATTTTTCTCTCTTTGAGGTTGATTAAGGACCAGGGAAGTTGTCAGTATGCATCACAGGAATCTTGGAGAAGATTTGACGAATATTTTCAGAAATGACGCAAAATTCTAGCTCTGCCTTAAAACAAGGAGATGGGTTAGAAAAACTCTAGTCTTTCAGTCATATTTTTTTAATTCAGAAAGCACTTTTTCCCAACTGCAGAGGCAAGGTTAAGTAGCAGATCTGGCAGTACTAATGTGGACTAACAGGAGTTTTTCAGTCTTGTGCTATTTTGTTTTCAGTAAAGCTGTGCAAATATCTGAGGGTTTTTTCTTCTCTTCCCCTCTAACGAGTCAAACCAACTAAAAAATATCAGTCATGAGACAAAAAAACCACCAGTTTAGTTAAACTCTGCCCTATAAGCTTTTAATTCAACTGAGAATTAAAAGGGCTTTAGTGTAATGGATTTTTGAATTTACAAGGTATTTGGAATTAAAATACAAAGATCTGTGTTTGTAAAAACGTGATCGTGAAATCTTTCTGCTTTTGCTTCCTTTATGTTCTCGATTTTTCAACAAGAAGCAATCAATTAACAAGCTGTGAAATGTTTGGCAAATAAAAAGCTGGGTCAAACATGTCTCTTGGATGTTGCCATACTTGAGTACTGAGCCGAAATGCTTTTCCACTCTCTTCTTGCTAACTACACATTCCAACTGAATGCATCCTGCTGTCATGGATAGATTAGGTACTATTTCAAACTGTGCCTCAGTTGTAAGTTTAGTGAGTTAACTGATTCAGTGCAACAGCCCAGCTGGAAAAGAAAGAAAGCATCCAACAAAAAGCATTGATAGAAAAGGCTGTGAAAAGGTTAACTGGTAGCTAGTTATGTGGTCAATTTACTGGAAGACGACTAAAACCCAGATAACACTGACTTTGAAACTACAACAGCTTGCTGCCTGGCTTCAGTTCTTAAAAGGTACCGAACACAATCTTCAGCTATCCTTCCAAAGTGAAGCAGGAGTAAATCATGGTTTGCGTCTTCAGGAACAGAATTGTACTTACGCATGCAAAACAAGCCCCATTTAGCCACTGGAGTTGTCCATGCAACTGTTGTCTATGCAGGGTTGCCACAGATTTGTGTATCCCCCAAAAATTCTTTAAATGTATGCACTGAACTTTTTTCTTACGTTATGATCTTGATACCATGAACTTATGAGTGAAAATGCATGAAAAACCCCAAATACGTATATCATGCACTTGTCTTAATAACGATTCTACACTCAAAGATCTAGCTTATGGTACTGAAACTCAAGTAACCTTGAATACATACAGAGAGGTTTTGGCCAGTATTTCTTTTCTGATTTAGCTACAATGCCTCCTGGTCTTTGCACTGTGATTGTGGTGCAGGCTTTCTTTTAAACTAGTATCTTTGTGGACTGGTGTGGTCACTCAAATAGCTGAAACAACCAAGAGGAACTAGAGGGCAGCAAGGTCTCTACTGACATAGTTATAACTATACAATATGCTGAAGGCGACACTAAAACTATATCAAAGACCAGGTTCATCTGTTGTGAACACATCAGATACCACATGCCTGAGCACATCCAAGTTAGACTGCAATCCAACAAACATGCTGATTGAGCACGGACTGATAAGAAAACATTCAGGCACAAGGTATGTGACAATTAGTGATACCACACATCATTTCTCCAGAGAGTATCCTCTATTTTTTCAGAACTGTGTCTTTCCCTGGACTAAGAGTATTTTGACTGAATGAAAGTCTTTTTTACTGTCTAATGCTGCACACGCCCTACAAAGGGGAGACAGAGCCTAAGGATGCTGTTTCACAGTCTGTTTAAACAGATGTAATTCATCTTTGCTGCCTCAAAGGGACTGCTTTCCCCGGCACTGACTGCACATTTCCATGTTTCCTCTCTCTTCTTGTACCAGCATTATTATGAACGTTAGCAAGAGTACAAGAAAGCAGTAAGGCAGCCCTTTTAGCAGAGCAGTGTCTTAGACAGTTCAAAACACTTGGGAGATCATAACATATAGCAACTTTTTACAATTTTCCCTACGACTAAGGTAGTTAATAATAATGCCATGTAATTTAACATAGTGTAAAAAATGTAAAAAAGATAATGAAATTACTGAGAAATAAGTTTATTTAGAACTTGGTTTAAAATGCATTTCAAATGAATGCAATCTAAATTATTTATAATTATATTTAATTGAAATAAATGTCCCATCTCTTAAGATTCCTTGTAAGACTAAAATCTTATGCTACCACAATTGGAATAGAATTTTGTCTGTTTGAAAAACAATTATACTTGAAAACAGCATTATGTGCATATACTTTATAGGCTGTAATACTAGTGCTACCTGAGCCTTCGTTCAATATTCCCCTAACAAAGGAACCAGGAAATCTGTGAGCTGAAATTTCTTCTGTCCAAGAAAACAGTCGAGAAAGTCAACTTCTCAACAATTGTAAAATGCATTAAGTGTGTAAATTCACTTAGTGCCTTCATTTTCTGTCTGTTCAGACTCCATTAATTACTGTTCAGACCATTAATTACCATGTTAGAATTCATGGGAAAGTGGAGAATATAGTTTTGGCTTTGGCTCCATGTTTGCCCAATGGCTGTACACAATAAAAAGCATCAAAATTAGAAATAAATTTAGCAAAGACAAACCAGTTTGAGGTATTCACTGTCATTTAAAGGTATCAACACTGAATTTGATGTTGAGTAGACATCAAGATTACAAGAAATTTCAGGTTAAAAGTCCCTCTTCCAATTTCTGCAAAAATTCTCCTTTTTAGTTCCCTGTATAGTTGTATATATTCAGGTTAGTTCATGTCTTAATGCATTATAAAATACCACTACTGACAGTTCCTCAGTCTTAAGTATGTGGTTTTTCAACACTTTTTAAAACAACAGTAAAATTAAGCCACACGGAAAGATTCTTCCTCTTATTTCCCTTAATTCGCAGACTGCATTTTATGACATTCCACTAGTCATTGCTGAGGAGACACTCTATGGTAAGCTAAGAGAGGCACGTGTTCATTTGCCCAATGTCCTCTTCTCTGTCTTATTAAAATAAGTTCTTGCAAAAAATTGTCCTCTATGAAACTGACCAAACTGATGGCTGCTCTTTTTCTCATTCAGCACATTGATCATAGGCTCACATTATATCAGTATTCAAATTTTCAGGCAAGCATGGAAACAGGATGCACTACATGACCTACATAAGCTCAGAAAGATCCAGTGCAGATCCTACAGGACACATGGCACAATTTTACTGCATCACCAGTTACAAGATGTATCTTTTTCTCTTTCAGTATCACCCTGGGATGACTTTCTGTAAGCATGGTAGTTCGGGAGGATTAAAGTGGTGAGGGTTCTAACATATTCAGTCAAAGTGGGCATTTTATTAACTTCATGACAGAACATAGTGCAATGACGTTCTTAAAAGTCACTGACAAATGCCGAAGAAGGGGAGAAGGTGCTCTTAAATGTTTTGTTATAGAAAAAGAGCCAGTCACATCCTTTTCACAGCAGCAACAGTGTTGTCTACCTTAATAATATTTCACTTCCAAGCAAGTAGTGTCTTTAAAAAAAAAAAAAAGGAAAAAAAAGAGACTGTTAAAAAACCCACCAAGTTCTCAGAAAACATTCTGGTGGCACTTCATATTCTTCCATGAAATCTATCTGAAAACAAAACTGGTTTAGCCCACTGGTATCTCAAATAGTGCAACACGCTAAAACTTAAACTATGAATGTGCCTGTAGTAATCCTCTAGTTAAGACTCAATTTTCAGAAACTGAGAAACATTACAGATGAGAAGTAAGTAACATATTAAGCCATTTGAATTTAGGAAGTAAAATAAATCCGTTTGGTTAAAGAGTTCATACCGGTGCTGAATGTAAGCTTAGAAATTCTTCACTCAATTAATTCCTTGGGATAGGTTAAGAGAATGCCACACTACTTTGGTCAAAATCTTGTAAGAACAGTAAATCAGAAATTCCTATGAAAAACTACTTTTGCCTGCAAAAATTTAAACATATTACCTGTACTAAATGTGGAAGAAGTAAAGACCAGTCTATTACTTTAGAACGTTCTCACACGGCCATGGAAACCTCATTACACGTTTTCTAGGAAGGATGGAACTGCTCAAACACCTCATTTTAAAAAAAATGCTGCTTTCTAAGTACTGTAATGCAGCTTATCCTGACAAGCTCTGTAAGGACAGAGGCTTTTTATCTTGTCCCAGACCCACCTGCTCGTTTAACTACAATACTGCTTGTCAATGATGTGTACAGAGCACAGTGTCCCTTAATTATATGGTTTAAAATTATGAAAAAACATGTGAAACATTTCATTCAACACATTTTGACATAGTTTTGTTCAATGAATCAGAAGAACATTAGAACATCTGAAGTGCAGCTGGTGTAGGACCAACCTAGGAAATACATGTGATTAAATTGCAAATAGTATTGTATAAGAAGCACAGATGTGGAAATGGGAAGGAGTATCTCCAAATCTACTCACCATTACATGAGTAGAACATGATTAGAGACTAAAACCAGGACAGCTTATGACACAGGTTGGACCGAGACCCAACATGGGGAGGACAGGGCTTCCACTTGCATGTTCCTCAGAGGGACTACAAAGTTTGTAAAGGCTTGTCAGATGGCTCCTGGTTTGGCCTGGAAAAGGGGAAAACATGATCTTAGGGATGGATCCCAAGACACTTGAGGTGTTTCCAAACATTTTCCCAGCCACAGACTGTGAAGTTATCTGCAATGTACATTTACCACTGCATTGTCACAAAGCATTTATGGAATCAGGAATCTGAGTCTCTTAACAGGAGTCTTTGAAGGCCCCATTTTTTAAGTTCTTGGCTTTGCAGTACTTTAACTAAAGTGTTTTCATCCAATACTACAGGAATCTGTACAAAGCAAATTGGAACTATTTTTTGTACTAATTTTAAAAGGAGCAATATTATCATATAAATAAATGTAAGCAAGCGCAGCATAATTTTTCTGCTGAACATATTAAATATAAGCACAATATCTTAAATATAGATTTAGCTAACATGAATAACCGCCTCATCTTAAAATAAGAGAAGACATCTCCTTAATCCATGTTCACTCTGCCATCTGAGCAATTATAAGAAGGAAATATGTACTAAAGCTGCGGTTCTAAAACAGTGATAAATCACTGAAACCTGTAACACAACTGTCCTGGTTTTGGCTGGGATAGAGTTAATTTCCTTGTTAGTAGCCAGAACAGTGCTGTGTTTTCAATTGAGTATGAGAATAATGTTGATAACACCCTGATGTTTTAGTTGTTGCTAAGTAGTGCTTACTCTAAATCAAGGCATTTTCAAGTTTCCCATGCTCTGCCAGTGAGCAGGTGCACATGGAGCCGGGAGGGAGCAGAGCCAGGACAGCTGACCTGAACTAGCCAGAGGGATATTCCATACCATAGAACATCATGCTTAGTATACAAACGGGGGGGAACTGGCTGGGACATCAGGGACTGGCTGGGCATCTGTCAGCAGGTGGTAAGCAATTGTATTGTGCATCACTTTTTTTTTCCTTGGGTTTTATTCCTCTGTCTCCCTCTCCTTATTACAATTATTGTTGGTTTTGGGGTGGAGGGTTTTTTGGTTTTTTTTAAACTTTATTTCAATTATTAAACTGCTCTTTTCTCAACCCATGGGTTTTACCTTTTCCCAATTCTCCTCCCTATCCCCCCGGGGGGTGGTGAGGGAAGGGAATGAGCCAGCAGCTGCGTGGTACTTAGTTGCTGGCTGGGGTTAAACCACGACACCACTCCATCAGCTTCATTGCCCTTCTCTGGACACGCTCCAGCACCTCACGATCTTTCTTGCAGTGAGGGGCCCCAAACTGAACACAGTATTCTAGGTGCAGCCTCACCAGTGTCAAGGACAGGGGGACAGTCATTTCCCTTGTCCTGCTGGCCACACTGTTCTGGATAGAAGCCAAGATGCTGCTGGCTTTCTTGGCCACCTGGGCACACTACTGGCTCATATTCAGCCAGCTGTCAGCCAGCACCCCCAGGTCCTTTTCCACAGGACAGTCTTCCAGCCACTCCTCTCCAAGCCTGCAGTGTTGCATGGGGCTGCTGTGACCCAAGTGCAGGACCCGGCGCTTCGACTTGTCGAACCTCATAAAATTGGCCTCAGCCCACTGATGAAACGTATATCAACTATTCACACTAACTATATAAAAAATGTCCAAAGACATAAGAAAAAAAAATTGACAAAAAATAACCAAATAATGAAAAAAATTATATTTCTATGCAAATTCTGATTTGAGTATTATCTACCAGTTTTACCACTCAAAATTAAATAGTCTGGAGTTTGCAAAACCATGAAGTAAATGCAGCAAAGGGAAGTAATTGAGAAAATCCAGTAAAACTGAACTAGTAGGCCCAATGTATATCAGATACCTTTGGATTCATTTAATGATATTAAAAATGCAAGCATAATTAATATAGGAAAAGAATTACTTTATAAGTGAATTATATGTAATATTGTCAGAGATTCTTATAAAAATAAGGTAAAATTATAGAAAATTAATTCTTAATTATAAGCAAACCTAAAAGTTTTGGTTATTGTAGAGAAGGAAAGCACTAACATGCTTATTTAATTAAATATACTTCTAAATACATAACATTTGCAGAATATACAGATATGCAGAACAAGCACAATGACTTGTACATAAGTTTAGCTACAAACCTACCTCAAGGCCTTGAAATACTTTGAGTCTAACATTAACAGACATAATATATGAAGCATCAAAGTTGTTTAAATTACTTAAGATGATAAACGAACTTTTTACAGGGCATGAGTTTCTCTTACTGTGTTACTAAGGTAAATGCTACTGTGATGGGTACAATGCCTCACAGAAGGCTCTAGTACCCTTTACTGACCTGCCAGTTGAGGCCTAACAGCTCTAAACCTTTTTGGGATGATCTACCTGAAGCATAGGATCAGAGAAAGACAAATGGGCAGCAGCTGTTTTTAAGAGGTCTGGTCAGAGTTAGAGCAAAGTGGGATGGTGGAAATCGAGCATTACCCACCTGTCTGTTGTTGGTTGTTGCACATCTCAGGTTGTTCGACGAGGCACCCGCCAAGTAAATTACTTTTGCCAGGGGAACAGCCCCAGCTATTTCAGGTTATGTGCAGATATTAGACTGTTTGTAACTGAAATACACCAGTTAGGGGGGACTTGGAAGCTTGGTTAAACAAAACCAAGTAAATCTGCAACACACCCGTTGACAGGCACATAAACTTCTCCTTCTGTGTGAAAGCTTTAGGTGACCCAACCTCTGAAACTGCTATTTTATCTCTCCAGCATATGTCTGCATCTGAAAGGGTTAAGTAATTTGTGAAGTATTTTGACTAAGACAAAGTAACTACCTTACATGCTATTAGCCCATAGCTGTAACTATAGTGTGACTATAGCAAGAGATGAAATCAAAGTGACTAATAGCTTTTCTTTGCAGATGTGTCAGGAGTGTTTCCAGCCCTGTATATCTTCCTGCAATCAGATGTGGCATTAAATAGCATTTTCCCCTTATTCCCAGACTGCACTTTACATGAATCCTGGCCAGCTTCTCTTTGTTAAACAGCTCCACCCACTGAGGCTCTCACTTACTAGCAGAAATGTATCCTAGCTGGGTCATAGATCACAAAGCCTGCCAGACACACATCCAAGCCCTAGCCTTGCAAGCACTTTCTCCCTTTAATCACCTTAAAGCCACACCCTATGAAAGATCTTTTGCTAATCTAGCCCACTAAGTATGGGACACCAGGCAGTTTTTAAAAGTTTTGGGTTTTTTTTCTTCAAAGACTCTAGAAATACATAAAAACTTATACAAGGATTTTTTGCTGTGGCAATGCCATTTGTAGCACTTATTGTCTTAAGCAGCAGTCAAAAGTATTAATAAAGAGGCTTCATTTTAAATCCATCTGCAAGGTGACTACAAACAGAGCTGAAATGTGCTGCTGAAGAGGAAGGAGCAATTGCTCTTGCTGTCTGAAAGAAGCAAAGCTAACAAGTGTAAGAGCAGCCAGCTACCCTAGGAGAAAGAACAGGGATGAATGCTCCATTCTCTGAAGTGGGAGTCACACATTCACATCAAATTAGGTAAAACAGTGAATAAAAGGGAAAAGAAATCTTCTGATAGAAAGAATTTTTCCCATATCTATGTGACAGTGAACGCTCTGGCCATACAACATGGAGTGTACAGGAACAGAGTGAGCTATGACAAAGAAAACAATCAGGAATTAAATACTGCCTCAGTGTGTATCCAGACCAATTACTGAAGCCCTCTGCAGGGATCCATGGCCCACAAAGCAGTTCCATTCGTTCTGAAGCTAGAAGCAATATAACCATACCTGTGAAACATCAAGTTCACACTAAAAGATCTCTCTGCCCTCACAAAATGAGACTATTTTGTCAGAAATTCAGTAGTCATGGAGTTAATCTCAGTTTTACTACTGAGATGGAGAGATGTGTGAAAGGAATGGTCCTGTACCAAAAGGCAGGAAAAAACCAGTTCATTTGCATCTGTTTAATTTGGACTTGACAGGCTCTTCTACACTGAAAAGAAACACAACAGAGGAAACTATTTTGGCTAAGGTAATAGGAAACTTCAGTCCCTGAACAGTAACTTGTCACCATGAATGGCTCTAGGTGATTGATAAATGCTACTTTTTTTGGTAGAAAAACTATTTTACTATTTTGTTTCACTAACTCACTTCTGGTTTACAATCTTTTCATAAAGGGTCTGGTTCTTACTTCAAATAAGCAAAGATCTTCACATCTATTTCACAAGTGAAAGAGGTAGAGGGGCTTGTTCACACGAAGAATTGGCAGGATTGAAGAACTTACCTTCACTGAAAAACAATAGCAAAAATGACCTCATTGTTTGGATATATATATCTGATAAAAGTCTTCACCAGTTCTATATTTAGCAAAAGGCATACACTTACAAAAATGAGTATCAAGGCAAGTTAGGTGTTTTATGCACTTGCACTCTTTATCCTGCCCCCGCATTTGTCCACAGTGGAAAATAACTGGACTGTACCAGGGCTACCCCTTACCCAGGAACAGAGTGTGTAAAGGAAGCAGCTGTGATGCTCATCATGAACCACAAGTCTGGAAGGATGTTTATATCCCACAGTCCAGATTCAGCCACAGTGATCAACAACATCCATGACTTTACTATACATGTCCAACTACCAAAAGCTGGCAGTGACTCCTAAAAAATTGGTGCTGTTACCCCTCTACTTCCCAGTACATCTATTATCATGCAGAGATTAAAGTCTGTTCAGGTTTCTGACAAGCATAGTAAAAGACCTGAGACTGGCAGTTTTCTGACTTCTGTTTTTTAGAAAATATTTTTGCGCATGTAAAACAGAGGCTCATACGCAAACAATTTTTTCTCACAGTTCCTGGTTGTATTACATAGCGTTACTAAGTTCTAGCTGGTTTTCTAACATCACTTAAATAAATTTATGCATGAAGACAACAATTGCCTCTTTTTTTGTGAATGGCAGGTATGTTTTGGACTATTCTGGAAGTATTCTTCATATATGCTACTCTTGCCTTATATTCTTCTCAAGGCATCAGTTTTGGCCACTGCCAGAGACAGATTAGATATTTGGTCTACGCAGTACAGCTGCTCTTTTGTTCATTTTTAAAAACAGAGCTAGAAAACAAATTCTGCATAAATTTCTCTTTGATTTTTGTTGTCTTTGAGAGCAAATGTTTAAGCTTCATCACATTTTTAGCTATGTAAGTATTTTTTTTCTGAAGAGAGGAATTTAACACATTCTCCAATATTGTGTAGTTATAGTGCTGACTCCACCATGAAAACTGCAGTGTCAGAACCACTGTTGAGGGAGCAGTAACAACTTTCCCCTCAGTAGTATCAAAATAGCACTGGTTTTGTGCTGCTGCAGATTTCAACATAGCAGGGAAATAAAAAATAATACTGTTTACATCAGCATAAAATTCAGTCTTCAGTATGCAGCCAGCTGTACATAAAAATGAGGAGAAATATAAGCAAAAATGAACATTTACTTGAATCAGGCCTTTAGCAACCACATAAACATGCACAGCTTGAAGTAGTGTTGACAGACATCCTTCTTTCAGGGCAACTTGCATTTGTCCAGACCCTTTCTAGCAAAAGGCAGCACGTCTAAAATCAGACAAACTGACACAAAGTGTCTATGCTTACTGACTTTAACGAAAAGACTGTATAACTCTATACCAGCAGAGTTTAATCACTGATTTAGTAAATTGATTACTGCACAAACTATCCACTATTGCTTTTGGGTGATTGTATGCATATTGAGGAAGACACCATTTTACTTTCAGCTGGGGTAAACCCATGATGTTAGTGCCTATTTATACAGAAAAGCAAATAGGTAACTCAATTTACAAACAAAAGTAAATATAATCCTTTTAAAACACAGTGAACTTCAGGTATAAGTGTTTTTCCTTATTCCAATGTCTTCATTCCAAAGTAATTTGCATTTTCTTGCTTATTTGATTTTGCACTTTTTTCCTAGTTCATGGTTTGATGTACCTGGCAAATTTTAAGTGATTTGACATTTTGACTACAGATTTTAAGCACTGCTTTATCAAAGACTAAAACAACTTTTACCTGAAATATTTTATGTACTTGCCACTCCCACTTTTTCTTTGATTTATACTAAATTTGTTAATAACCTGTCTAGTACTTTTCAGGTTCTCCATTGTACAACTTGTTCTCACAGCGTGGTTGTGATCTTTACATAGTCACATTCCATGCCTAACACTATGTTGCCATCTGTTGACCAATTCAGCAGTTGTAGTACTAAAAGAAGACACTCAAGATCACAAAAAAAAAGCTCCTAAAGACTTTATAAGTTTAAATCTCAATTTTCTATTTACTTCCTTTTCCTCTATCAAGGAAAATTATTTAAACATCTTAATATTTATCCTTAACATTTATTAATTTAAAGAAAGAAAAGTATTAGGCCTTCAAAAATCTTCAAAAGGCTACTTAAGGAGACCGTCTGATATAAATTGGAAATGGTTTGGGAACTAAATTGCAAGAGAAACATACTGCTACAATGTCACATTTTTCAGTTTCAAAAGGTGTCCAAAGGGATCAAGAAAACATTGCTGCAGAAAAAATTAAAATAAAAAAAGGTCAAAGTGTTTACTATGTGATTCATTATTCATGGTTTTTTGGATCACTTTCTGTTTAAACTTAAGTATAGATGAAAAAGCAACATGTTTGTATAGGATAGTATTTCAGCTGGATTTAAAAGGGTGCAAGAGTTACTTATCAAAATGTACAATATCAGCACAGGCAAGAAGTTCTTCATGCCTGCTTCACTGGGCATCTGAAAAAAAGTGTATTTACCTTTAAATGACAGCATGTATAAAATAGAGTATGTATTACATTTGTTTTGCCTCAAAGGAGATCTGTAGGATTAACCTCAGAAATACTGGAAAGCCTTAAAAAAACTCTGATCATGAGCACCATATATGAAAAAGGATTATATGAAGTCCTTAGAATAAAGTAATTTAAAGCCAAAATAATTTAAAGAATTTATATATGGAAGTCTATTTCCAAAAAACATGAAAAAAACCAACTGTGATATAGCTTAGTTTTTAATATACAAAAAAGTATGCATTGACTCTATTAATATTAATAAAAATACTTTATATTTTATACAGCAATATACAAACTAAATCAACTCAGTGGCTTAAACATTGCATTGTGGTGCTGACTTCAAGAACTTACATGGATATAAGGGTTTCATGCAGCCCCTGTTTAGTGACTCACCTTTGAATCATCCAGTTCCAGCTTTTTCAGAGACTTTCTGACATAATCTATGAAGGAGGATGATTTGGAGAAAGTTTTTCCAACATGTCGATCACTGCAAATACAGTATTGACATGCAGGCTTTTATACACTGAACAACAGAAATTTACACATTTTTAATTTAATTTTTTATTCAGGAGAAATAGATCAGCTGCATGGCTACTACGGCCAAGTTAGTGACAATTTTCCTTTTTCCCCCCTTCTACTTAAACCCAAACAAGCTAGCTAATACTTCAGGAAATTTCTAGGTACAGCAACTGTACAATTGTACTATGGTTATAGTACGATTATTATTTTACCTAAATATTTAAGATTTAGTTGAAGGCTACTTTTAATTTCTCCCCTAGTATTTTTACTTCCCTATATGAATAACAGAATTCTTATTTCTGCTGACAGATATTTCCTTCTATAGTACTTCTATAATTTTCTATAATGCTGCAGTAATTTATTTACCATCAACCACTGGACCAAGCAAATGCCAAGTTGGAGTAAAATTTCACATTTACTTGTTACCTTATGTTCTTATCCTCACAATTTTTATGTCACGAAATGATGCCAGAATTTTCTCCTGTTTACAGCTCAGTGGCTTGCTTTTGAAGCCAGCCAAAAATGTGAGTAGTTCCAGAAAATATGTTAAAATAATGCACAAAACCTTAGAAAAAACATATAGGAAGACTGAATCTTAACAGGCTACTTATATTTGTTCTCTTCTCTGTGTTTAAAGTATCTTGGCGAAAAAGCACACAAATTTTTTGTTAGTCTGAATTTGCTTTCTTGACTGTGTCCTAGCATAATTCCTCTTCCAGCTGTGCAGCGTGGGAGTTAAATTTTCAGCTACAGAATTTTCAGCTACTGAATTACTTGAGAAGAAATACACCTCCCCCTTACCAGTGAAATACTGAATAGAAATATCTTAGTTGAAAACTTTTTCCCCTCTCTATTTTCAGTAATCCCTCTTTCTCTTTATTTAAAGATCAGAATTAACAACTCTGAGGTCAACAGAAAGACTTCACTCAGTGGCAGTTCTAATGCTGTTTAACTGGCAAGGACCCCCGGGGGACACATTGAGAATCATTTCTAGGGTCGTATTTAATATTCAGAGGTACTTACCCATTTGGGCTGATGCAGTCTGAAAATCAGTTAACGATTACGCTGTTATTGTTATTCTTCGGTAGATGGGCATCTGCCTCATAATCACAAGCCACTGGGGTAAAGATACTGTCTGGGTCTGGCTGGGATGGAGCTAACTTCACAGCCTATACAGTGCTGTGCTTTGGATTTGTGACTAGAACAGTGCTGGTAGCACACCAATGTTTCAGCTATTGCAAACAGTGATTGCACAGCATCAAGACCTTCTCTGTTTCTTCCTCTGCCCCTAGGGAGTAGGCTGGGGGTGCAAAAGAAGCGTGGGAGGACACGGCCAGAACAGCTGACCCAAATGGGGCACAGGGATATTCCACATCACATAACATCATGCTCCACAATAAAAGAGAGTGAGTGAGTGAGTCCTTCCAAGGCAGCCATTGCTTTTAATTCATGTGTATAACTTTAATTACTTCCTCCAAATTATACTTCCTTTAACAAATGAAACGTATTATCATCCATCTCACGCTTTTTTCTTTACAGTTTAGTAGCCATGATTTTATGTGTGGTATTTTACATAATTTTTTAAAAAATAAGCATTTCTTCCTTTAGGAGTTTGACCTTCCGAAGGGTAAGCTGTTTGGCTCTACATTTAGCAAAAGATTTGGAGTTATCCGCATTAGCACTTATTTTAGATCAGGAGAGTACTTCTGAAGTGAATTTTCTGGGTTTCCCCACCTCTCATGCCTTGGTTCACACCATGGAATAGCATCAGAGCTCAAAAAATGGGTTATTTTCAAATTAGATTAAACTGGAATGTGTGCTTCTGGATATGCTCCAAGTGCTAATGGGCAGACATCCCACAGAAGTAGACAAAATCTAATGCAACTGCAACTCCACAAAAAGAGTATAGGGCACATGTCAGGTCCTCAGCACCAGCTTTCCAAACCCCATCCTACAAGGGCACAATATTTGCCTGTGTAGGTACAGGCAGTAAACTCTTTAGAGCAGTGATGGCCATTGAGCTTTCAGTAGTTTTTCTCAGGACAAATGGAAATGTATTTCTGTCTTCTGCAGTATTAAAGCTGCCAGGACCTCTGCATAACAGGGTAGCCCGGGATTGTGTTGACTTTTTAGTGAATTTGCTGTCACTTCTCTGGCGAAGATACGTTTTACCCATGTATCCAGTACCAAAGAGTACCTATTTCAGCTTTGGGTTAAAGGAAGGGCAATACATTTGTGATGTGAATTTAGGACAAAGAAATCTATCCTGCGTTTTAATACCAATATGTACATAAGTCTGATGAGACTGACTCTTACACCCTTCTGGTTTCTAAGAAATGGTTTCTCTACAGAATAGAGGTGGAAGAGAATCAAATCTTTGGTTCATATTCTGTGAATTCAGAGCTTCCTACCTTTTGATGACACCATAAATTTCTTCTATAATAACCTGAAGAACAGCTCGATAAAACAATGATTCTGTAGGTAGCTGCAAAAAAATTTACAACAGCAAGGATTTAAAATTGGCATTGAAATTAAGATCAGAGTAACAAAACCAGTATTGGCTTTCTTAACAACTTATTGGCTTGCATGCTTTACGATCAGTCATATAAGGTTTAAAAGGACAATTTATTAATGTTCTTGCATCCAGTTAAAATTACTTTTTTGGGTCACTAACATAACCACGAATGCAAGAAAAGAAAAGAAACCCAAACTCTGAAGTAAAAGTTCAAAGGTTGGCAGAGGGAAAAAGAACAGAGGAAAAGCGTAATGATCATGATCCAAATTCTACTATGCAAAATAAATATAACAATTTACCTAAGCTGTTTTAAAGACAAAAGGAGTAATTCCCTAGCTGACTCACCATACACTGTAGTCTGAACCATGCAGAAAGTACTGTGCTCATAAAACCAGAATACACTGAAAACTTTGTACCTTTGTGTATGAAAGATATGTTTGCATAAACATAGTTAATTCTTGCCAATTAAAAAATTCACAGCAAAATGCATTTACAGTAAAAGACTACTGGGGTCAGTGGGCTTATATACAGAAAGCAGAGGTCTCAGCCTTGCCTTTTAAATATTTGCACAGTTGGAGTCTACCATCCCCAGAAAGATAACTTGCACAACAATAATTCAGAGTATTCACAGGGAAAAAATACACATGGATTAAAAATGAGAATGATGATGTTTCTAACAGGTTCAAGCATTTGTCATAACAATTTCTATTTTTACATCAGTTGATAAAACACTAGGATAGAGTGATCCAAACCAGGGATATCTGAAGGACATTTGTACTGAATTTATGTATTAGCTGAAAGACAGTGAAAGAAGTTAGGAAGGGTAGTTTAATGCCTTAAATTTTAAGTGGTGCCTTTTTTCCAGACACTTAATTGTCAAAAGAAAACAGATTCACTATGTACAATCACAGTGATAAAAATGTGATTTCATGATGACACATGCTATCTATCAGGATTTGATGTTGTGTATGCTAGTATTTTAGATTCTAGAAATGCACAAGTTCAATAAAAGGTCATGGATTAAGAGCATTCAAGGGGGAAAAACATATTTTATCTTAGAATGGCTAAAATAAACAATATTACTTACCATTTGGCCAACTGCAACTCGCTCCAAAGCCTTTAAGAGTGAAAGAATTAAATTGCTGATATGTTTATTCTTTATCAGAACATTTTACAAAACACATTGTATAAAAGTCAGAGGAGATGACATTTTAAAAGATTAATGATGTGACATAACATGAGCTTGCACACTTTAAAGTGTTAATACCTTCAGGGACTCATAATCAGCTCGCTCCTGTTATTTTGGTTTATTTATAGGAGAAACATGACAATTGACTGTGTAGAAATAGATGCATGCAAAATTTGCTTGTTTTTCTTAGCATTGTAAAAGAATTTCAGAGGATTACTTTCTGTGAAAGTGCTAAAAAGAAATGCATTTTTCTTGAGTCTGTTCCTACCAAAATACAAATAATTCACTTTGCATATTCAACTATTTTAAAGTAAATATTAGTTCAATGTACAATGTCTTTAAATATTTAGTCCTTAGTATTCAGATAAATTGACCTACTGTATGTAAAGTTAAATAAAATAAAAACTTCAGAGAGACTGCAGCTGAAGATACTGCGCGTTATCTTTCACTAGATTCTTCATACCATAAGTCCTGATGTAGGTGTGAGAGTACTTGATTTTTATGATCCACATAAAATGACAAAGACTGACAAATAATTAAAAGCATGGAATACTTTTCCACAGCTGAAAAGATACCGTATCTACAAAAATTTCAACCAATTATTAAAGATTGTAGTAGAAAGGAAGACAAAAATTCAGTAAATTATCTGACACTATCACAAATTAGATAGCAAACCAAAAATGCCACACCACTTACAGGTCATCGTCACCTTTAGTCCCCAAACTCCACTAGAGTAAATAAGACTGCTTGTCTCTGAATCACCCACTTCTCTAGTTTTAGAACTGATCCTGTATTTCGGACTGTTCTTCAAACATGGTCCAGGTAGCAGCAGTTCCTCTGTTCATGGCTTTGGCCGACTATGAGCTTTGGCTTCTGCTGTATAAGCTATAGTTCTCATCCCAGCATATATCTGCTGCTGCTTAGAAGATGGATGTGGGTTCTAACATGGATTGCAAGGGTCTGAAACTGAAAGTCTTGTCCAGAACCTTTGGCCCTTGGCACTTTAACCAATTTGAATGACAAGTAATAATGAACATCAGCAATAATGCTGAGTGTCATTGCTCAGTTGACTCAGTTTCTCCTAGCCAGCCATTACCCCTAGGAAGATGGGCACCTAGCTGCATTGCACTGTCTCCCTTATATCTCCTAGAAGCAAGGAAAATCCTAGTCATAAAAAATGCATAGAGAGAATTACAAACATACTAACAGTATAAGTGCTTAGTGACACAGGAGAGCTCTTTGCCTTTTGTGAATGTTTAAACAAAAAAAGTTTTTATATGCCAATTTTCTGTGATTTCTGAGAAATCTAAAATAGATATATATGGCATGATCAGTACTCTCTCTTGGGGTTCATTTGCTCACAAAATTTATCTTCCTACCATTGTTGAAAAACAGCCCAAGCTTTTTCTTTCCATAAGAAATGGAATGGGAAAGGAAATGGCTAATGTGTCAGCAGAGGAAGACTCAGTATTGCATGACACTGACAAGAAAAAGACAAAAGGCAAATCCCTTTTAGAAAGCACTTTTTATAATACATTTTGCAGCAACGTCTCTAAAATGAACAATTTTTTTCTTGTACCTTGCCAGGGTAACACGTTTAAGCCTTACAAATACTGAACTCTCCTCCTATACTTTCTCCTGATAGCATTAAATTACCATGTTAGTTCAAGTTTACAGAACCTTGATACATTAGCCTATACTGAGTCTTTTGTCTACACTGTTTTCTGTAACAGAGGTACAGAGCTAACAGCAGAGGCTAACCAGAACCTGATGTGATTCATCTTGATATCAGACATTAAAAGTTAACAGAGGAAAGGGATAGTGGTCTTCTGACTGAAAAACTGGTTGAAATTTTCAGTACCTATGTGTTTTTTTCGAATTGGACAACAGTTCATCGTCCTGTCTTGATGAGGTTAGGTCTTTAAAAGCACTTAATCTCTTGGTGCAATGTTAAAAAGATGTTTCCAGTCTCTTAAGCCATATAGATTTTACAGCTCTTCTCATTTTTGGAATAGGCAGGTTTGTTTAGGTATTAAACAGTCAGAACATTCAATATTATGAATCATGAAGGCATTGGGGGAGTTACTGATTACAATCCTTCTACAGTTACCTTGTTCCCCTCTAAGTCCTTGGCCAGGAACTATTACCCTGAGGTTTTTATTTCAACAAAGGTTTGGCCTTTCTGTCCACTCTTAAAACACATTTCTGTCAATACTAATTTTTTCATGCCTTCAGCAGGTATGAAATATATAAAGCTGGAAGGTCAATACTATTTTTTTAGATATAATTCATCATGCTTACAACATTAATGATGTTATTCTGTAAAGTCTTGGATTAAAGTCATGGCTTTAAGATTAGAAGCCAAAAACAATGAAACCTCTAACATCTGGATAATGCTCTCAGCAGGAAAAAGAAAAGAAGGTGAATCATACCAAGCATGCTGACATTCTAGCATTGCGACCACAGCACCAGCCCTTGTCCTTCAAGTACTGACACATGGGAAATCCCCACACTTCATCAAGGCATTCTGCAAAACAGAGGAAAAATAAAAATTTTAAAAAATAATCACGTCTTTCATGGGTTATTTTTCTCCTACTTTCAGAATACACAATGTATTGAGCAAGATGAACAGTAGTTAATGGTAATAAAAACACTTTAACTGTCCTAGTCCAGTACCAAAACTCATGGTCATGCTATAAAACACGTATTTTCCCCATAACAGATGTTTTTGGTTTATGCTGTATTTCTGATAATTTCCCATTTTCCAAAATTACTTTAAGTGTATTTTACAAAAATCCACAGAAAAAAAATGTGCCAAGGGACAAGAGAAGAGTTTGCAAATACTTGTGGTACCCCATGCCATCCCATGAGTCACAAGTTGTAAGCTGGGAAGTCATTCAATGTAGCAGGACTTCAGTATCACTTCCCATTGGGTTCTTCTTTTATCATAAACATCTTTTAGGCATCACAGAACAATGCGTATTTGTTTATTTCAGTTCTGAAGGCCCACGCTTTGCTGCAAGGCAGAAT
Source organism: Ibycter americanus (assembly GCA_035590275.1). NCBI lineage: Eukaryota > Metazoa > Chordata > Aves > Falconiformes > Falconidae > Ibycter > Ibycter americanus. The sequence goes on along the minus strand of JAVJGI010000060.1, from coordinate 40,322,634 downwards.
GTTTGTTTTCCAGAAAAGAGCAGCTGCAAAGGCTCTTGCTGTTTCTTCAAAACACCAAGAAGCATTTGCATCACAATCTGTGCTCAGTTTGTTTCAACATCATTTATATTTTGAATAACAATGCAATTCCTCATGTTCAAAACTAATGCAAATGTGGGAAAACTAAGGTACAGGGATTACTTTATAGATGTTCATAATACCCAGTTTTAAGTGTAGACAAACTACAATGTTTTGAATTTTCATTAGCACATTTGTCAGCTGATATTTTAGAATGCTGAATAAGAATTACTACTTTCCGTAAAAAAAAAAAAACAACAACAAACTAAATTGGCTAGGATCCTGGCTTCTTAGCATAGAAAGATGACTGGGGCATATTTAAAGATAAATCATGTAACAGGGTTAAAAAAAGGACAGCAGAAATACAACTCTTCAAATTTACCAACAGTCTGAGATACGTATATGTAAGCAAAATTCATTTCATGAAAGTTAAGCAAAGAAAAAGGGAAATAGGAAACTAACTATAAAGATGACCGTCCTTCCCACAGCAAAAGCCATCGGTTTTCTAGCAGCAGTCCCCAGTCTTTGCTGATTTCTAGAGAGTAACAGCAAGCAGGTAATCTTCTACTTGCAGCCTCACACTCTGCTCTCCTCTTAGCCTTAGAAATGTCAGAGGCTTTTAGGGGATGAATACTGGTTTGAGGACCATGATTTAAGAATAGGTTTTTAATTCTGGATAAACAGCAGAAGGAGAAAGGAAATTCCTTTAGATATAAAGATGAAATTTGACAAAACAGACTGCAACTCATTTCAGCACTAGCCATATACTAAGAATTTGTAAGTTCCTCATGACAAGCAATAAAACATTAATTAACTTCAAGTCTAATTATTAAGTACATGGAATAAACCTTAATATTTACACTACAGGGATGGTAACAAGAACTTATTAAATATATTTTTTGCAAAGGAAACAATGACTGCCATGGTTCCTACTGTACGATTCACACTCATAAGTCTTTCTAATATCTATGTTACAATACTTCAAAATAAAACTTTTCAAACTGAATTAGAAAGATTAAACCATTGATCTTTTCAAGTAATCCCTTCTACTTTACACCCTGTCCTCTAGGCAAACTAATCATCCATGCAATTTAAAGTTGCTACCTGCTGAGCTACAATCTCAATATTAGTGCACTGTACTCATGCATAATTCTGAAGATATTACGACACCTTTGAAAAAGGTAATCAGGCAAAGCACCATCTTAATTTAAATTACTGAAACCAAAGTAGGAGGAAAAGAGAGGAAAACCAATGCTCTAACTTAGAATTTTTTGTGCATATCCAAAGTTGACCACATATCTACAATATTGACTTGAGTTCTATTTATTTTTCCACATCCAGTCCACTCTCAAGCACACTGCTGATTAAAAAACAGAATTGATGGATGAATATACTGCTATAAAGTTCATATATTTATCAGCTACATTTTAAATACCTGGGAAATCTTTTAGTATCTGCAACTATTTTCAGATATACTTAATATTATATAGCTCACTAATTACCATATCGTGCTTCTATCTGACAATACAGCAGCTGTTCTAAACTTTATAAATCTCCAAAAGCATTCAAGCAACATTTTAAGTACGGGTATTCTACGGAAGATGTCACAGCAAACAGCTCAAGTGTTCAACAGCGCATGAAGCAATCATGTTATAATTCAGCATAGAGGAGTCAATCAGACAGAATTCCTTCCACAAAAAGTTAACAAAATGGGGAATCCCAGGTAATCATTTGATGAGCTGAACTGAAGCTACGCTGGGATATAATCCTAGAACCCATTAGTTAAAAAGCTATGACTTCACCTCTAAGCTAACTTCTTAAAAAGACTAAATCACACATTTAATAAAAAGAATTGCTACCAATATTGCATCAAAATAAATAATTGAAAAAAAATAGTAATTCTGTTATGTTCTACAAAAAACAAACTAATTTTAATGTGAATCACAGAGGAAGAGAACATAGGAAACATGATAATGTTAAAGCAGCATCACGAACAACACGAAAAGTTCTATCCTAGTTCAGCTTTGTGGAACAGGATGGTTCTTTGGAAAACCTACACATAAAATACCGATTAAGGTAGCTTGAGGATACTTGCTGTCCCCATAAATTTTATACATCTGGTAGAAGTCAGAAAACATTCTTATCCAAAGCACCCAGTTACACACAGCAGGGTAAGACGAAGTACAGACTACACAGACATGTATAATGCTGAATAAAACAGAAAAAAACAATTCCAGCCATTAGCCAAGGAACAAATTCCTATTATTTCCCTCTGGCTGAATTTAGTAACAGTCATAGTTTCATGGAAGAGTTGTTTAAAAAAATAATTTATATATATATAAAATATATTAAAACACACACACACACTAATCCTGTCCTTACCATTCTTTTTTGATAGTAAAGAACATTTGTCTGGTAGCCATAACACCCCTTCTCCTAGAAAAGGATTGTAATTGGAACTTTCCAAATTTTCACTACCTATTTCCATTCCAATTTTTCCATCTTTTTTGAACAACAAAGGAACTTTATGGATCTTGAAACACAGGTGGGAGAATCTTCTTAAATACTCTCATAGGTTAAGCAATCCTTCAATGGATTTGCTGACTCTTCCTATGACCACATAGATGTCTCATGACTAACAGCAGCTAATTTCTCACACATCTCTAACAGGCAGAAATGTTATACCCTTTGAAGTGAATATGGAGAAGATGTCTTTGGTTTATTACATACTTGGAATCCTGTGGAGGAGATTAACACTTTGGGAAACAAGTGCAAATACATCCAGATGCCAGCCACAACTGAAAAATATTCATAGAATGTTTCACTCGACACTGTCCAGCAAAGGATACAAAGCTTCAGGTCCATACTGGTAAAACAGTTTAAATTTAAGTAAAAATGTAAAGTCTCATACTTTATCATCAACTGAACAAGACTAAATTTTCTCTAAAGTATGTCAGATCACCTTTCCACTTCTGGGAACCCAATACTACTATTGGTTTAAATATTTTGGCAGAATTAAGTTCTTAATTCTTACCTTAGTCCTGGAAGTCATGTGTTATTTCCTGTCCTCTAATTATTTAGACCTTTTTGTAAGACCTTCAGTAAATTGCTCTTAAGTTTTGCAGAGGAATTGGATTTCCATTTTGTGTAATTTTTTTAACACTGCAATAGTAGTGGCATATACCATTTGGAGCACTGGTACTACTTTGAACTTTGTATAGGATTTTTCCCCTTTCTATTCAACTTCCAGATGAAAAAAATGGCAATCCATATGGACATTTGGTACATCAAAAACATTATACTGAATAGTAAAAATGTATAAATCACAACAAATATATATTTATAATTAGATCAAGTACAAATTCCTTCATCATGATTTAATTCTGTCTGGATACAGAGAAAAGCTTCAGGCGAGCCTTACTGTTGTTACTGTCTTATTCACAGATCCATTAAGACTCTTACTGGCTCAGCAGTGTTTCAAAGAAATTTTTTAAGAGTTGTTTAACTAACAAAACAATTAAGTGTAACTAGGAAACATGATTTTCAAAATATAGAACACTGAATGTTTTCTATTTATGTTTCCTTTTTGGTAGTTACAGAAAAAATATCTGGCAGTAGAAGTAAGATGAAAGGATTTTACTAGCTAATCCTTCTGTACGTGCCCAGAGGTTTCCAAGGAAGTTCAAGAGAACGGGACAAGCTCTCCACTATCTTTAACGTTAGGTCTTCCATAGTTCTTCACCTCTAAGCAAGATACTACAGTTTCCAGCATGTCAACATTTAAAATTCACTTTGCAGAGCTTTACAGCACTATATAGTTTCTATGAAATAACAGGACTGACAGGTTTTATTGTTACTAGACAAATAAGCTTAACTAGGGTTCCATGTGATCTTGCAGTTTCTGGTTTATCTTCCTTTGCTAACATTTCATGAAAACATATTTGCATTTATGCTTCTCATCTTTTTACTTTCTTGCAACTCCCAACTGTTCCGAACTGCAGTTCCCAATAAAACAATTGAAGTTTTCTGCTTTACCTTCTGGAAGAGATAGTTTTATTGAAATAATGTATTGAACACTATTTGTTAAACTCATCCTGGCAGAAACAATCCAAATTTTGTCATGAAACAATGCCTATGCCAATAGTTAATGGATAATTTATGAGAAAAAATAAAATAAAATCAGGGGTTTGTTTCACTTCTGTGGTACAGTATAAATGACTATAATGTCTGTTTTGAAATTCTTAATCTGCTCTTTAAAAACAAAGTAACACAAATAAGTTATGAAAAATGGCAAAGTACTATAAAACAGAGGATTCTGACTTTCTTGAAATGCAATTTATCTTTCTATTCTATTTTTAAGATTTTAAGATTTTCTAGTATATATATAACAACAATAGAAGAGATTTATTTTCTAGTAATGAAGTTCATCAGATTGTAAATAGCATGTGGCAAAGAGAAGGCAGATATATCATTTTAGTGCACAGGCTGAAGTTCCTCCTCTACTGATTGTATTTTAAGAAATCATGCTCTCCTTCAAAAAACAAACACTGCTTATTTCATTCCTAAACTTTATCTTAGGCAATTTATTACTGAAATGTTGTGAAACACCAGACTCTTGAATTTTTCAGTGTGAGAACATAACTTCAAGAGAAAGAAAGCTTATTCTAACTTAGTACAGTTATGCTGATAGCACACCCACAGCTAGTGCTGTATGAAACCACTCACATGGTAGTTTTTAGAGGCAGGTATCTTACACTTCCTTTAAAATTTGCCATAAAGACTGAAATCAGTTTCTGTGCTGAACTTCACCTATCATTTTTTGTTGTTTACTTTAATACAGAAATTTATTAATGGTTTGAAATAATATTAAAATTTTAATATTAATAATTTGGAATGTATTTCAAAATGCTGTAGGTATTATTAGTAGTTCCTAATAATACCATTCAATGAGTTATCATTGCAATCTAATCTTGTCAGTGCTAAAAGCTTAAATATATCTTTGTCTCTTACAACTTAAAAACTGCATTGGATTAAAACACCTACCTCTACATTTATTTATGAAGTGTGATCAATATCAGCCCACGTAAAACACTGCGTGTAGCAATATAATCAGTCAATGTAGAAGTACTCCTAACAGAACTTCAATTTCCTTTCTTTTTTTTTTTTACTACATTAAAATTCACATCTACTCATTTGCTATTATTTTGATATTAACAGGTATCTCAGCTGATTACTTCCTGATGTCTTAGGTCTCTCATCTTTGTCCATCCTCCCAGTCTGTAACCCCCGTTTCCAGATTCCACTACAGTTAAAGTATGATTCTTCAATTTGCCCCTCTACTTCAGTGTATGGTTTAGGTATTTAAGATGGTAATTCCCACTGATTTCAAAGGTTTTATTGGTTTGGGGGGTTTTGCTTTTGTTGGTTTTTTTTTTTTTTTTCTTTTTCATTTTCTCAGTTTCAAAGCATGAGAAACCTGGAGTTTAGACACTTAACTTCAATTAATTTTAATTAACTTCAGTTGCATTTTTGTACTTCACATCCAGTGCGCTTGAGTATCTACGATCTCCTTATGTGACAGTGAAAGAAAAACACAGAAGAAAGTAAAAGAAATGCAAGACTATGTGAAGGCTTCGTTTTGAACCACTCCTGAGCAGCTAGAGAATACTCAAGGCAAAAACAATAAAAGAGCAAATTGTACAAAAAACCCACAACTGAAGATCAGGCACAGCTGTCAGTGTGAGGTAGTTGTGCAAGGACTGCCAAGCACATTGAAAAAATCTCTGTATTAATCATATACCTGTTGGCCAACAATGATTTGGGATTCTCGCCACAGACCAGTGGACAAGGGTAACATGACATGGCACCTAAAACCTGTATGTGGCTGAATTGCAAGGCTGGCATTCAGATCTGCTCTTCAGCTATTTAATTCAAAAAGCAGCACTTGAGAGAGAACAACCATAGGAATCATGTCCTTGCTTGGGTAGTTCCTGGCATATTGATGGCCAGATTAAAAAAAAAAAGCTATAATAGACAGGACTAAGTTACTCCCTTTCCCCTTGTTCCTATTTATTCTCTGTTCCATCATTCCTATTTTAGTATTTGAAGTTGTTAAAAAAATCAATGTATCCTTAAGAGTGTATGGTAAATGTCTAAACTGCATCTTTACCCATAAAAAAAGCTGTGATCTAATAAGTGTTGGGAGGATCTCCCTTCTGTCTAACTAGAGCCTTCCTTTTTCCAAGGAATATAGCCAGCATTCCTAGAAGTGTAAAACTAAAGGGCGGGGAGGGGGGGAAACAGGGCATGTGAGAACTGTAAATGGCATTATAAATATAAATTAATTTCCTTTCCTCTTTTCAATTTTTTGATTTCAGATTCGTCATAGAATCACAGAATCATTTAGGTTGGAAAGGCCCTTTAAGGTCATCGAGTCCAACCGTTAACCCAGCACTGCCAAGCACATGTCCCTAAGTGCCACATCTACACGCCTTTTAAACACCTCCAGGGATGGTGACTCAACCACCTCCCTGGGCAGCCTGTTCCAATGCTTAATAACCCTTTCGGTGAAGAATTTTTTCTTAATCTCCAATCTAAATCTCCCCTGGAACAACTTGAGGCCATTTCCTCTTGTCCTCTCCCTTGTTACCTGGGAGAAGAGACTGACCCCCATCTGCCTACAACCTCCTTTCAGGCAGCTGTAGAGAGCGATAAGGTCCCCCCCTTGAGCCTCCTCCTCTCCAGGCTAAACAACCCCAGTTCCCTCAGCTGCTTCTCATCAGATTTGTGCTCCAGATCCTTCACCAGCTTTGCTGCTCTTCTCTGGACATGCTCCAGCACCTCTGCGTCCCTCTTGAAGTGACAGGCCCCAAACTGAACACAGTATTCGAGGTGCTGCCTTGCTAGGGCTGAGTACAGGGAGGCAACCACTTCCCTAGTCCTGCTGGCCACACTGCTCCTTTTTGTTCTCCATTTTTTTAATGAATCGGATTCTTTAAAAAGATTCTTACTAAAATATTCTTTGTAGAGAGAGGGATTTTTGCATCTATTACTCTGAACACAGTAACACATGATAAGTAACAGAAACATATTACTGAAAACTAAAAGGAAAACTTGAAGGGCAACACCAAGTGCAAGATGAAAAAATGGTTACTGACAGCTTTATGTCAGCACTGGCATCTCAGCAGGGGCCACAGCAAGGTAGGGAGGGACCCCCATACTTCCTGACTTGTTACTTCTTGAAAGGCCTTGAACGCCTTACAACCTAGGCAGCCCGCAGAACCAGCGCGAGGATGGAGACAAGAAGCTAAGGCTCAGAGGTAGCTCAGTGAAGAAGCAGCCTGGTCTCCCCGGAGAAAAGAGAGTTCACGCTAGTACTACCAACGAACCCAGGAATTGCCATAGAAGTTGAGGGTAGTAGCTGTGACAGGAAATGAAAATAAGTTCTTTGCTAACGCTGTATTAAAATATTGCTTTTTAGACCTACTGCCCAATTCTAGGAACTTAGCACTAGTTATACTAAAAATCAACACAGAAACATGAAACTCCGTCTCAAACACATAGTAAGTGAGAAATAAATATGGCCTTTGATTTGGACATATACATAGCGTATTAAATATGATGCCATTTCCATTTATATGATGATTGAAGAGACAGTAGCAATTTTTCAAATGCACAAACCAAGCATTTACTACTAAAAAGAACACTATATTCTGCTACTCAAAAATGTAACTTTTAAAATAATTTAATCATATTAAAAATTTTACATTTTAGCAAAGTGCTAATCAAAACTGTATTACCTCTAATTTTTAAGTTAAATAACCTGGAAAGAATTTCATTTTTACTGGTAAACATCGTAAATGTATAAAGTCTCTTTAGTGCAAAAATAAAACGGAATTACAAGATACAGAATCCATAAACTGCCCTAAAAATGTATAAGCTAAAGGAAGAATATTTTTAGATAAACTCTTTATACTGTGATCGAATATTCTTCTCAACTTCATGTATAAAAATATATTTTCTCAAACTAGACAATGGAATATCCTGCAGTTGCCTTTAATAAACTCCAAACAAAAGGGAGATGAATTTCAATACTGGCAAAGTCTGTTTTATACACTAGACTTGTCTACTTCTTTCACTTAGAGAAAACTCCCACTGAAGCCAATTACCACCTTCTCATACTACCGGACATCTCTCATAGCACTCAGTTAGCAATGCCTGACACAAATTTAAAAAAGCAAAAGAATTGATATCCTAAATCAGACAAATCCCATTTGCGAAGTAGGAGAAAGAGGTATAATATATGCACAGACACAACATGTAGCTATCCTTACATATCTTTTAATGTAACCAGTAACATTAACAGAAGTGTATTTTATACCTCCTATTTCTAATTCTCCTCATCCCAGTCATCATTAACTGGCAAATTTATGTATTATCTTAGTGGAAATAAGTCTTCTGTAACAAACATGAGATACGCCCACGTAAGAACTGTAGGAGTGGATATACCATTATTATAATACATCACAGGTCTTCTGCACAACAAACCCTGTAACATCCAAGTTGGAATTAACGCTCAAAGGTCACACCATACATTAGATTTTTCTCACCAAGGCCTTGAAATTGCAATACTCAGTGCAGAATGTTATGCTTAAAAGGAACCCTGCTGAAGTAATTCAAATACTACAAATTGTATAGCCTACTTATATGCTATAGACTGAAGGATTAGAACATGCACAATTGTATATTTACATTGACATTATGCTACAAAGACATGTAAAAAGGCAATATCCTAAGGCATATAAAAATCAGTCTTCATTAAAATTGGAAGAGATATCAAATAACTTTGCAGAAACTGTATTTCAAGATGGGACAAAGTTCTCTGAAGTTCTGTATTTGAAAATGGCCTTTACTTTCAAAAGAAAGCTTCTTCTGTCTTATTTCAGTTTGAAAGATCTTTTCTATTTGTTCTCCCTTGTCAAATAAGATAGTGTGTTTATTTGCCTAGTTTCGTATAAAATGCAGAATGTAAGAGATTTTATGTTGAAACAATCATTTTTTTCTGTTTCAAAAAAGGTAAAGAGACAATTATCTGATACTTTATTTTTTCAGGAGACTATTATTACATTCCTACAGATGTTACTGAAATAAGTGGTATATTGAACATGTGTAATTCATCATCTTCATGATATTTTGTTTCTAGAGGATTCATGTTAGAGTCCTTAATAACTGCTGGAGAAACAGGCATTAGTTCACATACCATAAGCTCTCTGCTCTTGACAAACAAAGGCTGTCACTATGCACAGACTGTATTCTTACAGAAGTCAGGGAAGGAATTACCCCGTTCACACCAGCAGAAAATATACACCAACATTGTGCCTCAACAATGTTATAAATCCTACCATCCAAACTGGAGATTAATCTTGTTTACCAAGGATTTATACCTTTAGTAATCCTTCTGCTCTCAGTATAATTAGTCTTTTTGCACTTGATCTCAATAATAGCAATTACAAAAAAAAAGTTACTTCTTTTCTTTCAGCTATGTAATTTCTATTATGTTCTAAATATTCTGACTCCATTTCAGAGCATGAAAATGTTAAGGTATCTATATATATTATTTTGAACCTCCTTGAGAAAGCACAAGCTATTTAACAGTGTTCTGCATGGTGACAGAAGAAAAAAAGGTTATTAACGGATAACTTTCTTAGGTCCGTAGTGTAATTGACACAGGCAAACAAAATGTTTTTCTTTCAATGTTTAAAAAAGTAAAAAATAATTCTGTGTGTTCTTTGATAATAATTTGCATAGACCTCAATTTTTCTTTAATCTCAAATCTCTTTGACCTCTTGCAGATATGAGGGTCTACATTATTTCTTATAAATAGATAGTAGTTATAGGACTACCATTGTGATAAAGCTATAAAGGATTGCTCGAGAAGACAAAGCATGGAAGGAAAGCTAAATGAAGTTCTTAAGCCACAGTCCTGTTTCATAAAAGAAACTCTTCAGATGAAATACCTAAAATTGAAGGATGCCTACAAGTTATAGAAAAACAGAAGCTGTAAACAGCAAAAAAATGCCAAGGCCATATGGCATTCATCCACAAACTAAAACCAGGTCAAAACTGCCAAACTGCAGTGTGCAGCTTCTTGATTAAAACTCTTTGGTTCTAGAGATCTGAAAAGCAGGTAATGTAATATTAATGCTTATGAAGAGCTCAAGGGAAGGTCCAGGGAGCTTCCAAACAGGAAGTCTCACATTTATATGAAAAGAAAGTATTTTAAAGAATAGAGTCATTGGATGTATGAGCAAATATAACATATTTGGGACAAGTCAACGTGACTTTCTTAAAGGGAAGTAATATCTCACAAATATATTGGAATTTTTTTTGAAGGCTTCAAGTAACACTTAGACAAGAAAGATACGAGTGGCTTTCCAAATGGCATTCAACAAGACCATTAGAGAAACTATCAAAGCACAGAACAAGATAAAAGGTATTCCTATGGGTAAGTAATTGACAGAAACAAAGGATGGGAAAAAATACCATTTTTCACAGAGGACAGAGATCACCAGCAGAGGCTTAAGGAGATTTGTGCTGGAGCAGGTTGTTGATCAAATTCACAAATGGTCTGAAAAAGTTAATGAAGAGTAGGACAAAATTTGCTGATGATACTAAGGGTAATAAAAATTAAAGCCACTTCTAATAAAAATTAGAGATGAAATGGCATACAAAATTGAAGGTAGATGAAAGTGATTCAAATTGGGGAAAATATTATCTTTAAATATACAATGAATGGCTTTGAACTGAGAGCTGACAGTTTGATGAAAAGATCATCCCAGTACTTAGACAAGGAAAAAAAGCTATTAAAATTATTAAGAAAAAAACCCAGAAAACATTATTATGCTACTATATCAATCCATGCTGCACCTGAATCTTTAATTCTGTGTTTGGATTTGTTTTTCTCACCTCAGATAATAAGTAATACCACCCAAAAAGGTTCAGAGAACAGACACAGGATTGCCCTAAGTAAAGGAACATTTTAATAACAGGACTAAGTAATTAAAAAAATTAAAGCTGTAGAACAGACAAAAGGAGAATGAAAAATCTGCAAAATCATGAATGGGGTGGAGAAAATAAATAGGGACAGATGTGTACTGGCTTTTACACCCGAAATTAAGGACATAAAAGAACTCCATGCAGTTAGCAGCATTAAGACAATTAAAAGGAAATGCTTCTTCATAAAACATGCAATTGATTCCTTACTGTAGCATGCTATAGATGCGAAAAGTTTACCTATGTTCAAAAGCAACCTGAAGGATTCAAGGAATAAAAATCCATCAAGGGTTATTTAATGCAAATATATCACTTTGTTCCAAGAAGTTCATGAGCCAAAACACGCTGGAAGCAAAGAGAATATTTGGGGGAAGTACTGCTATGTACTCCCTATGATTTTATACTCTTCTTTATATGCCTGCTATTGACCTCTATGGAAAACAAGATAATGGAATAGAGGAACCTTTGACGTTAACAGATTGCATGATTTCCATATCTCAGTTACAGATACCGAAGCCAGGCTGCATGTTTATTTTGTAGCTTCATTCTACTTTGTTATCAAAATATTATTTTCCATAAAAATAAATTAGTCTTCTTTCATACACTGATGCCACATATGTCAAAAAAAAGGCCTGAGAATGTGATATAAGTAATATAGACTTTAAACTATATTCTGAGGTCTAACAACGTAGCAGACAGTGTGAAAGCAAGATAATTCATTAACATATGTAATCATACTTTAATAGCAAAACGAAGAATTACAGATATTCATTACCTGTAGTAGTGGAGACAGAAGTCTGCAAAATTCTCAGCTATTTCAAGTATTCAAGTACCTTGAATAAATCAGCTAAAGACATTTCTAATATAACATCATGAATATGATGAAAGTTTGGTGCTTATTTTAAAGTTGGGGCTATCTCAGTAGATTTATTCCAACTTAGATGAACTGTTTCAATCAGAAATAACACAGAAATTATGTCACTCAACTTTTTCATTTCTTCATTAATATTAATGAAAATACAGCAAATCTGTATTCACAAATGTTAAGCTTGGATCATAACCAAGGGGCAATTATTTGTCTTTAGTGATTCTGAAATCCTAAAGGATTCATATTACAAAGTGATACCAAAATCTTGCATGTACTTTTCAGTACTAGGACAAAGACAGAATAATTCTTGAGTAAAGATCATTTAAGATGAATAAGTAATTCCAAATAATGATATAAAATTCTTGACAGCATTTTCTGAGATTGTAATTAAATGGAATTAAATGTCATTTTTCCTTCAGCTGACATTTTTCAGTGGAAAGTAATCCTCATTACCCTCATCAAAATCCCTCACGCACAGCCTACTTTGTATCTTTGTATACACTGCCAGACTCAGTGAAGGCAGTACTGAAACACAAATAACACAACTTGTTTCAGGTCTTCCACAGCATCTATCTTCCATGACTTCATAGTATCTCAGTCTATTGCTAGGATTCCAAACAAAGGAGAGGAACTACTTAAACTGCCTTTTTTCTTCATGGGAAAGACTAAATCTTCCTTGACCAAAGACTTCACAGCTCCATGAGTTTTTATTTTTCCTAAAAATTCCATCACTAAACAGGATTTTGCCAGGTGGAGCAGAGGGCAGGGGGGAAGAAAAATGTTCCTCCATTTCAGGAAATAAATCAAAATAACTTTCAAAACCCAAATCTAAGATATGCTTTAGTTACTGTGCATTATAGAAACCTTGGCTTTCTCAATAATAATCTCTTACTGTGTCCACAAACATAAAATTATAAATTTAAGATAGTTTCAGGTTTTAATATATTTTTGCTGCATTTATTAATGAAAAATACTTCGATAACTTAAATAGGTAATGTTGTCATTTAACATCTGTAAAACTTACCTAGTTAATATTTTTTCAAGTTTCATATTTTTTTCAGGATAAATTTTGATAGAAAACATCTGGGTTTTAGTGACTAGTTAGCTCTGTCACAAATTCATGGAACTGTGCCCTATGTAGCAATATCTAAAGATGCCTTGGAAAGGAAATCAAGCTTTTTGATCTTTTGCTTGGAAGTGTTTTCCTGTGTTGCCATGGTATCAGTGACAGCTATTTTAAGACATTGGCTGTGGAATATCTTCGAAAATATACTTAGGCAACACATAAATCATCTATACTCTAATGCTTCTAAAACACTGACTAATCTTTCCTTATTTCAGTGAAACAGAGTGATATGAAGTCATTATGTTCGTGTAAGGAATCATTTAGAAAATCCAGTTTTAAAGTTTTTGTCAGCTGAATCCACTTTATTCAAGGCCTTTTCAGTTTCCACAAATCTGATAAAATTCTGTATATGCATTTTGACTGTTTTGCATCTCTTTTGATTCCCTTAATTATGTTCACTAGCTACTAAAAGTTAGAGCTTAACAAATGTAGTCAAAGCTTATATTTATGAAGCTTGAGAGTCCAAGGCTCTTACTCTTGCGCAAAAGATTTGCTGACTTCTTCCAGAGTGCCTTACTGAGAAGCTACTCTCCACACCTTCCAGGATGGCTCTAGAACTCCTCCGCCCTGCACGTATCTTCTTCCTCTTGCAGTGCCCTGACACTGGAAATCCTTACAGAAGCTGGAGTTCATGATTTGCAGTACTCAAGCTAACCTCAAAAAGGGTTTCTATCAGACAGCTATCATTGAAACTACCTATACAACTACACCTATGTCTTATTTCAAATTATTAAATACTTATACATCAGTAGCTCCTTAGCTGTAGTAATGTTTTTTCCTCAAAACAGAGGATATCATATTGAAGAATTTCACTGGTTTCTAGACTAGTACTGATGTGTTTAGTGGTATGGAGGATGGAAGGAAGAGAACCAGAATATAGAAACACATCAAATCCTTCTATGGAAAGTCAAGTCTTTTGGAAAATACCTTAAATTTACAGTTACTGTCTGTTAAGGGATAATCATAGTCCTGCTGTTACATTGCCCCAGAAATGTATTAGCTGAATGTAAGACAAAACATCTCCCCAAAATCCTAAGAATAGCTCCTCAAAGGCACAGGGTTTATTTTAACCTAAAAAATCATTAGCAAACTGTTTTTTTCCAGAAAAAACTGCCATAATGGCTCATTATGTAAATAGGTTTATGTAAAAAGTCTGCAATAAACAGTGAAATCCTTACTACTCTGATGTAATTGACTATTTGATGCAGTAACAGTAAAGAAAAACCCCAAAGGAATCAATTATACTAATGGCTAAGTGCATTTTATCCATAGAAGAATCTCTGTATAAACAGTCAATTCTCATTAGAGGAAGCCAAAGTAAAACTACTCAGAATTTTTCAAGGGCTGTCATTATATTTCTTACTGACTGAAATTTAGTATTTGGTACTGTTTAAAACAGCACTGAAATTTAAAGACAGGTGCTAAAAGTCACTGGCTTAAACTTTTTTTAATTGAAGGGAAAATTGACATTACACAGCACTTCTCGGTTGTTATAGTTACTAATAAATCAAAACAAAGGCTTTCATGATCTTAAGAGTTCAGAAATGTTCCCAGCATTATTGGAAATGTGGTCCCATTACAAAAATTTCCAGATGAATTTAGGTTATTTATAGACACATTGACAATATATACTGATTGCAATACTCAAGACCGTGACTACTGGCACCTACTTTCATCAAAAATCAGTATTCACAGCAGGTCCAATGGCAAACTGAATGAGGCAATCTTGCAATATCTTTACTATTTTTAGAATAGATGAGAAATGTTAAGGCATTATTCTCTTTAGTTAGCAATTCAGAGACAAAAAAACCCAAACTGTGATAACCAAGGTGATTCAATAGCCCGCCAAAAATAGCGTAGTAACATTTTGTTGATATTTTCTCAACTCACCACCTCAGACTTATAAACACTACATTAGGCATCAAAACAGGTAAAATTTCTTCCCCTTAATACCAGCTAATATGAAGTGAAAAAGCAAATTTTCACTGGCCTCAAACAACACTGATCTTGGTATTAAATAAAACTTAACTGCCAAACAACATACAGCCCAGCCATCTCACATTATGGCAACCATCAGTCCGCGGCAGCTTTTTTGTGAGCTGCCACATCTGCTTCAACTAGGCTTATGAGAACAACCATCTGCATTTACATTAAAGCAGCAGCAAAGATGGAAAATGTGCTACTTTGGGGAAAAGAGCTTTGAGATGGACTCCCTCAACCTTGTCCTTAAGGGTACGCACATCAAGAAAATAAAAAAGCTTTTAAACTGGACAAAAAAATAATATAAATATAAAATAGAGCAATGACATTTTTAAAACACATTTTTAAAAACTTCAAAGCCTTGAAGTTACTAAGTCAAGAAACTAAGTAGAAAATGCTTTACAACAGAACTTCCCACTGTGTCCTCGCAGGCAAGCCCTTGCTTACCGGACTGATTTCAAACGAATGAAAGACTTCCTGTGCTGCAGCAAATTCTGCCCAGTTCTCCCTGCTTCTTAGGAAGATCTCCTATCCATCACCACAGAGATCTAGCTCTAAGTCTGCATCCTAATACTCAAAGTAGTCTTTCCATGTAAGGTTTCCACAGGTCTCTGCAATCTCTGGTTGATGCCTAGATTAGCCACTGGCTTCCTTGAGTTTAGTGTCAGAGCCCAGGCAAGTGAAGGACTACCTACAGTAGAGATTACATTGGCTCAGGGACCACACAAGCAAACTGGAAATACACAAGTGCATGTGGACAGATAGCACGCGTTTCAGGAAGCTGAGGCAACTGGCTGGTGTCACACAAAGGCCACACTGTATCATCTTTGAAAGGTCACCTCCATCAAGAGAAGATCCTGATGACAGGAAAAAGGCAAACAACACACCCATCTTCAGTCTAACCTCAGTTCTCAATAAGTTTCTGGAGCATATTTTCCTGGAAACCATGCCCAGGCCCATGAAGAACAAGAAGGAGATTGAGAATAGTCAGCAGGAATTTACCAGGGACTAACAAATTTCACTGACTTCTGTGATGCAGTGACTGACTCCATGAACTAGGGGAGAGCATAGTCATAGTTTACCTTGACTTTAGCTAGGCTTTCAGCAAGGTTTCCTTAGTATCTTTACAGACAAATTGGAATGATATGACTCAGAACAGGAGGACTCCAAGGTGGGTAGAAAATGGATAGGATTCTGAAGCTTAACAGTGAGGCCTGCAAGTTAAGGGATGTGATTATTCCCTGTTTTTAGCACTTGTGAGAGTAAGACTACCTAAAGTGCTTCTTTGGGCTCTCCAGCCCACCAACTGACTTAATGGAATGAGTTCAGTGATGGCAAGAGGACTACAGGGCTGCAAAGAAGGTCAAGGAGAGATCTAGCTGCTGTCTTCAAGCACCTAAAGGAAAAGGAACAGAAAAGATTAAGCCAGACTCTTCTTGGAGGTGCACAATGAAGAGACAATAGATAATGCACAAGGGCTGCAAATTCTGAATGGATACATGGGAAAAAATTTCCTGTTGAAGGCAAACATTGGAATGGGCTGCTGAATCATTGGCCTTGGAGGTATTCAAAACATCACTGGACAAGGCCCAGAACAATTTGCTGTAAGCTAGCCCTGCCCTGCACCGTGATCTCAACCAGATGACCTTCAGAAGCCACTTTAAAGTTAAAATACTTCATCATGATTCTATGATTTGGTCCATTTTGGAAGCAGTACCAAAATTCATTTGCCTCAGAGAGCTGCAAGAAGAATTAGTTTACTTCTTGTACAACAAAATTGTTGAAGCCATACCATTTGATTAGTTACAGAGTGCTCTAGCATCCTCTAGAATGCTTTGGTAGTTTGAAATCCATGCATAGGAAGTGCAGACACAAACTATGGTCCTAATTCTTTCCCATTTTCCCTTTAAAGACATTTTAGCTCTTAGATATTGTTGATCCTTGCGCTCTTATGAAGAAGCCATATAGCAGATGACTTTTCCAGGGGAATACAACAGCACGGTAGATTTTAGAATATATATCCTCATAATTATAGTAAAAAAAAAAAAACCAACCCACAATTTTTTGAGCATCACTGGAACTACTTATGTGTTCCTTCCCCAAAAAAGAATACTCTAATTTCCTTTTGTTCTGCTTAAAGGTTCTTCTTTAAGAATAATTTTTAGCCTTCAAGCTGAGAAAAATCAAACAGCTAGAAATTCCAACATGCAATTTGGCTTCATTTCCATACTGCTATGAAACCACAGTATCTCTTACCACCATGCATGTACATGTTTGTTGAAGCTTAGAATATGTTATCACACCTGATCCTTTGGTGGTGTGTGAATAACAACAATTTAGTAAAACATGCACTGGTCTGAAAAAAATAATCCTACCGCTAGAACAGAAAGTCGTGTCCTCTTTGCAAAAATAAGAAACAACCAAATTTTTCAGACACACAAACTTAATGACAAATGCCGGAAAAGCTTAAATTTTTTAAAAAATCTGATGTAATAGGAATTGTGTCTTTTTTACTAACTGCATTTCTGTAACTCATAAATTTTGATTGTATTTTCTTTCTCTTTGTTTTTAAGGTGATCTGAACTATTGCAAAATAACTGAAACTAATACACAGCAAAAACTCTTTAAATTGTTCCAGAGGAAGATAAAAACAACATGAAAAGATCATTAAAGCAAGCAAAAGCTAGCATGTATCACGGTCAGTCTGGAGCTGTGCCTTAGCTGCCTGAGCAGCCAACTGTTAAAGAGCAGCAGCTGGGTTCCACCTGCCTTTCTGTCCATAAAGTTTCCTGAAAGAGCTGAAATAAACTTTGCCAGTCCACTCCTCTCTCAAATTTGGTTGATATAATGATCAGATTCTAGGACTTTGGCAGACAGCATTTAGACAGCTCAACTGCATACCACTTGTCTCAGGAAAGTCAGCTACTTAATGTTTTTCATTATGCAGAATTTACCTTTCAAGTAAAGATACCAACTTTCTATCAAAACTGAACCTCCCCCCCCCCTCCCCCCCCATCTGAAGGAAAATTTGCCTGTAGAAAAACTGTTATATATGTACTGTTCCATAACATTCTAAACTGGCAATGGCCCAGAGCACAGCACTCAGATGAGTGGTTTTTGGAGTAATAACTTACATTACAAGGACTTAATTCTGCTCATAGTTGTATATGTACAACTCAGCATAAATGTATGTTGCATGCGGACAGCCAAGGGCAAAATCTGGTGCAAAATATTTCAAAAGGATGAAACATATTGGAACAAAAAAAGCCTCCACATTTTACAAGTGAAGTAAAGGCAGAAAACCAGCTGTATTCATAACCACATAAAAACATTCTACATTAATGTCCCTAATTTCAGTAAGAATATTAGGAATATTGGCATAATAGGAAAGCTACAGGGCATCCAGAAGTAAATGCACATAATGTAATCAAAATCAGTACTAAACAAGCCACTGGAAAGGAACAAACACAAGGAGGTTATTAATTAAAAGATATACTCCCAACATGCAAACTGACAGCCACAAGTTAAGCTCAGAAGAATTACCTTCTTGGTTTTCAAACTGTTCTGACAATAGATGGTAGCAGCAGCCTACACTGCAAACTGCTTTGATTTCAGGCTTGGCAGTAAAAATTCGTAGTGTATTTGCAGCAAGATCGCCACATGTATGTAGACCCACCATCACACAGTCCTAAGAAGAAAAAGAAAAAAAAGCAACAATAAAGTTGAAGAACTGAAAGAGCACAAATAACAACAAACTCCAAAACCCAGACATGCTGCAAATGGTTATTGAGCTGTAAGGTTTAAATACACAACTCCATGAGGACTCCTGCTGTTCCATTCTAGAATTTCTCAATGTATAATAAAAGTTCTTCAATGCTAAGAGAACTGGTGCTTTGCCTCTGTGGAGAGACAGACTGCTCATCACTTTGTTCAGGGAAGAAACTGCATCTCTGCACTCTACCTTCAATGGCCCTGAGGAAGCAGAAGTTCAAGACTATGAATAGCAACTCATTTACCTGTCTGGAAGGGAACATGGGGCATTTTCTCTTGCCTTTCCTAGCTTTCCCGTTTTTGTTATTACTACCACTGCTACTTCCTTGTCTTTAGGTTTGTGGCTGTAAGTCTGGCTGGACTGACCTATGGCATTTCTGCTACTTTAAGTTGCTGAAATCAAAACCACTTTCTAATGATAGCTACAATGTGAAGAGCAGGCTTTGTTATTTCCAAAACTGTAGTACTGCCCCAGTTTTGCAGTGTGCCTACTACTATTCAACAACAAATAGGCATTTTCTTCCACAGGACAAGGTCAGAACTTCAGCTTCAGATGCTCTGTTGTTCTGTGCATTCTATTTCCTGCTTTCCTTTTTCCTCAATGTCCCTTTTCTCTTATTTCTCCATCAGCACAAACCTATGGTCTTGAACCAGAGATGAATTACACCCTTGAATATAATAGTTCAGTTACTACTGAATGCAGACAAGTTTTTATCTTTCCATAAAAGGCTGAATGTATCTACCCAATCAATGTACATTAGCTCAGGCATAGGAATTAACAGCCATACAGCTTCTAGACTTCTGTCACTGTCTTTGGGCAGCTGACTTTGGGTTTGTTTGTGTAGACACAATCCCTGCCAGCTAGTAAATTACTAAAGAAACTTAAAGTAACTCTGAAAAGTCAAAATATAAAAACATTATTTGCAAATAGGGCTCTTTACAAACTCTTTATGTTGAGTACTATACAGAACATATTATCCTATGCCGTCAAAGTTTAAATGAAATTGCAAAAATATAAAGCTTAAAAAATAAGAAATTTCAGGAAAATTGACATTCCAGTGCTTAACACATCCCTCTACCTGGTAAATATAACTCGTTTCATAGTAATTAGTTATCTATAACCACACTTGTAAAACATCTGAATGTGCTAATATGTAAGCTGTCACCTTTGACAGCTGATTATTACCTATCCCATAAATTCTAAAAGCTGCTTTACATATTCAAAATTATCCCAACACATACATCAAAATATAAAAAGAACCAGTACCTGCTAGACATATTTCTGCTAACTGGCTGAAAAACATTACTGAGCCAGAATATTCTTTTACACCACTGACAGCACTCTATGTGCACTGAGCAAACATTATGCATGTATGGAAATGGCAATATAAAGACAATGGACAAACTACTTCAAATATTAGTAATATAACCTCCAGATCTGTTATGACGTCACTGAGTTCTGTTTCTGCAGTGATGCAAGAGGTCAACGGAAAATACAGGTTTGATTCACTTGACTTGCTTGCTTTAGCCTTGAGAGATGCCATTTTTCTTTGTGCCTTTTCCTCTTCACAGAGTTCCCCACAGTTACACTGAGATGAAGAGAAAACTTCTACAGCATCAGCAGGCAGAACATTTAGAATAGCAAGAACCTCTTCAGAAAGTTTGCTCTCATCAGATTGTGTCTGAGCCACCAAATCAACTTCAGTTTGTTTGCTGGTTTCAGATGTAGCTATTTTTGTGAAACCACAAGGAAGTAAATCTTGGATAGTCGTTTGGTCCGGACTTTGAAGACTGCTGTAATCATTTAAGGGCTTTTCATTGATTGCTTTACATTTAATTTCACTTGCCACTGGCCTGTCATTTGCTTTTTCCAACCTCTGGCTTTTGAGGTTTGCTCTTCCTCGACTCTGATACGCTCTCCAGTGTTTCTTCAATTTTCTGTTCCTTTCATGAGCACCATCAGTGTTGGTGTTTGAAGAGTCAATTCCATAAACTTTTAAGTTATATTGCATGGACAAAAAAGAACTCAGGTAGCCTTTTCCAGAGCCTATATCAATCACCTAGATAATGGGAAAAACAGAAAATAAAACTTGCTCTGTTAATGAGCAACAAGACACACTTCAATCAAGTGAAAAATAATTCTCTAAAAATTTAAGCATGGATTTAATAGCTACCTTATCAGTATCATCCCTCCTAATATGCTTAGTTCTTTTGCTTTGTTGGTCCTCCTTCTGACTTTAAAACACAGATTTAAGTCTTAATGATTTGCTCCAGAAAACAGCCATCACAATGCTTATGCAATGCACATAAGTCCTGACTCTTCTGGGAAAGACTTACAGCATAGTTTTTGACACAGAACTTCCTTCTGCTAAAGAAAATAACCATAAACCACCAACAACACCCCCTGCCCTTGCTGACCTGGCTTAGGATATACAGGTAGCAAAGAAAGCATTCACAATATTTACCTTTAGGCACCTAACTCCCTTACTGAGGAGTCTGCTACCACTAGGTGTACAGAAATAAGCATCTTCAGATTCGGTGCCTAACTTAATCACTTCAGATGTGACCTAAAGACAAGTGATATTGATACCCCCTTTTATGTCAGAATGCTTATTTATATTGCTTTCCCATTCTGTGGAAAAGATCCATACAGCTTTGATTAACATGAGGATGCTTGTGTAATGAAACAAAAGGGACTCCTGTGCTTTCCACTGCCTGTTCTGGAGGAAGGAGTGAATGGAAAGGATAACTTCAGCTGACAGTTTAGTTTGTCTCACAGTTGATAGCATGTGCTAGTTCAGTGACTGACATAACACAGGAAGGAAAACATCACACAGAGTAGTAGCAGAAACAAGGGTAACCTAAGACCTTTAAGTACATAATCACAGCTTTATATCACATGTGTTTTTATTTGTAATAAACATATAAGAGAAAAATTTGCAAGAATAGGCAGAGTGACATTACTCTAAGGAAAGAGAATGATAACATTCACTTCTGTTCAGGTATCCACTAGAAATTACATTGACCAGATATAATGACTTTGTAGATGTTCATGAAAGTGTTTGATTCAAGAACATCTATGTGTTGTTCTCGGTCTGTCACACATTCATAAGAAAACTTACACTGATATTGTAAAGTCCAAATAGCAGCATAAAGTATACAGATCCATTCTAAACTCAACTGCATAGTCTTTTACCAGATAGGAAAATTCAGTACAGCAATCCTGTTACTGAAATGAAAAAAAGATTTATTCCTTGTTCAAGAAATTTAAAGACTTGTACAGCCATGGAATTAGAAAGAAAAAATTGAACCAATGTCACTAAAGACTACATAAAGCAGTGAGGAATACACACTACTAGGTAAAAATTGTTTACCTACACTGCATGTGGCTTTCTCATCTGCACTTGTCATGTGATATGGCTGCATATTTGCCATCCGGGTACGCTACAATCCTCAAAGTTCTTGAATGAAATTAGTACAGGAGTGGATTTAGTGAAATAGAATTGATATAATCTAAGGATACTTTTTGAAAATCTCATTTGTCACATTTATCACCAATATTCTAGATTATTTAAAAGCAAAGGAAAGAAAAGTGTTCAAGGAATAATTTTACCCACTATTTTATGTAACAGACACTACTAGTATGCAGAATATGCACACCTCCACTTCTACAAGGTTTTCAATTATTTCTGTGAAAGGCAGCATAATTATTAATTAGAATAATTATTCCTAACTTCTACGTGTGACCTCTAGTGGCTCTAAAGACAAGCTGCTGTTTGGGTAAGGTTGTTTTAGTTGTTTCCAAGTAAAAAGAAAATAGTAATACATTGTTAAACTAGCACTGGGAGAATAGTTTTAAAACGAAAGGAAAATTTGACTAAAAATAAGCAGGCAATGATCTTGCGCTAAACAAACAGACTGCATTAAATGAATCCCTGCTTTACCTTCCCTTGATCACATAAGGAAAGGTAATCACCAATCCATAGTATATCTGCCAAGCATGAACTTTTAAAATGAAATTTCCATGATATCATGAACTCCAAAGGCCTTGTCCACAGTGATTTGGGTACTATGTTTAAACACAGTTTCTGGCACAGAGCAATCAAGAACTCCATTTCCAGAAGCATTCCAACATTTCCCAGCACCAAATCACAAATTTAATGGATGCTGAATGCAGGATTATATCATACTTACATTACACATTGCAACTCTTATTGCACATGCTGCAATTTCCAAGGAAAACTTTCACAGATACATTAAAGAAAAAAAATGTGCATTTAAGTGAAGAGGAATCATCACTGGCTTCTTTTCAGAGTTATATCAAGAACTTCTTTATAAAATAAAGTTCCACTTGTACAACAAGAAGAAGGTTTAAAAGGGGCTTTTTTAAAAGTAAACAACTGAAAAAAACCCTTTAGTTGGTTTGCTTTAATGTTTTAATTCAAATCATTAACATAGAAGTGATTACACTAGTAATAAAATTGTTGCTTTTATTCTCATTTTATCATTTATTATATTACATTATAAAGTGACACGAGAGAGCAATATCCTCTACCACCCATTATACATCATGGGCATGGAGGTGAATTGGAGGGCATTTTTCAAGCCGTCAGTGATCTATAATATCTGAAAGAAACACCCTGAGGACATGTGCTGTCATAAAACATGTGTTGTGTTTTCATAGCTCCAGATTTTTTAATTAAATGCTGCATATATTTTGTTCTGTGAGAAGGACAGAAAAAAAATCAATAAGGAAAACACTCTCCTAAAACTTTACAATTCCTATATTTTTTTTAAGTTGAAAGGTAACCAAAACAAAAGGACTTGCTTTTTAATAACTGAGAAGGAGGCTTTTCTTTTTTTTTTTTTCCCCCCAATGTAACTGGAAAGCTCTTTTCATATATTAGGGATTTGTACCTTTGCACAAATAAATTGTTACAGTGTATGACTAAAATGGAAAAAAGTTAATATAGAGTGGTTGTCATTTCATATTCAGTGATATACTGCAATAATATTTTTCATTAAATGTTACAATTTTTTCAAAAAATAAACAGAAAATAATCCTTTGTATAAAGATACTCCGAGCCATCTGATAAAAGTGCATAAACACTGGATGAAATTGCAGCATATTGACAGATACTTAATAATGATTGGTTTGAGATTTTATTAGTAACCAGCTACATCAGGTCATTAAAGCGGTTCTACTTTTTTACTCTCCTTTCATTCCTGAATCTCACAGGAACTATGTAAAATATAAATCAAAGTGCTATATGAAACACCACCTTCCAGCAAATGCAGAGAATATTTAGTATTGCATTATAAGCAAACCATAGCTTTTTCAGTACGTGAAAGTCTTCAACACTTGAAGAACTTATACTTGCCTGGAGCAAAAGGTAAGTAAGGCAAAAGACATGCTAATGACAGAAGAAATTACTTTCACAAATCTGCTGCTACTGTATTTCTATTCTTTACAGAGTGTATCCACTTTATAGCTGTTGAGGGCACCTACACTTGTCACTGTGGCTGACTCTTGAAAGAGCTGCTGGAGAGACTGCCTTCCGTCGCTGTAAGCAATCGCAGATGCTCACAAATTGATTGCATCTCATCCAGTAACATTTGACCATAATTGGAGCTCTCTATGTACTTGGTAATCCCAGCTGTAAGGAGAAGACTACCTAGAACTTTGCCTTTGCCAGTTGTTCCTCACAAAACAGATGGTCAGGATTCAGAGTTTTCACCTCCATTTCTAAGGTCGCCACAGCCCTAACCCAAACCTATCAAGAGTACTGCATCATTTACAGTATCTAAATTAAACTCGGTCTGAGCCAAATAACTTCCTAATCAAAGTTCAGCTCCAGCAACCCAGAGCTGAATCCAAGTTTTGGGGCCTGCCCTTCAGTCTATCGTGGCAGCAGCAGCAAGCAACTCAGGACGTTGTGGTTACATCTCTGCCACAAAACCGAACAGAGCACGGCCATGAGGACTCTACCCAGCACATGACTGGCCACACCATTCATTTTTAGCAACCCCCTGGTTGCAGGTATGAAGCAGGCCAACTAGCACTCACCCATTACAAAGGCCAGGCACAATATGGGGGTCAAGATATGCCAGAGACCAGAGTAATACAAACTCAGACTGCCCAACTGCAGCTGTCCCACCCCCCTTACCCACACCCGAGACATTAATTTAAAATTATCCTCAGAGATATTTACTTAGGAACAAAAAAAAAAGGCTCAGAGGGAATATGTTCAGCATTAAATCTGGGCAGATACTTTATTAATCTTTGGTTTTAAACGAATAGAGCTTGTTTTCCACAAATCTTTGTGGGAATGAATATTAGGCTGGAGGAAATTAGTCTCCACTTACACTTCCAGCCCCTTGCACAGAAAGCAAGTGCAGCTCAGATGTAAAAAGCAATCAAATGCAGTGTCCAGAGACACTAGCCATCTACGGTTTAAAGTGATGATGAAGCTACATTAGCCAGTTACTAGCACCACAGAGATTAAAATGATGAAACCAACTCAGTTTACCCAGATACTCAAAAATTTAGTCCTACCGCAACAAAGGTCTAAGATGTGGAATCTAACAGAAAGTTTAGCACTGAAAAAGCTTACAGAAGAATTACATGTATGTAATCAAGGCAATGGTATTGGTGTACTTTCGTCTAACAGAATGCAAAACACAGTACTCAAAAAATGTCAGGTATTGCTGTGATGCTTGTGTTTTGTCAACAGATCCATAAGTAAACATCTATGAGGTTTTAATGCAACAGTGATTTAGTGCACTGTGCAATCATCGTTACATGTAAAAAAATAAGGGTAAGTAACAATCAAATTTGAGGAAGGAATCCTACAATTCTTCACCATCCAAGGATAAACTTGCCATATGATGTATGAAACAGCCAATTCACAGCATAATCGCTGGGTGATAATGGTATTTGGTGTCCAGATCGCATATGCTTTCTACTAAATGTACTTCATGCACAGTCTGTTACATAAATCTCTGCTTAATCTGGTCTCTTCAAACTAAAACCATCATAACTAAATTCCTAATTGATAGATCTCAATCCATGTTAATTTAAAGGTGAACAGCACTAAAAAATAGGAAACAATTTAAACCTCTTGTGCCAGAATAAGATGACCTTTCAAAATGTCTCAGATTTTCTGCTTTGGTCTCTATGTGGCACTCTTGTGTGCCTGACAGAAGGAGAAGAACAAAGTTTTGCTCTCCTACCATAAGCATCATTATGGCAAATTGCCAGCAATGTAATACTGATGAACAAGGCAGTACACACGCGTAGCAAAAAGCAGTACAATTTTTAGCTGCTCAACATATAGAGGACGATTATAATTTCTTAACATTTTTCACGAGTCATAAAATGATTACGAATCACTGAAAGGCAGCTCCTTTGGAACGATACATTTGTAATCAAAAATGTCCTTCAACTTGGCCCTAAAGGCTCTTCTTTAGCTACAATTATTTCCAGAAAAACTAGAATAGCAGTGACAGACGTACATCAAAATGATGTATTTGAACACAATAAGAAGAACAATTTGGAAGATACATGGTAATATATAGCAAGAAATGCTTTCTTACCTGCTTTATACCACAATAGTTCGCCATGTTGACTACCAGCTCTGACATCACCTGCACTTCATGTGATTTCTTATTATTCATAAACTCATCAGTTTTGACACCTATATCAGATTAAGAAAATAAATACACATTAAGACAACCCATAATAAAGATTTGCGATCAATCAGAAAAAATACCAGCCTAAAAATATGCTATATATTAAGGATAGCAATTTTTAACTAAAAACTCACTAATTACAAGACTAAACTTCTGAATTACAGATGAATTAGTAAAATTCAACAGACTGTTAAATTTAGTACTGTGAGTGTAGTTTTTTTAAGATGTAGCACATGTAGTACCTGACCAGATACTAGACAATAGCTACTACTATAAAACTGTACAATTTCTTCATGTTCATAAAAAAAATATTTATTTCTGTGTCGTTTATCACATTCACATACATGAAATATAAGGGCAGGGACAATTAATAATCACACAGTACAGCTTCTTAATTCTGCTGATTTGCTCACAATATCAAGTGGCAGATATCTCAAATAAATTTTATGAGTGATACTAGGGACAAAGGCAGATGCACTTTAATTTTCTTTTTTTTTAGCCTATGGATGGGTTACAGAACTGTTACATCTTTATGGTAGAAAATCACTCATTTCACTGTTGCTGGGGGGTGTGTTAATGAGATGGAGTCAATCTCTATCACAGCTTTACTGCTTGTGGAGAATACCAAGCACCCACTTGCTAATCTTTACATTCCCCAACCAAAGGAGGAGCTCAGAAGTCGCTGCCTTGGGAGAAACCCACACATTTCTCTTAGGGGGCCAACACTACAGTACACTTGGCTCCAGTTAAATTGATGGAAATTTTTGTAAGTCTGAGTGATGGTAGAAGAAACCAGATCATTACCGATGAGCGTGCTCCTAGAAAACAAAACTTTTCTACATGACTAGGCAGATTAATATACTTTCCCATTCTCTGTTTTCTGCACAGTACGTGTTCATCTGTCCAGAAACTGATCATTAGGCAAAAAACTATGTTCATTCCTTGATCAGATCACACTGGGAACAGAGCCAAGAGTGTTACTTCTTTAAAAGAGAGTGGGGAATTGAACTGAGCTCATGAGAAACCTAGTGTTTTCTCTATTTTTCCTAAAACCCACAGGATTTCTCTATTTCTTAAACATCTGTTTTTTTATAATAAACTGTTATGACAATACTTAAAATCTAATATAAAGTCTATGACCTGACAAAAGAAAAAAATAGACTAAAATACTTTTAAGCAAAACAAATAGCAGAAACAAGTGTTTGTCATTTCACTAAAGACTCTCCTTAACTTTAAAATTGTGAAGATCCACATGGTGTTTCTAAAAACTCTTAATTTGTAAACATTCCAAATGAAAGAAAAAAAGACAGAAAAAGAAAAGGTCTCTTTTTGTTTATATTTGAACATCTTTGCGTCTGGATAGGCTCATGAGCAGAAGCAGCAGAACAGGAAGAGGAAGAAACAGACATTTAACTTCTTGACAGAAATAAAAGCTGTTTGACTGTTCTCCAAAGCAGCACTGTCACTTTTGAACTATCACCACATATTGCACCTTTTACTCTTTGCTATATTATGAAGTCAAAAGACTGAATTGGGTAATCCTGTGTGAAGCACCATTTCAGACAGTACTTAAGCCAAATTAAGTATTTCAAACATGGAAGAAATCCAGACACAAGACCCTACTCACAAAAGCTGAGGTTCCAGGTAGAAAAATCATAGTTTGCTTATACCTACATATAAAAAGCATTTATCACCTTAGCTACTAAGGTTTCTTCACCATTTTTATACTTTTCCTACTTTTTGCAGAATCAACACTCAGCTTATATTTCAGCTCAGGGAAAATGATAGTGTTCACATAAAATTATGGATTTTTAATAAATTTTACTGTTGCTGCATTTTCTGCAAAACTCTGATAGATTTTTCTACATTATTTTGAAAAACAAGCAGATATATTACAATCTAAGAGCAAAACTGTATTTGGAGACTGTTTTATATTGCCAAGACAACGGCAAATTTGAGGAAATATGTATACTAGTTTTAAACTGCAAAAATTCACTGTTATCACAAAACTACTTTCTTAAAACACAGAATTATACATGTAGATCTCCTTATTACGTGTACAACTGATGCAAGCAGAACAAATACTAACTTCAAAAACCGTAAGAAATTTAAAGATCCATCTCCTTTTGTGATGAAAAGAGAAACTGGGGTTTGAATACTTCACAGAAGTACCCTTGATATGATATAGTAACAGAAAGCTTAATGTTACTATTTTTATTTACTAGTTTTAGCTGGTACCGAAATGTTATTTATTTTCCATTGTGAACCCCTAGCACAGGTAGCTGTCTTCCATTTGAAAAAGTGCTTCAACTCTATAATGCCATTTACAGCTACATCTTTAGTCGTGAAGCTGAACAAATTGAGGAAAGACTGTCTTATACAGGGCTAATGCAGATCTTCCTAAGATCTCCTATGGCAGGATGCAGGGGTTTTATACCCCAGTTACCTGTGGAAATTCAGATACACCAAGTTAAAAAAGAAGACATTCCAAGTCCACACCAGTCAACACCACCTATACAGAAGTTACACTACTATGATTTAACTCCATAAGCCAGAGTGAGGGACTGGGATAACCATATACTAAAAATAACACTGAGGCACAGTGATATTCCAGTACATGGAATTTAAAGATGGATTCATTAACAGTCACTGCACAACTGCTACCTTGACCATAAACACATTGAAAAGGTAGAGAGTACTCTTAATCCAGTACTCCAGCAACCTTCACTTCTTATATCAGATACGTGTAAGA
Source organism: Ibycter americanus (assembly GCA_035590275.1). Classification (NCBI taxonomy): domain Eukaryota; kingdom Metazoa; phylum Chordata; class Aves; order Falconiformes; family Falconidae; genus Ibycter; species Ibycter americanus. The sequence goes on along the minus strand of JAVJGI010000060.1, from coordinate 40,293,336 downwards.
GTAATACTCCCTGCTGACTTCCTCCCTTTAGGACAGGCTCTTCTGGACCCCATGTGCTCGGTGCAAGCAACCTGATGGTGCAGAAAGGACCACAGTGACCTTCATCAGGAAGCAACAGAGAAAGCCCTTTAGACTCAGAACTTCACTGTGAGTAGCTGCGTCCACAATATGCTTAAAAGGTTTGTGCTTACCAGTTATTCCAAGGAAGGATAGCAATATGTCTAAGTTAAGATGCTGCAGAAGTTAGAGAACTATGCAAGTATGCAAACTGTGGGAACAGGCTCCTAAGCATGTTTGTCTTAGAAAATGTATTAAAAACATCTGAAACATAAATGGAATTATCCTGATACATACTTTTCAGAATACGAGCAAGGCCATCATAAAGTTGCCAATTTTCTCAGACTTACACTTCTCTTAACTTGCAAGCTTTAGTATGTCAGGAAATGAACATATTTTCTGAACTACAGAATTAAGTCCAAAATATCTAAAATAGCTTAAAGTTAAAAGATCACAACTTTCATTTGGCAACTTGCATGTTACAAATCCATAATTTGGTGTTTTGTTTCTGCCAAATGATTACCAGGAACTTCAATTAAGTTAATTTAACTGATACTTACTGCCAACTAAACACAAAGGTTTTGAATTATAATACTATTCTATACATTTGGAACATGTTTTATTTTTTCTATGAAGTACAATTTAGAATTACTGCATCACAAACCCAGGCCCCAGTTACCCAACCGAGCAACAACACACAGAACAAAATATTCAGCAATTGCCTTATTTCTGATGCTCCATTCTGCATGACAAGAAGATGACAGAATCCTTGTAGTTTTGTCTATAAAAGCTAATCCAGGTATGAACTCAAGTTTAAGAGTATAACAAGGTAGAACTAGAGAATTACAGAAAATTAAGCAGAACACAGGGAACGAGAGCATAATAAAAATGAAAAGAGCTAAAATGCAAACAGAGGAAAGGCAACATACAGTTGTCAAACACGAAAGAAGGGCTTCAGATGAATGAAGAGCAGAAGGAAAGAAGTCAGAAAGTAAGTCTTAATGGTTCATTGTACATTGGTCTATCTCAGCTAGAGCATTTTAGTATTTCTTGAAGAAATGAAAAACTGGGGAATGTTGCAAGCGCGGGCAGGTTAGTAGGCAATATCCAGCCCTCACTGTCCGAGCTGCAACTCATCTCTTCGGGAGCAAGTCCACGCTACTCCTCCTCCAACCAGCTCCATCTTCCCACAGTCCTCAGAGCTATTTAGCTACTTAGCCTGAACAAGCCACAGCTGTAGATTAGCCACATCAGCCAGCCCATCACCCCAGAAGCAACTGTATACAATCAAAGCTGATTAACCTTCTACAATCTCTCTACAGGGGAGCTAGCCATGGAAAATGGCAACACTGGAAAGAGAAGATCGCCGTCAAAAATGGGAGAGATGCCCAAATTACACATAATGGTGCTGTCTCTTAAGATAAGAAACATCAGAGTTTTAACGTCTTACAGAGATAAAACACACTAGAAGGCAAAGGCAGAGAACTGCTGAGTCTGTCCCTGAAAAGCTAATGAGAAACCTGGAAGACAGTGACGAATCTGTAAAGACTGAGGACTCCATGAAGAGCGCATTTGCAGTGAAAACAACAGCAGTCCAAGTAAATATAACTGCCTGTTTATCATCTGATACAAAAAAATATAATCAGGAGTAGGACTTCCAGTGTCCAACTTGACGTCAACTTGAGAGTGTTTTACTTTAATTTCTTTAACTACAGAAAACAAAATTACTCTAGTTTTATGACATATAATCGGTAATGGTCCAAAATATACAGAATTAATAAAATCTTTTTTTCTGAGACATCACACATTTATCGGGCCATATTCAGCTAAATGCCAAAGCATGTATTTAATATCAAACACAAGATGGAACAAGAAAACCCAACTTGCCAGATTTTTATAAAAAAAAGCAAGAATAATGACCATGATTCCTGCCACTCAGGGAGAAGGCAAAAGGAATTAACAGTGATGTACCTGCTTGTCTATCTCATCCCCTTCACAAATGAATCTCAGGAAGGGTCTATAGGTACTGAGTTCTGTGACCCCTTTGCTCAAATTTTAGCAAGATAACCAATTTTCTAAACAAAGGCAATGAAGAAACTATTTAGGAACAAATGAAAATCAAAATGAGAAGCATGTAGGAAAAAAAACCAACAAACCACCCTCCAAAAACAAAACTCCGCAAGTCCTGTAGTGAGTAAGTAAAAATTTAAATACAAATGTAAATATACCTGTCGTTCCTTGATTGTCTCCCCTCAGCGCTTCAAGTACATCTTCTAATGGGGTACATACTCCAAGGTTGGATAAAGAATAGTACTTAGCACCGAGGGCAAACAAATGTACATTGATAAGCTTCTTGGAGTTTTCACAAAACACACTGGAAAACATGTCATCTTCTGTACCGAAAAGAAAAAGAAAATATTTACTTAAACAGTGCTTATCATCTCTGTAACAGTGCTGACAGAGAAATACTTAGTATCAGGCAGAAGTAATCATTTATTTTGCTTCCGTTAAGTGGGAAAACTATTTTTCTTCAGCTGTATTCCCCCTTCAGAACCGAGGTCAAATTTTGCTCTTAGCTGAACTAGTGTAAATGTGGAAAAAATCTATTGTTTTAGCAAAGCTACTACAGTATAACTGACAAGAGAATTCAGTCAACATTATCACTTTTCTTTTGTTTACAAATTTGCTCATTACATATTTCCTAGTCACCCTATCTGACAATATACACTACCAGATTTTTTCAGAAATGCAGCTGTTCAATATATGAAATGTTTTGATTTACAGTCACTATATTCACATACTTTCCAAGCTGCTTCGTAACTCCTGAATCGGCTGGGAGAATTAAATTAATTTTTATTACCAATCAGGTGTGAGCCAAAATTAGATTCCAGTGCATATTTTGTTTGACTCAGGATGAAATGCTTCAGTTTGGTATCACTTAGTTCTTAGTTTTGAAAATGTACATTTATTTTTAAGTGAAACATATTGGTATGAACCATTTAGTAATTCTGCAATTGTGTATTGTCTAATTCCTCTCTATTTTAGCTAGAACTATTTGTGAATTCTACATAGTTTTGTTAATAATTTTAAAATATCTATAATTTGTAAAATTGTTACAAAGATTTAGAAAATGTCTGGTGGTTTGCCTTTTGTCTCATGGATAGATAGTGAGCAAGTACATCTCTAGGACGGCAGTTTTCCTGAATCTGGGCTACCCACCTGCATAACAGATACCGCTGTTTTTATTGACCTCACCTCTAATGCTCTTAATTTGCCTCCATGACCACAATTAAAAGTCATCCATATATTACAATTTATCGAAAACAGTCCCAACAGTGTCAAAACATTAATTTTCATGATATTACAGCATAATATTACAGATGTTAGCATGAGTCCAGGAAACAAACTTTGGACTAAGAAAGGATAAATATTGTCTAAACTATGACTAGCTTTAGTAATATTTCAGTATCTGCACGGTGCCTCTTACTCCATGTCTCTCTACTACAAAATACAAAAAGAAAGCTGCATTTCTCTATCATCTACTTTGTTACTTGAACTTCTGAAGATCCAGTAACTTCTAGTTAGCGAACCTTCATGGATAACGGTGTAATATGATACTAGAGAACAGAAATAAAGAGAAACATCAAACCAGAATGAAGACTGCGATTTTTAGGGAGAAGGGGTAATTTTGCTTTCCAATGTCTCTGTAAGATATGTTACAGAAAGACAAGAAATTAAATGTGTGCATTTTGAAATGACTAAAGAAAAATACATTTCCTTTCTCAATGCCAAATCAAGCAAATAATGGAAGAGACTAATATAATGGGATAAAATAATCAAATGCTTTTGGACAATGTACAGAACTGCCTTTTTTTTCTGCCTCACCCCAAAAAAGATTCAACAACCATAAAAGGAGGCGAGTATCTACATACAAAGACAATTTTTGTTTTCTGCCAGGTAAACAAGGAGTTTTTACAAGAAACTGTCACAGCTTCAGTTACTGCTGAAGAAGAAAAACTTCATTTTCTTTTTAAGGCAGGTTCACTCATTTAACTTATTTAATATTTTCGGAGAATGAACAGCATTCCAGAAAACTTATAACTTAAAAACCACAAAACGAATGTAGTCTGAATCAGTAAAAATGCACAGAAATCTCTAGGTCTGATGCAGTGGGAAGAAATCACTAATGTGTCAAGAAAGAGAACAAAGCCTAAGAGACTTAACAAGCAATTATATGCCAACAATTACTGAGAAAGCAATAGACATGAGACATTAAGTCAAAAGGTGCAGAGGGATATTTTGACCAGCCAGCTGTTCAGCAGTTTTGCCAGATGAAGAAGAAATCTAATTTTCTTGATGAGAAGTGGATGTTCCCCTATGTTTCATGCATATTATGACTCTTTGAATTAGTACAGTATTTAGTGTATCACACTGGGGAAAAGTCCAGCCCATTCTAATATACATTTATGTTGTTCTTTACCTCCAAATCTTATTTCTTCAATGACCAGCATGGTTTGGTTTTGTTGGTTTTTTTTTTTTTTTTCTTTTTAGAAAACGAGCACGTAACACTGGAACATACATCTTTTTATCAACTGGCATACATTTTTAAATACACTGGCCAATCTTGTGTGACAAACAAAACAAAAATCAGTCAAGCAAAAACATTTCCCCCAAAATCTACTTTTCTTCAAGAAATAATATTTTATGAAATAAAGGAGATTTGAAAATACATTGGAATGTCATCCTGTTACAAAATATTTAACGTATGTGAGATGAGAAACATCTGAATAAATTTGATTTTTGTAATTTTCATTTGCATGTTGTAAATTACATATCTATTTAATGTATTTTGGTTTATGAGCAGTATTTTTTCAAAATGTCTGACTAGATATTGGGTGTTTTTAATTGACCTTTATATTTTAAATTCACTTAACTGTATTATTAGTAGAAAAAAATGTGTTTTCTACCATTACAGTAGCATCAGATGCTTGGGGGTGCAAGAAGAAATACTGCCATTCTTCCTCCATAGAACAGGATAGCAATAAAATTCATAAAAACATCTCACTTCCACATAAGAAGTCTATTAGAAGATGCTTTTCTTGACTCCAAGTGTACTAATATAGGCACTCTTTCAGTAATATTAAGCAACTTAGAATTGTTGTTAATGTAAACTTTATAGTGGTAATAGCAGAAATGAACAGAAAAAAACCAACCTGAAATACCCTATAGGTGTCATGAATATTACATTTCTATATTTGCTTCAGTTCAAAAGGCAGAAATGAATGCAAATGTTACTGACAAATTAGGTACCTATATGTTGTTTATAAACATGATTTATTTCGATATTTGAGACATGTTTGTTTCACTACAATAGGCAGGATCTTTAAGTACATCTGTTTACTTTACTGAAAATAAACTCAGTATGCCAATGTTAACACACGGTACAGAAATAGATACTGGAAAAGGTTTGTTTCAAAGCATCAGACTTGCCTACCATCTCAACCTAAAATGGAATCCCAGTCCAACGGAAGTTTCTACAAGGTCTAGGCCAGCATATATATCTCTCTCTATCTTCATCTAGAAAAGTCATTCTGAGCAGACAACGATGGCATGCCTGCACAAACTACCACAAGTTAAAATATTTTGTTTAGCTAATTATGTCAATGCTGTACTGAAGCTAAATCTGGAGTGAAAGCTAGAGCGGTCTCATCAATTTCTACTACAAGGTCTACAGTCACCTTTCTTCAAACTGGATCAACATCAGCTTCTTGGATACTGTAATGGCCATACCCTTAATTTCTACCAATCACTAAATACAAGAATGACATTGACCTAAGACACCTCGCTTCTACAACACCAGCCATCACCTAAAACACAGCAAAACCAGTATCTTACCTCCTCTGTAAGGAATATATATTATATACCTCATCAGCAACTTTCACCCAACAATCACTGTGGAAATAAACATCATATGAATTACATACACAAACTTGCTACAGTACAAAAAGTGGAATGCATCAACTATGCATATATCCATCTCACACCACACTACCCTGACACTGATACAAAAAAGCATTAAGCCTATACCCTCGAAGAAATTTATTCTTATTTTTCCCATTTAACTTTCAAATAGCTCACCAAGATCAACAGCATAAGCAAATATTCTGCAGATTAGAGTTCACAGTATTTAGTAACCTGTAAGAGCCCTTTCTGAGAAAAGGCTTTGTTCATTGTCTGGGTGCCAGGTTGCATAGTGATTATACCCTAAAACGTAGCGAGGAAGCAACTAATATTAAATCTGGCTCTCTGAGCTCACCTGCAAATCAATTCTGTGCACACCTGTCTGCAATGAGGGGTGTGCTCAAAGCCTCCCACATCTTAAGTATCGGGGAAGAAGAGATCTCCTTAGATGAGCATACAGGGAGTAAACAGCTTTGTGGAGTGTGAACTAGCTGCAACAGTGTTTTGCTGCACGTAGGTATATTCCAGGGCAGAACTTGAGAGGGTAAGCGATTGTATATAACCAGCACTTATGTATGCAATAGGGGATCTCACTTGGGGTCTGTGCCTTCACATGCCACAGCAACACAGTCTCACTTTCACCTTATTTTCTGCTGATCTCACTGTATCACAAAATACAACTCATCTTGAAACTTTGTAACTTTCCTAGGTTAAAGACTGATTATTGAAATCTGGAGTTTTCTGCTTCTTTGTCAGAACTCATGAAAAGCTTATAAACCTACTGCTTGTCTGCTTTCACTTTTCTAGCACCTGACATCAAATACATTAACTCTCCTTACAAATCTCACTCAACTGAAATTAAATGCAGTAATACCCCTGTTCCATAATTTCCCTGAATTTTGTTATCTGATGGAAGAATGTGAACAGAACTAGTAGGATGTCATACAAGATCGCTAGTATACCATCTGTAATAACATTCCTACCAAATTTAAATTGTTGTCCCAGCTTGCCAACTAGAAGAAAAACCCCCAACTATATCTGAAGCATGACTTCAAGCAACGGAAGGGCAATTGTTGTACTACATATTATTTATGAATATTAAAAATGTTAGTTTTTCTCAAATGTTTCTACTGTGGCTGCTCAGAAAATGAAATCTAGTATGTCTTTTAACCAGTCAGTCTATGCAATTGCAAATAAATCTTCAGAAGAAAGAAACATATGCCAAAAAAGTGGAATTATAGTACAAACAGTAATTTACAGTAAAATATGAAAATACTTAAAGCACAGATTTTTCTGTGCCTGTGTCCAATTTACAGCAATGACGTGATAAACAAGATGCAATATGGCAAATGTCAGCTTTTTGATGTATAAAAATACAAACCAGTTTTCTATAACCTAAAAATGAATCTGAAATTTTTCTGTAGGGTACAACTGAAAATAAGGGTTCCACCCTTTATATGGTCATTATAATGAAATATCTTCTGATGAGTATCTGAAAATATTCTTTGAAACTGATTTACAGAACATATAATGTAACGTTCTGTAACATGATTATCTTCTTGCATATAGTACTGCACAACAGAATTGCAATTTCTTGCTTGCTGGCTTCTAAAACTACAATTCAGCACATGTATTTGTCAAATTCCCTATAGTAGCATAAAATATTGTGCAGAATAACAGTTTTTTGCCAATCTGCAATAATGTTACATTTAGTTTGCAGAGCTATGCGAGTATGAACTGACAACTTCACATTTTCATATCTATTCTGTCAAATGTAGCTTGTGTTTTCCTATAATTTACTTTGGGATCCCTATTAGAACAGATTCTAGAAAACTTTTCATAATAGTTTAGGGATTGTGAATGTATAGACGTAAAACTTCTCAAACTCTTAGGAAGCAAAGGTTTTACCATGTGAAATCAAAATGTTACTTTACACATATTTTGAGTAAGGTGTTCGGGGTACATGACCCCGTCATTTGAGCATGCAAAATAAATCTATTCTTATAGCCACACTCCAAAAAAAGGCAGTCCCACGAGCGACAGCATGTTCTGAGAGCTTTTTAGTACCCACTTCAACGTAAATATAAATATCTAACACTTAAATATCTGATAATTTTGAAGACTACCATACATAGAGTTACTATTTTAGAGGAATATAAGGATGAGTCATTTCTGTTTATGTTGGGTTTCAACATCTCTAATGGTTGGTTTCTGATTTCTAATGTTATTAAGTTGTACTAATGCACTCAAATAAGCTATGATATTCAGTTTCTCAATCCTAATTTTAATTCAGGCTAACAGTGCGTTCATTTTCAAATACAGGTAGAAGTTTGAAGGTATATTCACTGAGAAAGTCATATTCTACTATGACGTATTTTCATCATTTGACTGGATGGACAGATACCATGCAGTCAAACCAGTTAGGCATGAACCACTAAAACAAATCAGCAAGCACATGCCCATTCCTACAGTGCCTCCGATTTTGTCACGATACTGGAGAACTGTTGAGTCTCTCAAAACCTTCCAAATGTTAAATAGCATATTATAATTTTGAGGTTAGAAAAAAAGAGCGAGTCTCCTTTTTTTTTTTTTAAAAAAAAAAAATGAGTAGAAATAATCCCTGCAGAAACCAAAGAAGAAATGTTATATTTTAGCCACAGCATGAGGGCTTCATACCTTTCTAAAATACATGCTTCATTTTACCCATTTTGTTCCATTAATTTCTGTATGAGATTCTATAACACACATTTTTAATATAGATCATTAAATGATTTTCCAATTTTAAAATCTGCAAAACAGTATTCTGCCTTCCTGATTCTCTTTCTACTCTATGGGCAACCACTTTGGTGTCTGAAAACAAGTAAGATCAGGGTAAATTTCCTTTAGTGGTTTTTTTGTTGGTTTTTTTTTTTTTTTTTATGACTTCATCTAATAATTAGTCTTGTTCTAGCCTCTATTTATATTTAATTTTATGTCCCATTGCTCGGAATCAGTTCTGACTCTGACATCATCTGTCAAAAACATTAAAAGTTTTTCCTCACTGCTTCCCAACACATTTGCTTGCTGACTGGACCACTGTCTTGTTTCCATCTGGCTCTCGAAGTTAATTCGTTATCCAGTGTCTTTTTCATGCACAAATAAACTGTGGGTTTTTTTCCCCAGATATCTCAACCTTTTAAAAATGAGTCTTACAGTTTTGAAGGTCTTTAGATCCAAGAGAGAAATGTTACACGTGATGTAGCAATTCACAGTTCTTCAATCTCCTTCCAAATCCAAATCATTATCTTAGCTTGTCTTCTATGCCAAAAAGTATACAGCTCCACACGCTACTTTCTGTGGACCTTTTCATGACACTCAACATGCTTTCCTGTCTCACGTGTCATTTAATGTAGCGTTTCAGAGCTAACGCTATGAGAGTTATCTATGCCCCATAAGCTTTGGCATGATGCAGGTCTTTCTTGGCGAAGTGCTTTGTCAGAAATTTTACCTCAGTTTTGAAACTGATCTCTTTGCTTCGACTCAGCCCCCCCCAAATACCATACCTTTCAGATGCTTTATCTTAATTTCTGTGCTTTGCCTGAAAGTGTATTACTGGTATGTTTCCCTTCTACTTGGACTGCAGTAAATTCAGTAATACAGTTTCATCACTGGCTTCCTATCGAGTTACTTGAAAATTACTAAAAATATGAAGTGCTTCTTAAATAGGTCTTGTCAGAAATAAAACTGCTTTCTGTCTTCCTCTGCCAGGCACTCATTATTACAGATACATAGGAAGGCGGTGATAAAGCCTTTTCCAGCTGTCCTCCACATTTCCAGAGTTTCAACATTTGGCGGACTTTTAACCGTTATATCTTTCCGCTCACGTGGAAAGGGGTATTTTTTGGTTCATTTTACTTCTGTTCTTCAGAGCATTGTCAGAGCGAAGGAGTCTGACAAGAGCTTCATCTCATTTCTATACGAACAGGCCGAAATTTGTAAGATGTGACGGACACCGCCGCGG
>JAVJGI010000060.1:40258346-40282294 GCA_035590275.1 Ibycter americanus | reverse complement strand
CCGGCGAGGCCGGACCCGGCTGCTTTCCCCCCCGCTAACGCGCCCCGTCTGTTTTGCAGAGGACGCCGGTGTCCCACAAAGTGATTGAGAAGCGGAGGAGGGACCGCATCAACCGCTGCCTCACTGAGCTGGGGAAGACGGTGCCCATGGCTCTGGCCAAGCAGGTAGGCGCGGGGGGGGATGGGGGGCAGCCCCTGCTCCCCTTTTCCCCGGTGCGGAGCGACACCCACACACACACTTCGGGGGGCGGCCCGGCGGAGCTGGAGCTCCCGGGCCCCGGCACTGCAGGGTCTGTTTCGGTGATGCGCTCAGGCCGGGTGGTGATGGGTCTCTGTTGCAGGACTCAGTTTACTGTGAAGCTGTATGTTTAAAATAGACGCGTACTTGGAAACAGGTTCCGGCTATTGACAGGTAATTGTGCAGATGTAAAAATGAATAGGAAGAAGAGCATCGGCTTTTGCAGCAGTTCTCTGAAATTTCAACTTTGGAGAGAGATTCACAAGAGAAGCTGGGACTAATTTGGACTTGCTGCCTTCAGAAACTTTTGTTAATGTTACAAAACTCAGTAGCTCTTAAAACTAATGCAATAAAGGGTAACATTAATATATTTGAGAAAACACATGCCTAACTTAAGATTGATGAGCGGTTATATAATGACTGAGACTGAAACAAGCATTATCAGATGTTTCCTGCCTTCCATCATTCAATGACGTAGCATACTTTTGAAGTTGTAGAAAAGCTTTTCCTGGACAGCTGTAGAAAGAAAGTAGCAGCAATAAAAGTACTATTTGCGTGAAAAGATGTGATGGAATATTAATATAGTACAATACAGTGATTTAGTGACTTTTTCTTTCCTGTGGCATTGCAGCTGCAGACTACTTAAGGAGCTGGTATTACTATTACTAGTGTCTTCTTGAGACTGTCTTTAGCAATCAGTCTTGAAATCTATTTTGATGTTGCTTATGAAGCTGTCAAAGGTAGAAGTGAAATGTTAACGCTTCTTTTCACTGGATTCAAAAAGCATTGGCAAAGGTGTATAATGCTGAGTGTGCATTAAGTAGTATGTTTGCAATGGCATGTTTTCTCGAGGTTTTAAGTGATGATTTTCAGTAAATCTGTACCAGCTGCAGTGCTAAAGTAGGGAGCAGATTTATAACAGTGTTTTTTCCTTGAATTTTGGACTGCTCCTTATTAAAATTAGCACAAGCAGTGGCCTTTTCTGGTTTGGAAAGAAAATGAATTGAAATGGTCCTGGCAACAATTGAATGGTTTGGTACTACTGCAGTGCATGTGTACTTAAATCCCTTTTTCTTATGTTTTCAGGACGAGGATTTGCATTTCGGAGAAAACAAAAGATCGAAAGACAATACAGGAAATTTCTGAAGAAGGGAAGAAAGGTCCATTCGCAACAGGATAATCAGTTTACTGATACTTATCCAGAGCACTTGAAACATCTGTACCTAGCTGAGGAAGAAATGCTCAAGAAACGGCGTAGGGCTCCAGATGAGTCAGTTTTATCAGAAGAAAAACTTAATAAAGCAGTAGAGTAAGTTTTTTAAAATATGTCTCTAAAAACAAGTAATTGTTTCCATCATTAAATAAGTATTTTTGATCTTACACTTTATGTGGACTTCAGTATGGTGATTTGCTTGACAAAAAAAATACCATTAGGTCTGAAATATTTTTCCTAATTGTTAGAAAATGTAAATGTACAGGTTTGTGGTGTTTGCATCAGAATCAGAAAGCAAAACTGATGATGTTTAGGGCTTGATTCCATAGAAATAATGTGACAGTTACTGTTGTACTTTAAGGAGAAGGTTCAGTCCAAGGGCAGTTAAGTTTTTGGCCGATTTCTTACTATATCTACAAAGATAAGAGCCTGCTTTCCAGGTAGTGTGCTTTCGAGTCTACAGAATTTTCCTTTGGATTGATTCTTAGTATTTTTAAATCAATGCCACTTTTCAGAAGCATTTTTTGCATTATCTTTCTGTTCCAAGTTTGATAAGTTGTTGTCGTGATATTGCACTGTTTTTCTGCTAGAATGAGCAATATTGTGTGCAGTTATCCTTTTGTGGTATGGCTAGTTTTGGGGGCATTTTGACTATGAACTTCAAAAAAAAAATATGGAGGATTTAGTAAAACCTTAGGGCAGTAAAGCGTTTGTGATCAAGGAAATAAATTTAAATAATAGAGATGGCATAGCAGTTTGCCAGTGGTGTTTGGATTTTTAGGGGGGTTTGTTTTGTTTTAAAGTTACATACAATAACTGGGAGAAGTCAAATGGAGTTTCTCATTTGCAGTCTAGCAAATGTCAGACAACTTTTTTTCCTGTGTGACAGTAATTCCCCCTGAAATCTTGGTTAGGTATGTCAGTAAAATGAGAAGTGTAGTCACTTGGATCTAATACTGTCATATTGGTGTTTTTAAACAGCATTCAAATATGGTAATTAAGATAATGCCCTTTTGTCCTCCATACAAGGAGTGTCCTAAGTCTTTGAATTCCAAGGTGTATCTACATCTAGACTTCCCTGGGAGGAATGCTCTAGAGGGGGGGAAAGGCAGTCGGGTCTGAGCCCAGCAGTGGGAGAAAGGTAGTAATTTTGTCTGAAATAGGCAGCTGATTTGTGGGGATGTCTGAAATATGACTAATGTTTTTCTTTAAACCAGAGCGTTTTTAAATTTTGCTTGAACTGTGGTCATTGTGATTGTAAACCAGAATTAATAATTCTGCAAAAATGTGCCTGCTAATCTGTGAGGTGGTGTGATGTGTAGAGTCTATTAGATAGACTTCAGTGTTCTATGGGAATACAAAATAAGACTTTGGTTAGCTAATTCTATTTTTAGCATACATTGCAATTTAAGTAGTTTTGTACTGCAGATAGTGAGGTGTCATTACACGGTATTGCCACAAGATGGAGATGAGAATAAAGCAAAGATTATTTTTTTTTTCCCCTCCAGAAGAGAGTTGTGTTTCTAAATGAAAGTATGAGCAAATAGCTTCTCTTTCCTTCTTGATCGTCTGTCTGAAATCTCCTAGATGATGATGGCTAGTTTTTAACTTTTTGTAGTGTGAGTAATAGAGTAATCAAAACGTGCTTTGTGAACATTTGTTAAATATCTGGAAAGGCTTATATTTTTCAAGGGTGAAATGTCTTTGCTACCACACTGTGTATGTTTGTAATGGCTTTATTGTGACCCAGAAAAAAAAATAATTTATAATAACCACAAACATCCACTCAAAGTAGTGTGACAGGAAATGCCAGACAAATGGCACTGGTTTACTTGTACTGTTTTCTCTGGTGAAAGATACCTGGGCAGTTTTTTAAATTGAAATTTAGAAGGAAGATAATTTGAGTTCCTAATTTCAGAACATTAAGGACAATAATATGACACCATCTTCAAGAAGAAACTTGTAGAAAGGCATTGGTACTACTATGCTTTTTCACCTTGCCATGTCAGCCTGACTTCTCTGGCAGGCAGTCTGCTAACAGCTGGCTGTCCTTCTATCTCTGCAGTTGCATCCATATGTCGGAACTAGGCATAGATAATAGAGCTCTAAGACAGTGCATTCATTTTTTCTAGCTCTGAGGAGTTCGTATGATGTGGGAAAAAAAGCCCTCTTTTAGGCACTCTTTAAACTTCATGAAACAACATCCATGTGAAGATTCAGCAGAGAAGGTATATGTGTTACTAAAAGTTGTGTGCAGTCCGGTCTTTGGTACACTCGGCATTGAAGGAGTTTAGCTTGCTGTGTTTTCATGCCAGCTACTCATTAAGTCACATGTAATAGTCTTGGGTGTCATGTAAGAGTGGTGCAAATAGGTATCCCATTCAGTGTAGAAGGATGAGCCTTCTGAAATCTGTATTTCTACTTAGCTTCCCTAGATATGCAAAAAACAGTGTAAGAGTGGAAGACTATGCTCTGATTCTGCAGTGGCTATGAGATATATGTCTGCTTGGTGGTAGTCTGTACCTGAAGTACATGTACTTTTTCTTACAGGCCAGTTGTGACTGAAGGGAAGTTTAAGAAGAAAACATCCAATCAGAAGGCAAAAGAAGAGTATGAGAAAATAAAGGCTGAGCGTGCTAGAAAGAAAGAGGTAAATCTTAAAGAAATCTTTTTTTGACTGTAGACAGAGACTAGATTGATACCATTTCTACCGGTCAGTCTTCCATATAGACCCAAATAGGACTATAGGCGGGGAACACAGGTATTGGTATTCTTTCAGTCTTTTTCAACTTGACAGTAATATTCAGGCATTCAAGTGTTCAAAGTTATCGTTCTCTTTGTTCTTACTGTTTTTGTCTTCCAGTTGCCGTTAGCAAGATTTTATTCTGTCAGTTGGTACATCAAGACAAACTTAGAGCTTGATTTGCGTATCCCAGTGGATTATACTAGACCTCTTAAATATTGTAGAATGGGAAGTAATAACACCATCATCTTGTGGTGAAGAATGAAATATCCATCCTATTTCTTATGGTGTCACCATAATGCAGTCTTCATTTTACCTTTTTATGTGCTTTGACCAACAGTGGAACAATTAAAAGTAATAATATCCACAGCCAAAATCTTTAGTAATTTTTTCCCTTGCTGTAATTTAATGGGACCTATTCTTACAGGGCATATCTTAATATTACCATTGTTGAATAACTCAGCTGAGTTACTAATTTGAGATGTACTTGTTTAACTACTTTTGTTCTCTCCCAGTACGTTGTTCATTGCACTGTAAAATGGCACATGTTGTAACATTGTAGAAGTTGTGTAACGTGCTGCTGACTAAATTTCAGTAACTACTGTAAATATTACTTAAATGTAGAGCTGGAATAAACATATTATTTCTTCAGTTTAGCTGTATTGAAAACTAGAGTAGTTTTATGGAAGCTGATCCCTGATTCTGGGTGAGTTACGTGGTTGTTCAGCTGAGAGCTGCTTTTTTGAATATTAGGTACAGATCATGCTGAAAGAAATGCATGTTACGACCAGCTTATTTAGAGGAAATAGGAACAAACGAAAACCCAGCAAGACTGAAAGAAATTTTCTTTGAGCAGCATACAAGAGTTGCTTGAGGGGAGGTATTAGCATTTTTAATCATCTTCAAGATATTTAGGCAAGACAAACAGTAGCTAAGTACCACTATAACAGTAATCGTTTCTGTGCAATACTGGTGTGATGATCACATCCTTTACCCTTGCATATGTTAGCAAACACTGGATTTGCTGTTACTTATTTTGGGGAAAAAAATAAGCTTAAAGGGCACGGTTTTGGCCACCACGCGACATAGAAAAGGTACAATTTAGCAGAGACCAGAAAAAGTACAAACGTGAATAACGACTACCTAACTAAGATGAATGTTCTGGCTCTGAGTAAGCATTGGGTTGGTAGCTTAAAATGATGTTGTTTACAACAGTGCGCTGAACAGCAGTAAGATTATTATCTAGGGAGTGAATTACAGGTAAGTTAGTGTTGATGCTACTCTGGTTTAAAAAAAAAGGGAATGATATTAATTACTGTTACAATAAAATAAGTGAACCATTCTGAATAGAAAGATGTTATCTTTGCAGGTTGTTGTCCATCACCCCTCCCCCGCAAGCCTCATACATTTCTATTTATAAATATTTTCTTGGGTTATTTCTGGTTAATTTTATATTCTACATCACAGAGCATTCTTACTGATTTTTGTACTTCACAGAAGCTATCTGTGCCATGGAAAACAAAACCATAATTAATAAATTATCATCTGTTTGGGCATTCTGCATGCTGCCTTTGTGGTCAGCATGGCAGTGCATTTCAAAGAATAAGCTTCATGAGAAGAAATCATCCAAATGAACTGAAGTAGTCTTTCAGTCGGATTTGTGATGTCTTGCATATTTTGGTAGGACACGATACAAGTGAAGAAGCTAGTTAGCTTGCTTGATGTGGATGTTTGCCCAAATTACTTTCTAAAATTACAACACTAGAGAAGGGGGTGTAAGCTGTTTGATAAAAACTGAACATAATATGATAATTATCCATATAGTGTAAGTGCCTCCATTAGTGTTTTGGTTGCATTTGTGCAGTCCCCTCAACATAGAAAGTTTGCACAGTTGAAAATTTGGTTAGTTTTTTTTCCTCCCCTCTCTCTTAGTAAAGACAGCAAGCAGTCTGTGTTGCTTCAAAGAGGACAGGTCACTAATATTTTGGTCTTGATTAAGGTGCCCTAGGTAATGCTGCTTGTGGTGCCATCCTAGTATCACAAACCTGCCCAACTCCCAGGTCCAGATATGTCCCATATCCTGTATGCCAGTTCCATACAGATGTGTCCAGTATCCTAGCACATCTGGACTGGCAAGACGTTTACACAGGGGCCGCTGGATCAGACTCTTTCCTTCTTGCACTCAAGAGGGGAAAGTGGGACATTTTTGCTACTTTGTCATTTAAGGAGAAAAGTCAAGGAGCTCATGTTGCAAAAAGGAAGTATAGTACGTATTTTAGTGACAAGCCTTATCGTAGGATGTTCTGCTGAAGGAAATTTGGCAATTCTCTTGTCTCTTGAAGCTTTAGGCAATATAATACGTTTTGATTTCAGTGTGCACTGAAAAAGCATCTTCATTAAGCTTTTAAGAGTAATGGTGTTTCTACTGTCAGTACAATACCTAATTGCCAGTATCTTTACAAAAAGTAGTTTTCCTGCTTATGGATAGGTTCATAGTTATAGAGGGTGTAATTATTTTATAATTTTTTTTATTATTATTTAATTTCAGGAAGCCGAAAAAAGAAAACAACAAAGAGAAGAAGCTCAACGGTTGTACAAGCAAAAGAAAATGGAAGCTTATAAAATATTGAGTAAGAGGACAAAAAGAGGACAGCCAAATCTCAACTTGCAAATGGAGTTTCTTCTTCAGAAAATACAACAAAAAACATAAACCTCTGCATATATCTTAATTGCAGGTTTTGAGTTACCTGTGGATGTTTTATTAAATTACTTTTAATAAAGAATGTCTTTTTGCTTCTATGCAACTTCTGTCATTGGCTTGATTTATCTCATCAGTCCAATAGTGGAGGATACTCATCCTGAAAATATGTATTCTATGCTGAGAGGGAGAGATCTGGTACCTCAAAAATAAATGGTCTGTATTTCTAAACTTTAATTCTGTTAGCTATGTAATATCCTGAATTCCAAATCATTATTGCCGAGTACCATCTGAACATGAATTTGCATAGTGTAAAGCATTTGTTTTCTAGCTCTAACACTTCCTGCAATTGTGACTACTAAAATTTTGCTTACTTGAGAGGAGTAAAGTGATACACGTGACATAATAGATACCTCATGAACTGCCAAGGCTAGGAGTGTGTTTTGTGTGCTGTTGAGATAGGGTTTGGCACATGAAAGCAAAGAACATGAACTATACTTGGATGGCTATTATTTATCATTCTCCACAAAGACTAAAACTTACCAAAGGTCCAAAATGGTTTGAATGTAACAATCTTGTAGACTTAACATACACTTTATGCTTGGTGATTTATACTTCAATGATTTATTTTGTTCATATACTCAAGTAGGACTTTCTAACTATGATGGATCAGGTAGGTGAGTTGAGGCTTTGGTATGCTGAGTGTATCAAGTTTCTAATCTTTGTTCTTTGGAACATCTTTTGAAAAAGAATTCTTTTAAACCTTGATCTTGAGATGCAGTTAGTGATCTTTGGCCTAATAAAATGAAAGCATTCTTAGTAAGACTAAGAAGTTTACAACAAAACAAGTTAACTATTTTCCTTAAGTTTATACAGGAGACTACTATTATACTTTTACCTTTATCTCAGTCTACTTTGGCAGTCAAGAAATAGTAGTGGAGTTTTCTGCATATAATAAAAGACTAGTTAGACATTAAAGGAATGTCTTTGGAAAAATTTCTCAGGAGATGCTCATAAGATTTGCAGTACCTCTACAGTATTACAGTACTAAATTATTTACAGCTTTAAATAATTTAAAGTTGATGTCAACTGCAAAAATTTCTTATTTAAAATACATGTGAAAAATAAATAGTTTTGAATTGTATGACAGGTCCTGTTAAATGAAGAATATTTTAGCAGTTTGAGTTTGTTAAAATGTTTCTTGTGTCAGTATGCTGAGACTTTTTCCACCCATCTTGTTACACTTTTTGTGAGGCTTTGAATCTTTGTGCTGTGATGTCACTTAAGAAAAACTGAATGCAAGTCATAAGGTAGTGCACCCACAGAAAATATCAGAGCTCTTTGTGAGATGGACATGTCCGTTCTAGGAGAGAAAAAGAGTGCAAGTTTGACAAGCTTATTCTTACAATTGCCGTAATTGCCAATTTTGAATGATTCTGAGCTGAAAAAAGAGCAGAAATCTGCAAAGTGCCTAAAAAGTGGGAAAAGCAAGTTTCGGCATACAGAGTTTGTTTCGATTCTTGTCATTCTAGGCTGCTAAGCTTTTATTTTAAAAAATACAAACTACAACTATTTGCTATTATTATGTTTTTTCATTAGTGGTGCGAAAGAGTTCAAATGCTAGCTTCATGTAACTTGTAAGTAACATGAAACATCTTCCATGTGAATTCATGGTTGAAGTTACTTCCATTTTTTGTTTGTGTGTGTCTGTTACCCTATATGAACTTTTATCATTCTTTGGCCAAGGAAATGTTAAAACACAAGTATTCTGAATTGTCATTTTAAAAAGACCTCTTCTCAGTTTGCCATCAGTTCACTTACATGCCTACTGGGCAGATATTTGCCATGATGTCAGCTGTCTGGAAAGGTTTCAGAAAACTGTAAAGTCTTAGATCAGTAATTCCATTGGTCAGCGGGCATCCTGAATTACTGGTATCAGTTATAGATACTGCTATACAGTCTAAATACCAGTGCATTTTTAGATACGCTGTTTAATGCATTTGGATGAAGTTTGATGCATTTGAAATCCAGATTTTTTTTCTCATGTTAAATTGAGTGAAAACTCTACTAAATATTCCACATGCTTGATTCTTCCTGGAGAACAGGCTAGGTAATATGAGCTAGTAAGTGAATTTTTTAATTTTATTTTAGGGTTTGTGATACAAGTTTCCTGTATAAACTGCTTTTCAAATAGACTCTAAATATACATCATGTAACTAGTTAGCATTCTTAGTTCACTCAAGTCATTTAATGGCTTCATATCATTCCTCGTTAGCAACAAGAAGTTTCAGTTATTGATCAGTGGAAAAGAACAGAATTCTGCTCAAAGAAATTTTTTTTGTTTGTTTGTTTTGTTTTTACTTGTGTTATTCTCTGGTTTTGTGTAAGAATTAGGAATTCAGGATTCGTAATATCTGTTCCACAGTTGGTCATTAAAATGTAATCTTACCTCATTCTGACTTTTAATTGTTGCCCTTCTCTCTAGTCTTGTTATTCCATGTTCTTGGTGATAGTTGATATGAAATAGACCAGGTTTATCTGATTTTTCTGAAGAGGTATCTGAAAATGCCTCTTTTTCCCCCAGTGCTTCGGATAACTTGATCAGGCAGAGCACTTAATCAACAACCAGTGCAGTATCTGACCTTAGCCTCCGCATTGCTTGCTGGTTTTGAGGAGAGGGAGTTTCTGTCATTTCTCCCTATCAGTTTCTCTCCTCTGTAGCTTTATTTGATTTGGAGATAAAAAGGGGCTATGACTAAGCCCAGCTTCTCACAGATTTTCATATGAGAGTGCTGCTTTTTTTTTTCCCCACCAGAAGTTAATTCTTGATATAACGGTTCTAAAAGGAAGAAGTTCAAATTAACGTCTTTCCTCACACTGTCCTTTGCTGATTACTGTGAAATAGCAGCCCAGGACAGTTGTCATGAGAAGCTAGTGCAGTCCAGTGCCTTAGCTGCTCCCTGAGCCAGCATTTCTGCACTGTCAAGCCTCTTAAATTATTTAATTTGGCACCACTGGAAGGCAGCGACACAGCAGTGATTGTGTTGGGTGGCTCAAGGTCAGATAGGCAGAGAAGGGAATTGAACCTTTGCATTCATTTAGAAGGTAGCACTGTAACAACGGATCATCATCTCTTCATGGAGAAAAGTGTGGAGAATGGAGGGAAGGAAAGTTTTGAGGAAGGAAATAAAAATCTAATTACTTTTTTTGATCAGGTGATCATCAGGAAAATAGTCCAATAGCAATTATATGAGTTTATGGAGACTGCCTGTAAAAGCTGCTGCTTTCAAGTGTGTCTTTTAATTTGAAACATATGAGAAGTTAGTCCAAAGGCTTATTAAACTTGTGCTGGTTTTTGTTAAACTTTGCTGTGAATACGTATTGATGATGTTGGAATGTGAAAAAGAGAAGTCTGTTGCCATGGGTTTTTTTCCTAGTCACACACTTAACTTCTCTAGCAGTTTGTTTTCTGTTCTCTGAAAGCCTGCAGATCTCAAGTAGTTACGTCTTTCCAGTACATCATCTGAATAAGATGAAGTGGAAGGGATAGAGCTGCACAGTTTGAAATTTTATTCTTTAAGTTGCATAGTTACTGAATGCTGAATGCAATCAACTTCAGACATCTCTTCTTTTCCTTTCATTGTAGACCAGTGAAGCTGTGAATCAGAAAATAAGGGAGGCAAGAAAGCATCAGGTACAATACATTCATTTTCTCTTTTGGTGCTGAGGAATAGAATGTGAAGCTTCCCTTGCTCCTTCTGCAGGTGACTTCTTGGGAAATCATAATAGTAATTTAAATGGATTATCTGATCAAGCTGGCTTTGCCAGTACAGGGACTTTCTCACCTCCTATCCATCTTGAAATAGTGGTTTTTTTCTTGCCGCTACTAGGAAAAACAAAACAAAAGCTTCCATCTCTTAAGATACTAAGGCTTTGGAAATGTGAGGCAATGTAGACTCTGGGTTTTTTTAATCTTTACAGTCTGATAAATTATGCCTGCACTAAGAATTAGGTAAAGAACATGAATTTAAAAACCTGATTATAATTTTAGTGTCTATTTCTGCTTTCACAAAGGAATGTTTTAAATCATTAAAGAGTTTAGAAGCTGTTCTAAATGGATTAATGGACAGAGTGGTATAAGCATAAGAAATGTAGAAGTGTACTTTATTTAATAAAATCAGTAAGGACAGGACAGAGCTCTGAAATATCAATTTTCCATAGAATTTTTATTAACTCATGCATGCCTTCTGGAAATTGCTGAGTGGGTAGTTAACAGTGAACTGAGAGCCTTGCAGCTAGCTTGCTGACTTTCCTCCAAAGAAAACCTTTATGGGATGTGAAAAAGAAAAGGAAGTCTACAGTAATTCAGTCTGACCTCTTGGTAAAATAATTAGTGGTCCATTCATAAAGTTGCTGTGTAACTGGACCTACAACATGCTGATTGCTCTACCTTTTGTGTGTAGCTTTGTCATGAACTTTGTGGTCACCTATGTAGTTTTTCATTGATAGCAATTTGGATCATTATTTTCAAGCCTGGATTTATCTATATATTTTCCCAAAAGAGATTATCCCCATGTTTGTATCTATTTTTTAAAATATCTTGTATCAACCTTGTTGAGGAAGCATGTATGTCTGTTGAGAAACTATATTTGAGGATCCCGCTTTGCAAATTAAAAAAGAAAATAAATGTTATAAAACTGAACTGAGCTAGCTTAATGTTTTACTAACATATTCAGTCTGTGCTTGCTCAGTAGATAAAGTGATAAGTGGCACATAGATTTAAACTATATATATATATATGCAAAAATGCTGACTTTCATTTTGTTTTCTAACTGCCATGAAACAATTTGTGTTACAAAACCCCAAGTACTAAAAGCAGAAAGACTGTTTCCATGAGCAGAGTCTCTGGTTTCTGGTCATGGTGGGTGCTCTGGTGCTGTAATCCAGGATCTGTAGATTAAATGGTTATGGCTGTGCTGCACCGATCTGCTTATGGGGTATCAGAGTGGGCTGAACTCCCCGTTGATGTGCTCCATGCTGCATAAATGCTGTTCGTTGGAACTGAATGAGAAACAAATACCTCTGTTTTTGATGCTTGGTAGTTGCCAGGTTATGAAAGCTGATACTGTGTTTTTAGACTGTCCCTCTAATCTAAGAAATTATTTATTTTGAAACAAAAAAAAAAAAAAAAAAAAGGAAGGAGAGTACTCTTTGTTACGTATATGCACAGCATTGAACATCTATATCTAGCTACAAGGACAGTGGCAAGAGGAGAAGTTATAAGTTCATCTAGATAAAGTTATTTTATCAACTCATTTAGTTTGTTTTCCTCTGCATTAATGGAAACCTGTAGTCGAAAGTAACAGCAGGCTACAGCTGACCGGTTATTTTACATACTTTTTAGCATGATGATTGGTTTTATCAAGCATATTTGAATATCTCAGGGATTAAGGAAAGTTCTAGAGATTAGTAGTTGGAGTCTGACTTTTTAATTTACACCCTCTGCTTATATTTACTGTGACCATAGTGACTAAATCCTTTTCTTCCTGAGAGCTATGCAGCAGCTAGAAATTTTTAGTGGTAAATGTGCCCTGTGTCATGAAATCATACAACTCGTGTTTTTAATTGGGAAGTCCACAGAAGTGCAGAGATAGGGAATAATCTGTTTAATCCGAAGAGACTTCAGGCAATACTGAAGATGATAGAAACTAAAAATGGGTGTGAATAAGAGTAGTGGTTCTGTTGCTACCTGCAGAATTTCACTTTGAAGTAGCTGTCACTAATAATTTGGGAAGCAGTGAACAAACAAAAGCATTATGGAAATAAATGCAGGTATGTGCATTCAGGAACTATAGTTGCTAATTCTGTAATGCCCGTAAACAGTACAAGTGTTGAGACACACACAGCATACAGGGGTGACAGCAATGTAGTAGTTTCATGCATTCAGGATTTAACTCCATGGCAGCTCTCAAAAGCAAGTGTGGTGCAATGTGGGCTTAGGTTGTCCTATGACATTGGTGCACTTTTTTTGTTCTTGTGCTTGTTACTTGAGAAAAAACGACAAACCACCCGACACCCCTTCCCCCCAACAAAAAACCCCAACACATAAGGGACCTTCAAGAGTGGTGTTTATTATTTTTGTGTATTTTAGAGATCACAGTTTTACATCTGATGACCTTGCTGTGTAATGAATGTAATGTCTACTTTCTGAGACACGAAAAGTAGTAAACAGAAACAACAATTAGGGAATTCCTGAAATATTTTTTGACAAACTGAAGGTAGTTTTATTTGTCCTGTTTTAAGAAGAATATAAATGTAACATTGTAACTCTAATGTTCTTAAGTATTTCTGTAGTCAGTGAATATACCATCAATGGGGAAATAATCTCATCTGAATGTAAATCTCTGGTATCACGCCTAGAGATACATACCTATCCATAGGGAGTTTGTTCTAGGTCAGATGAATCCTGTCTTGTGTCTTGAAGAAGCCTTTGTAAGGGTCATTTGGCAACAACGCTTAATTAAATTCCATCATTCACAGCGCAGTTCTGTTGAGATTTAGGCACAGTGAAAAATGCTTTGTGGCAATAGAACAGTAAAACAGTCCTTAACGTATCACATGCAGCTGAGCAGGCCAGGGCAGCAGGGTACTGCCTTCCTCAGCTCCTTTGAGCAGCAGGGAGCTGTTAATTTTATTACGATGGTTTTTCTCTTTGTTCCTAGAGATATATATATTTTTTTTTAAGTTAAACAGTAATGATTTTATACGAGGTAGGTTTGGTGGGATTTTTTTTCCTTTTTTTTTTTTTTTTCTCTTCAGTTCCTTATGTGATATAATAAAGTATTAGGCCTTAAATTAACTGCCAATAGCAGATGGAAAGTACATGTCCTACAGCTGCTGACATGTCGTCCTAATCTAGAAGTCAAAGGCATGCTGGCATGAAACTAGAAATAATTCTCCTCCTATTTAACATTTTAAAAAAATTAAACTGTACTGTGCTATGTAGTATGTTTTAAGTCAACGGCCAACGTAAACCAGTTACACATATGGCTTAGATTGCTTTAAGGAGACCCAGGTGGTGAAACATGTACAGTAGCAAGATAATGCCAGATTACGGTAAGCCTTTCATGTTTTACCATTCAGTTGTTCATTTTTATGTTCAACTTCTTTTATTGTCCAGTTCAGTTAGATCAAATATAAGGTGAAATAAATAAATACACTTTTTTTCAGGATCCTGAGTTGGCTACTTAACAATGAATTTTTTAATTTGTTCTTATTTTCAAGGACCAGTAGTAGTTTCTTAGGTAGAAGTATCCACCAGACTAGTCAGTCTCGTGCTGTTGAGTATTCTTTTCCCCAAGAGCTGCATACACCAGCTGAGTGTTTATAATTAAAACAGCCTTCAGGCTGATATAATTTGTGTCCTACCTACACCAGTTTTAGGTTTACTCCTTGGTGACAAGACTGCTGTATTTTTGTTGAGGATTTTCCGGGGAGGAATGGAAATAGCTGCCCTCCACAGATGGCTCTCTCATTGGCAGGAAATTCATCTGGTCTCAGGATTTAGGATTTACTGTGCATACAAACTCTGCATTCACTGCACACACAGTATGTCTGATCTGGCCCAGACTCATCAGATTTATGGCAGGAAGCTTTACAACTGATCTGTACAGATATTGAGCATTTGAAGCTTCTAGAAACTTTACTGCATGTTTACCTACATGGCAAAAAACTAGCTTGTTCAGCATTCCTGACAGCTGGCAACACACTGTTCAAGTCTGCATCCATGGCACTGGGTATTTAAAAGTTATGTGAAAATGTTAGGTCATCAGACTTCATCAGATAACATTACTGGATACAAAAACTCCACTGACACCAAATATTTCATAAGTTTGTTAATAAATTAAAGCCAAGCTTATTTTTCATAAATGCAGTTCCTTTTTCTTGTGTCCTTTTTCAGTTTGCATCTTATTTTCTGATGATAGCTGAAAAACTGCAACATTCTGCGCTTAGGGTCATGGAGCATATATCTGCTGGAGGTAGGATGTCTCTTCTCAGATATAAAACTGTAATATATGAGATTTTATATTCCACTGTAATCATTAATGTGAATTTTTGTCATCTGAGATAAATATGCTATAATATAGTTTCTGCTTTTGAGTATAGCACATACATTTCATTCTCCAAAGACAATATAGTCAAAGCTTCTTCGTATGCTGTTTTGTTCTCCAGATAATGGTCTATCTGTAGAAATTATAGGTATAAAAAGCATGAATTCATGCTGTCACAATTCCTACTGATATTTATGATTTTTTTCATCTACTTATTTAATTTTGGGGTTCTTTGTCTATGCCCTCCCCCCCCCCCCATATAGATAGTATAAATAAAACTGGTACCTTAGGTGGAAAATGGTATTTGGGTTTAATGAGCTAGACAGAGTTCCTTTTAAAATGATCTGGTATGCATTAAAATACATTTAGTGGTTGATAGTCAAATACACATTATAATACAAATTTATTCAAGGTATGATTTTTGTAATTGTTGTGTAGGTGTCAACATGTTGAATTGCACTGCAGATTTGAAAACCAATAATAGTATTTCATATGCACTGTGCTCAAGATTAAACAAAGGAAAGGGGATATAAATTACATATCCATACCCACACATAGGCATCTGTAAACACTGGTCTGATTTTCAGGCAATTCCTTAAGATGGTAATTTTTTATTTTAAAACTATGTCTTCTTGTCCAGGTAGTGATTGCTGTTGCCAGTGTTATTTTAAAACCAATTATATATATATCATTTTGTGATAATTTCTCTTTCTGAACCTGCAAGTATATGAACTCTTACTCCTCGATCCTTTTTTACAGTATTGTGCTCTGAAGGCAGTGGAGGTACACCGATAAATTGCCTTTCCACTAAGAGCAATAAATCATGCTGAAAATGGCACACACTTTGTATTTAACAAATATTTTCACTGGGAACCCACAAAGAGGACAAAACACAGTCACACCACACACAGAAACACCATCCACTTCCGCATCGTACTTAGTAGCAGAACAGGTTGTCAAATTTTCAGCTGCATACGTGGGGGCAGGACAGCTCTTCCAAGCAATGCCTTCACTTCCCACCTCTGCTCAGAACAAGTGCACGTAGGAATGGGTTTCATCTTAAATTGGTGGGGCTTAAGCACACGCTTGAAGTTAATCATACAAAGTAAGAGAAACTAAGGCTGCAAATAAAAGACTCTCTCGTACGTCCTCTGACTTCCTATGTTGTTTGTTATGTTGTTTGGGTTTTTTTGCCCTCAAGTTGGAACCTAAGTCTTATGATTTGTAATTATTTCTGCCAGGGAACTTTTCATTACACCACAGCTGACTGCACCATGAAAGGAGATGAGCAGTTAGGTGGTGGTGGGCAGCACAGCAGGAGCTCACTGGGAGCAGTACTGTGCTGGAAGCTTTCTGGAACACCAGATTTGTGAGTGCATTGGCAGAAGATGACAGAATTAAGCAAGTTTCTGTGGGAATCCTGAGCTAACACAGGCAGTAAATAGCATGCAGGAGGACTTTTTTGTGAAAGTTTTAAATTTCGAGTATATTCTGAATATTGCTCATACCTTTAATCTTCACAACTGATGAAATCCTAAGGTTTTTTGACTAAAAGGTGGACCTACATTTAATACTCTGCATATGACAAAAATGAAGATTGTTTGCCAACTTCCTTGGTTCTGAAAGGTAAAGGTGTTTTGCAAAAGAAATATATAGGCACAACTTTCGCAGTAGCACCCTTCATTTTTAAATATTTTCTGAAGATTCTTGGGTTGTATTGTAAACTCTTTTACAATAGGTCATCGCCTTCCTTGGATTTGGCTTAGCAAAACAAAACATGGGTATGGTGAAGTTTGAATATTTACTATTTAAGGAAAAACTTGTAACTGAAAAGCAAAAAAAGGCAAAAGAATTAATCAGAAGTGAACTTAACCTGAAACTGTAATGTGCAGGTAAGACTGTCATAGCTTTTTATGTCCTCAGATTGTCCTTTGGCAAGTGTGAAATTAAGCTACCACAGACCTTAGGCAGCTGTAAAAAAACCCACACCACCACAAAACAAAAGAACAAACTACCACCACACCTCCCACCCCCACCCCAGCAAAAAGCAGGAACAGCTAGAAGCATCTCTGTTAGTCAGTTTGCATTAGGTATCTCTCGGAAAAGTGTAGTCTCCCAAAAACTATTAACCTGGTACAGAAATGATTCTTTGACCTGTGCTATAAAAAAATGTCAGAGTAAGTGATTAGTGTATGACTTGTTTGCAGTTTGGATTAGTATCTAGTATGTTTGGGGTGTTATTCCTACTCCACCAAAATCCAATTTGTACTGAAGATGCAGACTTTTGCATCTGTTAACTGTTGCAGATTAATTACAGGCTGAAAAGCTTTTCATTATCCTTTGATTTCGTTGTATTTTAGTTCCCGTTCTATGGTCTTATTAATAAATCGTAAACAGTTCTTCGCAGATAATAGCAGGGCTATTGTATGTGAAAGAACAGATTTGTTTTGGAGTGGTTTTGGTATTAGATGTAAGGAAGATGGTATCATTAAAGTGATGGAGTATTAGAGAAACATATTTTTTACTTTTCTAACCAACACAGAGGAAGAGATCTTCTTGCTGGCTCGGGACAAAAGCATTTCCCTAAACTGTGTCTTCTGCTTTGATGTATGAGTGCACTTCCTCATAAGCCTGTATTTTTGAACGGAAAGTGACATCACACTAAAGGTGGGGGCCCAACAGAAAAAAAAGTTATGGAAGGCGCAGACAGTTGGGAGAACTGGTAACAACTGCATGTTTCTTAATATAAACAATATTCAGTGTATAGGTTCATATGAACTGCTGTTTTACAAAACCAGTGCATATATGTAATGAAATAACTCATGTAATTTGGCAAAGAAGTTCATATCTGCAGAATTTATTTTATTATAAGATTTTTAGGGTATATGTCCAGGATATTTCTTTTGGTTTTAAACAGGGATACCATTCCAAGTA
The DNA here is from genome assembly GCA_035590275.1 of Ibycter americanus. Lineage (NCBI taxonomy): Eukaryota > Metazoa > Chordata > Aves > Falconiformes > Falconidae > Ibycter > Ibycter americanus. The sequence goes on along the minus strand of JAVJGI010000060.1, from coordinate 40,264,358 downwards.
GCTAAATAATCTCAACTGGGAACAAAAAAATTGTAGAAAATGCTTTTCCTTAGTTTAAGTGTAGAAAATAAGTACTACAAAGCAAAGGGTTATTTATGACCAAAAGCCAGTGTTGTAATCTGCTTTGTATTTATTTTAAAACTTGAAACTAATATCAGGGTTTTAGCGTTAAAAAAAAAAAAAACCACTGAAATTGAAGTTTTCCCTGGTGCCAACTGGATTCAGATGTTTCCCAATGACTGTTTCTATAGCAACAGCAAACATGTTATGAAGATAGTTTTTAAACATTTTTAAACATCTCACATTTGTGGTTATCTAGCTGCAGAAGATCATATCAAATACCTGTCTACATTTCAGCTGAGCCACTCCACAGAAAAGACAAAAAGGAATAATTTGCAACACCCATGCTTCCACTGGTGCTGCATGTGTGCAAGCACTTTTTAGGGGCTCCTTTTGTTCTTGGTTAAGAAAAGCCCACTGGGTGGAAGCATGGAGCTGAATTTCATCAGGAGACAGCAATTCATAGATTAATAAATGTAAGAAAAGGAAGGGGCATTAAGATCAAAACCTGGTTCACTTGTTTAATGAAGTCTGTGAGACTTGATTGTTATTTGAAGTTGTGCAAGCTTTCCTTAAAACCTACTGGTTACAGTTTGAAATTATTTTAGCATTAGAAAATCCATGGAAAACTTTTCTGAACTGCTCAGATGTATCCCTTATTTTTAATGTTATGCTGTCCAGTTACAATTTTGGCTATAACCTGCTCTAGCTTTGCTGGTTACATGAACAATACTGTAACAGCTGCATAAGTATTTACACTTCCTAATCGACACAGAAGGAAACCCTGAAGTCTTGCATTATAGGGTCTACTTCAGTAGGTTTTTGGCTCTTCTGAGAGCTAACTGCCAGTTTATCAACATTTTTCTCTCAACAGAGGCACAAAACTGAGCAAGGCGGACTTCCACAAGCCATTGTAAGTTGCACAGCACCTTGTTTTTCACTACATTATACGCTTATCCCATGCTAAATAACAGAGTTAGTCGCAATCCCTCAATTTCCCATCTGAACTTGCTGCCCAGCTAATAGTATCAACAACCCTTCTTGCAACAGAAACAGAGAGCAGCAGCAAAAGCTAGCCACAGCTCCACAGCTTCCCTGGGCTCAGCTTTCTCTCGCAGGTGCTGCCAGCTGTGGCTGCACGTTCTGGTGGCCCCGGTGACACAGGCAGCTCACGTGCTTTTAGCTGAGTGAGCCTCTGCTCCTGGGGACCAACCTGAAATGATGCAGAGGGTGCGGTGTGCCTGCATCCCCCTGCAGTGGTTCAGTTGGAGGAGTTGCTTCAACAGGGCTCACAGACAGAGGTGGAGGGGTGGAGGACCAGAAGCAATCTATTGACATCCATTTCATACATATATAGGGATTTTTAATGGAGTGCTGTGAGGTGCTGGGATTTTCTAATCTCTGCCTAATCTGCTTTCCTGAGCCTTGGACACAGTTTCAGCCCAGGACCTCTGTCTGTCAGCTGTAATGATAGTGACATCTGCCATTGACTGTTCTTCTGCTGATGTATCTCAAAGCAACTTTATACAAAGTCTTCTCTGTGGAACTGTGTGGGAACTAAAACCAAAGTCAAATGAGACCTAGTCAGAGGCTTGGCAAATATCCTCATAGTCAGCTCTAGTTAATGAAGGCACAAGTGCCACAAGGTCAGACTTCATGGCTCTTCTTTGGGTTGGTTCACTTAGACATATTCAGCCAGGCAAGCAGTCTGCAGTCAGGATATATGCACCTTTAAAGTACAAAGGCAAAATTTATTGGTTCACATAGAAGAGATAACTAGAAGTTAAAGAGCTGTTAGTCTAAGCATCAGTCTGCCCACCACCTCTGATATGAGGAATCTTTGCTGAGAGGCTGGCATCAGTCAGGAGGGAGGAAGGGTTGGACACCACCATGCATCTTCCGTGCTTCAAGCTGCTGTCTGCCACCAGCTGCATCAACCCTGAGGACACTGGCAACTTGACCCAATGCTTCACAGCTAGTTCCCAACTGAACAGACCATCCTGACTAGCCTCCCTGCTTTTTTCCCATTAGGACTTTAAACCTTTCCATGCTGATGTTTTCTCTGTCGTGTCTTTGAGCTCTAACAATGCTGTCTTAACAATCCTACGCCCGGGTGAGACTTTTGTCTTTTCTGTCTCTTTACAGACCTTCTCACAGCAATTTCGTGGCAGTCTGGGCCCAAGTTATTCAGCTGTGTCACATGAGAGCTGAGTTTTGGATGCCCAGTCCACTGGGGAGAGTGGGGACAGCCTCTGGATGGGGTTACGGAGGGAAGATTTCAGCCCGTGCACTCACCCAGGGAAATGTGGGCGTGAGTTAATTCCTCTGGAGAACTAAAGTAATCATATTACTGGTTCTACTCTGCTGCTGCTTTTCACAGCCTAGTGTAAATTACAAAAAGACTGGGAATTTCGTGTTTGAAGTCACTCTGAATCACAGAAGTAGCATTTTCATCCAGGTCAGGGTGCCCTGCATTCAAGTTCAGGAGTGGATCATATGGTGTGGTATCAGATTCTTCCAGCCCAGGTCTGGGATTCCCATTTCCGCTTGCCTGTAGGATTCCTGTTTGCCCATTCCTCCAGCCTGTCTGGGTCTGAATCCCAGCCCTGCCTCTGAGCGTGTCGACTGGTATCCCCGGTTTGGTGTCCAGGTCTTTAATAAAGATGTTAGACATGACTGATCCCAGGACAGACCCTTGTGGTACTCCACTTGTCACCAGCCCCAGGTGGCATCCCACGACCTATGACTGCAGTCATCCAGCAGCTTTTTACCCACCTAGTAACCTGTTTAATAATCATCCTTTGAATAGGGAATATGCAATGTATATCCCATTTTGCTTTTTCCCAAGGTAGTGAGTAAAATATTTGTTGAAAATTTGTGCCTTTTATGATTTTTTTTAATCAGTTTGTTCCTGAAATAGCATGGATAGGATTCCTTTTCTCCTAAATAGACCTTAAATTAGTTTTATTTTCCTTACTGCCAGCCATAGAGCTTCCTTTTTATCCTTTAATTTCCTCTACTGATTTTCCACAATTTCTTATTGATATTCATTTCACTATCCTTCTTTTTTTCTGCTCTCTTGAACATAAAAAGAAATTTTTTATTAATCTGTACAAGTCTGTGATGTATATATGTAATAAAAATGAAAATATAGAAGTACTAATTTATGTGCATAAATTCAGCTCATTTAGTATTACTGAAAATAATGAGCATCATAAAAGAGGCAGTGATACTCCACATAAATACAGTAATAGCTGTTATACTTGTTACACCTAACAATCCTGAAGTACAAAAATATTTCCAAGAGCATTTTTTACTGTTTTCTAAAATCCACTACATCACCCTGGAGAGCTCTAAATGTATAGTATCTAAGGGGAAAAAAGAGGCCTTTTCACTGATGATTTTAAAACCAATGTTATCTGCTATACCAAGATTTTTCTAAAAATCTGATATAATTATTTTGGAAATAATTTAATTCACCTCAGCAATATTAGGTCTTATCCTTCATCCTGACAGATGAGGAGTTACATCACAGAATTATAATTTTTTTGTAGCTAAGTTCCAATGATCATGACTTGATTATATTTTTTATGTGCAAAATACATACTGAGGAAACAGTAAGCTTATAATTCTTCAAAAGATACAGTATTACCCTGGCATACACTTCCTATTCAGGGATCTCTCAAAGCAAAATAATATAAGATTATTACAATATAAGGTTGTAAAATAGCTAGATAGCTTGTCTACGATTTCTGATACTTTTATCTTGTAGATTTACAATGAACTAAGTCAATCCAGAAATGTACAAGAGAAAGTGCCCTTGTGCGTTTATGTATATTTTGTCCTGACTGTTCCTCTCCTGAGACAAAATATATAGTATACATAAATTGTGGCAACTTACAGATTTGGTTTTTCTCATGAGTTTTATAGGTAAATGGATGTTTTCCAAAAGAACTCATCACCAAGAACTTGAGTACATAGTTTGATTGACAAACACCTCGGTACAATTACTTACATAGCATAGAAAAATTCCTGGGGAAAAGCATAACTGAAGGGTTTATTTTGTTTGCTGGTGCTCTAGCAGTATTCTGACAACAACAGTGTATATACAACAGGGTATATTTTATATAACAGTGAGCATTTTTTAAATGTCAGATTTTGTTCCAGATGGCTTTTGAAAATGCAATCCTGGTAGACCACTGAATTTGAATTCTAGGGATTGCGACTTCTTTAACAGCCATTCAGGATAATTATGCTTATTTGTGGTTGGAATCCATAGGCTAGAGCCATACCAGAGAAGGAAAATAGCAATCTGTGCCAAGCTGGAGTGAGGCGTGGTGAAGAGGGCCCACCCAACCTGGCAGTGCCGTGTCTGTCATGTGAAGCTTGAAGGGTCATCTCAGCCTGAACAGGGGAGAGTAAGGTCGTTGGCTCCTTTCCATAAACTCCTCCCTGAATGATAGTAGTATCCACCTGTTAGCATGAAGGGGTGTGCATAATAGGTAGGAATGATGCTGGCTTGGCACTGGTCTCTCCTGCATGGTGCGCCCTTTTGCCTTTGAACAGCATCCAGCAGAACCCGTCCATTAGTGGGCAGCAGGAGAGAGGTGGGGCAAATAATAAGTGATTCTCCTCTTTTCTGTTATACGTTATTCATCAATGTTTACCAAACACTTTATGGAAACACAGTTCAGCCTGCACGTTATGCACATCTTCTTCCATTCATGGTGGAATTGAATCTGATATTATATATTTATATTCTGATTGTTCTACCAAAACATTTTAAATAGCAGAATGGTTGATAATAGGTAGCAATTATTTTTTTTCCCTGACATACCTTCGCAAAATGAGTAAGAGTATTTTAGAATTATCTGTAACATTACGTGTTCTACACTCTTCAACATCTCTGCCATTTTTACCTCCAGAGAGACTAAAAAATATGTGTTTGCGTGTGTCTGTGTGTGTGTGTGTGTACATGTTTAAAATGTGAAGATGTTACATACTCAGCATTGTTACATACTTTCCATTGTCTGATTTTACCCTGGATGCATAAAGTAATCTGTTTTAAGAGTGATCAGTCCCAGGGAAGTGATCATGTTCTTTACACAAAGGGATAAAATAAAGTTTTAAAACGGATATTAAGAAACTGTGATAGTGTTGAAGCCATACCACTGACCTCCCTGATCGCTGCCTTTGTCCCTCTGTTGTGAAGGCTGTTGTTATTTTTGTTGCAATACTTGATCCTAATAATGTTCAGATACTTTTCCTTTCCCTCTAATACCACAGTGGTTATATTGTTTCACTGTCTGAAAACTGTCAGTAAGATTGTATCAGCTGGGCTTGTCATAGACTGGAATTGTTCTGCTAGAAATCAGGAAAAGCAATGTTCAGGTTTGAAGATCCTGCTTTTCCATGCTGAGCATCATAGGAAGAACTAGTTTGAACCTTTTCTTAGGCTGTCTCAGAGGAAAAGTAACTGTCAAACAAAGGCTAGCCCCTGAGGAACAGAAAAAGAAACCAATAATCTTACGTGATGTTTCTGATAGCTGGCCAATTTTCTTGAGTGAATACAGTGTTCTTTCCGAGTCACTATCTTGATTATGCTTCTTGATTTGGGGTTTTACTAGCTTCCAAGGTAAAAAAGAAGGAACAGCATTTTTCTACTTTTCCTGTTAATACCCCTTCACCACGGAGCTTCGAGACAATATTTTCCCCAGACAGCCTTAAAACAATACATCTTTTCCAGGTTGAACAGCTTTCTTCTTGGTTCCTCTTCAAGTCAGCAAAGCCTGCTTTCTTGGCCTCTGCCTTTTTTCAACATGGAATAAAGTGCAATCTTGAAGTAACAAAGCAGACTCATTTGAAGTTAATCCCTATTACAATTTTATCTTTGCAATTTGCTGGTGTGCAGCCTGAGCCTTGGGGGGGGGGGGGGGGGGGGGGTGGGGAAAA
>JAVJGI010000060.1:40247276-40258246 GCA_035590275.1 Ibycter americanus | reverse complement strand
GGAGAAAAGACTGAAAAAGCTGCGGTGAGGTTACCTCCCCGACTTCTGTCTCCACTGCTGGATCTGCCAGTGCTCCTCTTTGTAGTTACATGGATCAAGAGAGGAGTCTGTAGTAGCAGATGTCAGTGTAAGATGAGGCCATTACTCATAATGGGTAGATTTCAAACAGGGTAAAAATCATACTAGGTAGCAATGCCCTGTGGAGTTAGAATCTTGTTTATCACATTATATGTTAGCATAGTACAACAATTATGATATCTCCCAGAAAATAAAGTAACAAAAAATAATTCCATTGTCTTTAAACTCACTAGAACTATCCTAATGAGAAAACATCAGGTATTTTTGAAGTTTGTTTTGAGAAAGGAAAATTAAATTTCTGTCATAAAGACATAGCAGTAGCAGTAGCAGTAGTAGTAGTAGTAGTAAAATTAATCAGATACTTTAATATTTAAAAAATAGGCAGATGCTTAAGTGTGATGATTAGTCATAATTGAAGCAGCTTGTTTTAACTTCATTTATTTAATTGATTCTCAGAGTAAAATTTTGATCTATTGAGGGCAATAAGATTTTCACCTTGTGTTTTCAGCATGCCACATTTTCTCCCCTCTGTTTCTTTTGTTCACCTTTTTGCCCCCATTCCAGTCTTTCATTTCTTGAAATGATAGAGTTCAAAGATCTGATCACAAGACCTGATAGATCTTGTGGACCATAGCTCTTAATTTGATGTGTCAGTAATTTTCAAGCTGTAAAAGCAAGCTTGCTAGACCTCCAGATGAACACATTTCATTTTTTCTTGCTAGTGTATGAGGGTGGTAGCACAGTCACAGTGCCTCAGGACCTTGCTGTCTCTGTGATAGAGAACACACAGATTTTTATGACCTCAAAGGAAAATGCAGTCAATTCATGTTGAACCACTGATTTTTCATTACACCCCCCACCCCCCCTTTTCAAATAGCTACCGCTAGCAACTTCTTCCTCTGCTTGGAAATATCATGAATCAGTACACAGGGAGTAGTACATCCTCTAACAAGCACAAGTCACCTTCCCTCTGGTGTTAAGGTACAAATGCCTCACCTCAGATGTGCACCCAGGCCATGTCTTTGAAAGGCAAATCTGTTTGGCAATGTGGCAACGGTACAGGAAAGCATTTTGTAGAACGTGCTGCTTTCATGCAGCACACAGGGCATTTCAGGGCATTTTGGGAAGAAAGTAAATTCCAACAGTAACTAGTTTTGATGCTCTCCATTCACTTTAGAGGCAGATGAATGAAACTTTCTTGTATCCTTTACAGTAAAAATAAAGTACAATGTTAGTGGAAGTCCTATGGTTCCAGATTTCATTTGCACATCCCAAGCAACACTTTCTTAAGCAAAAGCCAAAATGTCATTTCAAGACACTGTTAAGAAATGTATAGTCTGAATAAACACGTGTCTCTGCATTCAATGACTAGGTCAATAAAACATTTACAAAAACCAGTTCTAACAACAAACCGCAAAATTCTACAGAAGAAGCTCAATACTTATGTAGTTACTACTTCACGGATTTAAATTCACCGGTGGATTTCATGCTAGTGTAAAATGAAGCATAAGTTCAGTCAAAAATAATAAAGTGTCTAGGTTATTTATATCCTCTAATGTGATCAGTTTTTGCTTGTTACAATCCTACTACAGTATACAGTTGCATTAGGGGGAATGTGTGTGGGGGGGTGTTTTTGTGTCCAGCTGTGAACTACATGAGTTTTTCCAGTGATGGCATAGAACACTACAGAAAAAAAGCCCCAGACACAAAGACTGCTGCATAACCATGTATGGCCCTGGTTTTTTTGAGTCATATTTTGTTAGTTCTTTAGAAGTAGTTGATGGAACCTCATGAATATGTGGATCATGATCCAAAAAGCAGTCTTATTATTGAGCAAATATATTCGTAACTGGGATCTGGATGCTAAAGTCAAGCCTGAAGCAGCTGAAGGTTGGAAACCGGCAGCTACAAATCACATTCAGGAAGGAGGGAAAATAAAAGAGTCAGGGCAGTATATCAGATCTTTAGCTACATCTTTTGACTAGAAGTCTTTCCAGATGGATCCCTTTTAAATCAGCCTTTTCTTAACGTAGTGGTTTCATAAACAACATTTTTCCCTAATACATAAGCGTGATTTTCTGAGGAAAGGCCATTCAGCTCACCTGGAGTAGAGATAGACAGTTTGGGGTAGGAGGATTTATTTATGGACATTCACACAAGGATGCTAAGGAAGAGAGGCTAAGGAAGAAGAGCTGGATGCACTCTAGGAGTCCCATCACTTCAGAAAATAGTCTGGGAAGTCCGGGATTGCTTGCAGGGAAGCGTTATGTATTTTTTTGTTGCTGAAGAAGGGAAAGAGTCAGTTCCCTCATACCATACATCTCGCTGCTGCTGCTTTACTGAAGACCCTCATGCATTTGTTTGGGCCATGTCTCTTTACTATTTTTTTTTTTCTCCCCCAGCCCCCCCCAGACCTTGGTGCACCACTATATGATACTCAACTCTTCCTCATTTTTGGTAAGCTTTTGATTTCTTTTTTCTGGCATCTAGCTAAAATTTCCAGGACATCATGCAATACCAGGAAACACAGGCTGTGGATGAATTCAGATTTAACAGACCTGAACTTCTGTGCAGCTAATCTGTTTTCATTCTAAACTAGAAAATGCAGGCAACATTGCAAGCAGTACATTTACTGTTTAACAACAGTGTCAGGCTTTTAGCCTTTCTAAAGTTGTCATAATAAGGCTATCTTCATGCCATAAAAAGGACTGTTCAGTAATGATAAATGAAGACTGTGAAGAATATAACAATTTCCTGCAAGATCTGATTCTTTGGGATCACTGCCAGTGTGACCTTTTAAAACCCATGGAAGAATTTGTTTGGAACCATATCCTGAAATTGGATATTCATGTATTATAGTATTGCATTTTAAATGGTGATAATAGCAAGAAATGCTTCTTCTTAAAGGATTTTCTGCTTACATTTCACGATTCAAATGTTCACATATTTTCTCTTGCTTTGCCTGCATGTGGAACATTTAGAGAACTGGTGAAAAATATGGAAAGCATGACATATTCTTCACTGCAATAATTTCCCTTCCCTTCCTAAGAAGATATTTTTTCAGTGATGGAACCAGGTCACTAACAAAAAAACTTTGTTTTACTCTCTGTATTTTTATAACAAACCTGATTTGGCCTTCTTTAGAAAATTACTTTCCTTTATGCGGATTCCTCAAATGTAACACATAAGAATAAACAACTCTTAAAAACAGTTTTTAGCAGAACTTGGGATCTTGCTTAGTAATAAAAAAATCACATTTTTAAAAGGTTGTATTTCCTAACATAATGACAGTTCACACATGGCTGAGATTGACAAGGCTTTCAGTCACTAAGTGGGGAACTGCAGAGTTCTTCTGCATGCTGTTTTAGGCAAAACAATATAAAACAATTTCTTCCTGACCTTACAAGTATTTATTTCTTAATGAGAGTTCAAATTATGTCAGATTTTGTCACAGAAAAAATATTAGTAACATCAGTTGTTGAGTTGGGAGTGGAGAAAGAACCAATATAAGGCACAGTAAGTGTTCTTCACAAAATATACCCTGTTTCCAAAGAGGGGCTTCACTTTAATTATTTTTGCTTTGGATTTCATCCATTGAGTTATGAATTTCTTATAAGAGACTTAAAAAAATAAGTGTCTCACTTCTCCAGAGAAAACAGCAAACTGTCTCCAATAATGAGCTGCTAGATTTGTGGGATGGCCTCCTTTGTTGTCATGGAAACTAAAGTTATGAAAAATTGAATGAAAGAAGCTGATGATGCCTCCCATAGTTTTCCTATAACTCTTGGAATTGATAATGTTCCTTAGCACACATAATTATTTGTAAATACTTTGGAGCAAAAGATGGAACAATGTGGAGTTTTGTTGAAGAGTAACTGAATAGTTACGTGCACAACTGAGGCATACTAATACTTGTTAATCAATAACCTACAAAAGAATATTACACATTGTAATCCCAGTGAAGTTAGTAAAAATTTACCAGTGAAAGCAGTAGGAATAGAATCTGATCCAAGTGATGAGGAAATATTGTTCCACAAATCCCTCAGAATTTCCACCTTTGGGAATTAATCTGTTTCTAAAGGTTAACTATCAGTTATTCTAGGACTGAAACATTCTTCAACTGTTGTTTCCACAAGGTTAGTGTACAAAACTCTTCCAATAAAAAGCAATGAACAGTCTCCTACAACATGAATCACCTAAACAAAATCAAGCATATATTTTGTTTAAAAGAGCTGTCATGGGATCAGCCCAGCAAAATCTTCTGGGTCAATTGGTCTAGCCAGTTTATATCTATGGTCTTAATTATATCTATAACTGGTTTCTGAAAAAGATACTGCATTTTAGGATATTCCCACAGTTCATTAACATGGGCATTTTACTTTGGTAATCATCTAGATCAAATTAAGAAGTTATCTTGTATCATCAGGAAAGCAGCCAAATCAGAGGTACTTTGCACCTGAAATATTAGGCATCAACCCAAATCCTAACTCTGGTTTATCTTTTCTTGTTGATTTGACAAATAATTATTCTCTTTTATTGTACACAGGAAACTTTGTAAGCAAATATTGGACATCCCAGTTCTTCAATGAAAACCAGCCCCCAACCCTCACAGACTTCTCACCAAGACTACCAGAAAAATCTAGTTTATTACAATTGCTATTTTAATAATCTTAAAGGATCTGGGACTTATCCATGGAATCTTTGCAATTATTCTAAAACCTACTACTTAAATAGATATCTACAGCTTGAAAAAATGAAAGAAAGGAAGAAAGAGGAGGAATAGAAGTCTGGCAAGATGTAAGCACTGGCTTCCTGAAGTTGGTAGTGACAGTTCTTTCAACCACCTCATTCAACAAATTTAATGTTACATGTTTTCACTACCTTACAAACCGATACAGTTAGTAGTATTTAAAAACCAGTCATGATGAACCCCACCTTTTACAGTGTACCAGCATGTGATACCTCTTTCTATATAGTAAATTAATTGTTAGAGTACTGGATAAATGGCTAACATCTTGGGTTAGTTCTCCTCTTCCACTTAAAGTGATTCAAATCTAAACCAAGATACATTCTGTGCAAGTCATTTAACTTCTTCTTTAGACACTGGGAGAAAATACCCTCCAACTTTTCTGTTGAAGCTGCGTATTCTGCAACAATTAACTTATTCTTCTCTTCATAGTGAATGGACAGCAGGACCACGATGGACTGTGATGGTTTGGGTGTTCCCATGTGAATGAGTAATCAAAGATTTTTACCCTCCATTTCTGTGACTGGTAAAAAGATTTTGAATATATGGCAGAAGCATTTCTGAGAGAAGTACTCTACCCACAAGGCACGCCTATGTTTTCTGTTTGCTGTGCTAAGGTCTGTACTTCCTGCCTCCAGACTAGTCTGGGGAGCTGTCTGCTGACTGTGCTGGCCAGTTTGCACTTGCCATCTCACGTGTCTGACTCATCCCAACAACTCTATAAGCAAAGTACTTAATTCAAAGCTTGGGTTTTTTTATTATTTTCAGGCATCAAAGAATAAGTATTACAGTACTGAAGATAATGTCGGTTTAATATGCCTAAATATTTATTGTATCTGATCTTTTTTTTTTTCTGCTTTAGTTTTTCACTGTGAAGTGATGATATTATTGTTATATTTCACTGCTATTGTTCACAAAGATACTATTAGAAAAAGTCTAAAACTTGTGAGTTGCTCAGGTACTAAATTAATGAGTGCTACAAAACCAAAGTAAGTAAGAATAGATAAAACAATACAATAAAATGTAACATTTCAATTTCTGATTCTTAAAAATAACTTTGATAAACTAAAAATCCATTAAAAGGTATTTTCATGCAGTCCACAAGAATAGTACTTCATATGAAAACACAAATGGTAGTATTAGCAGATAAAATACAGGAACAATAATGCAAAAATAAAACCATTCCATTCATTCTTTAGAAAAAGGGTGTTATTTAGAAATTAATAAAAAAATAACAAGTGCAAAAGAAAAATCAATTCATATCAGTAAGAGTTCTGTGTTGCTTTCAGAGAAGTCAGGATTTTACTTTGTAAGCTTCTTCTTTGACTTCACTTTGACTTCATTCAGAGTTATTCATCCTGATTCAAATCATGCTCAACCTTAACTCTTGTCGTTGAAATATAAAGCCAGGATTTCTTGAAGGACATGTTTGAGTGCTTTCCCTAAAACATACCTTTGTCAAATGTCTGGTTTAATCATATCATTTTTCCAGAACTATCTCCTGGATTCGCATAGTTAAGTAAGAATTTCAGCTGCAAGTTTTTTTCTGTGTGTCTTCTTTATTAAGCATCCTGTCTTTATAGAGGCAGGTAAAAACTAGAAAATATGATTTTAAAAGCCCATAAAGGCACACATTCCAGAAAACAAATAAAAATAAACTCAAAGGATTCTTTTTATAGCTGTTTTTTGTGACCTAGCCTCTTTGAGGTTATACCTTCAGTGATATAGGATCAAAATCTCAAGACACATGTAGGAAACAATGACCTTTTCGAAGACAGATACAATTTTGGTTCAGTGAAAGGAAACAAAAAACTCTTGCATATGAATGTTTTTTTCATTATAAAAGCCAAGAAAGAAGACTTCTTTTTAACTTCAGGAAGAATGAAGACATGAGAAGTGCTAACTTAGGTTACACCTTTCATATAATCTGCAATTCAGACAATTTATGAAGGTAGCAAATTTTAAAAGATATCCTTTTAACCTTAAGCAGTCCCTTTATCTACAAACCAAAAATAAGCTTGATTTATATCCACATTAAATTATTTTTAACAGGATAATAATATCACTAATATTGATAATGTAATAACCAAAAGTTGAATGGCTTGGAAATCTTATGTTTTTCAGAGGTAAAAGGAACAAGGGAGCTTTTAAACATTGACATGTTTGTTAGGACCATTCTACATACATCAAAATATAGCCCCCTACTCTTCTGTGTTTCTTCTTTCATTGATACAACTTTTTCCACTAATCTGGGGTGAAATTAAGCTAAACATATATCGATACATTTAAACATAAACATATCTCAGCAATCTCAGCATATCTCAGATCAGATGGGGAAGCTATGTTCAACCACTGGAACATTTTATGAAAGCTCATTCTCCACCACTGTTACGATTCCAGGAGGATCCCTGAAAGAATTCTTAGTCCTATATCTAATATATTTTTCAGTACCCATGATTCTGATTTGTCACTAAGTAACATTTTAAATTCAAGACTAAATTTTTTTCCCCAAAAAAGTATGCTCTCATTCAAGTGCTATTATGTGATATGAAGGAAAAAAAATTAAACCCTGTGGACTGTTGGTGCAATTCTAAAAATTGGAGGGGATTAATCTCAGCCAACCTTCAATTTCTTAAATTTAGGCACCTCATCTAAGTTAATTGTTTAGGATCCTTCTATATGACATGAAGAAAATATGTAGCATCAGCCACTGGGTCCTCCTGCTGTAAGGCCAATGTCTAAGGCAGGACGGATAGTGCGCTTTCTAGCAATGCCTCTCCCTCTCCCCCATGATTGACTGTGGTCAATGTCTGTATGACAATCATTAAGCAGATGGTGCCTAAGGTTTTATTAGTAAAACAAAGGACAATAAACCTCATTTTGTAATGAAGTTCCCATCATCACAGTATTTCAACACCAGGAAATTCACATTCCGTAAGGTGTATTTCCGTGCTGTATCCTGGCACCTTCCCTAGCTCCACATCTCCTTCCCTGCTGGTGCCGCTGCCTGCTGTCCTCCCTGCGGGCTGGCAGCTCCCAGGTCCTCCTCTGCTGTGGCTGGTGGGGCCATGCCTGCCTCTGCCAGGTGCCAAGCGAGAAACTGGCTGCCTCAGAGGAGCAACTTGCTGTGTATGGGATAACACAAATTCGGCTTCCAAGTAGATATTAGTGGTCCCTGAGGGGAGAGGAGAAATGATGAAAGGGCCAAGAGGGAACTCGAAGGAAAAAGCCTGAAGGGAAATGGAGAAGCAGGAAAAGGACAGCTGTAGCAGAAGGAACAAAATGTGGGACTTTGTGTATGCATAAAACCAAGGTGATATAGCAAGAACCACGGAGAAAGAGGCTGTTGGAACAAAGAAGACATAATGCGGATTTTATTTTTATGATGGACTTGAGTTGTCTTTGAATAGCCTGGTTCATGAATAGTTAAACCGAATCTCTTGAATAACCTATAGAGTGACATTTGTTTCCATAAATTATTCACTGAATACCTAGAAATAACAAACCCATTTGTTGTAACTGGCTTTCAAGCAAAAAAAGGGTGAAATTTTCAATACATTATTCAAACAGCTGGAGTTCAGACATGTTTTTATGTATGTCAGCCGCAAATACACTTGAGGTGTTATTAGATGGCAAGTGTGATAAACCGGGCATTTCCTTTGCATCAAACGCTATTGATTGCTGAGCTCAGAGAGCCATTGTCTGCCGAAAATGTGGAGTATCTGAGCTTTTGCCAGTTTCTTGTTGCTGAGCAACGGCATTTGTCCCTTCCAGTTTCTTGTGTGTATATGGCTTGTACATATGGATTAAACTGAACATAGAACGAAAATGATCTTAACTATTTAATGACTATATAAAATATCTCCTCCATTCAAAAAGAGCTGCCAAGCAGTAAATTTTCTGGCTTTTCCCACACAGCTTGTGTTAGGGAGAGGACGTGGCTGCCCGGGAGCAGCCAGAGCAGGGTTGGGGAGCGGGAAGCCCAGGGGTCCCTGTGCCATCCAGGCAGGGGCTCAGAGCCAGGGCTCAGCCCCACAGCCAAGCCAAGGAGGGGGCAGACCCAGAGATCATGACCAGGCCCAGCCAGGGGTCCAGCTCATAAGATAGCATCATGGTGGTGGGGTGGGCCCAAGGTCCATCCAGGACATCAGGCCAGGGCAGGCACGGCCCTGGGATGGCTGGGCAGGGCCATGGGGTGGCGATGGGCTGAGGCCAGGCCTGGACAAGGGCCTGCAGGTTGGCTCTGCACAGCGGGGCCCATGGCAGGGCAGGGCAGGGCAGTGGGGAGCCGGAGGCCGGCCCTGCTGACGGCTCCGGGGGCTGACGTGGGGTCCTGGGCCGCCGGCGGGGTGAGGGAGCCCTGGTCCCCAAAAGTCCCTGACAGTGATCTTGGTAAACAGCTTTAGTGAGAGTCGCATGTTCTCACTGCTGTGTCTGGATTATTTCATAATACTGAATTTCTGAACAAAAAGGAAGACCTTTTACTACACTTTATGCAGTGTCTGCATTTCTTTCATTCCATAACAACTATGCCAGCAAAAAAATTAGTATGCAGGAACAATGAGCATGCTCTCCGAAGCCTGGACTGTCAGCAGTGTCTCACCGCCACAGGAAAATGGGAGGATTTTTGTGAGATCCACAGATAGGTAAAAGTGGGATTCACGTGACAGTGCGAAAGATTATTTTGACCTTTTCATCAGTCACTTTCAAATGTCAGATGTTTTCAACTGATTCCGCACAGCACCTTTAGCTCTGTTAAGCACCTGTTTGCTATCTGATATTTTAAGTTTTATTAATGAGTTCAAATAGCTACATGTTAATTAACACAATAAAATGTGATTTCCAAATAAGAAACCTATAGATAAATTCAAGTTCACTTACATTCAAATACAAAGTCGTCACTGAACCCAGCTTTCAACTCCTTTAGCTCCTATGAGGTCCACAGTGTTTAATTAGAGCATTTTTGTGATTCATTGATAAAAGTTAACAGCAAACATCTTAAGTGTGATGAGACACAGTCAGGCTGGATTGAGTTACATCTGAAAGTGTTTTGGTCAAACTCTAATTCATCTTTTTTATTCTAGAAGTTCTAACTGGAGTCTTATTGGGGTCAGCAATGTAACTTTTGCCTGCCAGCTGAAAAAAGTAATTAGTAGTAATACACCAGAGGAAGGCTAGAGTATATTTGATTTCATAACTGAAGAGAAACGATGGCTTAAACTTAAATTCTGAAGAGCTATTACAGATTTCCTTTAAGAGGTAAGGTTGGCCCAGGAAATACTGGCCACCATTTTCTCTCTATATTCAGTGCTGTCTGCATCAGTATCTAAGTGGTGGCTGCTGTCCCTTTCAAGAATAGTGGTATGTGTAGACGAAATGTAACTTTACAGGACAACTGTCACAGTAAGTAACGTAAGAGAAGAAATCTAGTCAGCTGCAAGATTTTTCTATGAAAATGCCTTTTCAGGATCAGAACAAGAGATTGCAAGGAATAGACATAAAACAGTGTTTAAACAAATGGAGAATGATTTATTTTTTAATTTCATGAAAGCTGCAAGTCTTCTGTTCTTCCATACCTCCATATGTACCCAGAGAGTAAATAAAAATTACAAGAAATAATTTCCCATATGCAGCTTATGCATGAAAATAATTTCTATATGAAAGATCACAGAAATGGATCACAAATAAGTTAATCATGTACACCTAACTCCCTCAGCCCTTCTCTAGACACACATATATCTTCTTTGGATATATTACAGCAACCAGAACTTTGAACTGTTTGAGATATTAATCACTATTTGTAAAACTTTCTTGCTTCCTATTCTAGCTCAATGCCAAGAACAGGCAAGATTTAGGTCTGCATCTGTTACAATTTTCTCCAAGAGAAGGAAAGCACACCCAGAGTATCTTTTCGAGGAGGCTGCTAATTGGAAGTAGACAATCCAAACTACCTGGTAACGTCCATGTTTTCCCTCATGATGGTGATCATCCTGTGTGTGGAAAGCCATTTCATATTACTTTACGGAATGTGATTGTTCTGTTTGAATGCATGTTGCTTCAATTCCTACATTTCAAGGAAACTGGATTTTTTTCAGTGAGAAGTGTGAAAACAGGTCTGTTAAAATGACTCTTTAAATATTTCAAT
>JAVJGI010000060.1:40156039-40247264 GCA_035590275.1 Ibycter americanus | reverse complement strand
GGCTCCCCCCACCCCCCACCCCCCCCCGCCCCAACATAGGTAGTAAGTTGTAGAATAAGTGCAGATACAAACATTTGTAATCAGCCATTTCTGTTCACCTAAACAATTCTTCATTCACAGTCTCTCAGAACGGAGGTAAGATGTGTAGCAGTAAATGACACAACTTATCAAATAGAAGAACTTGGTACAACATTTTATTCCCTGGCCATTTTGGCTTCTGATTGCATTTCTTAGTGTCAAGGGTGTTATGTTCTTAGCTATACTTATATACAAATATAGTCTGCATATGTACTTGGAGTTATATATATACATGCATGTGAAACATATGATGATTCAGTCATGGTCTGGAAATAATTGTCTTCATAATAAGGTTTCATCATAAGCTTTAAGTTAAGGTAGTGTCACCATAGCTAATCTATTATAGTCATGTCCTGTTAATATAAATTATTAATATATACAATTCAACAGCAGTGATTCTATTCTGTAATAAATACAGGAAAGAATAACTGGATGGGACACATTAGGAAATTAAGCTTTGGGGCTGATAGGTTGAAACTCCCAGTAACAATAAGCCAACTGGTACTTTTACATTTGTGTTAGAGAAATATAACAAATCAAGCATAGTGAAAGTAAGATATGGGCATAAGGCTGATGCTAGATAATTCAGATTAACATTATAACAAAAAATTTCTGAAGAAAAAGGTTATGGCTGCTGAATTAATAACATCATTTCTCAAGCTGATGTATTGGTCTCATCCTCTGATTTTTGCACAGTGATTTTATGTGCAGTTACCTGTGTACTGAGCTCCTTTCTTCAACACTAAGCACTAAACAGCAAGAGAAAGGTCTGGAGAAGTACAGAAAGAGACAGGGCTACAGATATCATACAAATAATACAAATGCTATAATTCAATAATAATGGCGAAACAAAATTTTTTAGCTGAAATAATCTCAAATCCTTGTTAAATGCTAGAAGCAGCAGCAACCTTTACGACAGCAACACTATTGCCTCAGCACAAAACTAACAGATGCATTCACTTCCGCAATGTGAGTCTACCTGCAGCCTTGCCGAAGCCAGTTTCTGTGAAAAGAGTACTGGAGTTCTACCTTAATTGCAGATTTATCCAAGCATGGATTTACCTACTGAGTTAGATCAAGATTTCATGTAGTTGAGTTAGGATTTACCCAGAAAGTTAATAGAATCTACATCTTCTCTCCAGTCCCTCACAGTCACTATTTTGGATCATGCTGCATATACTTTTTGGTCATATGACATGGAAGCTCCTCTAAAGGCCCACAGAATCTGCATTAAGGGTGGTATTTAGTTGCTTGTGATGGCATCACCAATTGTGCAAGGAGAAACAGAATGCTACTTACTTGAACACAACTCATACTTGTAGCCAAAGTAATTTTAGTTTGCTTCAGCTGCTCCTCAGAATTTGTGTTAAAACAGATTATGCAAGGTTCAAAGCTGTATGTTCAGAAACGCATCCAGTTAATGGTCTTATGAAACTAATATCCATATGGCTTTGCAAAGCCAACTGTTTTGTGGCAGTATGAATGGAAGTAATGATCAATGGTGAATATTTTGATATTGAGTAGACATCACTATTGTAAGAACTTACACTTTTTTGATAAACTTGCATTTTTAACCAATTTTATTAGAGGAACAGACTAGAAGGAAGCCCTGTATTTTACTTCGGTTTTGGAGACAATATCATAAAATTCTCATTATAAATGGAGTAAACTCCAAGTCTGAAAATCTTGAAGTTGTTCAACTCCCAGTACAGCTGTAGGAAGGCTATTCTGGAACTGTACTTGTGCAGGAGGGCTTCTAAATTCTAACCAAGATTTATTCATGGCCAGTTTGTTTCTATACGTTTTTATGCCAACATTGTCCCTTAGATTAAATAATTCTTATTCCTCTCCCTTGTTTATTCCCAGAGTGTTTATAGAGAGTGACTGTATTGCCTCTCAGCTTTTGTTTTGCTAGGTTAAACAAGGCAAGCTCTGTCGACAGATGGTTGGCCAGAACCCAGCCAGGCAAAGCTGCCACACCAGCTTCAGAAAGCTGGGAGCAATCACTCTTTGGAGGCTACCTCCAGACTCTAACGCAACCCATCAGAGATCTGAGAGCAAATAAACATTCTCTTGGGCTGTAGTTGTTTCACTTCATCCCATTCCCCAATTACCAATAGTCCACGAACCAATATATTTTTTTTTTAAATAGTTGTAAGTCAGAAGCTCAAATCCTTTTATAGACACAGGAATTGTAATTGTAGCCTGAGTTGACATAGCTGGACTACTTTGGATCTAACAAAGTACACCAAAAGAAATGAAAAATGAGGAATCTGAAGAGAGGGCAGTAAAAAGCCATCGCAGATCCTGAGTTTTTATTTCACAATTTGAGATATGGTAAAGTCCTTGCTATCAGTGTTATTGCTTCCTCTATCCAAAATGAGCTTTCCTATATGTACTTGTGTGGCAGTCATACTGGTGGCTGCTGTGTGCACGTATTTTCTCCTGATCCTGAAAAAGAGTTCTTTGGATGCTTGTGGAAGATCAGAAGTGCAGAGAAATCATTGATAAATTCTGGATATTCCCTTCCCTCATTTCTTTAATATGGACCTGGCCTCAACAATTAATTTTTTTCTTTCAAGCCACCAAATGTCATGGCCAAAAATCAAACTAAGTTACTTATGTGCTGCCAATATAGAAAAGAAATTGTTTGCTTCAGATTTAAAGTTACTCTCCTTCACCGTCTTAAAAATATTTTGCAGTCATGAAGTGGCTTCTTACCAACACTGCTGGCAGCTTGTCAACATGAATGAGGTAATCCTTACATATAGTGCTCAATCTTAGGAACTGGCTAATCTCCAAATTGTAAAAATTAATAGGTTGGGCAGTTGAAATAAGCTTTGAAATCATGTTCCTGTAAATCTTACATGGGAAAACTATGGATTCTGCCACCTATGGATAGTTTTATGACTAAAAAATCTAGTCAGTATTTGCCCTGTGTACATGTTTGGCTTTATAAAGAAGTCAAATCTAAAAGTAGTATTTATCAGGACCAATGATCCATACTTGGCTACCTGTTTTCCTCCCTCTCTCCAGTTGTCAATTCCTCCCATCCTTCCTTCCTTCCTCCTCTCTGCTCCCTCCCTCCCTCCTCTCCCTCATTCTTTCAATACCTGCCTTCCTTTCTATCCTCCTTCTGTTACCCAGGTTTCTCTAGTTTATCATGCATCGTGGGATGATTTCTCCTGCTCAGATGTTTACGTTTGAATGATTCAGAGGCATAATTTTCAGTGCCAAAATAAGTCCAGTAGCACATCTTGATTTATTAAGATATATATCATCTGACTACTTTATGCTAAAATTTTCTGTGTTCAATTTATCAAACCTGTTATTTTTCAACCTAATTTGTCCTTCCTAATTCTTCCTATTTTTCTTTGTTTTCATGTTAAAACTGTATTTAAAGGAACTGGAGAAACATGGGAATTGAGAAAATACATTCCATTTGACACTACTGACATTTTGCTTATATGTTATGTCATTTTCCCATATTTCATCCTTCATGTGATGTGAGTGAACATGATCAAATCCTGCAACAGGAACTGAAGTGTTGCTGGCTGTGGATGGACTTTTGGTTTTTCAATGCTATTGTAATATGAATAATATATTTATTCATTACACTGCCCTCAACAGAGAATGCTGCTGCACAGAAAAAGAACTTTTACCTGAAACAGGGGTCTGCTAACTGGGTTTTAGTAGCTTTGTGAAGTTCCATTTCAGTAAGGATAGCTGCAAGAACTGGACCCAAATACATATTATATCCAATATCTTAGTAAACACTCTTAATACTATCAAATACAATGCTGTCTTTTTCATCAATAAAATTCATATTCACAGATATTCAAATGGCAGTCTTTTGTTGAGGAGACTTCAATATTTGCAAACATAATTTTAAAATAAACCCCAATTTTATTTGGACAGTGACTGAGCAGGGGAAGCCCTGCAAAATATCTAACCAGTTCATTTCAAAAGCTGAAATTCTTTAAAATATAACATGGCATTATCACATGTATAAGACATGCATTAAAACATGTCTGCTTGAAATGCCTCAAAACTTCAGTGCCAACGTGAGCGTGGGGGTAGGGACTGGACAAAGGACTATAGCAGGAAAGGCAGTTGCTACCAGTGGAGAGGAAGAGGGAGGGAGCAGAAGGAAAAGATGGGAGAGGAGAAAAAGAAAACAAAATACCCCAATCAAGCAACGCTGCATCAGCATCTTCACAGCAGTGGTAACGAATGGCCTGAACTGAGTGCCACAAGAAACTGAGACTTGACAGATATACAGAAAAATCCATCAAATGTAAGATCAGTGCTAACCTGCCTCTGTACTGGTTGACACGGACAGCAAGCAACTCAAAATGATTCCTTACATACAGGTATTCACAATGCCACCATACGCTTACTATTCCTTCTTTAATGTCTCTCTTTGCCTGATTGGATTTCCATATGTTGTACTCTGCCTTACTGCCATATGGTACAATGAAATGTAAGAGGTTCTGTGTAAAGTTGTATGCAAAGTGTTCATTAAACAGCTGAAGGATCACATTGCAGGCTTCTCATTGTGAGTAGCCCTGTCAGTTTCTGGACAATCATCTAATGTGATTTTTATTCTATTTACCTTGGCTGCAAACAGGTATTGCATACTGATACCATTTCTTCCCATTTTGAGTGGTTCCTTAGAAATATTTAGCTCTCAAGAAGATACTTTTGCTTTGCTTTTTGGTTGTTGGCAGTTGCTGGTGGTGGTCTTTCAGGACCTATTTTTTTGATCCTGGTTCTTCACAACTACAAAGTTAACAGTGTGCTAAAGTATTTCAGTGCTTGATGTTTTCCAGTGATGAGGTTTTAGAATTTTAGTGACCATTTCTTGATTATTACAGTTTTAACACAAACATGCTATTTAAAAAATGAATGAAACTCCAGGAAAATAATGAATAAATGACTGATCAAATAGAGTCACTTCTATGTTTCATTTTTTATATTTTCCTTGCTTTAAAACTTGTTCAGCACAGCTCTGTACACTTTTACTACACATTTTATTATGCATATATACGTTAACACAATAAATTCCTCCAATGGCACAGTGAGACATGCTGTCACTGGGAGGAACATGTCATACAAGTAAGGGCAGTTTATAGTAATTCTTGAAGAAACAACTGATAAAGGCAAAATTCCTTCCAGGGGCTTTCTGAAGATGATGTAGCTCTGTTTAATAGTGGGTTAAGTGTTTTTGTATGCAAGAAGACGAGGTCCTATTCTTGTGCGCTAAACTGCCTCTTGAGTCTGGCCAGGGACAAAACTGAATCATTGACAGAAGGAACTCACTTTCAAATCAATTCTATTTTGATAGTTCAAAGCCAATATTGAAATACACAAATCTGCTTTATCTGTCAGAGGATAGAAAAGCCAATATGGCTGGAGTTAAGATGCTCATGAGCAGAACGTTTCTGTGCTGTAGATAGTCCTAAATTATTAAGCTTTATGCAGCCCTGAAATGGGTTACAGTTATTAGTGGAGGTGGAAAAGGTGAAATGACAAGGTTTTAGACTTCTCTTTCTTTAGCATGCATTCATTATGCTTCAATTTGCCTATAACCATGGTGTACAGTGTAGAAAAATATCTATTTCTTGTTCCAGTCATTCTGAAAAGGAGTGTTCTGTTCCTTCAGAAATGATTGTAAAGGGATTTTTCTACTCTTTCTTGTTTAGAACTGAGATAATTATAAATAATATTTTTTTATATAATTGATTTTCTTTTTTATGCTATGATATTTTGTATATATCTCCCATTGCGAATCGGTTTGCTATACTGCCATCAGTATTTACTCTATATTTATATTTGAGCTAGTCTCTTTTTCAAGGTATAATCTTATTATATTAGGATTACATGTTTAGTTTGATTTACTATCTTTTTATTGGTAATTTTTCAGATTTAGCAGATAGCATATACAAGATGTTCATGTTGCAAAGACTATGTCTTGCTGTGTTTGAAAGGCTTTCTCAAGGAAGATTTTGTAGCTTTTTCTGCATAGCACAGTGCTTTAGATTTGCCTTCTTTCATTTGCAAGTTTTTCCCTTTATCTAAATCTTAGAAACTCACAACATCACACTCAATGGGACCTGTACTTTAAAGGTGTTGTATCCTCTTAGCATTCAACCTACCAAGAAAATTCTCCTTCCAGCACTACTTACGGCCACCTATTACAGTAGTTCCAAAACTAGTGCATGACTTTTACATTACAATGTACATTTCAGACTCAAAAAGTAATGTGAAATCTTTTCCATGGTTTACTTCAGACAGAAGGGATTCACTGTATTTCTTTGGTTTAAAAAGTCCTGTTATCTCACAGAGTAATTTGGCATAATTTAATTCTGTGTATCCTCTGTTGCACGTTGTTTTATTTTTCTCCAGGTATTACGTTTACTTGCTTTCATAATTTGTTCTAATATCTTTCATAGAATTGAAATCAGGCTACAGGGTATTGAGTCAGTGACTGTCATATCATTTTTCTTCCCTCTCTTTAACGTTTTGTGCTTTCCAGTTAAACTCAGTAGACCTCATAGACCACATTTTTTCAGAACTCTGTGGTGTAAGTAATCACTGAACTCTTTCAGTTTTGAGCTGCTTTGGTTGAATCAGTGCTCTCAGTCAAGAGCATTTTATTAGCAGCCATCTTATGGACTTTGTGATTGGAAGTGTCACAGGAGAGCAGAACTGGCTCCCTAATTCACAGACTGAACTTTGGTCTTTAGATAGCTGGCTCTTGGGCTATTAATTGTTCCTTAAACATCTGTGCAGACATAACTGGGCTATGGTCAGATAAGACCGATCTCGATGTTGTCTTAAAGATATAAGCTTAAATATATAACATATATTTAGGAAATACATGACCATTTCTGGTTACAGGTTTTTGAATGTTAGCAGTTATTTTTCATTACTCCCCACTTCATGAGGTGTTAAGATGTTAAATGACAATACAAAATACGATTTTATTTGAGGATGTTGTAGCTCCTGGCTTGTGTCTTCCTTTAATGTCCCCAAAGAAAGTGGATGTGCTGGAAAACAATGCATATACGCATTCACTAGTGTATTAATTCAGGTAGTAGGTATTGCAGTAAAAAAATTAGCTCTCCTACATTGCATGCAAGCTCATTTAACCACTTTAATAATTCTGCAGATAATTGAAAGTTTCAAAATTCTGAAATGTTTATTGTAAATGTCAAACCCATCCTAATGGTTATGTTCCTGTCTACAGTGAATTCTCAGTATGTAGAGAGAAGTGTGTGTTTGAAGTAGGGAAACAATTACAAACAAATCTGTTGTAATAGCAAGCACTCTGAAATCAGAATTCTCTTTGCTCCCCTAAATCTGTGTATACCACAAAAAACTCCTCTGAGGACACTGGAATTATGCAACTCACGAGCACATAGGAGAAAGGGACCGAGTTCTGAGGAGTAATTCTATACTGAACATTCAAGGAATGTGATACCAGGAAGACGGTTTAAGGAAGATGAAAGGGTGGCTTTCACTACTGTAACTATGTTGAGGGCTGCTTAATATGCAAACAAAGACGACAAGGAAGCAGATTAGTTTAGTTCCACTGTTAGGGGTTTCTTTGTTGTTGTTTTTTGGTTTTATTAAATCTGGTTTACCATATTTTTGCAAAATAATGACAGACTGGAACTTTTATGAAGTGCGCTCTAAGGTTGTTTCTGCTAAATTTTGTACTTGTAAATAATAGAGAATTTACATTCACTACTGTCTCTATTTGTATTATATTAGGCAGGGTATTATATAAAATACCTGCCAGTTGCCTGTTTGTCACATGACATTTTAAAATGTGTATTGTGAGTGTAACAATGATTGTGAAGATGTTGGATGCATTTCCCAGAAGTGGACAAATTTATCTCCAGGAAGAGAGGAAAAATACGAAGATAGCTTTGCAGCACATTCCTTAGCAGATGTTGCTATGTGATAGATATTGGTCCAAGCGGAAAGCCACAGAAATTTGTGTGCTTAAACAGTGCTTTATGCGAGACAAACAATGTTCCGGCTGAGTGATACAATCCAAACTCTGTAGTCTTTGTGGGAAAGTGGATCTCATAGATAAATACATAATTGACAAGAAATAAAAGGTGGTACTGATGCCTTAACATGAGAATATATTGCTCCGGAAATAAAAAATCAACATATCCTTGAGAGACAGAGCCTTGGTTACATCACTGCTAAGCGTATGTTCTCTGGAAGGAGCTGGCTGTTATAATGATTACGTCTGACATCTGGTTTAAAGCCTTTTATACTTTTTGAATTAGCTGGTTGTTAAAATACACAGGCTGGCTTTTAGAAGTTATACTGAAGACTTCAGAGAGAAGCTGATGAGCCACTTGAACTATACAGCTTTGATAATATTTGGTACAGTATCCTAACAGGATCTTGAGGTAGAAATAACAAAACAATTTAAAGAAAGAAGTGAAAGAGCAAGAAAGGATTTAAGTTATTTTAGCTAGGTTTCCAAATAGGCAATTTTTGTCTGCATATCTGGGCTGCAACATATCTCAGAACTCCCAATTAATTTTGAAAGCAATGCTCTCAATGAAACTTCACAAAGCAAGTACATTAAACTTGTTCTAATAGTTGTTGTACTATGATTTTGTATCACTAGGTCTTTGATACCCATAATATTCCACAGCAGTCACAACCATTTCTTTGAGGTAATATTCCTGAAATTTAATAGCAGAAGCACCAGGAACTCCTGGGCCTTTTGCTGAGAACTCTTTTGTAGACAACACCAACATTTAACGCAGAACTTGTGGAAGTAGCTTGAAGGAAGGAGAGACCTAGTTGTCTTAAGAGCCTTGGTTTTTATTTTCCTATACTCAGAAGACACAAATTAACTGTCCACTTATGGATATGTAAGTGGAAGAAATTGCAAAGATACATTTGTATAAATGTAAATATTCAAAATGGTAAGTTTGAGGTTGAAGATAAATGTTTTGGTACAATTCTTTAAACCTAGAGTGAAAACTAAAATGAAAATTGCCTTTTCAAGAATGGATTATATTCTATTTAGTGGGTTGGTTTTCTACAGTATTTCATAATTTTTTCAATTTTTCCCTTTAATATTGCTGTAAAATGTCTATTGCTATGAGCATTACCTATAGCTAATAGGTGTGGCTCTTTCTGGTTTTGATTGCTGAGTACAGGTCTCACTTGATGCCTTATGTTTTGATATCTGATTTAACCCTAGGGACCTGGTTTTGGTAGCTCATTATCTCTAAGCCACCTGGGATCATTCTAGCCAGTTTCACATCTCTGAAGACAGCTCATACTGCTTTTTTCCTACTAATGTAGCACGCTAGGTAAACCACCGACACCATTACATTAGAACATAGTGTTACAAATTTGTATTCCCAGTACTCAAAAATCTGGTTTACAGAAAAAAAAATCTTCACAACAGAAGAACAACAGCTTCTACTTGTTATTTTCATTCTGCTTGAATGTGTTCAATTCCCTGATTTAGTGATTTTAGAGTTCTGTTTACTTCGCACTGGAGGAGCAATGCTACTGCTCAGACACTTAATGCTATTAATTAGCAATAATGCATATAACCATGAACATTAGAGCCAAATAAATGCTTCCTACCATTTTAATTATCTTAAGAGACACAAGATGGACCTATTTATTTAACAGCTGAAAAAGAGAACATTTGCCCGTTTCCCATACATAGCCTTTGTATCTTTGCTAACATACCAAATTACAAACTTAAAATAGACTGTCAAAACCAAATGCATGTAGTGGAATTTTTATACTAAAAATGCAATAAACCACTTTTATTTATTGTGTTTTAGTTCATTAGCCACAAAGATTTTTCTCTTAATACCCAGCAAGCTCAATTATTCTTAAGTAGCTTGCCAGTGCTTCCATTAGAATAAAAGAAGGAAGATCTAGATTACTCTTTTCTTTGGCAAATTTCTCATAGCTAGACAGAATATAGCCTATATATCTCATTACTAAACCCCAATCGCCCGTGCTTTAACTATGGACTTTCACTATGGGTTTGTTAAATTCCATAATATATTACATGCTACAGTAGAACTCAATACCAATTTAACTAGGGATTTTGCTTAAATAAGTCGTTGATTCTGGATGGGATAGCAGTTCTATACATTATAGGTGTTATTTTAACTATTGCTGGTTCACATAAACAGTATCTCAATTGCCTTTCCAATTTTTTCAGTCTGTATTTGTGCCAAAACTTGGCTTGTGTTCCACTGCTTAAGGGCAGGACATGCTCAGGGGAAGAAGAGGATTGAAAGGTGAAGATCTGGGACACATACAGCCCTAACCCAGATAGCTACCCATATCTGAGAAAAGCAAATGAAATAAGCTTGTTTCTGTCTGCCTTCGAGGCACTGTCATGTTATTGGTGTTTGAGACGCAAGCTGGCCATTTAAGAAGGCATCAAAACCATGTCTTGGGAACAGAACGGTTTGTTGGGAGACTGCACTTAGCTCTTGTACACTGTGGAGATACCACTCAACACGTGTTACCTCCAGGAACAGAGTAAATTTAGATCGTGTTCAGTAAGAGTTTGGTTCTCTAATACCACAAACTTGATGGTAGTCACACTTGTACCACCTAGACATGGCATCACATATTTGACATGGGAACTAAACAAAGAATGAGTGTGCTCCTCAGCCTGAAGGCCCTAGTGTAGTTGTATTGCTTACTGCTCAACAGCTAAAGTGTTTAACCAATAGAAGATGAATGAAAACTGACTAAAAGTTACTGGTCTGTCTGGATTACATCCAATGGGTATGAACATTCACAGAAAAAAAATCGGTAAAAATGGCACACTCACTATCACTTGACCCTTCCTATTGGAAAAAAGTTATGCATATTAAGGCTGTTTTTCAAACCAGGACTCTTTTCAAATGTCAAAACCAGTATTTGCACATCCTTTGAAACTGAAATAATTTGTTTCAGTAAGTAGTGGAGCAGGGAGGGGAGGGAGGAATGGCTGGGAGGACAAGGGAAAGTGTGATGCACAGCTAGCAGAGCACAAGCAGACCAATATCCCTGGAATACCCAGAAGGCAGGATCACTCAACAGAGACAAGTATGCCTTGTGCCAGCACACCGTGGAGCAAGTACCCCATCTCTGGAACAACTCATGGAGCACAGAGTGGCCTGAGACTCCATCCCTAGCAGTGGCTGAAAAAGCAAGTGAGAGAGGCAAGGTAAGACATGGCCAAGAAAGCCAGGAAGGAGGTCAGGCACTGCTGCAGGGGTAGCTGACAGAGCACAAGAGGGCATGAATCCCAGTGCTGGAAGTTAGCTGTGTGAGGGGCAGCAACTGAACATGGAGCTATGGAGAACCATTCCCCCCACGTCATCCCTTCAGCTGCTACCAGGCCTTGCTTCCCAGCAACGCTTCACGATTGTAACTACAGAAACCAGCTGACCTAGTAGCTGCTTTCCCAGAGGAAGAGGAGCATAAATTGTTATAGTTACCTTTCAAGAATTGTAACTCTGCTTATCTACCTTATTATGAGTGTTCTCCCTGCAATAAAAAGATGAACATCTGTTATTCTGCATAGTAAGATCTTTCTGGGTGGTAGGCAGTCACAATAAGTAGAAGTTTTTTAAAATCGGATTTCACTGTGATGTTTTAAATGTTCACACTGAAGCTCTGCCTGCAAACTATGGTTCAGGCTTTACAGTTCCCTGGTGCTTTACATACATGCTCATACTACTTTATGCTGTTGACTGTTACTTATGGGAATGTTTAAATATAGGTCACGTTTACTGTTCATAAAACACTGTGGACTCTATGCTGCCTTGGAGTTTTGCCATCAAGCTGCATGTGAGCAGAAATGGGTCTGGGTAAGACAGAGGGGGGGATACTCAAGAAAATGGTAAGCAGACACCTGCAATTATCTTAAACATTTCTCAGCTGCAGTATTTTACCTGCTTAATTTGGCTTGTTTGCTGCCAAGTGCTTTGGCCCAAAGTATTTAATGAACTTTTACAAAGGACAGACCTCTACCACCTAAGGGAGTCTTTGGGAGGTCACTGGTACTATTAGAGGAAGCAGATGCTGATTGAAAAACAGGGAATTTACCTGTTTCAGAATCACTTACTGTCAGCTGGCTCACAGACCTGAAAAGGCAAAACAGTAATACATGAAAAGTGCTCAGTACTAGTCTATTGAAGAAAGGACACCAGCTACTGTCAGGATACTCTTGCCAGAATTATCAAGCTCTGTTGTTCTTGAAAACTTGCTCTGTGAGCTACTCCAGTGAAACAAGTCTTTCAGGTATTTGCAGATACCCAGTACAATTCATGCAAATAAGCATAGTTCAGATAGATGAACTGTATTTGAATATAGAGATGGATAGGAACCAGGATGTCCAGCCTAAAAACCCCTAACATATTATGGAATTATCATTGAAACAAAAATGAAAAAAATAAATTAAAACATGTTACATTGTGATTTTGAGATTTAAGAATTTTCAGTAAAAGTTATTTTAATTTAAAAAATTAATTTGGAAATAAAAAATAAAACTTTCAATGCAACAATGCTCTGTAGTGGGTTGACCTTGGCTGGACACCAGGTGCCTACCAAGCTGCTCTATCACTCCCCTCCTCAGCTGGACAGGAGGAGAAAAGTATGATGAAAGGCTCATGGCTCAAGAGAAGGACAGGGAGATCGCTCAGCAGTTACTGTCATGGGAAAATCAGACTTGAGTGCAAGGAAATTAATTTAATTTATTACCAATCTAATCAGAGTAGAATGAAGAGAATAAAACCAAATCTTAAAACACCTTCCCCCATCCCTCCCTTCTTCCCAGGCTTAACTTCACTCCCAGTTTTCTCTACCTCCTCCCCTCCGCAGCAGCATGTGGGGATGGGGGAACAGGGAATGGGGGCTGTGGTCAGTTCATCACACATTGTCTCTGCTGCTCCTTCCTCCTCACGCTCTTCCTCTGCTCCAACATGGGGTCACTCCCATGGGAGACAGTCCTCCAAGAACTTCTCCAGATGTGGGTCCTTGCCACAGGCTACAGTTCTTCATGAACTGTTCCAGTGTGGGTCCCCCACAGGGTGCAGTCCTTCAGGAACAGACTACTCCAGCATGGGTTCCCCATGGCCCACAAGTCATGCCAGCAAACCTGCTCAGCCATTAACCTCCATGGGCTGCAGATGGATATCTGCTCCACTGTGGACCTCCATGGGCTGCAGGGGGACAGCCTGCCCCACCGTGGTCTTCACCACGGGCTGCAGGGGAATCTCTACTCCGGCACCTGGAGCACCTCCTGCCCTCCTTCCTCACTGACATGGGTGTCTGCAGAGTTGTTGCTCTCACATTTTCTCACTCCTTTCTTCCAGGTGTTGTTGTGCAGCAGGTTTTCCTCTTCTTAAATACGTTATCCCAGAGGTGCTACCACTATTGCTGATTAGCTCAGCCTTTGCCAGTGGCAGGTCCGTCTTGGAGCCGGCTGGCATTGGCTCTGTCAGACAGAGGGGAAGCTTCTAGCAGCTTCTCACAGAAACCACCCCTGTAGCACTGACCACTACCAAACCTTGCCACACAAACCCAACACAGGCTCAAAAATATGACAAAGTATATTACTGAGATTTTGCCTTTTGTTTTTAAACTAGATGCTGTTTTCCAGCCATGTTTTTCTAAATGTTCATTTTTTTTGTGTAAATGACATGGCTACCAAAATTTTCCTTAAAAAAATAAAAGAATCAGCTCTAGTTAAGTAAACTAATCCAATCTGATGCATTAATTAACTTGTGATGTTTAATATGCTGGGTTGCAGAAGATGTCAGAATAGGAAATTCATAAACTGATGTTTTCAGGCCTGATTCTCATCTTGCATACACCAAGCTGCTATTATCGGTGCAGCTGATCATTATACATTGCAGCAGATTAGGCAAAAATCAGGCTATTAAGTATGCTAGACAATAATTCTAATCACATTCTATTGTTAAAAGTTAAACAGAACAATTCCTTCTAAAATGTGATTTATGTTTACTTTGAAAGTACTGTTTGTACCATTAAAAACATGAAAACTACACCTTATAGTTAGCCATTGTATTTGTCCTTACTTGTTTATGAATAGATAAAAAAGATTTGTGATGATAACGCTATTTTAGTGAGCAGTGTATTAGTTTCAGAGGGATAACTCAATTTTGTAAACACTGGGGATTTTTGATTCTCTTACAAATCAACAGTATTTTTCAGTATAGAAAAGCTTCTGCTGTCAGCTGCCAAAAATTGCTATAACCCATCAAAAGCAGTGGAAATATGGTCATGCACACCAGCTGACAGCACGATCAGAAGATTCCGCTTCAGAACCATTTGGAAGAATCAGAACTGCCTGCATGAAATAGCCACCAAAATAGAGTACAATTTAAACACTACTTTGGCATGAGATGAAATGACTTCAGAAACAAAAAACAAACCTAGAGATGTATGGATATATTTAGAATCCTTTGAAAAATATCAGGAAAGACACTGAGAAATACAGTAGTTGAACCAGAATAGAATGTAAAGACAAAAGTGAGTTCTGGGTTAATGTAATAGCTACCCAACAGCAAATGTGACAGGCAAGTGAATAGATCTGAACCATGAAGACACCAACACTCACCATAACGGCTGACATGGGTGTCTCCTTCCTTTCACTTAGTCACCGGACAATTTGTTCTGATACTTGTCTTAACCATGTGCATTATTACTCCTTATGTATTGTTTTCCAAGAAAACTAAACCAGTAACTCTCACCTGAAACTTACCTAATCCTATTTTCTAAACATAATCAATACATTACCTGCAACGGGTATTTTTGTTTATCTTCAGTCTTCATGCATTTTCCCCTGCAGCCCTTGCTGGAACTTGAAAATCAACTCACCTTCTCCACAGTTTTCTATTACCTATGGAATTGCATTTTTGTGTGATAGATATTCAATATTAATCTGCTTAAAATAACTTCTGTTATGCTTGCATAACTATAAAATGAAGGAAACTTTGCCTTGTGGTTTTGGTATATAACAAATGCATTTAATGAAACTAATTTTACTTTTATCTAGCAGGAGAAGGTCCAGGTTAAGTAACTGAGAGATTGCATTAATTCCAGCTGAGTTAATGAAGCTGATGTGTTAGTTAGCAGAAAATTACTGTTAATTACTAAGGGTCAACCTCTGAATACAAAAAAAAAGGAAATACATACAATAAAAACCTGTTCAGAACTAGGATGGTGTGAAATGCAGTTTGCAGTACTAAAAAAACAGCATTGAACTCTGAGAAACAGACATCCAAACCCTTGCTCTCTGGTTGCATCTCTTTTGACAGATCAGAAGTCTACATCAGGTCCACTGAATCCATAAATATAAAATATTACTTGCTCCAATATCATTTTAGTCTGTAGTGTTGCAAGACTTCCTATTTAGACGGATTCCTGAGACTGGCTGAACCTTATGGAGTGACTGTCTGTTTTTTCTTTTTCCTTCTTATCCCCTGCTGCACAGGTACTTTTCACAGCTGCAAGAGCATTAGCTTCTGTACACTTTGGATTTATATCTTTGAACAGAAGGGAGAGAGGACGGAGTGTGATTTCAGCCATCTGAAAGGTTTTTACCCCAAGTCATCTATCTACATTCTTTCTATTGCAAGAAAGACAGAAATGCACTGTCTTCTGGTAACATCTGATGATTTTAAGGTACGTCTTAGGATCTGGTAAATCTTCAGAATAGTTTGCCTAATATATATATATATATTTTAAAATGCAATAGATGCTTTTGCCTGTAGACATGTTATATACAACCACAGTAAACTCCACCAATGTGAGAGACATCGCTATTGCTAGACTGCAAAAGGCAGAATTCTCTCTTGTTCAGGAAGGGAAAAGGTAGCTGAAATCTATTTAGTTGTAAGCATACAAGAGTAAGGTAATATTTGGCAACTGATAAATTAAACTTCAGATCTTGCTAGGTAAAAAGAAACAGGGAAAAATCTGTCTGTGGAGCAAGGCCCTTTCTACAGCTGAAAGCTACAGAAACAAAAGGGCAAACACTGTGACGCGATTTAGCCCTCTTGGGTGAGCAGGTGCAGGTGAGACTGTAAAAATGCAAATGATCTCCTCCACAAAGAACAAGGGAGAAGAAAGCACCACAAATAAGAAAGATTTTTAAACTACACTGTCTGAAATGTTAACAGAACTTACATGGATATTAAAAGAACTACCCATACATTTAGTTATTTCTGCTTTTAATTGCTTCTGAGCTTTAAAAGAACTGCAAGGGTGCTGCTTAATACACAGCAGATAAAGAAGGAGTGTATCAAACTACAAAGTGTAATGGTTATCAATTATACTGACTGAAAAGAGGAAACAGAATGAAAGGAAGTCTGCATTGATTGAATACTACAAAGACACATTGCTGGCTCCAGTTAATGGAGTTATTTAGGAAACTTTGGGTTCTACTCCCAAATGTAACTTCTCATAATTAATTTATTGTATTGTATTGCTTCTGCAACCCATTAAGAAAGAATGTTGTGACGTGGAAACCTACATTCTTGGCTCTTAAATGATGACTGCAATGCTATTCGTAACCACAATGGAATTTGTTTGGAAATTATATGAGATAGAAATAAGGATAAATATAAAACAATGTTGTACAAGTAATTTTAATACAAAAATAGAAAGATAGAAAAATGCTATTGAAAAGCTTTTCTGTCTCTTTGCCCAAAGAAGGCATAATAACTTGTGGGGGCAATCATGGAAATTTTTTATATCTGCATGTGACTGAATGTTCTAAGCTAGACATGTAAAGCAGTTTATACATACATTGTGTACTGACATGTATAATTAGTTTATTGCAGGTCATATGCTAAAGCAAGTAGTGAAGGTGGAGGAAAGCATATTCATTCAAACACCAGCTCAAGGTACATTCTAAGATTCAAAAATATTTTTTAATAAAAATAATCTTTTTATTCCCTGTACTCTGGTATATTCTGCAGATTCTGCTAAGCTAGAATCTCTCCAGTCAGTGAAGTCAACAGAAGTCTTTCTTTAAACATCTCAGAACCCAGAAGTCAAGATTTCAAGAACTATATCTGGATCTTCACAACATTTGAAATTACTATGTAGAAAAATATGTGGATTAAGAGTCCTGAAAGTGCTCCAAACTCATCAAATTCATAAATTCAGGAATTACTTGAAGCACAGACTTATTATGAAGATGATTTTAGAATAGAACTGAGTAAAGTAAAACACATATTTCACTCTTGTTTAGTGTGTCACTATGAAGAGAAGTAGCTTCCAGTGTAGTACCAGTTGGTAATTAATACAGAATGTATGTAGAGATGCTGATGAATTTGTTCTTAATTTTCTTAAGCAGAGAAACAAAGTGATTCAAAGCTGTCAAAAGGAGGAATTGTTTAACTTCTTCACACATTCATTTTTGACATCAGTAATGGACGAACACACAGAAGTACATTTCATGATTAAACATTCTTGTCTAAACACAGGAGGCAGAATAATTTTTCTGACTAACAGTACAATGCCTTTTTGACGCAGTTCAGTTATTTATGTCACCCATTTGATAGCATGCTTTTTTTCACACAGATTTATATTCCTCCACAGAAGATAGGCTGTATCTTATGGCTGTAATGATGGCAGGCTTTTTCCTCTCAACCCTGTGCTGAGCTGAGCTATCGTGGCCCAAGCAGGTTTGTCTGTGCTGTGCTTTCTGGAAGGCTGCTGGGATCTCTAGTGCTCCAGGGGCCATGCTTACCCACACGGAGCAGGCCAGAAGACAGACACTGTGTCCTGTCACGGGATGCTCTTGACACTACGGATCATGCCTGCTTTGGTCTGATCCCAGGGACTGGCATTAAACAACCCACACTGGGCTGCACCACAGGCTCAGAGAGGTGGCAGGGAAAATGAAGACAGTCCCTGCTCATTACAGAGATGTGATGATGTCGTGCATGTCTGTAATTGGTGACCTAGGGGCTGACATCCTCCATAATGACAAAGCAGCTGATGGAGGCTGCTGTCTGGAATCACCAGCCCAGCAGTGTCTTGACAAGCTGGACACCATGTGAATGCCATCAGGGACATGGGGGACGTAACGAGGACCTGTGGAGCAGGTATTCCTGACAAGCTGCCCTCCTAGAAACATTCACAATATGTAGGGAATGGTCTAAATGTGCACTGTAAATAGGAGGCTCGGACTGCTCTCCAGTGTGTTGTGCAGGGTAGGGATGACAACCCCACTCCCCTCACCAGGTTCAAGTACAGCTTCATAATCTCGTCTAACATAAAAAGCCAGCAGAATGTGTGGGTTTCTTCCCATTGCTGATCATGCTAAAATATGAAACTTCCTGAGTAAGTTTCAAACTGATTAAAATACTATCAGACTACCTTATGTGTGTTTTCCTTAAATTCTAGATATATTACAGTTAATATATCCAGTGCCAATAACAATATTTTATTAATTTTTTGCATCAGTAAATATATTCACGTGAGGGATTAGTGTGCAACAGTGTATCTGAAGTTTATTGGAAGTAACACTTTGAAAGAAGAGCTTTACTGCAGAAATACTGATGTATTTTTATATTAGTAATTTTTTTTTCATGAGGACAACTGGACCCTAGGGAGTATTCAGTGTTTATGATATAGTTCTAACAATGACAGATTTATGGTGCAAGTCTAATTAGTATCTGCCAGTTTCTATGGGACAAAGACTGACTCCATAATATGAGGGCAGAACTTGAAACTAGCCGTCAAAATCAAGCTTTTCCAAGAAATGCAGCTCTGATCTAAAAGCATCTGAAATGGACAGGATATATCTGGCTATTTAAACATTGTACCAAGACTAAAAATTTTAAAAATTCTTGCGTGGGAAGCTGAAGTGTCGTTCACTTCCATTATCACACCAAGACAGATTTTGTAAAGGTACTTAATAACCTGAAAATGTCAGTAGATACCTAGTGGCATTTTGACAAGTTTTGCCCCTAGCTGGCCAAATGTCTCTGAGTTGGTCCTTAGCTGTGCACTTTAGCTTTTAAATGAGGACTTTCATGTAGTTCCACACGCAATTTTTCAGTGACAGTGCTGTTTTAAATGGGTTTCTTTCCTCCACCTTCTTTCCAAGAACTCGTTTCCAAAGCCAGAATATAACCAAGGAAAATTAGAATTGTTCTTTTTATAAGCTATAAAGTTTCTAAGTCAGCTGGTTTGGATTTTATGTTGAGCCTGATTTGGTTGACAGCCCAGCCCCACAAACAGATGCGCTGGGGTCTCTGGGGGAGCAGCATCCTGAAGCAGCCATGGCAGGTGGGAAAGGCCAGCAGTATCTTGAAACTGTTTCAGAATATGAACCTTTGTCTTTAGGCCTTGTTTACTTTCCAAGATGTGTCCTAAAGCTCTGCTGGTTGTTGCATAAAAGCTCTCTATTCATCTTGGGACATGAGAGTGTTTCTATGCGTTCGTGGAAAAGAAAGATTGAGGATGCAGTAAGGACACTTTCAGAGGTATTTCATCTGGAGTAGAGGCAATACATTTTTTTCTAAATTATATACTGTGATTTCCTTTTCAGTGCAGTACTTAATTGCAGCATGGCTGTCTATATTTTCTAATATCCATAGAAGTATGGATAATTAGTGCACATGGAGGGATGCACATCAAACTTATAGCACAAGGTAATTTTTCAGTAAATCGTTGTGTCATTCTGTAAATCATTCGGTATATTTAGTACAGTTTTCATTTAAGCTTGGAAAGATGTAGACTTCTATAACATTAGGATTGAACAAGACTTGAGAAAAAGCATTGCAAAACCTAACATGTATGCAACAATGTATCATTAAGGAAAGATAATCAATGCTAGTTTAACCTATTATCACTGATGCTAAGTGGGTAATTCAACAAAAGTTGTTTTCTTGCTATTTAAGAGAAGAAATTTTGATTAAAAAAGCAATAGATTAAATGGTTAAAGTGATGATTAAAGCAATGCAAATAAGAAACCTGTTTTAGTTTATGAAACTCTTATTCCTTCTTGCAATTTCTTCTGTTTACATCCTCAGGAAATTAGAGTGACTGCATTGGTTTTGTATTTAGACTTTCCAGGCTCACTAGTCATTGCACTGGTCATATCAGTCAGTTTGTGCAAGGACATAACTGGGTGGGGTGCATCACAGAGATAAAACATCAGATTTAAGAGAATGAAAAATAACCTGCAGCCTGAGGGACTCCCAAAGATGTAATTTCAGATGAACCACCCTCTGAAAATAAAATTAAAATAAAAATTTGAGGTGTACAATGAAGACGACAGGATAATATTTTTTTTTTCAGCTGTAGCTGGTACTAAATTTCTGAAAGCATGTGTAGCAACATGTTAGATTCCAATCACTTTTAATTCTTTTGATGTGCAAGGAAACTGGTGTGTGTTTGGAATGAAGAAATAGGTTGATCCTTTATAAAGGAATTTAAGATTCTAAGGTGACCCATGCACAAGGTCATTGAGTTGGTTTGTTTTTAAATAGACTTTGTTTAAATCAATGCAATCCCCCACTCAGACACTTCAAACAAGTTACACTACGTAATTCTAAGCATATAATTTTGGCCCCTAAGCTGGATAGTCAAAATAAAGCAATGTGAATCTCCCTTAAATCCTTTTGATTTAGGTTGTATTCATTTAAAAAAACTTCGATCAAGGGTAAACTATATTATTTTTTAAATTATTTAATTATGCAAAAAGCATTTTTGTGTGTAAGTTTTTGTAAATATTGGCCTCTCTAGAGTAATAAGTTACACTCATAGTAGTGAACTAGGTAGGGCTGCGGCACAGGCATGGATGCTGTCCTGTTATCACCGCTGTGATTTAGCGCTGCTGAGCCTGGCTCTGCCCAGGCTGCTGCCAACCATGCTGGCAATGCCTGGGCATGGTTTACGTGGTAGCTCAGACTAGTGGGCAGTATTGAGGAAGCTAACCCATTTCAGGGCAAAAAACCAGATTTGTCTGTATTGATACAAGCAGTGCCACTCAACTTGTCTGCAGTGCCAGGAAGTTATGGCCTCTTCTTTTTTAACTAGCACAGAACGAAGAGGTATTCCTATCTCCTCACAATTTTCCTCTTCCTCCTTTCAAAATCAGGCACTAATCCAGAACAATTCCTGAGCTTTTCTCTGAATATGGTGATGTTGTACCATTTAAATACTGGAACTTTACATTTACTTTTGTATGTTTAGTAATGTAGTTACATTACTTGATTATTTTTGTATTAGTATAATGGTTCAAACAAGGCAATAAACGATGCCAAGACAATTATTTTAATATAAGTGAAACTGTAGCTCTGATGAAAGCAGAGAGGACTGTATTTCTTTGTGTATATCATTACAGTTAAAGCAATGCAAGATGCACTGTGTATATTACACTGGAAAATGATGAGGCAGCAGGGTGGTAGGGATTGGGAGTTGTAAAATGATATAAACACAATTGTTGGCTAATAGATGATTCTACCTCCTCCCCATACCTCGGACAGTGAATCCTGATCTACCTGAATGCATTTTTGTAACTGAAACTCCTACATTCTTTTCTTCTGTTTACTCTTCAGCACCAGACATAGTGGTTTTGTCGTCAGACTGGAAATACTCATCCTTCACCATCCATCAGAAGCTCAAAATAATTTAAAAATAATTTTAAAAAAATAAATTGTCAATAAATGTTCAGCTCTCTTAGTAGCTATGCGGCACAACTGGTATTACTATCCTGTCAACAAAATTCATCCGCAATTTCACTGAATTCAGATATACCTGAAGGCTTATCTTCAGCATATTTTTAGCTGAATAGATATATTGCTGCATAAATGTTGTGAAGCTTAAGACGCATAAAATTTAGGAAGAGGTTTTCAAAAGCAAATAACTTTGTACCTTTGTCCAAATTTTCTTGGAAAACAAAACTGTAGTCATAAAATACTTAACTATCCATATTTTATAGAATCTGAAAGCAGTGTTCATTATAATATCACATATATTTTCCCATTCATCTCATATATCAGAATTCCAGGAATTATTCATGTAAGGAACAAATACATTTTCTGGGGAAAATCCTGTGAATTTAGGCTCTTCACAGGACATAAAATCCATTAGGAGGTTGTAAGGGACTGGCAGGGAGAGCAGCTGATTTTAAGAACAGTGTGACAGAAAGCTTTTAATTTTCTGGTCCTCATCAGAAGGGTTAATTGTTTTCAAAGACAACTTTCCTGCCTCATGACAGACATCTGTGGGTCCCTTGGCTGACACAATGTACTGACTCCCAGCAGCTTCATTGTCAGTGCTGTGTAGTCCCACCCTGTAACTTCAGGCTATCAGTGGGATTTCTAAGTTTAGAAAATAAATGGTGGACATTTAGATACTGCAGTGATTCATTTGAGTTTTCCTTTAAAAGGTACTACACATATTTGCTATGTGTGGATATTAAACTCCCATAGTCTACAACCTCATTTACATGTGTATCATATGCATATGCATGCATACATGGCATACGCATGTATAAGGTGTGCATGCATATAAGCTTGGCAAGCCCTCAAACTTAGGAAGGAGTGATGATGTAAATCAGGCAGAATGCAAGCTTAGGAGCATATAGAGGGATGTACAATTGTAATTCCTTGTAGTAATGACGGTAAATTTAGCCTCCAAAGTTGCTAAGTTAAAAGATTATTTTAAACTTTTTATTAATACAGGGTTTTTTTTTTCACGTCACTAGTATATATATTAGCATATATACTTCAGAAATACATCTTCCAGTGTGCATGACATATGTGTCTTTGTCAATATATTAAGGCCTTATTGGTGTCTGTACATACTTAGAATCATTTACTTAATAGACTTGCTGCTTTGCTCTACACAATGTCTAAAAATAGAAATAACAAGTACATAACTTTAAAAATGTGTAATTTGGAAACACCTTATAATAGGAAATTGACTGGGTTTTGTGTTGATGTACAATATAACAAAAAGCAACATAATTCTCTGTGACCAAAAAGATTATTCCAGGCATGGAAAAAGACATTAAATAAATGATCTTAAACACATTTCATTTTACCTGAACATCTTCTAAACCATAAATGAAATAATCTAAATCAGAATAGGCATTTAAAACATTTCTGAAACAAATTTAATATATGTGAATGAAGATAGACAAGGGGATGGAATCTACACAGAAGTCTGTAATTTTGTTAAATTAATGTAAGAGGGATTTTTCATTTAAGTACAGAAAGTTCAGAAAATTGGACCATTTTGAAAGAGGATTGTAATAATTGTCTCTGGGGACCAATTATCTTCAACATACCAATAAGATTCCCCTCAATCTTGAAGTCTTTTACATTGGACAAGGCTGAGGTACTAAAAGGGTAGTTTTATCCATCAGGTCCTTAGGTTTTCCACTTCTCACTGTCACTGTGAAACTACACTTCCTTAATTTCCTAGCACCTCTACTATGAAGCTACCCAACGTCTACCTGGAAATTCTGAGAACAGTAAAGAAGCCTACTATACCTCTGCCAGTTTTGCAGTAACCAAAAAAATTGTTTCCTGACTCCTCAAGTATTTAATGATTTCTTTTCGATGCAGGATTCTTTTTTTTCAGAATAATATTTCCTTTATTTTACTGAACATGTTTAATATGAAATAAATAATTAAAATAAAATCACATGTCAAATTGTATAGCCCTTACAGACATGCATACGCCATGTATAATATACTAATTGTATGTACCTGTCTCGATAAAAATGATGAACTATGTTGTTTTAGACATTAAATAAGAAAGTATTAATGAGATTGCGCCAGCAATGCAGCTCCATATTACTCTGTCAACTATGTCATTACCTATTGACGTGTGGTTGGGTTAATAAAAAGAAAAAATGCCTGGAACTGGTTAATTATGATAAGGTTTTATCTGCTTATGACTTCTAGATAGCTGCATTACCCTTCCAGATAATATTCCTCTGACATATTAATAAAGTCCTGACTATTTCACTAGTGTTAATTAAAGCTAAATCTTTACCTGAAATTCTCAGTAACTATTGAACTTACATGTAAATTACTTCAGATCTTTAAGGAGAAAACTTGTAATTTTCATCAGTATTCATTTCAGCTGTGTTGGAATGGTGCCTTCAGCTGTTCCTGCAGGCATGGTAAGGCAATTTCGTCATGCACAGGATTCAAACTGCATTGAAATGAAGTAACGGCTATCTCAGAACC
This sequence comes from Ibycter americanus, assembly GCA_035590275.1. Classification (NCBI taxonomy): domain Eukaryota; kingdom Metazoa; phylum Chordata; class Aves; order Falconiformes; family Falconidae; genus Ibycter; species Ibycter americanus. Next base: position 40,222,920 of record JAVJGI010000060.1, on the reverse strand, counting down.
TGCTATTTATGGTTTTCATTTTTGTCACAGATTCTGGGATTGTTTGATCCCACATGTGCATAGGCACACAGATATCTATCCACACCATTAACAAGGTTTCTGCAGTATCCTTTAAAGAATGATGGGGACAAGACTTATGTTAGAAATACTATTTAAAACTTACTGATGCCACATCTTCTACATTTTTAGAACTTCCTCTTGACCTATAAGAAGGTAAATTTTCTGTCATTTAACATTAGCCAAGTCATCCTGTCACCAGAAGACTATTTGCATTACTGACTCTTCTGCTTTAGCCCCATGTGCCCATAGGCAATTAAATTCCTAAATTATGATTAGCTAAATGCATTCTCCATTGGACCTTCTTCATTACTGTGATGAAGCTTTCATGTCATATGACAATTAGGCATAAAGCAAAATGCAGACATTTAAAGAATAAGCTGCTGTGACATAGCCTCAAAGCCACCATCAATGGATCTCTCAAGATGATTTGAAATTTGATTGCATTTAATACAAATAGTATGTATATGATCATTAAAACAGATTTTTGAAATATGTGGTAGGATGTTCATACTTCATCCAGACCAAACTGAATCCAATTAGTTTTCCAGTAGTTTGAAAAACAGAAAAAATGTTGCAGTGAAGCAGAAAAACACATCCACAGGGCAATGTGTCTTACATACCTTAGGACAGGATGAATTGTCCTTTAGAAGTGGCTATTCCTCTCCATTTACTATGTAGGAGACTAGGAAACTTAGTTATATGATTATTTTTTTAAAATTATAATTGTACTTTCACATGGTTATCATTAGGGAAGGTGAATCCCAGTTTAGGATGTTATAAAGGAATTTAGGAGACAGTAAAATTTAGACGGGAAGAAATTTCATCCAAAGTTCAATGGTTACTCAGAAAGTTATGAAACCGAGCTATAGTTAGTATTTATTTTGCATTTTGTCCTGCATCTGCAGTATTTGTATCACAGCACATAAGGGACACAAAATACCGTTCGCATTTGTTTTAAGTGACTGAACAGCTCTTTCTTGGTTTCCCTATGATATGTACTTGAAAAATTCTAGGAAAAGGTAATACCGTTAGTTTCACCCTTGTAAGTATAATTTTCTTTTAATCACCGGACAAAGATCTCTTGATCTTAGACTTCAAACTAGAAAGCTCAGGAATTAGGGCTTTTTCATCCCAGAACTTGCAGGATTTTGCATTAGGCAGATTTGCTGACAGGCTGCTAAAATGAGTGTGTGTATCAAATGGCAACAGCTCGGGACAAGCTAAGAAACTTGTATAGCAGACATACTTCTTCAGATCTAGATTGTGTCTAACCAAAAGTCTTTGCTCAACTGTCATCATCATGTCTACCAAAATGCCTACTGACATGGCTTGGGAAAACTGTTCATAAGCAATTTGTTAAAGACAGGTACAGTTTATAATCCTAGACTAAACTCTTAATGAAACAGCAGTGGCTCTTACGAGAGGTAAAACGGATATTTTAAAATAAGATCCTCAAAACATCTTAATGAAACTGAAATACACTTTGTGCCACTATAGTAAAGTATATTTGCAAAAAAAGGTCTCACTATTTTTCCCTCCAGACTGAAAACTTACAGAGCAATATCTTATTCAATCACAACTATTCTGGTCTCAGCCTTTATGTTAACGTGTTTACTTAACCTTTCTTTACTTAAACAAAACATGCTTCATATTACCGGCAGCTGTAAGGAAGGCTAATTAATTGATTAGTCATGAATTAAAATCTTGTCAATACATAGTTTGGGAATAAAAAATTACAAGCATGGTTTCAAATAATTTATAACATGAGAATTTTTTCTTTGTTTTGAAGTATAGTTTGGAAGTGAAGGAGCTGGGCTGCTTCTTAAATGTTTCTTATTAGTATAACGAAAAACTACTAAGCAAAATCAGAAGCTGCTCTGTGTTTATATGAGTTCTATTTTTATGATTTGCAAAAAGTACAAGCAAAGCTTTGAATAATTGCTCAGTATGGTTCACAGGGATTAAACACATCATCTTCTCACATTAAAAGATCGCAGAAGTGAACATATTACAGGATTAATTTTTTGAGTCACTTTATGATATTTAAAAATGTTTAACTAATATGAAGCAATATTATATTCAGACTTCAAAGGCATTTTTACTTTAGTTACCCAGCCAGGACTAATCCAGTTAAAAAGAGAAATGGAGTAAAGAAAATTGTTAACATCAAGCTAATAGTGATGTGAAATATTTATTAGTATCAAGAGTCGTTGTTTTCTATTTCTCTTTCAGAAAGAGATAATGCAAGTTGAAAGATTTGTAAACAGAGGACAGACAATTAAACGCTCCAGTGCCTGTTTGTGTTTTAATATAAAAACAAACAAACAACAAACAGAATTTTCAGCTTAAAGCAATAACATCTCATCTTAAAATATTATCAACAGAAAACCTGGAACTGAACCAATTTGCTTTAGAAAGGATGTTAAAAGGGAAGCTGGCTGAACTGAAGACAGGTAAGCAGAATGCAGATGTAGTACAACTAGGCAGAAAATGAAAGGCTGGCTTGTTTCTGTGATGCTCTTTCTTCGACAGGTTGCCTGCACTTGGGGAAGTGTATGTGTAAAGCTGACGAAATACGTTGAGAAGTGTACAGCTTTGACATGGAACTTGTGTTGAATTTAGCATTCTTTGTAAGATAACAAAAGATTGACCTTGACAAAAGCATAATGAGATATTTTTAAGCTCTTATCAGCACTTCAGTGCGATGAATTGATCTTCACTATGTTTTTCCAACGATGTTTACATGTGTAAGACAAAAGTGGTCCTAGCTGTTGCAGCAGTTCTGTCACTCTGACAGAACCTAAATGTTTGTCAAAATACAAGAAAGATGCTGAATTCTATAGGGTAAAAGTCTTGTAGATAAATAACAAGCATTAGTCTTCATGTTGTTTACATACATTCTCCCTTATTTTTATAGTACTGTAGAAATGTCTCGTGATACAGATTTTGCAGTTAAAATGCCTTTCAGGGTTGTAGCCATTTTAAATATTCTGTGGTGTGAAATTCTGTCAAAAGTGGGTCAAGCATGAACTGAAGGTTGGTTCAACAGAAGACAAAGGATGCTATCATACAGAAAACAAGAGATTCCTTTCGCATTGTAGCTGCTGCAATGTAGTAATGGGTTTCATCTGCTTCCACAGATATTATATTTTTTTTTTTAGGTAAAAGGGTTCTGTATAGTTAAATGTAAAAATGTTCAATAACACGTCATTAATCACTAAACCCATTAATTTAGGTTCTAGAATGGCAGTTACACTTTTGCATGAATAGTACTTTATAATAGAACTTTATAATTCACAGAAAGTGAGAATGTATGCACGCACAAACATATACACATACATATATATATTCACACACATCTGTGAATATATATGCATAAGCATAATTTGGATACTTGTATTCATGTTCATTTCTATGTGGTATAATTCTCATTCCACTCTTTTTTTTCCACTCTGCTTTTTTCTGTGCATATCAAATCTTCTAATCAGTGTTTTGAATGGGTAAGCTTTGTGGGGACTTTTCTTGAAGATTACTCATCTCTCCGAGTACCTACAGTCTTGACAACTATGTGAAAAGTACATTTAGATGTATGGGATAATTAAAAAGCTGGAAAGCTATAAATAGTCCAAGAGAGATTTATGAAGGGAACCTGGTGACAGGTGAACACAGATATTTGTTGAAAGAAAACAATCATGTAGTTCCTTAATTTAGCAGACTAGTAGCATCAGTATGTGTACTAAGGACATCCATGAGTGGTCCTTACATTAACAAGAATATAACCTGTGCATATATCTGCATAATTATATATAATTACACATACAATAATTATTAATTTACTTTTCATCCTAATAAACTGTATTCTTGAATTACTGGGATATGATTTGTATCCAAAGTGATAGCAGTTCATATTAGGACAACAGAGCAAGAACCCACAACTTACAATGGTATATGCTTCCTGGTACGGTAAACAGAATATACTTACATGCTTTTTCACAGATGGTTTTTTGTACTTAATGCTGCAGATACTGTTATACAATTCTTTACTGATGTAGTACTTAAAACATAGTATGAGTTTTCTGAGTGAGTGGAAAATAATAAGGAAGTCATAAAGGAGGTTGTTGGAAGATGTCCTTCCTCTTTAACTGCAAAGATATATTGGTACAAAGGAGTAAGGTTCAGAGCTGAGGTCTAGCCTGGGGACTTTCACCAAAAATTAGATACATGACATGTATTTATATCTCTTTTCCCAAACTGTGTAGCTTAATCATTGTGGGTTTCGAGATCAGGACACTTTAGGTTTTGATGGCCCTGCTAATTGTACATGACAAATTTCCCCTGTCCCAGGAGATGTGCCTTTCCCTAGACTCAACACAAGAAAGAACAAGTATAGTAACACAGCTGTGGGCACAAAAATATCTTGATATTAATGGAGTGGGAGGGAGGAGGGTGCTGAGCTTGCTTTCCTCCCTTTCCTTCCCTCCCCGGTTCCTGCTGGGCGCATAGCAGGAGGCTGCCTTTTTGGTGGGTGGGAGGGAGGCACTTCTCCTGGTGGGGGTCTTCTGTGTCCTTCCTATCCCTCCCTCCCCTGCCACATTATCGCCCCGTTTACATCTCCAGAGCCCTTCCACAGCTTTTCTCTGGCTCCGTTAATCTGGTAAATAAGGCCTGGGAGTCAGAGCAAAACTGCAGTACTGCAAATATGAGTAGCATATGAGTCTCTTGTGGGAGAGACCAGCAAATGGGCTCATCTGATTCTTTTCACTCCTCGTCTATAATTACTGTGCTCTAGAGGCTGCGGCAACATGCGCTGGTAGTAAGTTTGGGTTTTATAAACTCTAAGCTTCAGGAATCTGCATCCATATTTTTCTCAGTTCTGATGAAGTGCCATAACTACCAGGTGAAGAGACACGGTAAGGATATTTCAGCCCACCTGTAGAGATTCTCACATCAAAGGAAAGAAAGCTTCATTAAGCCAGCAGAAGAAGAGAAAGAGCATGATTCTTTCTACCCAAATGGGAGAGGGAGGTAGGTTTGTCTCCCAGGGCTACCTGCCTGTTTTACATTAATGAGCGGCTCGACATGAGTCCCTGCAGAGCACTGGAAAGGGTGACAGTGGTAGAGTGTAGATAAACTCAATCTCATTGGCTTAAAACATTGCATAAAGAAGATTATAAAATTTATATTAAAAATAAACTTTGAAAGGAAACGAGGAGTCAGAATTGCCAATATTTATGTTATTATTCGACATACCATTTTTTTAGTTAAAGACACTATTTTTCTCTTTGAGAACATAAGTGGATCTTAACAGTGATGATGAGTCGTATTCTGGTATGCAGAAATGAAAGAAAAATTGCTCTTGTCAGTGTCCACTGTATTAAGCTGAGAGAATTTTGCCCTCTGTGTTTTTAATTCAGGATTTAAGCATCAATCAGTTAAAAGTCAAAACATACAGGTACACTGTAAATGAAGAAATACATTTATCCAACAGTTTCAAATGTTTGTATCTCAAGAGAGCTATCTATACTATAGATGCTCAGGAAATTTTCTTTTATTTTGTTAACCTGCAGCTGAAACTGTCATATTCATAAGATGTAGACAGATAATATACAATGAACTATACAGTGAATTTATAAATGAAACTGTATTTGTTCTGATTTTAAAATAAGTTTACATCACCTACATGATTGATGACAGACAAGAATTAGATTTTTATTTATTTGATACGTCTTTTTAAATGTAGTCCTCTTATAAGACTTGTAGACTCTTATAGTCTCTATAGGCCTCTTGTAGACCTGAATTTATATTTGAGGGAACAATGACCCCTACAGCATGTAAATACTGTAAATGCCTGAGAACTCTGATCCTGTAGTATATAAAAATATATATAACAGCCTTTTATCACTTACTTCTTATATCTTTTCCCTCTGGATTAAATATAATCTCTTTGACCCTTGCATCCAGAATTTTTCCACTACTGTTATTATTTTTCTTCTGTTTTTAATTTCATTCATTATTATTTCTGAGTTACAATTACCAGAACTGAACACTGAATTAGAAAAAATCATTAAGTACTTTTGGTTTTGTTTTTGTTTAATACATCCAAGAAATTGATATTTTGTGCGTGATTTCACAAAATTACAGATTTGCTGACTGGTTGAGGTTGGAAAAGACCTGTGGAGGGCATCTGGTCCAGCCCCCCTGCTCAAGCAGGGTCACCTAGGACCAGTTGCCCAGGACCATGTCTTTTGGGTATCTCCAAGGATGGAGACTCCACAACCCCTCTGGGCAGCCTGCGCTAGTGCTCCAACACTGTCACAGTAAAATGTGTTTCCTGATGTTCAGAGGGAATCTCCTGTGTTTCAGTTTGTGCCCACTGCCTCTGGTTCTGGCGCTGGGTACCACCATTCATTGTCTGTATTCTGTTACAAGTTATTAATGACTATATTTCTGGGCAAAACGTAAATCTACAGACAGGATTTATGCAAGGAAAAAAATCATTATATCAATGCTTGATAAAGCATCAGAGTTCCATAAATTTTCAATGTAATGACAACATATAATACCTTTAATCAATTATTTACATCTGTTGTAAATGGTTATGAAGTAGATTAATTTAAAAAACCAAAAGAGTTTAGAAACATTTTCTGCATCATGATATTAATCCATGTTAGAGTTAGTAACAACTGTGCACTTAAGAGCAATTTTACTTTTGAGATTTGAGGTTTTCTAATGCTACATTTCACATAATTACAACATATCTGTCATATTCTTTAACCTATTAATTAGAAAGATATACTTTCAATCTTAATTTAGTTTTAACCAAGAGTATTCCCTGTGGAATATTGTATAATTTTTTGGTTTGTCTCCAAAAAATTTTGAGTTACAGATACAAAAAAATGTTCTTAGAGGACATGCAGACTCCAGTATAAAGACTTCAAGTCTACTGAGAGAAGATTTGCCTTTATTTTAGCTATCATTTTATAAACTGCAGTGTAGAAAACTACTGACTTCAGTTTCTATGCCAAAGCTCCTTTGGTGTTTTAGGAGCTCAGGGTAGTAATGCTATAGGGTGACATCCAAGCACAGATGTCCAAGTAAATGGGCAGTCATAAAATCTTTAAAGAGCAGTCAGTGATAGAAGCAAGGACTTCTTGCTTTTATATTACATTCTTCTGCAGCGCCCAGAACTATTGCTTTACAGTAGTACTACAATGGTTACCTAAACTGCTAACATTAATTTCTGCTCATAAATATAGCTATTACACATGGAACTCTTTCTTAAAAAAGGTTATTAAGAGTAGAGAATAAAACACTCAAAAGTGATGAAATGTCAGATACATTTAGCGATGGAGCAAAGCAATACTTATTAGTAGCTTAACTGAAGTAACTGGAATGAACAGGCAATGTTTTATGCACACAAACCTGTGACTGAAAGAACGTCAGGCAACCTCAAGGTAAGCAAATTAAGAACCTGTGCAAGAATGAAGAGTTAGCATAATGTCAGGGTGAAAACAAATGATGTATCACACAACTTACATGACTCTTGAATTCACAGTTTTAAGCACTGAGCAGTTATATAAGTTTTTGTTTCCAGCCTAAGCGTTTGAAGCAAATTAGTAGAAATTAAATATTATCTATTAATAAACCATATGTCCTGCTATCTGGACTTGTTTGTATGTCTGCTTCATAACTTATTTAGAAGTAAAATGTAAAAGAAATGAAAGAAGTTTCATGGTTCATTTAAAGCATGGAGCCAAATATTCCATTTTCTCTAAAAAACTATAAAATAGGCAAATCTTAGCTCATATGAATGCATGGAAGTAAGCATAATCTGCATGGGATGAAAATTTAGTAAATTAGACACGTGGAACTCCAAATTCATGGTTTTTTAATACAATGCTTGGATTTGATTCCTGAGCCATCCTATTCTGTTCAATAATTTCCCTGATTTTTCACTTGATTGTATGAAAAAAGCTTCAGAATACTGTGTTTTGTTTAACTGAGGTTTTACAGACCCATTCTGAATCTCACCATAGCACTCATGTTTAAAAATGCACTTTTATCCGAGGCAAACCTTAATATTTCTGCAGAGGACAAATAGTCTTGTTAATAAAATGCCTTACATCCCACAGAATTTTATTTTCCATTTTATTTTATTTGTCTCGAACCTATGCTTTTCTCAGCTGTCAGGAAGTAAGAATTTTCCTTGTTCCTAATCCATCCATTTCATTTATCTGGTTACCTTTTGCTTTTCATTTTGTGTGTTTGGAGCAATGTTGCGTAAGCCAGCTGTTCATCCTTCAGTGGATTTTTTAGAGCTTGTGTCTGTTTCCAATGTTACTGGCTTGACAGATGTCTATGGCTCATATTAAGATTAAATTAGCTTCCTGAGACAGTCTATACCTCAAACAACCATTTTGGTTTTTTCCACTCCGCTGTGCCACTACAAGCCTGTCTTTTACTAAAGAGAAATGCAATTTTCCATTTCCAGATGTTAGTTCTACATTTTCAGCTATACAGACATCCATCCACTGTTTCCCATGCCTTTAGTTTTAAACAGGAAAAAATCTTGACAATGCAGCACATTTCCCAGATAGCATATTGGCTTCTGTAAAGCCTTGCGCATACATTAATGAGGGGAAAGTCCTGCCTGGGGTGTTGAACATTGGTCCTGGGCCTGCTACTGATGTCTTATTCTCATTTTACTGTTTTATGAATCACCACTCTTTCTTTTGTTTGCACCAGGTCATAACAAGCAGTGATGCACTCACCATACTGTGGGATTACAGTAGTGAAGAGACAGAGCTCATATTTTACTTATTTGTGTGCACATCTTCATTTAGGCAATGTTTATTCTATTAAAGGAGACTACTAGCAGTCTGAAGTCCCTTCAGCAAGCCCAGCTGTACTCTTTTGCAGATGTCTATAATAAAGCCAGGCAGCTGAGTAATTTTGCAGAGGACCAGCTTAATCCTAGCATTGTTTCCCTAGGGATGCAGCATATTTACCCCATTACAGAGCTGTAGAAGCTGGTTTTGGAAATCATTATGACAGTTTATGCTACTTCCTCACCAAACTGAACGTGAAGAAAAAAGACATCTCTTTTTCAGGGCATATTGTAGATGTAGATCTAGTAAAAGGTCTAGAAAGTGCCACTCTTCATTTACTGCACTTGGTTTCTGTTTTATAGAATTTGGTTTCTGTTTCTTTTTCTTTTGTTTTTAGATATTTAAGCATCTGCAAATTTCTAGAGGTTCAAAAGCTGATATGTTCTTTAAAAATTTGCGTAGCTGCTTACAGACAGGCTTCCAATTCTGTGGAAAATCAGGAAAAATCTGCAATTTCCTTTCAGGACAGTTTGAGCTAGCTATACATTCATGTCTACATTCAGCTTTTAGCTATATCTTTGTCCAGTTTCTATATTTAGCAGGAAACATATTACAGGAAAGGTAGCTTTAAGATTAAATACCAAGACTGAAAAGAAACTTTTTTTACTCCCACTCTCCACTTCCATCCTCTGAATGTGATAACTGGGACTCATTCTGCTAGACAGCCTGTTAGGTTGGAGATGCAGTGTAATTGTTCTTCCCAACGTCCCTTTTGCAAATCTCATATTAAGGCACATGCCATAATTTAGGAAGTTTTTACAAAAGGAGCTGCAACACTGAATGTGAGACTTGTTCATCACAGGATAGCCTCTCACTGCTGTCCTAGAATAACTCCTGGGCTCTTGATTGCCAATATCCAAAACAGTCAGGGGCTAAGAGCATAGCTGAAAACTGTCATATATCTTCTTCAGCCTTGACAGTGAGGTCTGTGACATGTCATTATGCATGGCAACATGGGGCTTTACCTTGGTCCTGCTGCTGTGGTGTGGGCAGTCTGTATGGCTGCTTATCCACCTTTCCATGAGTGTTACTGAGAAGCAGTTGGCATAACTCTGACTGACTGACAAATGTCTCACTGATTTTTCTTGACTCATGTCTACTGAATGATGTCTTTAGTGAATATATGCAATTTTGGAACTTGCAATAAATTGCGGACAACCTCTCTCTCTTGCAAGAAACTTGCCCCCTGGGTATGGCTCCAAGCTCTATATGAAATACTGACAGCTTGCAAGCAATTTGTTTTCCAGCTCAGAACTTCTGTAGAAGAGTCTTGTTTCTGTCAGTGTAAACATACGTATATTTACACATTCAAGACATTCAGTCTATATAGCATTGTATCTTATAACTAGTGGAAGAAAAACTCTACAGGATTCCTCAGTGGCTGCAAGTTTATAATACATCTAGCTCAGATATGATATGACAGATGTTCAGAATACGCTTACTTGTTCGACATTTTAAGACGATTAAGCTGAATTTGGTTTAGACTCTAATACTTTAAATTAGCCATGGAGTTTACAGACTGCCCTAATTTTCAGTTTTGTACAGAGATTCAAAGCAGAAATCCACGTATTTTCAAAATATGAATAACTTATATATTGATGCTACTTTTCTGTATTCTATTGAGCTAATATTATATAAAATATTAGAAAGACCATGAGATTATTTATTTTCAGTGGGAATGAAGCAATGAAGTAGATATTTTGCCTATGACATGTGGCTGGCATGATTTTTATTTCTATTTTATTCCTTTTGTGCATATACATGGATATCGTGTGTAGTCTTGGGACTGTTTCTTTGTGTTGGAATGGGACTGTTCCATTACTTGGAATCATAGAATTACGGAATGGTTTGGGTTTAAAGGGACCTTTAGAGGTCGTCTAGTCCGACTCCTCCGCCATGGGCAGGGACACATTCCACTGGATCACATTGCTCAAATCCTCATCCAACCTGGCCTTGAACACTTCCAGCATTTGGCTTCCGTAACTTCTCTGGGCAACGCGTTCTGTTGTCTCACCACCCTCACAGCAAAGAATTTCTTCTTATATCTAGCCTAAATCTACTCTCTTTCAGTTTAAAACCAATGCCACTCTTCCTGTCACTGCAGTCCATGATAAAGAGTCCCTTCTCACCTTTCCTGTGGGCCCCTTTAGGTACCAGAAGCTGCTATTAGGTCACCTTGGAGCCTTCTCCAGGCTGAACAACCCCAACTCTCTCAGCGTGTCCTCTTACATCAGGTGCTCCAGCCCTCTGGTCATCTTCGTGGCCCTCCTCTGGACCCACTCGGGCAGGTCCGTGACTTTCTTATGTTGGGGCCCCCAGAGCAGAACACAGTACTCTGGGTGGGGTCTCATCAGAGCAGAACAGAGGGTGAGAATCACCTCCCTTGTGCTGGTCATGCTTCTTTTGATGCAGCTGATGGATTTACTTGTATTCTTTTGAAATTATAGAATATTTTGTTCTGTAAGGGATCAGTGCAGGTCGTCTAGTTCTACCTTCTCCTCAGTGCAGCTCCAGTCAGATCAGGTTGCTCAGTGCTTTGTTCACCTGAAGTTGAATATACCCAAGGATCAAATCACCACAACCTCACTGAGCGACCTGGCTGATCACTCCCATAGTAAAACAGTTTTTCCTTATATTTAAGAGAATTTCATATGTTGCAACTTGTGTGTTTTGCCTCTTACCCTACCACTGTGTTACCTTTGAGAAGAATTTGACTCTTGTCTTCTCTACCCTCTACCATTAAGCGGGGTACCAACCCCTTTACCCTTCTCTTGTTAAGGCTGAAGAGACCCAGCCCTCTCAGCCTCTCACTGCACTTCGTGTGCTCCAGCCCCTCACCATCCTGGCAGCCCTTGACTGGACAGGCTCCGTCCTGCCAGTGTCCTTTTTGTAGGGAGGAGACCTAAACTGTACGCAGCACTCCAGGCGGGTGTCACAAGTGATGGATAAAAAAGAAGGGTGGTTGCCCCGGAACTCCTGGCTGCAGTCCTGCCAACGCAGCCCAAGGGGAAATTCTTTGCTGCCAGGGCACAAGGCTGGCTCAGTTTACAACTGTTTTGAAATGAAAATCTTGGTAAATCTTCTAAGAAAAATGTGTATTGCTTACGCTTCTTAAGCAATCATAGTACAATATTCGAAGAAAAATTCTCACGTGAAATCACAGCTGCTCACATCACAGGTACGATGTGCAGCGTTGGGTGCTGGCACTGGGTCACAGCAAAATCCCTTTGCCCCCTGGTTCTGCTTGGGAGCGTCTGTTTGCAGAACACGTCCAGATCAGGGACATCGCTGCGCGGGCAGTGTCTGAGCACGTGATGCCTGCAGTCAGCCTGGGTCGGTGGGTACCCTGCCGCGGGGTCGCAGCGCAGCGCGTTCCGCGGTGCCCTCGTCAGGAGCAGGCAGCCTGCACTCACACGGCGCGCTGCCAGGCAATAGCGGCTTTGCTATTTGTATACTTTGTCTTTTTGCTAAATGCCCAGTCCGGAGTTCAAAAATATATGTGAAATTCGTGATATCCATAAAGATTACGCTCTGTAGTAAGAGGACACCTATACATAATTTATAAATAGTTAATAAATTATTAATACTAGCTATAAGAGCACAGCATGGGCTGAGCTGTTAAGGAATTTTGCTCTGGTTTCAGAGGCCTCATCTTGAGTCGCTCTCTGGGCTTCTGCTACGGGCCAAACAACTACTTAATCTGAAATTTGGTTCACAGTCATTTCATTCAGGTACTCAAAAGCTGTTATAGAGGCGATACTGGCTGCAAGAGCTGCAGCTACAAGACAGCATTATCTACATGGACCAACAAAGCTCAGGTGGATCTTTGGTTTTTGATAAACCGTTTGCATTGGATTACTTAAAGCATACCAGTACAATGAGTTAAAGACCTTTACAGGCTGAGCTTCAAAGATCTATAATAAATCTGTAATAAGGCTATTTTAATCTGTAGTGTTCTAAGCTACTTAGAAGTAAACACTATTACAATCTAAAAATCATTTTAATACTAATAATTTAATAACCCTTTGTAAAAAGCATTTATAAATCTACACTTAATTTAGTTGTTCTTGGCAGTAGGGTTGAACTGAAAAAATACAGTTATGTTTTTGCTTTAACTTAGTTGCTTTCTTCAGAAAGGTTTTGCTTATGACTATACAGTACTGCTTGGCAAGCTGACTGCAGCTTCTATTAGCATCTATTGATGATGTTATTGAACCTATTTGACTAAACTGATAAAAATACAGATGAAAATAGTAGGCTCTGCCTAATATCCATAAACAGAAAAAATAAATGTGCTATTGATGTAAAACCCAGTGCATATAGCCTTATCAAAATAACAGTTACCTTTAAATAAAACTAACCCCATTACTATTTTAAATCTCTATTACAAGATCATGGCTGTGAAACTAAATATGGTACTGGCTCCCTGTGAATTAAAGTCCATGAACTTGTACTAAGTTCTTTGCTTTCAGAGAACTAGCTGGGTGGTGGTATCTGAATGAAGAATTTTTAGTAATGCTCTTAAACATGTAGCCTTTTTCTGTTTACTGAACACTTTTTTTATTCACAACACTAAATGACAATAACAGTTAACCTACACAATGCACTAGTGAGTGAGCTGGTGGAAGTTACATTTCGCACTGCCAGATGGGGATGTACCCCCTAATTTTGACTACCTAGTTTGAGACTTCTAGGGCCTTTTTTCTTTATTTATTCCCAGATAATTTCGGTCAGACAAAACTCTTTATTTTCAATGATCTCAATGTTAGTTGTGAATTTCTGGAGTGCCTAGAATTCTACAGGTCTTAGTTAAAGGATACACTTTAAACTGTTTTTACCATTATTTCTCAAAGTAGCTTTATAACACTCTCCATACCCAAGAAATATAAATAATACTTTCTAAACTACCTGTAGGGTTAGCTTAAAAACACATCTAATGCATCAAATCGTTGTAGATTAATAAATTTAACCTCTCAGGTCTGACATACTCTTTTTTCAAATGTAGTTTTATTCATTTTTAGATATGTATTTCTGTATACACTAAAATGTATAAGCAATACATAAAAAATTACTTGGAGCAATAGCTGACCTTTTGGAAAACAGCAGAATAATAATAGCTTTAATCCACACTTTAGATCATACTCTTTTCTCCTTTCACTTGTGATCATTGCAAATATACTGCTTACTTGTTTTCAGAAGAGTAATTGTTTCATTATCCATCATTTTTATCATTACTACAAAACTCTGCTGATCTTTAGAAACTGAAAAGATTTTGTACATCCACTATTGTAATTAACTTTTTTTCCTTGCCTGTTAAAACAGTATCCCAGATTATATGCATTCTGGAAGCCAGTGACTGGAAATAATTTATGAGGTAGTTATGCTGGACAGGTGACTGAAAATGAGCTTTCATTGTGATATCATGGCAAAAGCAATTAATGAGATTTTTGGGTTGTAGAGAAACTGTAGAGAAACTGTAGAGGGTTAATTACCATTGATAATATACAGCTGTGGGCTTGCTTCAGGGGAGGTGGGTTGGCTGACGTGGATAATGTACAGCTGTGGCTTGTTCGGGCTAAGTAGCTAAATAGCACTGAGGAGTCTGGAAGAGAAGGAGCACCAGGTGAAGAGAAAGGCAGTGGATGAAGAGGAGCCCTGGAATGTAGGAGAAACAAGGAGACATCCTGAGAAAGTTAGAGAGGAAGAAGGGGGCCTGAATGAGGAGAGGCTGGCTGGAAGAGGAGCCAGAAGAAGGCAGAACATGAATGCAGCAGAGGCAAGAAGCAGGGTGGACTGACCTGGAGAGGCTGAAGAAACTGCACGGACAGTAGATGAACTGTTGAAATCTTGAGTGGGACTGGTGGTGGTGCTGAAGCATGAGAGGGCTGGTATGGGATGATAAAAGTCTTGTTGCAGCTTGATAATTTGGTAGTGCTGTGACATTGGGTGGGGGTTTTCTTCAGATCAGAAAGACCCTCTATCACCTGTACACATGTGTATAGTGAAAAAATATTGAAATAAGTAAAACAAATAAACAATAGCAGTCTCTTTCATCTAGCAGATGAAAGTATCACAAGAGACAGGGTATGAAAGATGAATCAAGCTTGAACTGTTGGAGCAACTATTAGCAATCATTAACCACTGATGCAAACTACTGGGAAAGTGATAACTCCTTATCTCTTCGTGTCTTCAAAACCCATATCAGATGTCTCCCTATAGTGCAGCTAAATATGAGCATTAGGCTCAATATAGGGTAAATGAGAGAAGTGTATTGGTCTGTACTATGGAGGCCAGAACATGTTATTTTCGCTTTTAGTGGCAGGTCTACAAGCCTTAAGCACAGATCAGATTTGCATAAATCAACCAATAGTCCTTCCTGGCCTCTCTAAATTTTTTAACTATATGAAAATTCTTACAAATCTGAGACCATAGATATGCATTCATTTTTTTCAAAGTCACTCATGGTAGCTCAGTTAACAGCCAGGTTTTCAGTGGTAAAATGAGGTACCAGCCAAGGCTGGCACTGGCTGCAACAGAAGAATCGTCAGCCAAAGTGGATGTCACAATTCCAGCTGCTCCAGGGTTCTACTTGTAATGACCAGATCCAAGTGACTCCAAACCTTGTCCATGGCAACTCTGGAATAACAGAAGAAAGGGAAGAAATAATAGTTATGAGAAGCAATCTACATAAAACAAAAGATTATGTAGTACTGCAGTATTTCAGCTAAAGTAAAGGAAATTGATAAAAGGGCAAAGGGAAGAGGTCCGGAAGAAATGGGAACTCAGTAATTGAGTAGACAGAAGTCAGTTAAGGGGAGTGGAGGAAGGCAAACAAGATCTTAATTATCACAAAGTGGGGAGAACAGTGGGGTCTCTATCATGAGACATACTTCCAGCCAGGTGTCCTCTTACTTAGAACAGCTTGCTTTCACCCAGAAGGAGAAAATTGTTTTGTGGCCAAAAAGCTGCAGCATGGGATGAAAGGTCATGCCAGGGGAGGCAATGTAGGCAAGAGAAACAAAAAAGAGTGATGCAAGAGATATAAAAAAAGAACTAGTAAAAAAAATCATGGAAAGCAAGAAAGAGAAAGAATGAAATGAAACAAAGGTGAACATGAGAAATGGAAGAAGAAAAATGATGCAAGGAAATATGGTGAGGAATGGAAAGGAAAGTATGAAAAGCTATTTACTTCTGAAGTTACTAATTTCTCTGCACTTGTAGTTAATTGTAGATGACACAGGAAGTATAGAAAGAAGTATAGATGCAATATGACAAAAAAGAAGTAAAATGAGTTAAAAAAAAGCAGATGGTATAACTGGAAATAATTGCTTAAGGGACCGTTCTGTGGCCAACATACAGATCAGAGTCAGTGGCTACATACTAGCACAGGGTCGATGCTAGTGTATGGCTTGCAGACTGCCTACTGAGAGTGATCCCTGGCCCATTCCAGCTGCTGAGCTGTGGCAAGGGATGGCTCTGGAGAGCACTACCTGGTTTTGGCCAAATTCATGCCAAAGAACTCTCTAGTTACTACTATAAATAGTCCTGGTCCAGTAGGAAGCAATTTTTCCAGGCTTACTTGAATATACTAGCATAGATGAAGACAGTGAGTCCGGGATGATATCTAAATAACAGGAGAAGTGGAGCTGCCCTTAAACCATAGGAGAAAATCTGGCCACTGAGAAAGGGCAGTGCTCTGAAGGTACTGCAGTGGGTGGCTGATGGAGCAATGGAAGGTACAAGGGCAATCAAACACAGCTACAGGCCTCCTGGTACGATTGTGGAGACGTATGGCAATGAAACTGGGGAGGAGCAATCAAAGCAGGAAAGAAAGGTGGGATTAAATATCAAGATCTCAGCTTTAGCACAGTGGGATTTGAAGTTTCAGATACCCACCAGCAGCATTCCTGTCTGCTCTGCTGCATGCGGTTTATTAGGTGATAAGAAAGGCTGCTATTAAAAATTGGACCATGCTATTAAAATTAGACACCATTTCCCAAAACGGAACTTCTGGAATGTTTTAAAAGTCTCTATAGCTCTCTGCAGGAATCATCTTTTCACTAGTGTGTGTGCTTCAGCGCCCAGAAACCTTCAAGACATTCACCTCTTCAAAGCAGAACAGAAGTTGGTTCTAGTCAGCAGCAATATGAACCTGGGCCTTTATTTAATATTCTGTGGGCATATTCTTAAAACGTCAGTGCATATTTTAGACAATTCACTGCACTTCTGTGCGTCACTTCATGTTTTTAGCTTCTGTTCTAAAGTGCAAATATATGAGACACCACTGAAAAACCTTCAATTGCCATTGTACTGCCTCTGCGGTTTCTTTTGATTCATCATAATAGCTCATCATGGGAACTGCTTCTCTGTACACTTACATGTATACTGCTCAGTGAAGGTTGTTTGGCGAGATGCGTATATCCCCTCAAGGGAAAGAAATACTTTTCATCTTTTGCCCCACAGGAGCAGGTGTAAACAAGCTCTGTATGGGGAAATAATCCAGTGTGTTGACACTTGCTTCCTCCAAAGTTGTTACTTCAAAGCTGGATAACATGCTATCTATCATGGCTGGTTTCATATATTGAATTAAAAAAAACCCACAAAACAACATTAGACATTTCAGTAGATTTTGTTTTAAAATCATTAAAAGTCAACAGAAACGCTTTTGAAAAAACAAGTGAATAATCCTGCTTTAAAAAGCTGATTCCTTTTAATGCAAATGTAGTGTTTAGATGACAATTAAATACTCCAAAACAATTTCTGTGATAAAGAAAGAGTATTCAAAGTTCTAAGATTTTTTTTTTAAATCAAAAGTAACAGAAGTGTTATGGACAAAAGCAAGTTCCTGCAATGCCTTGAGGTGTATGAGCGTCTGTAGGAAAAACAATGAACCCTGAACTAAGATCCTGTAAGACAGATCTACTTCTTTTTTCAAACACATAATTTTATTTTCTTGAACTACAAGTGAAGATTGATAGCAATAGTACCCCAGGCATGTCATTCTGGAGGCTAAGTTGGACCAGAGGCATATACATTTTTCAGGATATGTGTTTTTCACTTAGTGATAAAATGTATTTCCTTCTATAATATAGATCCTATTTACAGAATTTTATGACCAGTTACGTATGAAACATACTGTTCATGCATCAGATTTTATTAAGCCTCTCTGCAATAAAGGTAAAGATTTGTTTATTTTTATTTGTTTCCTTCCTTTTTGGTATACTGAAATAGAGAATTAATTTGTGAGTTACACATACTATACACAGCCTGGGCATGCCATTCATTTTTTTTATTGGTAGGTGAACATTTGGGATGCAACTTTAGAGCTACTCTTTACTATTTAGCCTTTAATTTTTATGGAAATGGACAGTTCTTAATCTATGCGTGGGTGACAGCATGGTTCAGAAGATCCGTATCTGGACCGCAAGCAAGATTTCTGGGTGCTATTTCTGCTTCAGTCGGTGACTTCCAATGACTACAGGCATTTGCTCTTGGCCTCAGTTTCCTTACAGATAAAGTAGAAGTGACAACACTACATTTCCTTTGCAAACTGCCTTGAAAGCTAGGAAAGAAAAACTAAGTGGAAGGATTGTGAGAGATGTCCCATTGTACATCAGCAAAAAAATATTATTACCGAGGTAATTATATCTATGCTAGATGAAAACTAGCTAGCCCAGGTATGGAAATAGTAATGCTGCTACAGTGCAGAGCTCAGCATGGCTTGCAAAACCTAGCTGGGACCTGAGTAAATATTCTGTTGGCTAACCTACACAGAATGTGAAGCCAGCACATCAGTACCAAGAAGGTTTAAAGGTGCTCCTGTACGTCTGGGTGCGCTGCAGACCTACCTCTGTCTGCACATTATCTCCATCAGTAAGTTAAATATACCAGACTTAATAGGTATTAATGAAGAGCTGACAGTGTAAAACGTTTCAGGACTCTTAAGAGTGAAATCCTGGAAATCAGATAAATCCTGGAATATTCAGAACAAATTTAGACACAAGTCAGCCTGGTCTTACTTCCTGCATGTGAGATACCCACACTGGTTCTTTTGCCGTGTTCATATGCATGTTCTGCTTCAAGATCTTCCCGAACAGCACACAGTGCCTGTCTCCTGCTCCCTCCCTCCACACCAGACCTTGCTGTCTGCCCTCAGCTGCCGCCCACTCGGCACCCAGGTTGTCATGGTGTAACGGGGCAGAAAAGCAGTTGTACCACTGCTCTGCCATGCAGGGATGAGCTTTCTACCAGCTTTGTGTTCGAGGAGAGCACGCATGGCAGCTCCAGCCTAGCTCCGTGCCTTACCTCCAGTTTATGACTTTATCAGAGTTCAGATATATGTGAGGTTTCTTACACCCTAAAAAACCAGAGAGCTGTTCAATACAGTTCGCTCAGAACTGAAGCTTTAAAGACAGGGTGTTTTCAACAGTGCAAGGTAGGCCTTCATATAATTAGGAGTGAGCATAAATCTAGGGAAAAGCCTGACCTTATTTTCATGGAACTGAATACAGAATTCAGCCACAGCTACCCAGATGTAAGACACACAGTATAAAGGAGCTTAAAATTGTCAAGTAGTTCCTGAATAAATGAGTGGCTGTGGATGAAGTGATTGGAAATGGATAATATTAGGATATGATCTTTGCCAAATTATGGCGCTGAATATATGGTTATAACTACAGCTCCTTACTATCATTTCAGACAAGATTTTCTCTACAGCATTTCTGCTTGGCTTTGCCATATAACAACATGTGGTCAACCAACCAAAAAGAAATTATGTCATCAAGAGAAAATTAAAAACTAAGTATAAACAAATGTCTGTGGTGTATGATCATATATGTTGTTCCAAAACACAGTAATACAGAGATGATGCAGAATGGGCTACATTGCAAAACTTTCTGCAAGTTGACATTGGGTTTTTTTCAGCTTCCAAGGGGTCTAGAATCCCATGTGAATACAGTCAAGCAACTGACTGCCTGGAAAGCATGATAACTGTCACATTGCAAAAACTCTTTTTATGTATAAAAATCTCTTCTGTGTAATACAAATACATTGCAGAAAGCATTTTTCTCTGTATCTCTGTCTCGTCAACTCAATTTTCAAATTTCATCTCAAAAATGTATCTCCTCTTTGCCTGCCCACTCACCCACCCAAATTCTTCCTTCTCTAAGCTTACATTTTTTGGCTTTTTCCCTGTTATTTATTTCTAGAAACCATTTAGAGATCTGAAAGATGTTATATAAAATTAAACTATATTCAGTAAGACCCATCCAGCAGAACAAATAACGAATGCCTAAGCCCACACTGTATTAGAACTGCTTTCACAGATACTTGGATTAGTGCAGCAATCTCACATTGTGGTCTTTTTTTAATACCCCTTCAGCCGCCTTTCAATATTTTCTCCTTTCTTCTTTTCCTCTGCCTTCTGCTGTCCCTGTAACACTGTAAGGGGAAATCAGCAATATGTGGAGAAGCAGCAGCATCCGTCTGGGGAAGGTGGTGGTAGAACTGATGTGGGATCGCTGCAGCACACAGCTCGGGAGCAGCAGCCAAGCCAGCTAACTTCAGCAGGGCAATGCATGACTGTGCTCCGTGCACTGGCTGCCCAGCAAGGGCTGGAAAGGAATGAAAGAGAGGAAAGCAGTGATACTGCCTTAGAGCTGAAATGAAACATTACCTCTCTTTTGTAACACAGAATGGTATGATGAAAACCTGTCTGAGAACAAGCACATTTGACCTTTAAAAGTTTTGCTTTTAGAGATTACCCTTTTGGGGTTTTGGGGTTTTTTTTCAAGACAACAACTCTTCATTGAATGTAAAGGATGAACAGGTTTTCCCATTGCTATTATCTGTCAAATTTCTTATTGGGCTAAGTACTTTCTCCTGCACTCTATTAGAGCCAATATTTTCCAAAATCAAGGAGTCCCATAGTCCATACTCTCCCTGAGGCACAGGGAACCCTAATCATGGACCTGACTCTCCTTCAGCAAAGTCCATGATAAGACCTTTGCTGACCTGGAGACTGGCTAAGCCTCTTGTGTGCTCACGGGTCCAGCTTCAACCAGTGGGGGACTTTTCAACAGAGACCCCAATGAGAGTTGAAATAGTCCTGATGGGGTAAATTCAGTTCCCACTGATGTCAGTGGTCATTGGCTTTGATGGCTGCTGCACATTGGGTTTATGTCATGACATTAAGTGGGCAGAAGGCTGCTGTAGTAGCATTAAGGCATGCAACACAAGCTTTACATCTTCTGCAGTCTGCAACTTTTAAAGCATGATCAGATATTTTAAAAGTAATATCTAATACAGGAAAAAAAGGTAATATTCATTTACAAAAAGAGAGAAAGGGAACTGAAGCAAATGTTTAAGAGTAGTGGGAAACTCTACAACCACTTGAAACAAAGGCAGTTTTTATTAGATCTGATAATAAAGCCCAGGAGGGACAAGGAAAGATGAATGCTGTGCAGAGTTATCAATTAGGAAAACAAAGGTAAAAGAACATTCTTATTGCTGCCATTCCATAAAGTGGACTAAGCTGATGATGAACATTTAGTGCTTTATTCTAGAAAATTGTAGTTATTGTTCCAGTACATTGGAAGAAGCCTAACTACATATGAAATGCAAAATATTTCACAGTTAAAATATTTCTCCTAAAATTACTCAAAATATTGATATGATTACATAATTGTGAACTAATTAAATAAGAAATGAAACCCCTAATTTCAATGGTTGACACTTGCCTGTTGTTCTCTCTGTATCTAAATTCAGTGAATGTTGTACAGCATTTTAACCTTCTGATTTTGAGCTTGGAAATTATTTTGTCAATAACTGAAGTGGCATTAAAGATTATAATGGACACAGTTGTTTGAAAACCATTCTTTGTATTAATATCCTACAAGAACACTGTTCAATACTGCTTTTGTGCTTTTGTATACTGTTATTATGACACAGTTGGGAGAGGACATAGCTGAAAAACAAAAAATTAATTTGTCAAGACTGAGGAAAGCAGAAGGAGAACTGAAGGACTACAGTGTGACTTTTCCCCAAAGGTGTTTAAAAATGGCAGTATTTGCCATCCTCCATTCCTCATATAGGAAGAAATGTTTCACTTAGGAGTTATACACTACCTCTGATTTACCAAATACGTTATTAGTAATTTAGCTTTCCTCCATGAGCCCTCATAAAATTTTTGGGTAAATATTGCTTGATCCGAAGATTTCCCAGTGTTCCTTGTGTTAATAGTTTTCACAGCCTCAGCAAGAATTGCAGACAGATGTTTATTGAACCCTTCCTCACAAAGGAAAAGATTAGGTCAAAGGAACCTTCCCACTTCTTCGGCTGTGAACACTGCTCAGTACTTTTCCATTTAGATTCCCTCTAATGGCCATGTGCTCTTTGTGCCTTCCTTTTATACATCCTGATTACCAGTTTGCCCTACCGACTCTCTGAAAGGCTTTATTCTCCTGCTGTGTTTGAAGAAGGATTTAATATTAATTTTGATTCTTTTATTATTCATTCCTCACCTGTTCTTCTTATTGTATTTTTATACCTCCTTTGCCAGAATTTTCAAGTTGGTTTATGTCTTAATTTTCCTTGTTTGGGTACACAATCAGCTTCCTCTCATCTTACTCAAGACCTTAATAGGGATATGTACTGCAGCTGTGCTTACAGTAAGGCATTTTCTTCTTCTTACTGTTTTCAAGGATTTAACTGTTTGGCATTTTGAACTGCTCCTTTTTGCAACTTTCATTTTAACAATTTCCCTTATTTTTACTAGTTTCCTTTTTTTTTGAAGCTCAACACTCCAATTTAGTGGACTGTTGGCCTTTGTTTTTATTGTAGGTATTTCCAGTTCCCAGTTCCCAATGGCCAGTGCTAGAGAGCTACTCTTTGCCTGGATCCCTTTGAAATAGAACCTACGCGTTACTCACAGCCCAGCCCAGGGCTGCGTTTCCTACTGCAGGCTCCCTAGTCAGCTGCTTCACTATTTGTTGCAGGAGCCACTGATGGCATCTAAAAATCCTCTGCTTCACATCTGGATATGACATTTCTCTAGTCTGTTGGAGAGTAATTAAAGTCTCTCGTTACAGTTGTATTTCCTGCTTCTGTATCTCTTTCAGCATATGCCAGTCAACGTTGCTTTCCTGGTTGAGTCACTGTATAGATCCGATACTGTATTCTTATTGTTAGAACTGAAACACCAATTTATATGTAACCTTCCCTCTGGGTCACTTTCATTGGACTTTCATCTTACACGGAGGGAAGCAGGATATACACAAATTAAGAGTAAGCAATTATTTATTAGCTATCGCACACAATAGGGAAACAAAAACTAACAAGCTACTAAGGTAAGCATTAATATGCTCACACTTACTTCACTGAAGTAACAGTAGAGCCTTTCCTGGCCAGACTATTATCAGACAGAGAGAAAGAGTTAGCCACGTTTGCTCCTTGGTCTTGGGTCTGCACCTCCGCGCTGTCTTGTTGCTGTCTTCAGAGTGTCTGTTATCCAATACCCTCTGTGTTCTCATTTTTTTATCTTGCATGGTTTAGCTCACATTTTTTCCTTTACCTTCAGAAGAGTTTCCTGAGTAGGACAGAGCCAAACCAAAGCCATTTGTACCAGACCAGACCCAGGATTGCAGACAGCTGAGCCCTAGGGCTGAGAGCTATTCATATAGGCTTGCTGTAACTCACTGAGGTGTTTGGTTCGTTAACTTGATTTAGGGTCTTTATAAGTGAACCTCCTCTATGACCAGTGGAATTTATTCTACCTTTCTTGCATATTTTGCTTTTCAGCATTGTAATGGCCCACTGGGAAAACAATGTCTTTATTTAGGGGTAGATTTCATTCTAGTTCTGTCAACTTACTCCTTAGTTTGCTGGCGTTGGAGCAGAAGCAAATGCTGCTGCTCTGGTTCCCTTTTGTGAGTTCCAGTCTGAATGGCACTGAATGTGTTTGATTACCTGTGTGACAATATGCTAAACAGCCATGTTTTCAAAATTGAGAATTTGGTATTTCTTCAACAGAGGTGAAATCGAACCTGAAAAAGAGATTTTATTTCATGTAAAGCATCTCATTAAAGTGTCTTTGCATATGAAATACACTTCACTTTAGCACATGAAAATGCTGCATTTTTGCATCCTTTTCGCTCTTAGCCCTAAGGTCTGGGGCACTGAAGACAGCGCTAACACTTCTGTGCAGGGTTGCATGGCTGTCTGTGTTGGAGGGCAGCTGGGATGTTGCACAGCCATGTAGGAGGCAGAGCAGGCTGCTGGGAAGAGCTGGAACAAGTCCCATTGAGGCACTGCCCTGCCATCACCCCAGCACCTGACTTGCCATCTCTTGTGGAGCAACCCCCTCCAGCTGTCCCTGACAGGCAGAGACCCAGCACCAGCAAGCAGTTCCCTAACACATGGGGGAACAGCCCCCAGCACAGCTTCCCGAAAACTCTTTTTCCTGTAACCTGGTCTGTGATCGCACTATAGCAAAGCTGACCACGAGCACAAGCAGCCAAACCTTCAAGGGGTGGGGGGCAGGCAAGGTTGCAGAGCCTGTTAGTGCATTCAGGACCCTGACATCCATTAATGTTTAAGTTTTATTTTCATTTCCTTCTTCACAGTCTTTTCTGGTGATCTCGCATTCTCAGACATGTTCAATTTAAATTCATGAAGCATTACACCTCCAGCTGCCTTTCCAACATCTTTCCTTGATTTATCTTTTATCACTCCAACCACCTCACCTGTGCATCATGTTTATTGATGTGGCTGGGAGGAAGGACATCCATCTCCTGTTTGCTACATATTTACTAATAGTTCAAGTACACTTGTCTTATTATGGAAAATCAGCCTACTCAGTTTTCCTTTTCTGTTCCATTTCTAATTTCCCTCAACACATATCTTTTTTCTCACTGTCATCACTGCCAGCCAAGGGACCACATGTTAATTACTCTTTGACTAGGGGACGTGTCTGTTGGATCCTCCTCTGGGGTGACCTGCTCCCCCTTACCACACCACTTTTATCCCAAGTTCCCTCTTTGACACCCTATCTATTTCATGTAAGAAATTCAAGGCTTTCATCCTTCATTTCCATATTACTGCACAATCACCTCTGCCTCCAAATCAACTTTCAATTTTTTTTAAAATTTTCCTCTTCAACTTCTTTTGCAGCTGGCTTACCTTCCTGTCTGTGTTTTAAATTGCACCTCTCCTGAGCTCCTCCATTTTTCCTCAGTTGTCACAACTGACACCAGACACCGTCTGTGATGGGCTGGGGTAGCAAATACCCAGTCCTTCATCAACCCACAGAGCTTCACTCAGCGCCCAAGTGTGGGCTGTCGCCACCGCAGGCACTCACAGCCTGTCCCGGGCACCAGTTTCTCCATGCACCTGCAGCTTTCACATCCATCAGCTGGTGGCTTGCCCTCACACCGCGTCTCTGCTCTTATAACTTGGCTGCTCTGATACCCAGCAGGATTAATCAAAGCTCACACGCTAACACTACCGTCAACCAAGCCCAGCCCATGCCAGCTGCCACATTAATTTATGTCACTGGAGACCTGGAGAAATCTCTCCATCCTTAGCTCTTGCATCTTTGGAAATGTTAGTTTCTTTTGTTTTAATTGGACTAGGACACTTTAATCAACTCTGTAACAAGAATTTTTAATTAAAAATGCTCCTTACATATACACACATATGACTGCATACATATGTACACACACACACATATACAAAATAAAATAAAAGTTGTGTGTAACCACCCTTTATACACAGAAAGCCTGCAAAAGAAGTTAGGGATTAATACCAGAAGCAGTTGCCACTCCATTCCCACAAGGTTGCTCAAGCAGCAAGCTATTACATTAGAGTGTAAAACATCACAGCTGCAGAAAAGCGATGTCTTATATTCTAATTTCACTGATTTGTAATAACTATACTTTTTTTCCTTTGTGTGACTGTGGGATTTGATACCAAATCATCTGTGGGCCATGTGCTAGCAATCATCCTGAGGTCCTTGTCAAATTTGGTAATGAATTCTTCTCAGTTCAGCACTTGGTTTTGGGTAATGGGAAGTCTGCCAAGTTCTGAAATTTGATTTAAAACTTTTAGCTAATTGTAGTTCTTTTCTATTAGTTTCATTTAACAAATTTGTTGCAGTGAAACTGCAGTTTATGACCTTGTTTTTCTTCTAAAACAGAATAAATCGCTATAAAAATTTCACAGTAAGGAAGCAACAATTGTAGCAGCAAAGTTGACACCCCCTCAAACTATTAAATCAGGACGCCTTTTTATAGGTAACGAACACAGTCCATTATTAAAAACAAACAAATATATAAACTGCTGAGATTGTGCCCACATTTCCATTGAAACTTAATTTCGCAGAAACCTTGACATGAGAGTTTTTTGGAAGTTCTGAGAGTTCTAGGGAATAATGAAATTCGGTTTATACAATGTGAAGATATTGGCACGTCTTCTTTGCATGGACCAGTAAAGTTTTCTGATTAATTCATGCTGATCAATGACTTGCTTCAAAATAATAATCCACAGAGGAAAGGCTGACCTCAGCAATGAGAACTCAAGGGGAGCATGAGTACAAATGTAAGTCAGGGTCAGCTTAGCTTCTTGGGAACTTCTGGGACCATCATGCAAAATTTTGCCAAGATGCAGAGGACTCTACACTGCATGAACAGTGAGTCTGATATTACTGGAGATGCGATGGATAGCCCTTTCTGCACCTGAGGAAACTTCAGTGTGATGGACAGGTTTCAGTGGGGTGTGTCAAGCTGGACCTTGGAGCTAATACTTAAAAGCAGCTCTGGGTCAAGTCTTAATTACTGACGAGCAGTTTCTGTTGCTGGTACACTATTCTGTACACTTCCTAAATCATACCATCATCATATTAGCCTCAGCTGCTGACAGCTGTGGTGATAATTTAAATTTAAGTGAACTTTGCTCATTTTCTGCTCAATGTATCTCCAAATACTTCTTTGGTAATTAATATTCAACTTTGTACTTAGAGAACTTTTTTTAAAAAATGAATTGAACTTACATTTCTTAGTGTGCCTGGGAAACGTTTACAAGCAAAGGTACTGAGTAAATGTTAATTAAGCCATTAATACTTGACAGACTGCATACTAGCTCATTTTTCTTTCCATGAAAGAGAATTGAAAATGTTCTTTTTACCCAAGCCTTATGGTAAAACTTACAGAGCAGATAGCCACCCAGACACTTTTTCAAATGAAAGACCAGGAATGGCAGAGTTTCATTCATTTCATGTCTGGAACTGATGAAAGGGAACCTGCACAGAGCTCCTTTTCCAATGCTTTTCACAGCTAAAAAAAAAACCCAAACCAAAAGAACAATTCTGTTTCAAAGAAGATTGTGGAACGATAGATTGAATCCCAAAACTTTTATGTCTGTTCTACAGTTGCCTAGTATCTCTTGCTGTCGTGCAAAAAGGGGCTGTGCAATTTAACATACAGCTTTTGCCAATCTTTCCATCACTTACTTCAATTGACAGCATGTTTTCACATACTCAGCTTTTAACGTCTGCCCTGAAACTGGATCGTTGATTTTGACACATCCCTTTCTGCTTTCCACTTACTAGATTTTAAATAAGTGGGAATGTGACTTATATGTTAAAGGCTTCCTATCGCAACTGTCACACACAGCACTGTGTTTGAGGACTTCTCTGTCAGGTTCATGACTCCTTGCTTTCAGTCCCGTGTTTGCAAACCGTCCTTACCAGGCAGAAACCATATCAGAGACATCCAGCATGAAATATAGATGTGTTTCAGGCAGAACACAGCTTAAATTAGTTGTAACTGCCAGCTGTTACCAATTACTTCCTGGACCATGTGAGATGCAAGAAATATGCTCAGATTCATAGGGGCTAAACAAGATTGAAATGATGTAACTTGCACCTTGTCTGGTCCTTAAGAAATTGTGCTCTTGGGTTGTCATCCATATACCACTGAACTCTGCAGGCTCTCATTTCACTGACCGGGCTCTTTTAGACCATTTTTTGGAGTACCTGTTATACCAATTACAACTTTTAACCTCATATGTACTTATATCACAGTCAGTTCTACTGAATGCAAATGATTGAACAGACAAATAGTTTACAGCAGGAAGCCGCAGTTGGGAGGAAAATGTCTTTGATAAGCAAAGTACCATGAAAGATTGGACCTGGAGCAGAAGAGCACTGTTCGCTTTTGTTTCTAGCAAACATTTAGTTTGAGGTGTTTGGTGTTCTCCAACACCACCAAATCTGTGTTAAAACCCTCCAGCCCTTCATGGTCAAAAATTACTATGCTTGCTGGCTAGAAGGTAAGATTTCATCAACAGTTTTAGTCACTTCATTAAATGGAGAGTAGTCAGATTAGGAGAAACAGTTGGCACATTTATACAAAGGGAGAAAAAACACCATAAAAAGCCATTCTCATCCATCAGTTTTTGCTGCTGCCCACTCTGGCATTGTTTTGAGCATACAAATGCATGTTTGATTTCAGTTGTTCCTTTAGCTTACAGAGCCTCTTCCTTCCCCCATGTAAAACAAACTGTGTTAAGACACCCTGGGAGTCACAAAATGGAAACAATTCGAGTATCTTATCAAAAGTTAATGCACAATGATTATGCTGTCCTTCATATAGGTATTATCAGGCTAAAAGTTAAGAATAATTGAGATGTATTTACATCTGACTGTTTTGTTCAAATTTTGGTGTAACTTCTCAAGTGACTGAATTGGTGCTGAAGGGGTTAGAGGTCCGCTATCCTCAAGTGTTTCACTGTTGTCAGGTCTATCAAGAAAAGACATACATGCCAGACAATTGTCTGTTTGTGTGCTCACATCACATCTGATTTATTGTCCTGGTAGATACAGGCCAGTGCATCACTTCTCCCTGTTCCCAATCAGTGCCACATGCGAAGGTGAGAGATTTGGACTTTAAAGGTGGAAAGATGAGACTGGTTATAACAGCTGCAGTTGTCAGCCAAGAGGGAAAGGAAACAATGAAAAGAAACGAAACCCTGGCTATTCTTGTTGGGAAGAAAACAGAAAGTTAGATGAATGAAGGGAAAAAGGATGTCTTTTTAACATGTCTACCATAAGTCAATTAAACACAATGAATAATGATGATGACATGAATGCATTTGTCTGTCTGTCTTCACCTCTGCTTTTTCTATACATTTGTGAAAATGTAGTATGTTTTTAATGCTATAAATAAGTGATTCTATTTTTATTTTACTAGTTTTTCTTGAGTTACATAATTTTCAGTAAGTAGATTACCTCAAAATATTATTTATTCAAGGTATCGTAAAGCTGTCTTGGAAAAATTCTCAGTTGTAAGGTTGGATGCATTAGTGCTGTCAGTAAAAATAACATTTCACTCCAAAAGCACATGTTTTTAATGACTAGGTATAAATGACAAAGTACAGCTGTAAACTAGCCTCAAATGGTTTTCCTGTCTGTGTATAAAATATTTTCCTTTGGCTAACTTTGAGACACTTCTACTTGAAAAAACTTCAAAACAGTGGAACTTTGATAGTCCAACTGGTAATCTTTTGTTTACAGATCAGCATGAAAACCTGCTGTCACTAACTTGCTGAGTGTTCAGTGAAGGAATCAGCAGTTACCTCTCTCCTCCTTCTTGAGGAGGAAACAACTGACCCCTTCATATTTGACAGTATTATCAGGCATCTTGTAAATTGTAGTTCATTTAATTATATTCAGAAAAATAATTTTTTAAGCCAGGAGAGAATGCTTGTCACCACAGTTTGGGAAAACTTCACATAGACCTGCTCTTACATGAGTTTTGATATTGAACTCTTTGTCACACACTGGCTGAAGGAGTTCTTTTTCTCCATATAATGGTTTATTTAGGATTTGGCTTTGAAACAATCACATAATTTCAGTGTTGGTGGGTAGTTACATTGGAACTGAAATCTTAAAATTTTAGGCTTTGAATCAGTTTGAACTCAGATGTGCACCCAGGACAAGAAGGTATGTTACGTAGCAACAAATTATTTTCCAGGTTTGCAGAGCTAACCTACTAGTAAAGAGCTAAAGCTGTGGTTGTGGTGCTGTTGACATCCCATATAATCTAAAGAATGTGAATTTCAAACCAGTATGGTCTGGTTTTTTAAAAGTTTCGATAACCTATGATTTTGAGAGGAATGAATGGATGTAGCCTTTTATGGGCTGTACATAACAAAGCATCCAAGAGAAGCCCTTATTGTTCAAGCATGCTTTAACAATAAACCGCCTTCAACTTCAGTTTCTGCTGCAAAATAGATCTTCATATCGTTACTTCTGATCTAAACATGTTCTATATAAATACACACTGCTGAAACAAACAGGCAGGAAGAGTAGGAGCTTGGGATCCTCTTGCTCCCATGGTGATGTTCATTCCAATGCAGTAAAGTTCTGATCTATGACAACAGCTCCTAAATGAAACAGGAACATAAGCAATAACAAGGCATTGTATCTTGAATAAATGATCATAATCTTTCCTATTGCACTAACAGCTTTTTCAAAATGATTAGGTTCAAATCTCCCAGGATAATGACATTTGGAAAACACTGAATGTGTGACAATCCGTGTGAGGAATACCCTCTATAATTACTTACTTTTAATTGCCTAACTATTCAGAGATTATTTAAGTTAGGCAAAACAAACTAATGACAGATTCGTAATTTTTTAATTGAAAAATATGTATAGTCCTTCATTCTTTACACTAATAAATTTCACTGGGAAAGTACATTACCTCAGCTGTGCTTCACTCAGTCAATTACCTGATCATAATCACACATTTTTGTGGAGCACTCCTGCAATTCAGTCCCTTTCAAGTGAAAATTGTGAGGAACTCGAATGGCTATAGCATTACCAGAAACCACTCTCAGTTATTTCCTAATTTAAAGATTTTTGCTTCATTCTTTTCTTCTGTGGACTTTAGCTACTTTAGTTGTTACCTTGGCAACAGTTTGGTCATTTATATTGCAAAGATTGTTTGTAAGCTACAAAGAGCTTTTTGAGGAGAAAAGGGAAAGATTAAATAATAATAAAAAAATTCTTCTTCTCTTTAGCCTTTCTATTTCTGCAGTCCCTCACTACTTCATGAGAGAAAGCCTTGGGGACACTACCAGAGCTTGAATTTCTGGTAAGTAGAAAGGAAGGGGGTGGGGGAAAAGAATAAGTGTCTGTGCAGATGCATTTCTGTGATAGTAACAAGTTGTGAAAGAAAAATAACTGAATGCATGCAATTTTGGAATAAAGGACCACTAGCATTTGAAGACTCCGTAAAAACAATTAAAAATTGAAATGAATAAATAATGTAATAATGATTGAAAAACTGTAATAGAACTGATAGAGAAGACAACTTCTAAACAAGGGTAAAGGCTGTTGCTTGTTGTGCACTGTACTCTGACAAAGAAATATCACACTGTTTCAACTAGTGAAAAGTCAGACCTCTTCACTGGCAGCTCTGCTCTGTTTTTGAGTTGATAGAACCAGTGCTGATGCCTCTGCTACTATGGCTAGACAATTTCCACCACCTTCCTCACTCAAAGCCAACAGGAGTCTCTCAAACCCATGTTGCTCTCAGCGGTACAGACATAACAACAGACTATGAATCAAACAACAGTAAAAAAATCCAAGCAAAATTTCCAGTAATGTACATTTACAAACTAAAATATTACTACAATCAAGCTCATAATTACTTATGAACCCTAGATAATAGTATTTTGCTCTTTGACATATGCTCAGGAATGCATAATTTCAGTGACCTGTTCTCTCCCAGCACAGTAGTGAAAGAAACACTCATTTCTGTTTCTTGTCAGGACATAACTAGCAGACCAGTATTCCCACATAAAGATATCTCAAATAATTTGGAAATCCTCAAAGTACCTTGAAAAAAGAAGAAAAAAACCTGTTATGTCCAGCTATGAAGGACATACACATTCATTCCCTAGGGTACAAAAGATCTGAAATCTGAACTAGCATAAGTGGTACATGGTTAAACTGAAGTTCAATTATAAAAAAATCCACCAGAAGAATCAAGAAAATGTGTAACAAAAAGCTAGTATATACAAGCTTAAAGTAACAATTTTGAGTCTAGTTGAAGAATACACAAAACCTGGTTTCAACATAAAAGATCAATATTAAACTGACACAATGTTTTTGGCACAATAGCATCATGGATGCTGCAATAAGAGTAGATGATTACCAGACAAACTGCACTGTGTGGGTGAAGAACCATAGAACTCTATGAAAAGAAAAATAAACAAAATGGAAAAAATGCAAAGAGGAATTAGGAAGAAAAGAAAATGAAATACATGGATAACAGTGGCAAAGAATCTGAAGAAAATGGTGAAAGGGATGATAGTGAAATACTGCCTCAACTCCCATTTCCAAGTAGTGGGTTCATATCAATAATAAGGTCTATGAAAAATAAACCAAGAAAAAACCTTCACTACAGTGATAATAATAAAAAAGGAAGAGTACAATAAAATGTTTCCAAGAGCTATTTGTAGATTAGCATCAAAGAAACTATTAAGTTGTAATGGAAATTAAACATTCACGATCACATAGAACGGTTTCTTACACCACAAAGAAATGGTACATGCAGAAAGAGGCTGAAGTCAAGGAAATCTGTTGGTAAATCTAAGCCAGTGGGAAATTTGTGGTGATGAACTCATTGCTAAAATATTTGATCTTTTAAACGAAATATAAGACTAATAAAAGCTCTGAAAAAAATGTCATTATGGACTAAGTATCAAAGAAAAAAGATTTAAGTTACTCCAACAGTTAGTGAGACTTTGTATTTCTTTTGGTGATAACCAGTTTACCATAGCACCACATTAGCCAGCAAGAAGGCGGCAACTGGTTAAAAATAAGAAGCTGGGATTTTGACCTGAAAAGTCACACATTCATCAGATTTTCAATATTAGCATAGATATCAAAAAGGCTAACAGATTAAAAAAGCCACCAAAACCCCTTTAATATGCAACTTTTGGATTTTAATAAAGTATTTGGCATTCCATACTACAATTCACTCAGGAACATCTTGAAGTTTAAGGTCTACCAACAGAACTAATTAGCTTTGAAAAGGTTTCACATTAAGATTAAGGTCAGATTGCACAAGTCTATAGTAACAGAAAATCATGTCAGTGAGAATTTATTCTCTAACATCTACCTGTGTTGCCCTTGATTTCAGTGTGATAAAAAGCAGAGACTCATACAACACTGACAACACCTGATTTAAAAACGCTTTTCTAGATTCAGATTTTCTAAATGTAACTGCTCTTTGAAGAAGTGAAATTTTAAAAGAGATCTTTAAGAGGAAATTACATGAGTTTGCTCTTTTAAAAAGTGATAGGAAAACATGCCAGCAGAGAATATTCTCTTCCAAAACTGCACAAACAGAGCTAATAATTAATCACAAAGCCAAAACAGGTCTCAGCTCAGGTATTATGGTAGAAGGCAAAAGGATACATGGCACTGGACCATCCATTTTCTTAACCGGTAATGTGAAGTCTAGTAACCCCCCCAAAATAACGTCTGAATTGCCAAAACAGCAGTTTCAGCTGATCATCGAATATCCACAACTTAAAAACACCTATGAACTTAACTTCAGTGTGGTTACTTTAACACAATTAAAGCTGAAGACACAGGAAAATATATCTAGAGCAGAAAGCACTATGTAGTTAATGCAGGGTATTTAAAAATGCATCCATTTTCATCAAAACAGTAAATACTTTTTCCTCTAAATTTTACTGGAAGCTAGAAATAACTAGGCATATCTTAAAAATCAGTCAAGAAAATCTCTAAGACAGACGTGCTGTACGTGGAGGAACACACAAAAGATGACCTACACAACCTGGTGTAGAAGACAGACTAAGATCTTCCTAGGACAGAGAGCAATGGTGGAGTCTGCTCTATGTTCTCTGTCTTATTAGATGACAGAGAAACGAATCACAGTCAACATAAAACAAATCGCATGATCATCAGGTTAGCTGACTACATCACTCACTTTGAATCTGCGATGTGGTTCTTCATGCAGTGCCATATCAAATTCAGAATTTACTGTCAATGACTTGAAAAATTATAGCTCTCATTGATCATGTAACCTTTTTTATTGCACTAGTGCGCAAACAACTTCATGTCTACTTCACAGTATCTTTTATCATTCCTTGCACACCACACACTTGCAATTTATAACTTTTTCCCAGATGTTCAAGTCTTTTATTCATTAAAGGCATAAATTCAGCAAGGCTTTAAAGCAAATCCATATATTTAGACATGTATTTAGTTCTATTAAGTTAATACTTCAAAGTGATCTTTAAATGAAGCTCATACCCTAAGGGGTATTTTTGAACCAGAGCTACAAATCCTGTCAGAAATTCATTCCTTGTGTGCAGACTTTGCTCCATTGTGTTTCAAGATTGTACCAGACTAATATATGTCTCAGCTGCATAGCGAG
The DNA here is from genome assembly GCA_035590275.1 of Ibycter americanus. Classification (NCBI taxonomy): domain Eukaryota; kingdom Metazoa; phylum Chordata; class Aves; order Falconiformes; family Falconidae; genus Ibycter; species Ibycter americanus. Next base: position 40,188,500 of record JAVJGI010000060.1, on the reverse strand, counting down.
TGCTCAGCTGACAGTCAGAATCACCTAACATGCAGCCATGTCATTTATACACTAGTAATGCTCACATGCCTTGGGAGAGCAGAAAAATTCATAGGTCAGGAAACTTTCTTCCCTTCTGTTCAAATACAGTAAGTACACAAGAAATAAAAACACTTATTAACTGGAAAAAAAAAACCCAAACAAAACCAAGAAGGAAAAAAAGAGCAATGTTGTGCCATTAAGGCAAAGCACTGTGTAATTTTAAAGGGGATACACATGCCTGAGCCATTCAATTCCTCCTTGAAGCCTGAGGAGTAAAACATAACGTGCTCCCTTTTGAGGCTTAGGTAAAACCAGTAAAATTCATCATCTGATGCAGAGTTTTAAACTGTGACCTGGGGAGCCAAGGCTACCCCTGCAGGGAGCAAGTCAGGGATCTGCTTTCCCATTTAATATTGATGATAAAACTTGAAAGTCATTTACCTTTTTGATGTTAGTATAATGTAAATTTGTTTCCACATTTTTTTATGTCATTTGACTGATTAAACTTTCATAAAAGTATGAGTAATAGAAACTGATTTGTCAGGATTAGAATTTTCTAGCAGAGCTATAGTACTGATTGTTTCTAGCACCAGAGCCAAGCAAATTTCCCATCTAGGGGTAGAATAAAATAAAACCAGATAGGCTGAAACAGCTTGAAAGAGCTAGGTTTGCAAAATTCTGTGCATATTTCAGCTGGCTGATGACAGTAGACATCATATGATCATCCGTATGTTTTTCTGGGCTGACAGACAAAAATTAACTGTTTCTGGTTTTAGTTTACTGGAATTTAGGGTTTCTATTTTTACTTCTTAGGGAACCCAAATATGAAACCATATTCCTAAGAATTATGCTTGTTTTCCAGGAAATGAGAAAGAAATCCACAAAAAGAAGTTGAGCCTAGTTGAAAAAGAAACATTTTCTGATCAGAAGTGAAAGCTTGTTTTAACCTGAGAGTCTCATCAGCAAGATTTTTGGTCTGCCACAGAAACCCTCACCACAGTAAAAGTTGTCTGACAGTTGCTTTCTTAAATACCAGACTAATGCCACCTAATGCGTTGACACCTGTAGTATTCCACGATGTTGGATTGGATATCCTAACAGAGTATCTTTTCCCCTTCCAATTTTCATTTATGCACTCTGTATTCGGGACCCACCTCAAAAAGAGCAGTGGCAACAATATGTGCGCTCGTAGCTGAGCTGCACTTCTGGATTCCCCCAGACAGTTACAATTTGAATAATAAATCTGTTAACTCCATTCGGGAAGGATGGAGGACAGATTTACGTGGCTTCTGCACTGAAAAAATTTAGTATCAGGACATCAGAAGCTGGGGTGGCGCCCTGTTCGTCTGGTTATTTCGTACTGTTTCTGCCCCACTTTTAGCCTCTGAGGTCTAGTGGAATCAGGAATAACCTTTTCTGTATTCATAGGCTGTGACCTCTTCAGAGTTACTTTCAGCTCAGCCAACAGCCACCCATTTCATTAGCATGTTATTTCAGTCAAAACAGCACCTGGAAACCAGAATTTTATAGACCAGCATCCCTCACCTGCACGCAGAATATCAGCGGTTCACTGTTGATGGAAAATATTGTGAGTCCTTGCCTAGGAGAATGTTTTCTTGCTGCCAGAAATACAGTGCGTGCCTGTTTGGTTGTCTGCTGCTGTGCCCCAAAACCTGTCCCATGCCTGGCCATTTTAATTTCATTTCCATCACACCTTCCTTCTCTATGCTTTGGGTAAAATTAGGTTCCAGAGGTTACCCATGCTCTTGTACTTTTTCTATATCACTACCTTTTGCTTTTTCTCTTTTGTCCCAACAGCAGCACCTTTGGTGTTATTTCTTTGGCCTTGAACCAGTTTTCTTCTCCTGCCAAGTGCCATAGATCCACAAAGTGCTTGCTCTGCAGTTGTAACTTTGCAGCTTTGTATAAAAGAGCAGAGCTTGCTCTGAAGCCCTTGCTATAAATAGAACAGAATTTTTCTTAGATCTCCTACTGATTTGCCAGATTGGTTGTATCTCAGCTAATCAACCTGAATAATACATTGGCATACTCCTTTTCTCTTAAAATCATGCTGTATAAATATTTTGCTTGATGCTTCTGAAAGGTTATTTATATAGTTTTAAATAGAAGAATATCTCTATTATGCCTAGATGTTTTAACCCTTAATCTTATGTTGAAACATCACAATATGTACACAGTACTTGTGTATGTATAATGGAGCTATTTGCAGGTTAATTCTAACAAGGTGACCTTAAAGTACATTTTTTCACTTCTCCTTCCACCTTTTCCATCTTTCTGGATGCCAGTCTTCAGAACATCAGTAAAACCAGGAAGGTGTTCATTATGTGTTTGAATATAAAAACTTGCTCTCTTCCCCTCAGAGTCCCCTATAAATACCTTGAGAAAGCTGTTTTAAATTATAGATTAACCTCCTGAAAAATTTTAATATATATTAAAAAATCGAGTTTAGATATCTCAGTGTGGAAAGGGAGAGAGATTTGGTTAATAAGGCTTTTAAAAATAATATAATTAAGAATCCAGGTCATTAAGAAAATAAGGAAGACTTGGTCATTGATATGGAAATGTCACTGTTATGAAAAGAGGAAATCTATAGGTCTATTAAAAAAGTGGTTGACAATATAGCCTTAAATATTTGCATAGTTTGCAAGTACATTTAAATAGAATGTAATCTAATTTCTTTTGGGAAAAATTACTTGCACCAGCAGAGTTTGCAATGGAAAAAAAAATGAAATATGGCTGTAGTTTGGACTTACAGCTAGGATCCAACCCAATTCAAAAGCAAGTACATGTATCTATAATGAGCTGTTTGAGTATTCAGAACAGATATATCAAATTTGTACCTTCAGCTAATTGCCCAAGAGAGTACAATAATTAAGAAAATAGCCCAGGAATAGGACACCTATTCCCCATTCCTGCCTCTGCTATAAAATGTTACTTCCAGGCATTTAAGATGGCTTTTCAAATTCTTATGCACATTTAAGAAATCTCTTGTGGTCTTTTTTGGGAGTAAAGAGGAGAGCAGGTGTATTTTTGGGTGTACACAAGATGTTTGCTGTTGTGCTGTTGTGTCATGACAATCTGAAACATCCCACAGCAGCTCTGCTAGCACACTCTCCGCTGATGCGTGACATGCTGGGTGGCAAACCCAGAGTGCCAAAGCCTGGCACTATTGCCAATAGAAACAGAAAGCAAACATACACAATGAAGGGCACCCCACCCACCCCACCCACCCCACCCCAATTTCTATGCTATTAGCAGGAATATTTCCTCCATTTTGGTAGAACTGTCAGATCCTTAGTAATTATTAGAACAGTGAGCAAAAACCAAGCCAAGAATATGGGCAGGAAAAGGTATTTCACATGTTTTGGCCAAATTATGTTCAGCATTAACCTTGTATTTATTTATACATATATCTGTGTATCTGAAGATATGGTCTACGAATCAATAGGAACAGAAGTCATCTTAAATAGCAATGAAAAAAACCATCATACATTTGCTGAACCAAGGTGAGTAAGTTAATATTTCTTTTTCAAGTGAGTACCAAGAAGAAGATTAATCACAGGGTGAGGACATCGTCTGATGACTCAATCATTAAAAAAAGTGTTCATTACAATTAACATCTAACTGCAGTAATTTATGTTATTTTCATGTTATTTAGGAAGTTTTAGGGTTCTTTGCCCTTGCCCTGATTAAAGATGGGGATTCAGAAAGATATGAATATTCTGGTGCCATTAAAAGTGAGATATTGAACATATTTCAGTAGTTTTACACAGACAGGTAAAACAGAAAGAGGAGAGAGGCATTCTGTAAGGTTACAAAGTGTGCCATTAACAGAGACAGGAATAGGAACAAGAGGTAATGATACAGCATCCTCTGTGTCAATTAGTAGATCTTAAGGACTGTCTTCCCCAATGCATGTGCTACTAGATGCAGAAGGACTTTGTGTTCTAAGAAGCATTTTCCATACCTTAACTATTGTGAATTTGCCTATGCAGTTGCTTATTAACACAAAAAAGCAGCACTAAATAACTAGGCAACATGCATTTAAGTTCCAAGGTAGGTCTCTAGAGCGACCGACATTTAGAGGGACCAGCCTCTGGAAGGTCAGATCTTCGCTGTATATTGTGCACAGACTGTTGGATATTAGTCACATTTGATTTTATTTCTTCTGTGTTTACCAGCCAAATTAAATGTACATCTGGTACATGAAGCAAGTAATACTGCTTAAACCATTGTTATATGAAATCACTCATACACAACTTGCAATACAGCTTAACAGACAAAAAAGAGCCTTATGAAATATAGAGCTGAGATTTATGCATAAAGTAAGTGAATATTAAATATTTGCATTAAGAAACACTGACGGTTTTAAATATAGTTACAGAATTAAAGACACTTGTAAGACAACTTCATGTTCAAACATAGTCTGTGTATGTCCACAAGTATGTATTGACAATAACAGAACTGATGAACAGTCTAATGTAGACATTTGTTGTTTGTACAAACAAGGTCTGATTTTGTCAATTATCACAGATAAAACCTTAGTCTGAAAAATGTCTCACTGAACTTTAAGGATGTCTACCTGACTCAAGATTTCAGAATCCATTCAATAGTGATTAACTCAGAAGCATGTGAGAAGGATAACAACATACTCTTTAAATATGGCTTGGTAAGTAAATAATCTTTATGTAAATACAAAAAGATATACCCACTGAAAAATACACTGTTTAGTTACATTTGTCAAGAGTGTGATTCTATTATCCTTATTTAAATTGTCAGCTGTACCAATGATTATTCCCATCACAGTCAAACCCAAGCAAATTATTTCTAGAATATAGAGAGATTGCATAAATACACTGTTGCCTAATTCTGGAGATTACTATGTTTGTGATGTTAACGTTCTGCATCTAGATGCCATTGAACATCCCAACTACAATGCTGCCAAACAGTCAGGAACAAAACCGACACTGACTAGTAGCGTTCTTCAGTCAACTTCGCTAGAGGGAAGTGATTCATTAGACACTACCAGAATGCACCTTCCGTTGACCTCTCTTACCTACTGCAGTGATGTCCATAAGGTAGGCTCTTGAAAAACATATGCTGTGTAGCTGATCCAAAGAAATTATGTTTGGGCTACTAGAAAATACAGGGCAAGCATAGAAAGAGCAGACCGAGAAAGGAGAACAGACCTGGATATGGATGAGAAGAAACAAAAGTGTGAAGGACAGGTCGAATTCCCAGGAGGGATGTAGAGGAAAAGTCAGAAATAGTCAGGAAACAGAGATAACCTTGGTTGAGAGGAGAAGTCTTAGAACAGAGATTTAGATGGTCATCTTTTGGAGATGGTGCACAGGTATCATGTATGCACAGCCGTGACCTTGGGCCTCTGAATGTACTTATTGTGGGGCTTCATTCACATTTTCAGTGTATCAGGCCTCTCAGCACCAATCACAGAAGTCACAAGCAGATCAAACCAGGATATCCGTGTCTGCTCCTGACTGATCTGTGCCTTCTGGGCTTTTTGAAGCTAGGTTCCTCCATCATTTCAGCAGCATCGCTGCTTTGGTTTTTTTATACTTCTCTGAGTATTAACATCATAATCAGATGCTAGTACCACTCTGATAAGTTAATTAAGGTCAATTTAAACATTTAGCAGTTTGTTAGTATATGGTCATATAAAGATGTTAATCGCCTCAATTTCATCCTCAATAAAACTACAAATAGTTCTACAAATATAAAAAAGTTCTACAAATATATCTGGCTGATATTTCAGTATAGAGATAGCAACATTTTATTTAAAGCAAAACAAAAGCCATCAGAGGCGTGGGTCTTCAAACTGGGAGACACCTGAATATATCAAACAAACTCATTACAAACCAGGCAGGTGAATGTCATTGGGACCTGACAGTGCAAAGATTTGGGACATCCATACAATAAAAACCTCTTGGTATAGCTTAAGATGGCATTACAGATCATCTCACAGGAACAAAAGCCTGGACATTCTCACTTTTCAGTCTGTGTTTCAACTTCCCTTCCATATAGATGCAGACATTAAAGAATGATTTCTTTTTTTAGAAACTGGAGCTGTGTAAATTAGTTGTCATCATGCTGCAAGCCTCTCATATTTCTGTAGTAATAGGTGAAGGGATTTTCACTTCAAAGTTGGGACGTCATAGGAATTTAAGATAAAATTAATGTCTGAACAGCTCCTCAACAAACAGCCTCTCAACAGCTTGTTCTTTCAACTGAGGACAGATAACAGATGTATATATATATCTTTGTGCGTGTGTGTGTATGTATATATATATGTTTTTTATATATATATGCAGGTGTGTATATATATATCTGGATGAATGGGTGGATGGTTGGATAGGTAGATAGACAGATAAATATCTTCTGAGGATATGTATTCTACCTTTATGTTCTCTTCATCAACCTAAACCATTATCAAGCTTTACACTTTCCTTCTCTAAGATAGTCAGTAATCAAATCTTTTTTCAATATTTCTTGACTATTATTCTTCCTAGTTACAGCACAAGCCTTAGCATTTTTCTAAGACATTTCAACCCTCAAACGTCAGAGAAGCAGCAAGCTAATCTGCTGATGTAGCCCCTTTTCAGGTTCTTAGTGCAGAATAACTGGCCATCCATTTCTGTTCTATTCCACTCTTTTCTACCCTATTCCTCGTGATGGACAATTCTCCAGTTCTTTTCAAAGAAGGTGCATAGATACATTATTTTTTAAATGTTCTTTAGAAAGACCCTATTGCTTTTTTTCAAGAACATCTCACCTCATATCAATTCTTCGTCAAAAAAAATACCAACCTGTCAGCAATCCTTCCTTCTGTCTCTTCTTGTCTCATTCTGTGCCACTTCACCCTGCTGATCAGATACATCTAGGACACGCACACTCAACAAGTGAGGCTGAGTCACCTTTGGGGGTGGATTAACCCTTGTACAGGTCCTAAAAATGTACCTGGCATGGAATGACTGGTATTACTGTGGGGGCAAGTGGACTGCGTGTAACATCACAGACTGGCTGTCTTCTTTCAGTCCATAATTTCCTGTCTCAGTTTATCACAAATAAGTTTGTTGCTCACTTTCTATCTGTCTGAGTTTCTAAGGTGACCCAACCAGTTGTAAGTTAAGTGGTGACACAGAGATATTTTTTTCTCTTCATGCTGTTATACTGAATTTTAGCAGTACCTGTGTATCTTTCCATTTTGAATATTAGTAACCAGGATATAGGGAACGTAGTGCTCCTGCTTCAAGTTTACTTTGCTCGGGACTAATTTGCTAAACTCAACTCCTGTTCAGGATGCTACTGGCTTGGATTATGTCCTTTTTCCCTCCAAACAGTTCTCAGCTGCTGGAAAACAGGCTTGTAGGCAAAGGTTCTTATTGGACCCAGCCCTGCAGGACTGCTAGCTTTCAAGAGTGGGACATTCAGAAGTCAAAAAGAAAATGGGAAGGGAAAAGACTTGCTGTGTCTTTTTATTCAGCCAGACGTAGAAGTAATAGTAGTTTCTGTTCGTACCTAAACAGAAGCAGTTATACCTGTTATTATACCATTACAGCTTTTCCCTGAACAGAGTGTGTACTATCTCACATTGCTCCTTTTACAGAGGTTTGCCAAGACACCTCCTTTTGAAGGAGCTGAATGAAAGCTACTGGGACAAAATGCCTCATTACGCAGCCATAAAATAAATAGCAGGAAAAGAAGTTAAATTTCAGCTTAATATTTTCAGCTTGATAATTTTAGCTTGAAAAAAACTTAGAGGTATGCACAAGCAAGCTAAGGTGTTCGGATAATCTTGCCTTTAATAAGGAAAGAGATCCCTTTCCAGCTCTTTTATCTGCTGAACTAGCAAAACAAGGCTAGCTACCGGCACAGCCATGAACTCACTGAAGTACAGAGCATAAGACCCCATCACTTGGATCATCCTTCCCTGCTGCCTGTATTTTGCTTTATTTACTAAGCTGGTATTTTGCTTAAAACCCTAAATACAAGGATTGAGAGAATATGACAGCAACCTGGTTTCTATGTTTTAAAAGTTCTTCTGTCTTTCTCATCAGGTCATTCACCCTCAGAGAAAAAGGTCCAGTTTCATACATCCGAATCCCACCAGCCAAATAAAGACTGCATGTTAAACTGTGTAGCTGTCAGTTTTAAATTTTTCTTATGATTTTTGAGCACTAGCATAACAATGATCAGAGGCTGTTACATCTCTGGGTACAATGAGAAAGATTTCTTCCTCATCTTTGTGCCAGAATTGCTTATAGAAATAGTAGTATTGAGCACTCTTTAGAATAATTCTGTTCAAATTTCTCTTCAGATTAGCTTTCAGTGTCTCTTATCCTGAGTTATACCTCCAGAAGTCCAACCTTTGCTCCTCTCCCTTGAGTGGGGAATGGTGGTGGGGAACAATCACACAAAGAACAACCAACTGAAATGCCAAGTGCTTTGTAGTCTTTTTATCTTTCATTGAGCAGAACAAAATGTAGTCATATATAAACCCTATATAAATCATAAGGCTGCCTAAGGCTAGTTTTTTACTTTCTCTTTTTTTTCCTGATTTATCTTGCTTTACAATGAGCATGCACACTTCAAGGGATACCTCAGGAAAGAAATTTCCCCCCCGCCCCATTATTTCTTTGATCCAGACTGCACTATCTTCACTTCTCAGTTTCGCTCTTCAGTGGGTAAAATGGATGAAGTCTAAATTTCTGAGGAAAGCAGATTAATTGCAAAGATACTTGGTCTCCATAGTAATGTTGCAACTTTGTTATTAGGGATGAAAAATCATCAGTAAATAATGCAGGAAAGTCAAAAGCCTGGACTCTTGTCAATAATAATTCTTAACCCGTTCCCCCATCTGTTTCTATGTTTTCTTTTGAAAGAAAATTTTGCGTCATTCAAACAAATAAATATTGCTAACAAATTTATGAGAGAAACTTCAAATCTAATTGATGGATTGGTTAATTATGGTAAAATATAGCCATGTAGTCATATAAACTAATTTTTTTAAAAAGCCATTCCCTGGCAGAACAGAACATTTAAGGTGAAAATCTAAGTTTAATATACACTGTCTTGGTAAAAGACAAAAGAAGCAACAATAGCTACCCTATCTGCTTTTTGATACTTATTATCTGTGCATTACAATCTATCCACTCATACACATTTGCCACTATTGCCCAAGCTGTCTTTTATTTTAACAAAATATGAGTTTGAATGTAGCTTTTTATCTCAAAGAAAAAAAATTCTGGAAGAATGAGCAGCATGAAAGGAAGAAAATTCAATTATTCATTCACATTCACATTCACATTTATTGAAGATATGCTTTTGTCTGCTACAAGCAAAAAGAGAAAATTCACACAAAGGGAAGGTGCACTTTGCTTGGATGTCTGAATTCCTTCCAACTAGCTGCAACATCTATGTGCACTTTCATAACATGACAATACACATAAGTATATATGGGTTTGGTGGGAAGAAATGAAATAGTTTTGCAATTTACCATGAAAGCACACTCAACAACTCATCTCCTGAGGATTCATTGCAGGTCATTGTTCAGTTTGTTCACAGAGCAAAGATAAAGAGTGAAGGGGAATATGGCAGGCTACATATGTGAGGACCTGATTTCACATTTTTTGCTAATAGATTTCAAGAAACTAACAATCACAGCAGTTCATACAGCTTCTAAGATCATTTTAACCACACATTTCTGGATGCCTGTTTGTCTATTTGCTTTTTACCCTCTGCTTTAATCCTAAATTAGACGAGGTAATAAAAAATAATAATTAAAAAAAAAAAGGGAAAAAAAAAAGGACAAGACACATACTGTTATCTTCTATAAGCAAATACCCTAGTTGATTTTTTTTTTTTAAATATTCTTCCTTCACAGAACATGTATGTTTTTCATCTTTCTGTGACTTTATGTTTTTCCCTCTGTAGCATTTTGTTGCAGGCTGATGACTATGTTGCAGTAAAAACCATTATGGAAGTTATCACTCATTAAACAGCTGCATGTTGTGAAGGAAACAGAAATATTAAAGAAACTTATCATAAAATGAGTTGTTTATTTTGAAGCACAGAATGGCAAAAACAGCTTTTGCTGGTTTTTGGTTTGGGGTTGTTTTTCCTATCCACATTCCTCTGGTGATTTTAAGCTACTTGGAAGGTGGCATTTTGTTACTGCTTTCTCCCATCCCTGGGAAATAAGTTCTTAGGTACAAGAGTTTGTTTCTTGGTTGTTTCTCTTATTCTCTGCCATTCTAAGCTATTGTTTTTATTCCTCTTCAGCCTGGAGGTTAACATACACCTAAATACTATAATTTCACCCCAGGGACAAATTACCTTCTCTCTCAGTAGCTTAAGACAACAGTATATCTAGAAATGTTTGATGAGTCTGGCTAGAAAGAAAAAACAGAATGTCGACATTTTGTACTACCAGTATTTAATATTCATAACAGAACACAGAATTATATTCCACAGCCAAGATATTCTGATAATAGTTGATTAATATGTAGTTTATTTTATAGTGTAGAATGCCTATTTGCATGTAAATGCAAAATGATAAAGGAATTGCCATGTTCTTGCACTTTTTCTAAATATTTTTACTTTCGAATTGCTTGTGGGTTTCAGCTATTGCCTTTAATCTCAGGGGCACATGCATAGCTATATGATCCCTAAATAAGTAAAATAATTTAAAAAAAATAGTTGCTGCCAATATAGTGTTTTGAAGTCTATGCAACAGACATTCTCAGACACAAAGAATGACAGTTTGTAGCAAACCTTAGAGAAGAAAATAAATATTTTTTTTTTAATTTCCTGTATACACATGTGCACATATATATATATATAAATATATGTATAGATATGATTATATTGAACAGGACTTTAAAACTTCAACATGCCAGAATTCTGTCTTCTCTCAGATGAAAATAGTTTTCCCAAGAAGAATATGCAGGAGTTGTATTTCTTTTATGATACTGTGCTTCATATTCCTTTTGCCTTTGAGTTCTGAATTGTTATATATGTCTGCTGTAAGTAGAAATGAACAGGAGTTTTCTGATTAAGCTTTTTTTGCTAGAAAGAATTAGTCACAAAGAAAAATTTTCATGAAAATCTTGGGTCAGTCTCTTTAGGAAAAATCTCTTTAGGGAAAATTTTCCAGGGTCTAAGATGGTATCTGGGGAAGCGTGTCTCAGGGTGAGGGTCTGACAGACTGATTCCAGGCATTTGTTATTTAACCTAAACCCTACAAGTATTAGATGTACTGTAGGATCATTCTGGACTATCTGGGAAACCTATTGCTGTTAAAATATCACTGATTTTTTCCCTTCTAACTATCAGAAATGATACTCATAATTTACTTATGCTAATTTGCCTTATGATGGCTCTTGGCTTTCAGCTACTTGAATTTGATGTGGAACTTGCTCAAACCTCATGATTAATAAATGCAGCAGGTTTATATTAATCGAAAAATGGCAAGATATTACACTTTCTGGGTAGCGTGAAGTGCTATTTCTGTGCTTATGAAGTATTATTTGGTGTTTCTATAATTATGATGCTAGGTAAGCTCATTTTCCTCCTCTGCCTACCTCAGATGCATTGTTTTGATGAATAAATAACCATACATGCATTCATCAGGAATAGCCACTATTTTTCATTCTCCCTCCTGTGGTGAAATTTCCTGTTAAATACTATTTTCCATTTCCTCCAGTGACATTTTTGTATTCCCCAAAATAATTGAAAGTACTTAAATACAATATCCTAGGTAAAATAGTTTTCTATGAAGTCCTGTGCTGGAACACATTTGTTGAGAGAAACAGCCAAAAAAGGGAAGATGTTTGGAGCATCACGTGGCATGTGGAGGAAGCCAAGAGGATACCAGGCTAAGCAGGTAGTGGGCCAAAAGCAAATAAACGTTAAGACCTGTAGTACTGTACTAAAAACCACTGAACATTTCTTCACCCCATCATCCCACAGCCACACAGAGCAGCAGCATATGGCAGCAGCCCCAGCCATATGGGTTTCGGCAGGAACTCCAGCAAAGATCATAGCAAAGGCGGTGAGCGTGTGGCCAGCAGCGCGCGGGCGTGCCTGCCAAGAGCTGATGGGCTCATGCATCACAAGAGCAGATGCTGAGGAAACATCCCTGCCTCATCGCCTTCCCATCAGTACCCTCTGACACTACCAAGTCAGAAAGTTTATGAAAAGAGCACAGTATTAAAGTAAGAGAGAGACCCACTGCATTGAACTTTCACAGGAGTGTCTACAAGTCCTAGGAGCGCGTGTTTATAGGAGGCACAAGAAATGACAATCTGTGCACATCAACAGTAGAAAATCTGTCTAAAACTGTAGCTTGTCTATTACTAACTCTTGAGATAACAACATGGTGACTTTGCAAATACAATTTTTTTTCTTTGTATGTTAGCTGTGAAGCTGATTCAAGGAACTTTTGAGGTAAGGGCTCAAGAGGAGGATGTGCAAGAGAGAGGGTGACTCTGGGTGACTTACCACCTCCACTGAACCGGAGTCCCTTTCACCTGCTGGTCTCACATTTGGAATGCAGGAAAGAAAGAACCAAAGGTTTTGGAAGCTGTGTAACATCTCAGTGCGGGTGAAATGCTGACTGAATGACAGCTAGACTTACCTATCCAAGCTCTGGGCCAAGAGCTCAAACAGTTCTGAAGTAGCTGTCGTCTAGGAAAGACGTACCTGCTTGAGATAAAAGTATCATACAGGACTCAGGTATCTTGTGCGTGTTGTTCATTTTTGATATATTGTCTTCTGGTTCCCAAAGGCATTATTATTCTGTGCTTTATCCTATATGTAGGTTTTATATATAGAAATAATTTGTCTAAATTTCACATAAAAAAAAAGTTAGAGATACAGTGAAATGAACTTTAGGACTAACTGCTTGAGATTATGCAGCATAACTGAATTCATGACTTGTCAAGAAATTCCTATCCAATACTGTTGGGGATAGAAATACTAGTGCAATTTTCATCTATTGCTGTTGAATTAAGTATTTTTGTTCTGTAAACAAAATCTGAAAGACGTTTCAGAATCACTAAATGCTTCTGAGTCCTGTTGCATTCAGTTGTAGCTATAGTGGTCAGGAGCTAAAAAACCTGTCAGTACAATAGAATCATTCTCAGGCTTGGCAGGATAGGATTTTACAGCTGATAATTGAATGTCTGTGTGCTTTCATAAAATTTGGCAATAAATATCAGTCCTGGTTGATTTCAGGTCTTTTGCACATGTCATTTTTAAGAATGTTTTAAATCTTTCTATAGATTTTAGATATCGCTTTGTGCTTTTTTTCTTTTTTTTTTCTTTTTTTTTTCTTCTGTCTTCATGAATTGCTTTTAGCTTCTGTATATTATAAACATTTTTCTATGGAATTGTCAAATTCCTGTTTGATCATATTCACAGATCTTCGTATTAGCCTAAGTCAATTTGTAGTGTAATTTTACAGTTGCCACTCATTGTACATGAAAGATAGTTTGCTCTTCTCATGCAAAATCTGAATCTAAGTGTTGCATTATATTTTTGAAACAATCTACATGTCCCTGCAAGTAATTCCACTTAGCAGTGGTGGCTTGCAAGGATTGATCATGTAAAGGGAAAACCGACAGTATTGAAAAATATTTCCTCAGATTTCTAACAAAATGGTAACAGAAATTTATGTATAAAATATAACATACACTTATTGTCTTCATACATACCAATATGATTTGCCTAAATCTTAACACTCCCCTTTGAAACACAGAACGGTAGTATGTATTCACATGTTTTGCTATATATGTATATACACACACCCATGTTTTTAGGAAGAAGAGCTAGCTCTGTCCCACTAATCCCTGGGATTTATGCATGACACAGAGAAGCTAAGCCCCATATGCCTCCTGTCTTTTCCTGCCAGCTTGCCTTTTTCGTCAGTAGCATCTTGTGACTGATAGCATCAAAAACTTGATGTCTCATGTTCATGCATGACCATTTACACTTTAACCAAAGGCAAAATAACTTTGCACTCCAGAACCCATAATAATTTTTCCAAGTACAAGGACTCTGTTTTCAGAATGCTTGTGGATCTTTGAAAATGCAGTCAATTAAGGTGAAATGCAGGCTCTTTTCTACAAGCTGCTCAGAGTAGTGGTGTGGCATCACTAGAAAGTGGCATGTTACAGGGCTACAGTCCCAGATGCATGCAGCTGACAGCACGAGACAGCAGTTCTTGTGGCTCAGGTCCTCCCTAGGACTGCTGTTCTCTCCCACTTCTTGTCCCTATAGCACAAAGCTATATTAAAAAATGTGGTACAATGGACTGGACTGGACATAGCCTGTCGGGACTTTTCTGATGTAGGCATTCAAAGGTAGTATGATTTTAGCAACCTAGATCTGCTTAGAGATTTGACATCCTCAAAAGGATCTTCAGCATCCCCTGAAGTGTCTTTTCTGACAAAGAATAAACTACTCAAAATAAACAGTCTGCAATAATGGTGTTTACACAGCGGATCAACAGGATGCATTTTTGCTGCATCAAAAGAGAACACGGCAGTAGGTGATGACTCCTCAGGTTGACAGTTTCTAAGATTTCACACTCACTGTCATGGGTTGATAGTTTTGCCAGTTGGAATGGAAAATACTTGCACCTTTTTCTTGAGCCTGTGCAAGCAATTTTGCCAGAGGTTTGGATTAAAATTGTGTAGAGCTCCCAGGCCATTACTCACCTCATGGCCTTATTCTGCATACAAACTTAATGCTGCCTCACTACTAAATCAAGAATGGCTCTGTTTGTTTGACAGGTGATAGGTCTTCCATGAGATGAACTATAACAAAATTTTCAAATGTTTGAGGAGCAAAAGCTCCTCTCAGTGTTACTCTTTCATATATGACAAAATGATTGTTTAAATATTAGGTCACCATACAAAATACCAAGGCAATATTTCATTAGCATGTATTGTCCTTTCTATACAGAGCAGGTATAGAAAAACCAGCTATTAGGACACTTAGAAAAGTATTACAAACCTATATTTTGCTCACACAATAAGTTAGAGTCCTATTCTCAGCTAAGTAAAGCCCATTTCAGAGCATACAATGTAGCAGAATGATCAATTAGTTGCTAATAAAATACCAGATTATAACAAACTGGTAGTGATCTTGGAGTAAGATTCAAATTCAGTTTTATATGACGTGACTTTCAGAAGATACTAATAAGTGCTGACAGTGGTAGCTTCTAGTTACCACTATGGGTTTTCTAGGTGACCATTAATTTAGACACTGCCTCTAAGTAATGTGCTTTGTTGTAAGTGTGACAGTTTGGAGTTCCCTGCAGCTTGTTAGAAAGTACACAAATAGCCTTGTCTGCCTCACTTCCACCTTTTGCTATGATTAAAGAGGGAACTTTTTCTAGAGATACTGGATGGTTACATCCAGAACTTCTGTGCCATATGATGCCATTTACCTCTATCATAAGATCAAAATCTCTGACAACTCTTGTGACTGCATAGTAAGGGGTCTTCAGGAAGGAGGGAAGCGGGGACTGAGATGCCAGGAAGAGGCCACTTCAGCCATGTAAGTACAGAGAAGTAGGAAGTGCCCATGCTTACAGTCCATGCGGACTCTGTCCTCCTATCTCAATGTACATAATGTAATAAAACCAGTATTTCTCTGGTATCTTGTGCCCTAGGCACCGAACACTGGGTGCACTCGCTTAACCTCATTCACTTATTTCCCCTTGCTGATAATGTGACATCATCCACTCCTGCAGGAACTTATCAGTGCAGTTTTGAGCCAATTCCACAGTCTCTTTTGAATTGACCCAGGCAGTGGTGATGGTTCAGTATCCAAGAGAGGGAATCTGATTTGTGACCAATAGCAATGTTGACACAGCACATGACAATGCACTTAGGAGCAACTATTCTTGGCAACTATTGAGCACAAAACTCAGGCATTTCAACGTTTTTTAAAAACCTCCTGAATTCAGCCTGCATTCATGTCACTTAGATGTTGGTCGCCCTTCCTGCAGATGTCCTCAGGGCAGAGGGCTCCTGCAGGGAAAACTCCAACGTCTCTCGTCTGCCTGACAACACTAGTGACGAGATAGATCTGGTAGCCAGAGGCTGCACAGAGTCCAGGTGTGGTCACGCAGCAGATACATATGCCTTGGAGGACACTGTAGGCACTCTCTGTACCCAATATTTCCCTTCCCAAAATATTAGTGAGAATGGTCTCCATATAGTCCCAGGGGCCAGACAGATGGGCAGCATGTTTAGCCTCCAGCCTGCCTTGTGATACTGCCATCAATGTCATGCAACTCTAAGCAAGGAATGTGTAAGTGCAGTCTTACACAGAGTCAATTCCAGATTTAGCAATAAAACCCCTGTGTACAGAGCAAATTAACAAAGAAAATGCTGCCCAACTCAGATGACTTAGAGTCAGGAGAAAAGCAAAACTAGCACAAGGGTCAATGAAAAGACAAAGAGAAGTTAACAAGAACAGAATTCCTTCACTCTTTCTGAATATTTTAAAAACCCCAGCCAATATTGGATGAATCATGCGTGTTTATGAGTTGAGGGGATCAAGCTGATGTGGCTAAAGACATGAAGCACTGTGCTACTGTTTAAACTCATCAGACCACATATCTAGAGAAGAATAAAAAAAGCTCACATCCCTAATTACCTGCTTAAATGAACCTTTTAAAAAGATAGTGCTGTAGAAGAAACCCTGCAGGATTTAGGAAGCTTATCAGCCGCTATGCAGACTTGCTTGTTTCTGCTCTGTGTCTCAAGCATCATTCTTAGGGTTGGAAATTAATTTTCTTCTGTTGCACTTTGTTTTAACCCTAGACTGTCAAAGCTGACAGGTTCAAAATACATTCCAACCTTGAAAATGCAAAATGCATCTTCTTCCCCCCTCCCCCCCCTCCCGAAGCAACTTTGATAAGTTTTAGTCAACAATCCTGGAATAACTGTATATGGCTTTAAGACAGTTATGAAATGCTAGCTCTTTGGGCATACGAAGGCAACCATTCAGCAAAACCAGGGGATAGCTTCATTGCAAGGCACCAAAAGATCAGCACCTCAATCCTTATGCATTTTTTTTTCTTTTTTCTTTTTTAAATTGATCCTGCCACTGTATGGACAAATATCATTCCCTCTGGGCACATCAGTTTGATTCTCTGTTTTTTCACTAAGGTGCAAGGAAGCTCAGGCATGAATATTCTTTATCTTGAAACCACACATTCTGGACAGAGCACATCTGACCATTGGGCAAATCCCCCAAGACTCTGAGGGCCTGTTTTAGGAGAGCTGAGAATCAACAATATTACATGGGACTCCATACCAGAATCTTTGGGACTAGACTGTAGGTCAGACAATAAGCCTACACAAGCAGAAAAAGAAAAGTAAGGTATCTCATATGGCCCTCTGCAATATCTTACTGTGCCATGGTAGGTGCATGCTGCACAGCCACTCATTTTTAAGCAAAATACGTAGGAAAGGGAGGGTGAGAAATGGATGGTGTCAACCTCCCGTGTCCCCAGAGCGCTGGGTGGCAGAAATGACCTCAGGAATATATCGTAATTAATGACACTAGAAGTTATGAGCCTGATGCGATAATGAAACAAAGAGAAATTTAATTTTATGAGTGTGAAACTACTTCTAAGATGGTACAGCTTTCACACTACATTTTGCTAGGGGCTGTGCCAAAGGACATACCAAACTATTAATACTATGAAACAGCTTTCCCAGAGATAAGCAGAATTCATGCAGACTGCTGATATAAAATGTGAGGAAATAAAAATATGAGAGGAAAAACAGAATCCTAATCACCAATTTGTTGTGATACAGGAATCATAGCTGACATCCATTATGATTTATTTTGTCCATTGACCAAATGGATGTTTTTTTCTTGCTACTGTCTTACATCTTATGTATTTTTATTTTGGAGAGCCATTTTGTGTATTTTCACTCTACTCTTCTAAATGGAATGAAACATTTATTTTTTTATATATTCACTTAAATTTGATTGGACAGACATTAATGTTTGCATGTGCTACCAACGTCACTCTTGGGAGTCCTAGTTTCTGTGCTTCTTTTAAAGGAATTCAGTCTTCTGCCCAGATTGTGTCATCCACTGTATCATGCAGATTGCTATGACATGCTAGGGCAGCACTGGTAAGTGAGAGCACCCAGCCTCAGTATGTCAGCCCCTTGGAAAGATAGAGCTTGAATATCAGAATTAAGGTAGATTTCAGTTTGATTCAACAAGTAGGAGCAAAGTGTTTCAAGTCAGAAATGGTTGAACATAATGGTGTGTTTGCAATTATTCCAGGAGAAAAAAAATTAGAATAATTACTTCAAAATGTTAAATACTTGCTGTTCCATAAAAAGATTAACTATGAAACAAACATGGGAAAGCACTTCTATTTCTGATGTTGTGAAATATGGAAACCACAGGTTTTGAGAAGCTTTGAAAGAAGTAACCATTGTATCACATTCTCCCCATAGTAACTTTTCATCAGAAATTTCCCATTTAAATATCCCCATGGACAATAGCGACTTCTATGGAGGACAAAGGAGTTTCTCTAATATGATTGTCCCTAATGTGTTTTCTCTAAATATTTTATACCAATCTTAACTGTAATGCTGAAAGGAAGAAGAACATGGAGATACTGTTGAAAAGATTATTTGCAGCTTTTAATCCTTTTTATTATTGATTGGAATATATATTCTGTACAGAAACTAGAAATAATAGACAATGTTTGATAAGCTGTTTATGTCAATGTTAAAAATGGGCATTGATAATACATTGATATTGAGAAGTTTAATTCAGATTAAGCAAAGGAAAAGAGAGTTAAACCCCCCATTTTTCCTTTTTTTTTCTTTTTTTCCTAGATTATATTTCAATATTCCTGACTGTTAGATGCAAGTGTGGGGTTTGTTTGGGGGTTTTTTCCACAAGACCTAGGACAGGCAAAGAATCAATAAAGGTTAACTGAAGACACAAAAGCAATGGAGAGTTTGAATTTCCTACCGCAAATTAGATTAGTCCTTGCTAAGCCCTGTGTGTGTTTAGTGTGTTTAACAGACAGCTTTTTCCTTTGCTTTCTTGCATTGAGAGCTCCAGGATGGGAGCAGAGTGGCAGCGTCTAGACATGGGTGGCAATGACTCTGCCCGCTGGGTGGCTTTGCTCGAGCAGAGGGTAACTGAAAGCTGATTATGAGCCATTCCCCTGCTCCAGCCAATTTCAGACACAAAAGACAATCAATATTTTCTTTTATTTTTCCTCCATTTTTTGTTCTGTTTCCTTATTTTTGTATTTTTGCTAATCCTGCTTCCTTCTTAACGTCTGGCAAAGTGTAACAAGAGTTTTTGCAGTTTTTTAGTGTGCTTTTCCAAAAGTATAATTTAAATTAATGTTGAAACTATTTGGAATGTGTTTCCTGCTCTAATGGCAAGGTAGAGGGTCTTTTAAATTTCTCTTTCTATAATTTCACTTTTTTCTGAACACTGAAATTAATTTTCCACTTACCACTTCTAATTATTAATCCTCTAATATACAAAAAAAATGTTTTTTCCAGAAGTGTTGGTAGCAAATTCTAACATTCTTGCAATCAGTGGCCTGGTCACCATCCTGGGCAACTTCAGCATCTTTGTTGCTGAAACTGGCAACAATTGGTGTCAACCCCTTGGGCTACATAACCCATATAATGTGACAGACTGCAAATGCAATAGCATTTTGGGTTTCAGTGAAAAATCAACGGCAAAACTCCCTTTGCCTCCAATGTGGCTGAATATCACACACATAGAGCAATGTTATTGCTCTCTACAACTACCAAAAAGGAGGTTGTAGACAGGTGAGGGTAGGTCTCTTCTACCAGGTAACAAGCAATAAGACAAGAGGAAATGGCCTCAAGTTGTGCCAGGGGAAGTTTATATTGGAGATTAGGAGAAATTTCTTCACTGAAAGGGTGGTCAAGCATTGGAACAGGCTGCCCAGGGAGGTAGTGGAACCACCATCCCTGGAGGTGTTTAAAAAATGCACAGATGTGGTGCTTAGGGACATGGTTTAGTGGTAAGCTTGGCAGACCTCGGTTAATGGTTGGACCTGATGATCTCAAAGGTCTTTTCCAACCTAAATGATTCTATGATCTTGGTAAGATACATCTTATCTGGCAATAGCAAAAGAGGCTTGGAAATTTCTCATCCTAATAAGGAAGCTTAGGGTTTCTGATGAAAGAAACGCTTTCAAAAATCAAAAAAAGCATATAGAATCATAGAATACCAGGTTGGAAGCGACCTCAAGGATCATCTGGTCCAACCTTTTTTGGCAAAAACATGGTCTAGACAAGATGACCCAACATCCTGTCCAGCCGAATCTTAAATGTGTCCAGTGTTGGGGAATCCACCACTTCCCTGGGGAGATTATTCCAATGGCTGATTGTTCTCATTGTAAAAAATTTTCCTCTAGTGTCCAATCAGAATGTCCCCAGGCGTAACTTGTACCCATTACCCCTTGTCTTTTCCACGTGACTCCTTGTAAAAAAGTAGTCTCCATCTTCCCATCCTATCCACCTATTCCTATCCACCCTATCTTGTTCTTCAATTGATCTTACGTGTGCAAAATATGCTTTATGATTATTTATGAAAATTCCTCTACAGGAATTTGAGTCCATAATTATGAATTGCTCTTAATATTTGAGCAGGACTAGTATTATCTATTTTCTTACTGTTTATGCTGAATAATAAAAACACACAAAATTATTTTAGAAATGCTACTTCTTTTGAAACACATTCTGGTGTAGGGCAGAGTGTTGAAATTTCGAAAAATGGGTAAGTGGTGTACTCTCAGAAATGTAAGCAAGATTTTCTTCTCTTTTATAGTGTTGTGTTTGTTTTGGTTTTTTGCTTTGTGGGGGTTTTTTAACCCTCATGCTCAAAACAAGTTTTATTCTAAAGATTGATTTCAGGATGAATTGTAGAGGGAAACTAAAATGTAAGAAGACTGTCCCATTTGTGGTCATTTATGCAAGTATTTCTATCTCACCTTGCTTATATAAATTGATCTTACACACATGACATTTTTTTATTTTTCATAGTTTACATACTGAGTAAAAAATCAGTCTTGACTCCTCCACAGCTTTTGGTGCTATCCCCATCATTCTTATTTTTTCTAGCCAAAGAACTAATCTCACTTTATTATAATTTACTAGTAAATCAGTGTTTCTACATGCAAAGATGCAAGCTACATTATCTTTAGTAATTACTTTTCAAGTCATAGTGGTAGTTTTCTTGCACATTTCAGTCCTCCGAAATGAGCAGAGAAGCAAGCTGGCTACAGTCTTCTCTCACACCAGCTTTCTAACAGGCAGAGAAATATGTTAAGATTCCATGCAGAACTTCAATATACAGCCTAAGTATTTTAACTGGTATTATTTTTGGTTTGCTTTTGAAATAATATTCTTCACTGTTCTTGTGTTTAGATTCTTTTGTTGAATGCCACAGCAGCTAATCTACTGGTGTACGTTCATGTGCAAACTGAAAAATTGTGGAAAACAGAGGCTGGAAATGTTTGGAAAATTTGAAGTAGGATTCCTAACTCATTAATAGAAATCAGTCCATCTTACACCTCAGATCATAATAGGAACTCAAGTTCAATGTGTATTCTTTTCATTTATTTGAAAAATACAGTATTTACAACTGTAATTTATACGAAAAGAAGCCACCTTTTTAAAATATGATTTTAAATATGCATTTTCTCTGGCAAAAAAAATAATATATTATTTATCCCTACAGACTGGTATAGAATAGACCCGGCTTTTCAAAATAAAAGTGATCAAAATCATAAATACAACTGATGGATCACTAAGCTATAATCTAAAAATTTAATGAATTATTTTAGATCATTTTTGTTTAAAAAGATCATGTAAGTAAAAGTCTAGTTTGGACAGGCAGTTGTCTACTGTGTATGCACACTGTCTTTCAGAGAGCATATAGGCAATCTCTTTTCACAGCTCAGTTCATTGGTTAGATTCAAACCAAGCAGTAAAAATGTTCATTTCTTCATGTGAACTAATGTGCAAATCACTGAACTGAAGAAAAGCTGAGTGAGCAATGCAGATAAGGTGGAATTTGTCTTAGAGATGAGGGCTAAGACCAAGAGCTTAAGATATACATAGTATACCTTCAAAGTATAGCAAATTTATGTTATATTACCACTTTGCAGTTCCAGTCTGGGGCGAGATACATCACTTTCCCAAGCCGAATTTAAGAGCACTGGAAGCTTTCATCATCATCTCCTGGAGAGTCAGGGAAGAGATGGATCAGCACGATATAAGTACCACTGACTACTGTGACAGCAGGGGGGAGCAGGAAAGCAGGGGCAGGGATGGGGTGTGATCTTCCCCTCTCCAGCTACGCTGACATTAGAGATTGCAGTTGTGATGGAGCAGAAAATGGCCATAACAAAAGTCCAAACCAAGGCCACAAACTTTTGAGGCTGCAAAAACTTTCCTTACATGGAGTTGCCAGGGAGGCCCCCCGACTAGGAAGGCAAAACGAGTCAGGGACAGCTTTCAATTAATAAAGTTTTCATGAACTTTTTAATGTATTAAAAGAAAGATGCCAGGGATGCTTAGTATGGAACACAGAAAGAATTCAGCCTTTTGCCCTTTTTGCTAAATCAGTAGTCTTAGCACAGAAACATGATAAAACTCTGTACTTAATGGCTATGCAAAAGACATTTGCAACAGCACTCTGACATACCTTATTTTAATGAGCTGTCTGATAAACTGCCTGTAGGGTTACTTCAAGGCAAAGTTCATACCCTATGGCATACATTCTTCTAGCACAAGGATGAGCCCATTATTGCCTGAGCAGCCTATTCCTTTAAGAAAAGTGGGGTTTTTCCTCATGGTCGTTCTCTACTGAGTCAATAGAACATGCATCTCCTTTGGGATCATCTTTCCTTTAAAACAACTCTCTCCAGGAGATAAACTCTGTGTGTGTGTCTTCTCAAAAGCATAGGCACAATCTCCATTCTTTCTAATTTCAGTCTTTTTTTCCCCCTAAAGACAGATTAACAAAATAGCCAAAATAAGTAACTCACTGATATGGTTTTCCTATTACTAGGACCTCCGAGAAAATGATGAATGAGGTAAAATCCGAACTCAGCACCTTGAGTGCTTTTCCTGCATTAATCATTTTCATTTGCATTACTATTTGCTAGGACAGTGCAGATAAATTCAAAGGAAATACAGGGCTGAAGCTGGTATTAGTCTTAGCTACTTGTTTTTACCTCTGTAGTCAGTGCTATTGAGTATAGCCACCCTGAAAAAATTTAATACATTGATTCATTAAATTATTTTGATGATCCACTTATTAGGGAAAAAAAAATCTTCATCAAACCTAAATGGGGGCAAGAATGTATGCCTTCAGGCTGCAGGACTGCCTGACAGTTTCTACCTGTGTGTCTCACTTCTGCTTCGGCCGAGTAAGGCAAAGGGCAGGCTGGCTTTCACTCTGGAGTCAGTACTTTTGCCAGATGCCACATGACACCATGTCGACGTGCCAGCCAGGTTGGTGTGTCATTACTTCACTCTGGTTTATTGGTGGAGATGTGCCCAAAGCAGCTGTCAGGCCACCGGCCTTGCCAAGCCTCTCTGTATCAGTCAGAGCAGGGATCTGAGCCCCATCCTTTACCAACAGCCACCGCTGACAGAGTGCAGCTTTATTTCTAACTCTCCATTTTAACAAAAATAAAACTAAGTTCTTAAATACTTTATACTAGAATTATATTAGATGTAGTGCTGCAACATATATCTTTTATTCTAGTAGAACTGCTACGCAACAGGAAGACAATTTTTATTCCATGAAGATTTTTAAAGTGTTCACAAACACAGTTCTTACTCATGTTGTCCCATAAATTACTAAGTACGTAATTTACAATGTTCCAGCTACCTATATGATTACTGTGTCAAGTATATTGCAAAACTTCAGAAAGTCATGGAAGCACCATTAATCATGAAGCACTAGCCCGAATGTTAGCTCAGGTTCTCTTACCAAACCCAGTAAATCTGCTTAATTAAGAAAGGAATGCAGCATCACTTTAAAACCTAAGGTATCACTGGCTTAAAACATCAATCATAATTTTAAAACAAATTTTAGTTTGAAATATCAGTAGTCAGCTTCCACACCACTGAGAATATCTTTTGCTTAAAGTAATTGTAACAGCATACGCATGCTCCTGAAAAGGAATATGATGTTATTATCACTCCAAAATATTGTTGCTCCTTCCTGAAGTATGATCTTCACAGAGATCACCCAGCAATTCCTGCCACCCGATGGCAGTGGAACAACTTAAATTCAATCATCATCAAAGCTTTCCAAGGTCTTGAAAAAGCGGGAGAATACTATAATTAATAGGTTTTGTAAATCCTTTATATAACTTTATTTTCAGTAATACACAAACATGTAATTTTACATTTTTTAAACACTTGTCCATATATGTGTTTTGCAGAAGAAATCTTCCTCGACACCTGCTATCAAATGCAAAGGTAACCTTTCATAAAAACAGAAATAGCTTGTAAAAACAAAGTAAAAACCTAACTCCAAAGCTCAAAACAAACCGACTTGCAAAACCAACACCTAAATCTGGCAGATTTATAGTATATTTACATGGAAGATTTCTGGGGAATAAATGTTTTAGCAGAGGTTTAAGGTGCTGACACGCACGGTGCCAGCAGGTGCAGAGCAGCGCGTGGCAGGACCGACATAGGCTCTTGTCACCCAGAGATATATCTAGGGGATGCCACTCTTCCTGGCTGTCCCTGAGCCCTCTGCAGAATTTAAGTAGCCACACACAGCTGATGGGCAAAATCTTTCCTCTGAGCTGTGTTTCCATGCATGCTGGAGGCAGCATTAACTTGCAAGAAGCATTTCTGCCATCCTGAGAGCATGTTTCTGCCACCATGCTCTCGCCTTCTTTGTGGTGGTACATGGACTTGTGTACCAGGCGATGAAGACAAGGAGTGAAATTCTAGGTGTTAAAGCAAGCCTCATTGAAAAAGAAAGACAGTTCATTTCCAGGTTTATTTCAGAAATTAATATGTAAACCGATTCACCATCTGAAAGTTTTCTGACCCATGCTAACGAATATCATTGCTGATTTTGTTTGATCTTTCTAAATATTGATTTGGTCATTCTTTACTTATTTAAACATTTAAATTCTTAGATGTTATTCTAGTTGTTATATATTGCACAACCACAAAAGACAATTGTATTGTCTTTTAAAGCACCCTAAGAACAGAAAGAATAACCCAGTGACCCTTTACTCGGCAGAGAAGAATAAATTAATGAATGGCTGAGTATGTGTAGTGGCTTCATTCTACATTGGTCACTGACTCCTTGATAAGACACCAAAATTGAAAAGGATGATTTTCAGATATTTTTGTGCCTTTTTCTGATGTACAAGATGTAACAGCTTTTCCAGTGTAAAAATCCAAGTTGCTGCATTTCTGCTGTTGGACTCCATGAAAAGCTCATTGCAAGTCGGCACAATGGCCATGAATGGGAAAATGAGAAAACAACAGTTTGAGAAAAATCTGCAGTTATTCTAGCAGTCAGGGTTGAAACAGTTGCAGTGATCTAAAATAAGAAGCATTCTGTTGTATAGGACAGAATAAAGAGCTAATTTTACAAGTTTACAGTTGCATATTTAAAGACAAAGCAAATTTAATGTGTTTCAGAAACATCCAAGTCACTCAGAGCAGCCACCTTCAAGACCCCAAGGGATGACTCCTGCCTACCCTTCTCATAACGTTTATAAACACCTCTTTGTCTTCAAGAAACCTGCAATCCTGCATGGTTCTCATTTCCTTTCATTGCACTAGTATTGACTTCCATTAGTACTAATTGTCCTTAGTGCTCTATTTCAGACAGCTAATACCTGCTGTAATGGAAGTTGCATAAATTAACTCCCTTCTGAACTGGGAGAGAAGATTGGAAGATCTTTGGGGCAAGAATTATTCCTTCTTTTTCTATCTAAACAGTCCCCAGGTGTAACTAGGCTTTATCTTGGTCAAAGGCTCATACGCATTGCTGTAGTAGAAAGACAAAGCCCGCATGCCATTGCCAATGCATGATTTAACGTAGCTAATATGGTCCAGAGAGGATTTTAAGTCCCAAGCTGGGGCCACAAGAGACACTATGTTGCAACTTGGCCCCTGTGATGATTACAACAACAAATTTTATTGTGCAGCCTTCCTCGGCATTGTTGACCAAAACCTTACAAAAAAGCATTATAGTTTGTTGGCTTTACAACTATGAAATTTAATATAAGAATAATTTAATTCATATTCCTGCTGTGACTTATGTTTTGCAATTGTAACGCATTCTCTCAACATTACAAAATAAACGCTTACATGTAAAATAGGTAAATGGTAATACATGTAAAATAGGTAAATATTTTACATTTAGCCTCAGAGCAAAGTAAACATTTCAAAACTAACAACTCCCAGTGCCATCATAGCTAAAAACCGCATAATCTAAAAAAACATATTTTATTTGATTTTGATTAATATTTATGTTCAGATTCTTAAAAGTAAGCAGTGATAGTAATAATTCCTGAGGATGCATGGCAACAAGCAGAGTTAGAGGAATGCTGTATCAGAGTTTTATCTCAATCACAGTGAGCAGAAAGAATTTATTTCAGCTGATCTGTATCATAGTTATGGGAATAGCAGTCACAGACCTCCCCTATCCTTTAATCTCCAGCCACTTAGTACTGGATATAATAAAAATGTGTTTGTGTGCATACGTGCATATACATAAGTATTGACAATGCAGCCATTTTACACTCTGGCAGTGCTGCACTAAAGAGAGATGGCTTTCTTAACTGTGCTTCCCAATAAGTGCAAACATAGAAACGAAATGCTGCAGGGGGAGTGAGGAGCGACAGTGAAATGAGGCAGGGTCCGTACAGTTAAGCCTCCATTCTGGAAATTCAGGTATGACGGTTACATCCGCAGCCATGTATCCCCCTCGTTAGCAGTGAATAAACTGGGCCACATGTCACAGAGGATTAAGGACAGGCCACAGCGCAAAAGAGCAACTGGAAAACAAAACTGGAAAAAACCCATGGTCCCCATTTGCTCCAACAGGAATCATTTTTTGGGGAGCTGTGCTTAACGTGAGCCTGCGAACACTGCCTGTAGCAGCTGGCAAGTGGGGTGAAATTCAGTTTCTGCTAAGCTGAGGTCCCTGGTGCATGGCTACCAGCGGGAGCGTTGGGGTGCCCAAGCTCCCATTGAGCTTGTTCAGCACACTCAGGGGAGGTGGGAGGTGCCCAGCGGGGTAGGGGAGAAGACAAAACACCCCCATACCATGGCCACACTACTGCAGTCACCAGCTCGGACGGAATTCCGGACTCTCCCCCAACCTCTGGCGGCCCCTGGAGCGGTGGGTGTTCCCAGGCCCCGCTGCAAGCCCTCGCAGGGGGACAGGATGGCCGCAGCAGCAGTGGGTGCCCACCCTGCCCCCACCGCCCACCCCGCTGGCCTCTGCTCGGCCACCAGCCCACGGAGCCAGGGATTCCTGGGAAAGGGCTGACAGAACGGCATCGGTTAACAACTGGAATAATCCAAACACACGCACTAGGGGAGGTCAAACGCTTCCTGTCAAGGGATGCCGTTTAGGAGGGAGGATCATACATCTATGTTTATGCATTTTTTTTCTCCACATCAATATTACATAAAGGGCCCTATTTTAAAAGGATGTTCAGATGGAAAAGGTAAGCACACAAATCCTAGAAAAATGCCAAGTTATTAATTCCTACCATTAACTGACTTCTTTTGCGCACAGATGGGATGATTCAGTCTTTACTAGGCCACATCATTTTGATTTGGACGGCTGCTTGCATCATTTGCTAAATAAGTAGCTAATCAGTAACTGTTTTTCTCTTCCTCATTCGACCTATGTTCCCATGGCCCTTATATTTCACTTTTTTTTTTTTTTAAACACCATTGTTCACCTTTCTGGAGAACACCCTGACTGAGTATAAGCCTGGTTGTATGGAAAATGTCCACATCCCTGATACTGGGCCTCTGGGGAAAGAAGTAAAGGAAAATCTTATAATTAAAAAGAAAACACAACTTTGTGATTTCATGATTTGGCCAGCTCTTAGAATGAATGAATTCTGGGTTTCATTGTCAGATGCCTGACCATTTCTGGTATTTTATCCCATGACTAGCTACTATAAAATACAAAAATAGTGTTTCCAGTAGCCTTAGTTCAAACTTTTTCTTTCTAATTGCTGATCTTGATTTGATAAGTTTTATGGGAGGTTTTTCAGGTGCTTAAAGGCGTACTTTGATTCCTAGACTTTCTTTTCCCCAAAGTAAAATGCTACTGAAATTCTGCTGGGAGGCCTTGGAATATTCTATTGTGGTGGCATGTCCGGTTTAGCATGGATAATCCTCACCAGAAAATATACTGAAAACATTATTTTAACCCTAACATAGGTCCCCTGTGGGGTACAATATGCTGATAAGATTGTTAAAATTGCTATGATTGTTGTTAGATACGATGACTGTAGAAAATGTGAGACTTGAAGCCATAGGGGATGTTAGAAATGACAACTAATTTTTACTGTGTGCATGACTACCAGCTCTGTCTGTAGGATGGTACACCTAGGAGGATGTCTATTTGCGTAGAGAACTCAAAATTTAAAAATAACTATCTATAAGAAACAATAAATCCCTTGTGAATAGAATTTGCACATTAATATTTTTAGTATATTTTTGCTTACACCAAATTACTAAATCTTTATGCATTCCTATATCTTTATTGAAAAGCACAAAGAGATCACTTCTGTTTATGTTTGCAGTCTGCAGTACATAGGAATGAACAAAGTCGCTATTAGCGATGTTTTACTGGGTAACTATAGATCAATGTAGGAGTAAGGAGGAAGACAATGACCTCAACGCAAACTGCAAAATATAGTAACAATTGCTTCTTTTTTCATGACGCTTGCATTACTACTTAGCTTTTAAAAGCTATGTAAAACATCTACCTCAGAAATATATTTCCCTACAACACATGTATTTCCCAATGCAAATTTCTTGAGGCTGACATGTTTCTAATACTTTTTGGATTACTTGTACTGGAACAAAAAGTAGAGGGGCCGGATTTACTGAAAAGGGCTGAGAAATAGCTAAGAAGGGTCACAAATTTCACTGCTTGCAGGAAAATTATATTCAACAACATCCAGTGATTGCACTGAAATGATTCTTCACAAGGCTAAATTTATAACAGATTTTTTAAGATGCAGGAAATAACTACAGAAGGGTAAGAATGAGTGCAAGGAAATTATTTTCAGCAATGAGCAATGATTGCACTGGAAAACAATTCATTGTGACACTAAATTTTGAAAAAGAGCTATTTTTGCCTTTAATTTGAGATTGAGGGGCTACTGAATATCTTCCGTGAAAATAAATATTTGGGTCATGAAATTGTTGGGTGTCTCATTGCTATAAAAAGTATGAGAGCTTTCCTTCCAAACCCAAATTCCCATGTATAATCTGTTTAGCATTCAGCGATATCTCATTATCATCACAGACTAAATGAAGCAGAATGGTCCAGTACCTTGGTTTGCATTATTCTACTCCATCATTCCTGACCCTAAACTTAATTCAGTTTAGCATAGCTGCATTGTTACTGAGTTTTGCAAATTGGGTTGACATCCTTGCCTTGCTACTACTTCCAGCACTGATTTATAGCTATACAGTAAAACGTTGTGTGGTGGGTTGACCTTGGCTGGATGCCAGGTGCCCACCAAGCCGCTCTATTGCTCCCTTCCTCAGCTGGACAGGGGAGAGAAAACAGAACAAAAAGGTTGTTGGTCGAGATAAGGACAGGGAGAGATCGCTCACCAATTACTGTCACCGGCAAACAGACTTGATTTGGGGAATTTAGCTTAATTTTTTACCAATCAACTCAGAGTAGAATAATGAGAATAAAGCCAAATCTTAAAACACCTTCCCCCCACCCCTCCCTTCTTCCCAGGCTCAACTTCACCCCCGAGCTCTCCCCCCAGCGGTGCCGGGGGATGGGCAATGGGGGCTGCGGTCAGTCCATCACACGCTGTCTCTGCTGCTCCTTCCTCCTCACGCTCTTCCTCTGCTCCAGCATGGGGTCCTTCCCATGGCAGACAGTCCTCCACAAACTTATCCAGTGTAGGTCTTTCCCACGTGCTGCAGTTCACAACTTCCCCAGTGTGGGGTCCCATCCATGGGGCGCAGCTCTTCAGGCACAGGCTGCTCCAGCCTGGGTCCCCCAAGGGGTCACAAGCCCGGCCAGCAAACCTGCTCCAGCCTGGGCTCCATGGGCTGCAGGGGCACAGCCTGCCTCACCATGGTCTTCACCACGGGCTGCAGGGGAATCTCTGCTCTGGCACCTGGAGCCCCTCCTGCCCCTTCTGCTCTGACCTGGGTGTCTGCAGGGCTGCCGCTCACATAGTCTCACTCCTCTCTCTGGCTGCTGTTGCCCACCAGTTTTTCCCCCTTGTTATATATGTTATCCCAGAGGTGCTACCACCATCACTGATGGGCTCAGCCTTGGCCAGCGGTGGGTCCATCTTGGAGCTGGCCGACACTGGCTCCATTGGGCAGAGGAGAAGCTTCTAGCACCTTCTCACAGAAGCCACCTCTGTAGCCACCCTGCTCCCTGCTCCCCCACTACCAAAACCTTGCCACACAAACCCAATACACATGGCTAATGAGCATTTCACCCAGCCCCACAGCCTCCAGATTGCAATCACACACAAAACTGATCTCTCCATGTTTTTCAACAAAAATTGAGTAATAAATATGATACCAAGTCTTCAGAAGAAAAAAGAAACAGAACTTGTGCAGACTATTGCAAATGTTATTAGAAATTAAATAATGACTTAGGAATTCCACAAATAGTCTGTGGCACTTTAAATTTGTAAAGTTCTTATTTCTACGAAGCTATAATATTCACAGACTAATGTTATCATTCATTCCTCAATGCACAACAATAAAACTGCCACTTTGAAAGACATATTGGCATATATTCTGGTTTTATTTTTCAAAGTCACTTGTCTTCTCTTCCATCTTACACAGAAAATAATGGGACAATCCTATTAATAGGAAAACTATCTCACAATAAAAACACAGAGGTCTTTTTCTATAAGTAAAATGAAAAAATCTTTAATTTATGATTTTATGTCATTAAAATCTCTTTCAGCAAAGGGTTGTAATTCTTTAAGACCCATCTATCAGTTTAGACACATACATAAGCCATAAAGTGAATTTAAATATTCATTTATAGAATTGAAGTGCTGCAAAATTGTTTTAATGTACATAGTAATGAGGCCCAAGACTGTAAAAACAGCTAAAACCTCCAAGGGATTCTATTAGGACTCATTTTATGATGAGTAAATTTGCACTAATTTTCCATGGAAAGAGAGTGTGAGTATTAACTTCTGGTCAGTTTTGGCGATATGTATCTTCCAATTTGGCAATTTCATTATAAAGATTTATCACATACAAGCAGAAAATTCATTTAATTCCTTCCAAGACAGATATTTGTTTGAACAGATAGAAACCTATCTCCCACTTTTTTTTTTTCCCACATAGAGATTTTTTTAAAAAGAAATATTTTCAAATTCTCAAATCATTTAAGGTATGAAATGTGTGCTGTTGAATATATGTCAGCCTAAAAGTAGGATGTAGTTTTCCTAAAACTAAGAAAACTAGTATCTTTCATAATGCTTCTTGTTGTTATATTTCCCAGGTCATATCTGGTTACTTTTGCAAAGCTTTTTAAGTCCATCCCTAATAAAAATTATGGTTAAAAGTAAGCAGATGTATTTAAATATATATTTTAAGCTCATATGCATTTAAATGTTTTACTGACATTTTGTACCTACCAATATTTTTTTTTTTAGGTCTCAAACTATGACAAAACATTAAACACAGGCAACATTTTGATGCCAGTAACTTTCCAAAGTATTTGGTTACTTTTGTGCTTAAATGTTTACTTGGATTACTCATTACATTTGGTGGAGGAGTTTTAATTTGCAAGAGAAAGAAGATATTTCTTATAAGAATAAGGAGCTGGGAAAGGATCAGTTTAGTACCGTTCTGAATAAAAACAATCATGAATTAAAAATTGCTTATGGATTTATGTCAGGAGTAGTTCCAGCAGGGAAGAGTAAGATAACAAGAAAAAATGGAGACACAGTGGATAAATACTTTATAAGTAAAGGAAGAATATTACCCAACTAAAATTAATCCTAGTGGTTCAGATGGTAAAGGGAAGAATTCCCCTTATTTATTCTTCTTATTTAACTGTGGTTGGGTTATTCGGGGGGGGGGGGGGGGGGGGG
>JAVJGI010000060.1:40124191-40155939 GCA_035590275.1 Ibycter americanus | reverse complement strand
CCCCCCCCCCCCCCCCCCCCCCCCCCCCCCCCCCCCCCCCCCCACGACACGTGAAAAGTGTGATTCACCCCACCTTGGTTTCTAAACCAGGTGTGATAAATAGGGTCTAGAAGCTATTATTGAGTATGGGCACTTCTAGGAAATGTAGAAAAATTACTCAAATGTAAATGCTGACTTAGTTGACATCTTTAGCTAGATGAAATTAATCCCTTCTTAATGTCGTTGTGCGGTTCCTTAGGAGGATGGGCATGTCTATACTGAAATGTGAATGTCTGAAATGGATGGAGGGAAAGAAAGACACAACTATCTGAAAACAGTGGTACACCGACCAAAAATCAATCATTTAAAGAAGCTATAAAAAAATTATTATGTAAACAAGTCTAAATTGTGGCATTATTTTCAATGTAAAAATGTAACTGTTTTGGAATAAAATGTAATTTGGTTAGCTTTTTCTTTTTTTTACAACATGCCACAATGAATATGCCACAAAATTCCATCAAATACAAAAATACAAAAAAAAAACAACAAAGTGAAGTTTTCTTTCACATAAGACTTTTTCACAGTGGGCATTCCTCTGTCTCCATGGCAGCTATGAACACTTCGAAGTTTTATGTCCATTAATTACTGTCACCTGCCTCAACATGCAGCAAACTTTTCAGTCCATATAAATAAGAGGTTTCACAGGATTGGAAGATAGACATGTATTATTATATATATAAAAAAATAGTTTCACCAATTATCTTCAACAGTTTTAATCTAAAAGTTGCTAAACCTTGATCTCTTGTGTATCTGAACCACACTTCAGGGACAGGATCTCTGCTTTTTCTCCTCCTTCAGTGATTCAGACAGAAATTCCATGCATCCCGCTCTCAGACAGCACTGGGTAAATCCTCACAGACAACTGAACATTACATGGTGAAAAACAGCCCCCATTTTCTGTACAAACAAGGTCCTAGTGAGGACAGTTTTCCTGGCTCCCTCACTGAAAACAGGCAAAATAAGTGACAAAGAGCTGGGGATAATTCTTTTAGATCCCTCTTCACTCATCTGGCAAGTTGCAGAAAATTCAGAAAGAGCCAGGAAGAAAAAGTTGCTTGTTCATAATACAAGCAAGCTGTGTAGTTTCCCCCTTTCCCTGAGCTATTTCTCCTGTAAGACCACAGACATGTTGTGAGAATAAAGTTTCTTGTACCACTAATCATTGGCTTCCAGGTACTGTTATTCGCCCTGCTTCAGTTTATCTCTAAAATATTCGGTTTATTAATAAACAGAAAGGTTCCACTGTCATTGTTTGCACAGTCTGCTTCTTTTGTGTTTAGAAAGAGAAAGAGAAAATAAAGGTAAATTAAATAAATGGAAATACTATGTGGGGGGGATCACACCAGTTTTCTTATTTGGTTCATAAAAAATGGAGTAGAAAAGCAATTATTTGTCCAGTTCCATAGGTGATCTACAAAAACTGTAGAACTGCTCAGGCACCGGATTCTTCATGGTGTGAAAGGAAGCAACGTATGGTACTCATTTTAGCTTTCAAGTCTGCCTACAAGTCAGTAGGCAGATCAGTATTTCAGCATCTGGTTGAGATCTGTCATTACAGCATTCTCTTCAAAGAACTACAGAACATAAAAATATATTTCCTGTAGAAGTAACGATGATCTCTTATGGTAGAACATTATAGAGAGCCTTTTGGTTTTTCTACAAGTCAAGTCTTCAATACCTTTAAAAGCCACGACTAAAACCCCTTCAAAACAAGTCTGTGAGTGAAAAAAGTGGAAAGACTACTTATAACGTTTCAAATGCTCCATTTTCTATGCTGTGATCTTTTATTACCTAAAAAAGAAAGCAGGAAAGTGGAAATGATACCTGATTTGCTAAATGCCTGCTTGCTTTCAAGAAAATCTGTCTTGGCTCCTTAGCCATTGAGTGTCCTATATGTATAGCAGCAGAACTCTTGCTTTGCTTTCAGCCAGCAAACACAGTGACATAGTATATAAAAATATTGGTCCTTACCCAATCACTCTCGGGGGTAACAGACTTAGGACTAGCTAACTATCCTCTGGTATGGATCAGGAAAAACTGCTTATCAGTACAGACACCATATGAGAGGATATAGATGCATGCCTTTGGATATCAAACTCATTTCTCCATTTCAAGCAAATGAATCTAAGGAAACGTGGCACACATGTAAGTGCTAAAAGACAGAAAATAATCAGCACCATCGGGAGTCATTGGGAATGTGTCCCAGGGAAAAGCCTTGTGGGAGAAAGTCAGAATTTGCCTACTTGTGAACAGCCTTAGAGCTAAGATGATGCAGTCCAGACCAGCTAACCTCACTAGTCATTACAGGCTGGAAATTAGCTTATGTGCTTTACATTCAAATCCAGTTGCAAAGTTAAAAGAGCTTTATTCCATGAGAAATTTAAAAGAAGAGACTGTTTCAGAAACAGGCTTGCCTCATATCTCTCTTCATGACTGAAAGTGCAGGTAGTAGGAGAGGATTGTGAAGGGACAAGCCTCAGTGATTTCAACTGCAATCACATTACCCCTCAGGTCTCTGTTTTGGTTCTTGATTTAAATGTAATTGAAAATCCTTCTCAGCAACATATTCGTGAAACATAGCAGAACAGAGATCAGTCCTGAAATCAGAACCTAATGTTTGTGAGAGGAATGATAGTTGCTTACTCTAAAGGAGTAAGTGCATTTGCTCCTCTCAGTGAGAGTATGGTAAAAAGAAAGACATACTTTTGTTAGAGATTCCATTCTTATCTTCACAAGGGAATAACTAGACATTTATCCTAGAGCTTTCACATACCTTCCTCATATGCCATGAAACTACAGAACTATGTAGAACATTGTTGTGATTTAACCCCAGCTGGCAACTCAGTCCCACGCAGCTGCTCACTCACTCCCCCGCGGTGGGATGGGGGAGGGAATCAGAAGGGTGAAAGTAAAAAAACTCATGGGTTGAGATAAAGACTGGCTGATAGGTAACGCAAAACCATGTGTGCAAGCAAAGTAAAACAAGGAAATCATTCACTGCTTCCCATCGGCAGGCAGGTGGTCAGCCACCTCCAGGAAAGCAGGGCTCCATCACACACAAAGGTGATGGAAGATGTGGGAAGACAACTACCACCACTCTGAACATGTGTGTCCTCCCCATTCCTTCTTCTTCCTTCAGCTTTCGTTTGCTGAGCATGACATCATATGGTATGCGATATCCCTTTGGTCAGCTGAGGCCAGCTGTCCCAGCTGTGTCCCCTCCCAACGTCTCGTGCACCCCCAGCCTGCTCGCTGGTGGGGTGGGGTGAGAGGCAGAAAAGGTCTTGACTCTGTGTGAGCACTGATCAGCAGTAACTAAAACACCCCTGAATTATCAGCACTTCTCAGCACAAATCCTAAGCACAGCCCTGTACTAGCTACTATGAAGAGAATTAACTCTATCCCAGCCAAACCCAGCACAACAGTACACAAGGACAGTCACATTTAAGGGATAATGTGTTACACAGATTTACGAGCAATGATTACACACAAGCACACAGACATATGTATCTATAAAATTGACAATATTAAAGATAATTGTATTTCTTTATTGTGCTAAGAGTATGTATCTTAAGGCAGGTAGTATGCAGGCTGAGTAATTGTTCATCTTCTTTTGAGAATCCCTGACTGCATTAAGCATCCAGAAAAGTTGCAATGAAAAATTATATCATAATTATCTTTGAGAATTGTAAAACCAGATCAAATTTCTAAACAAAAACCAAACAAACCACATCAAAATCGTAAGAAATAAAAGGAAATAAAATGCAGGCACAGGCAGTTACCTCATGAACTACTTTAATCAGCTACAAATGCATCCTCTCCGAGTAGTTCTCTAAGCTGTACTGTTCCCCCTCAGGTTTATCCAAACAACCTAGTTTCTTAGAATGTGAATACCACAGCAGGGAGCATTTTGTAATCAGTGCTTACTATTGAAAATACTATTGAAAAGCTTTGTTTTGTTGTTTCATGTGTTCATTAGGATTACATCATTCTGTTTTCAAGCTCTTCCTCCTTTCCTTTCTGCAACTAAAGAGCAAAACTAAACAAAACCTTAAAAAAAAAAATAATTTTACTTGTACCTCACTGCTGAACCTGTTATCCAGCCTTGCTTACCTGAATTGTTGAAATAAATTAATAACTTGTATAGAAGAACATGTCTATTAAAGTAAATTTACAAGTTACATAATTTGAGACCAATTTATAAATCTAAACATCCAAAGAAAATAAATTTAATTGTGTATTTGTCCAGAGCCTTCAGGGAATACGGAATAAGCCATGGATATTCAGTGGCTCATCCCTGCTATATACTCTAAAAAATCAGCAAGTTTGTGGACAAAAAGACTGTATCCAGTTAGGAGGTAAGGTACAAGTGACCACAGAAACCTCCCTCCTTACATTCCCAAGCACCAGAGAAGCAACACCCTCCCTTCTCTGGTGTACCACTAGAGTGACCTAGTTACTCTTTGCTTCCCTGCAACTCAACCAAGACAGCCTATTCCTTCCTCCCTGTTTACAGACAAATGACCATGCTCCGCGTTCTGCTGGGATGGCTCTTAGAGGCACAGGACATCGCAGAATTCTGCCTTACTGTGAATTTTGTTGTAGGAGCAAAAACCTTTCTGAAATTAGTCATCACATACACTCTGCGTTCTTTTCACTCCTGTTTCTTGGCAACTCAATAATAGATAGAATGTCTAGTCTTTCCATGTTAAAGATTTGTAAGCTCAAGTTTTTAGTTTGTATTCTACCAAAGAGTCTTAATGAGGTATAGTGCTACAGTGTATATATAGTACACCGGTCTCCATACAAGTTCAGTCTATGTGTATTTTCACTCTAAGATGCACAAAAATCATATTAAATTGTATTATAATAAAAACTTGACACTCTTGAATTCTTCCAAGTGTCATTTGAAAGAGTAATTCGGTGTGTTACATCACTCTGTTGAAGTTAGGTCTAAGTATTCCACTTTATGGTAACAGTAGGCAGTGAACAGAAGCTACATAATTCTTTACAATATCAGAAATTGCAGTGGAATAAGATAATAAAGACTAAAAGGAGTTTTCTTGCCAGCTTGAGGTAGAAGAAGAATTTCAATATCTTATATTAGCCTTTGCAGAGAAGCTTTCCAGTTTCCCAGGGAACCTCATGTGAAATTTGTTATTAATAAAAAATACCAGAATTGCAGATTATATGAATTTTCTAAAGGGGCAATGATAGATGGTACTAGCAATGAAAATTTATAGATCTCCCTTATGTTTTCCAAACTGTTAAATATTTTTATGTACTTTTAAGTTCTTATTTCTTCTTCACATCATTTTTAATTGCTACCTATTTTTAAAAGCTAAGAAATAAACCAGAAGGTATCATGTATAAAGGCATTATTTTCTCATTTTAGTTTAGACAGTTGAGGTATGCAATTTATGTTGTTGGCATAGATCACCAGAAGTGACTAAATGTCCAGAACACATAAACTATTGGGTCCTTCAAACATAAGACAGCATCACTCACCCAATGAGTTCAGCAGGAGAAGCACTTATGGTGCAGCATGAGGTCCTTTGCCAATTTGCATTTCTTCACAGTTTTCCGGGACACTGATATGAATGAAAGGGTGTGTGGGCCTGCCCAAAGTGTTGAGGTCCATCTTTTGAAAAACTGCTGAAGTAACAGAATTTACGCTTTCTGGTGGAAGCTTGGACTAATTATAAGGACTGAAAATCTGGGATGGCTGCATACTCCATGCTATGAAACTGCATTTCAGAAATAAGAAACAATAGTGAGTGTATTTATCAATGTAGGATTCACTCATTTCCTGGTTGCTCAGCAGGATTAACTACTGCTTCAAACACTGCTATTCCCTGTGGTGTCACAGAAAACTCCTGTTGTCTTCTGCAGAAGCCAGAAAGGGGTTTTCTGTCTTAAATTCTCTGGGAGGGGATACCTGAACATAATCACACTATCAAAATTCACCTGTGACATGCTATTCTTACTTCTCTAGACTCCCTAGTCAGGAAAGGTAATACAGACTGCCCAAATCTCATTTCTGCTTTGGACAGCTTTCTTCTGGGTCCAAACCATCTCCAACGAATGCAGAGAGAGTCTAGGGACTAATCTTTCTTTTGGGGCAAAACAGTATCCTGGACAATTTTGTTTTAGTCTCAATTTTGTATAAGGTGAAAATAATGTCTATGAAGCTTCTGAGTGACTGATACCATTATGAAGCAATTCTGCTTATTTTTTGTTTAAAGTCCTGCTAATGGCTTTTTCCCACTCATCATAATGAGGCCATTATGTATGTTTTAGAATGGATTCATTGGTATGTGTGCTGCATTTCATTTTATTTAAATTATTATAAATTACAATGAAAACAGAAGAAACAGGTATAGGGAGAATACTTCTCTCAAATACCCAATGTCTGAATGACTGTTCTGCTGCTGCAGTTTCATTTCTCTGTTAGAAAAAATATTTTGGGGGAGGATGCAGGGAGTAAATAACTTTTAAAGTAAAAGTTCAGATGAAGATCACTGTTATGAAAACACAGTAATGTGACTCATTACTTCAGTCAATCCTTAGACCAATGGAGTTTTGTCTGCTACTTTTATTAAAACCTTTTTCAGAGGGCAGGTAAAGTAGTTGCTGAAACAGTTTGAAAACTTGAGTAAAAAGATGAAATGCTATTGAGAATATTGTAGAGGAAATTACCCAAGCTAAATCAAAATTCTTTGCCAAAGACTTTGGTCAGAAATTGAGAAACTCCACCTAAATATTTTCAAAACTTATGATTAAGAAAAAAGTATAGGTCTTGAACCTTTATTGAAATAGAAAAATTAACTGGTTCCATGTCCAGGTAGTAGAAAACCACACCAGATTAATGAAGTAATTTTGCTTTGGTTTTGGTATTCAGCTAACAATACAGACACGAATAGGAATCCTGGATAAATAAACTATCTTGCAGTAATCTGCTTCCAATATTACACATCTACAGTAAAATCGTAACGACCTTTTTTGTTGCTGGAAGCTTCAAATCTTCTGCATTTACTGAAAGTTTAAGTATTCTAAACTGTATCACAGTCCTCTGTTATAATGACCTCAATTCTCTTTCAAAAAAACATCTTTTATGTATTCCTTAATCTCAATTTCTTTTGCTGGTAGGAGGTTGTCCCACACTAAAGTCAGCGCAAAAAGGTCTTACTAACATTAGTTAAGAACTGAAGTGAGCTTAGAAACCCTTATTTCTGATTTTTCCTTCAGCCTTCTGTGTTTTCAGTGTCTAATCTTCCTTTTTCCAAATAATCAACAATTCTAAATCTTTTTGTGGATACTCCAAAGACAGTGTACAAGACAAAATCCATTGCTGTAGTACTTCAAAGCTAATCTACTACTGATACTTAAATTTGGGTTATTGTAACCTCAGGATCTAAAAATAACCTTCTAAAATTACACATATATCCTACTTCTTAGCAGAAACCCAAACTTTCTCATTAATTCTTTTCCAAAAGTCCTGGAGGAAGACCTGAAGCGACAAGAATCTTTTAACTTTATTGCAATCTTTTCATCTGTCCTTATCCAGAAACTGCAACACTTTTTAAAATATGTATCTTTATTAGAATTCGTGCTTTTGAAAGTGTTGGTGC
Source organism: Ibycter americanus (assembly GCA_035590275.1). NCBI lineage: Eukaryota > Metazoa > Chordata > Aves > Falconiformes > Falconidae > Ibycter > Ibycter americanus. Next base: position 40,148,269 of record JAVJGI010000060.1, on the reverse strand, counting down.
GTCCAGGACACATGTAGGGAGGGATATTTTTAATATTGTTTTCATAAAAATAAGGCATGTCATAAAAATGATTGATGCTACTTACTCATAATACTCCATGAAAAAAAGTATCCATTAGTCTTCCTTGTGCCTGGTGCCTTCATTTTTCTTATAAAATAAATAAAAAAGTAAGTCTGTTGTGTCTCAGACGTGGAAGACTCGGTTTCCTGGTGAACATGTTCTCTCAGCATTGGCATCACTATGCAAGAAATCCTGTCCCTCGACTGACAGAGTGCTTTATTTTGGGCTGCTGGCATCTGTGGAAAATTTTTTACCCAATGGTGGCACTCATATTGTCCTTTCATAAAGATGAAAACAAATTATTTTAGTGTAGCAAACTAACATTACTACTTGACATGGTTTAACCCCAGCCGGTAACTAAACCCCACACAGCCACTTGTTCACTCCCCTAAGTGGGATGGGGGGAGAGAATTGGAAGGGTAAAAGAGAAAACTAGTGGGTTAAGATAAACACAGTATAATAATTCAAATAAAATACAACAATAACAACAACAACAATAATCATAATAATAAAAAGGTAATGAAAAGGAAAATAACAAAGAGTGAGAAATAAAACCCAAGAAAGGCAAGTGATGCAAATGAAAACAATTGCTCAAAACCAATGGACCTATGCCTAGCCAGTCCTTGAGCAGCAGCCCCCCTGTCAACCTCCCCCTAGTTTTATTGCTGAGCTTGACATCATATGGTATGCGATATCCCTTTGGTCAGCTGAGGCCAGCTGTCCCAGCTGTGTCCCCTCCCAACGTCTCGTGCACCCCCAGCCTGCTCGCTGGTGGGGTGGGGTGAGAGGCAGAAAAGGTCTTGACTCTGTGTGAGCACCAGTCAGCAGCAATTAAAACATCCCTGAATTATCAGCACTTCTCAGCACAAATCCTAAACTCAGCCCCATACTAGCTACTACGAAGAAAACGAACTCTGTCCCAGCCAAAACCAGCATACCACTCATTCTGTTTTGAAAAAATTTGAAAGATAACAGTACTGGCACTAAGATTCTGCAGCATATGTGCTGAAGTAAATAAGTCTTTAAAAACACCTACCCTTGGTTGATGTAGTGAGATTGCTTTATGTTGCAGTTTACAGAGTTCTGAGCTAATGTTTCCTTTTAAAACCAGGATTTTGTTGATCTTGGTATTGTAAGCTTACGGTCTGGGTTTTGGGGGTTTTTTGTTTTGTTTTGGTTTTTGGTTTGTTTTTTTTTTTAATTAAATAAACTGAGATTCCCAGCAGATGCAAATCTGTGTGACTCCTCAGCACAAATGGTCAATGTGCACTAAGGATCTGGCTTTAGTAGATAGTACAGGACATAGAGAGAGATCAAAGAAAAAATTACCTTAGCTATATACTTTTGCTATAACAGCAGATTTCCTAAAAGTAACAGAAAGTTTGCGTAGCAAGCCTTAATTACTAAAAATTTTTTAGTTACTGGAATGGCACTTGAAAATGTCAGGATTTTTTTCATTAAAGACATTTTACAATCTATATTCACCTCTTCTGGTGGAGGGCAACTCTCTTTTTGCACAAGTCTTATCTAAAAATGTCATTGAAATGACTTTTTTGGCCAGATTTAAAAGCAGTTGTCTTCAGGTATGTAGAGTGGGAAGCAAGGGGTTTATGGATAGTGGAGAACCAGTATTAACAGGATTTAGTCATCCTGGAATGTCTGTTTTATATTTGTGCTTTTGATAAAAGACCTGAAAGATTTTATAAGATTTAGCAATACCGCTGGCTAATAGGAAAGCCTTTGTTTCTGCATTCCTCACTGCAAGATGATCTGATCAGAAGGAATTCCAGTCATCACCTTTCTATAATGAAGTTATCTTCACAAAACTTACATCTTTGTGAAAATAGTTTTAACAACTATACCACAGGTTACTAACCATGACTTTTGCACTGTTTATGTGAAATATATAGAATAATTATCAGTTCTTATCCAAAAGAAAGACAGTTTTCCACTATATTTGATTCATGACTGAAAAACTTAAAAAAACCAAACTGAAAATATTAAAATAGAATAGAAAATTCCATGGAGGGAGAAACCTGATGTGGAAAGAGGCCATTGGGGTAGAGAAGGAATGGGGAGAAACCACCTTTGTTGAGAAAGTCATCAATTAAATCAGCTATGTCTAGCAAATCTGAGAGATGATGCCAAGTGTAATTAAACTGCAGTGAAGGGGAAAATACTGATTTTGGTTGGAGAGGCAGTTCTGCCTCCTGGATAAAGTAGAAATAAATGTGTTTTGGGGAGGAAGATTACTCCTGACCAGTTCCCTTTTTAAGTGTTCACCGTGCGATGGTGACCCTTTGGTGACCTGGGATGAGGCAGGGAGAGCTCTGGCAGTCAGTTCATATAATGGGGACTGTGCCTGGACCCGAAAGTTCTTTCAGAATATTGTCACAAAGTAACTCATTATTTCTAGATATTCCTAAATCATTTTCTTTTACATTGAAAGGGTTGCTTTCCAAGGATCTTGGCATATTTTGGCAAATATTAAGATTTACTGAAGTTCTGTGTCTTAACACTTTTGAAGTGTAGATGCATGCGCCTCTGAGAGGTATTAGAGCTGCCCTGTTTACCCAATTAATTTAACAACTACTTACCTGCTCAATTTTGCACACCAGCTAATTAATCTGCCATCAGATCTATTCACTTTCTGACCTAACATTTGCAATTTCTGTTTCCTTCTAGATCAATAGGTAGGTTTCCCTTACTGTTTCCTTCATTTATCCAACAGAGGAAAAAAAATTTTTGATTAAAATATAAGAATCTGTTTAACTTTCAGATTTCCCTCTTTTTTGCATTTGTCTTACTTTAAACTTTTTTATAGATGAAAAAAAAATACTCTGTGGCTATAAAACTCCCTGATCAGGTGTAAAGAAAATTTGGTTTTGCTAAATACATGTTAGGCTGTGGTGGGCTGACCAGTCAAGCATCCCTTCAGCCACTCACTCCCTCCATCTTCGCCAGTGGAATGGGAGAGAACAGGAGGACAAAAGCAAGAAAACTCGTCGGTCACAATAAAGGCAGTCTAATAGGTGGAGGAAAGAAGCTGAAAAAATACCCAAGTAAAGCAAAGGAAATAAGTCACCATTTCCCAGAGGCAGACTGATGCCCAGCCAGTCTCTGCACAGTACCCACCTTGGAAGACACACCCACCCATCCCACCCCACCCCCTGCTGCTTCTTCTTCTTCTTCTTCTTCCACCCCAGTTTTTGTTGCTGAGTTATGATGTTATATGCAATTGGATTATCCCTTCGTCCAATTTGGATCAGCTGTCCTGGCTGTGTCCCCTTCCAATCTCTTGTCCACCCTTCAGCCTACTTGCTGGGGTAGGGACAGAGTGGGGGGAAAAAAAAGACTGATGCTGCAGGATCACTGTTCAGCAATAGCCAGCGTGTTGGTGTGTTATCAACCCTGTTTTAGTCACAAATCCCAAACAGCACTGTGGAGGCTGTTGTGAAGAAAGTTAACAGCCAGTGAACTATCCCAGGTTTGTTCAGCTGTGTGGTTTGCTCTTCTCTGTTTACATATCAAACCATACTGAACTGATCAGCAGAGACAACAGATTTGCACGTGGTTTTCTGATGCTTTGGAAAAACTGTTGTAAAAGTCACTGACCAAGTTTCAACCTTTTTAGGAATAACACTGAATATAAAATGAAAGAGGCTGTGGAGCTGGTTAAATGCCAGCAAATTGTCACTGGCTGTTTTTCCTGCAGGCTTTACAAGCAGCTGATTATATTGTACACTGTTGTACATTCTTTAAACAATATAATTGTTCAAGTAAATTTTGCTGTTTAGGCTACAGATGTTTCATTCAGTGTAGAATCAGGGCTAATAAAACCTAATAATACTGAATGATTGGTCATGCCATAATTAGATTTGACTCAGCGTATTTTTGTTTTTAAAAATGCTCTAGATAGAAACTAAGCTTTATTCTCTTAAAACAAGTAATTCAAATTATGAGGCAGGTGCTTTCTCTGGTTTCATTACAATTCCTCTATTTTCTGATTTAAAATTTTTCAATTCGAGGATGTGTGAAAATCTTTCTAAGGACGGAGGAGACAGCAGCCATGACACTCTTCCCGTCTAAAACTGAGGAAACCAGACTGTTATCTTAGCTAATCTTTAATCTGTAACATTACGGATCTTCACAGAGGTGTTGCAAAGCTCAGCTGGGTAGCTCTGATGGGTGGAAAGCAAATGATGAAGAATCATTTTCACCATTCATGGAAGAGCAGTTTTAGCACAGAAGACAACTCATACTCACTTACCTTGAAGCTGAATGCTGCAGTTTGTCATACCGAGCATGTTTTAAATCATAGGCTTTTAGACTCTGAGCTTTATCTTTTGAGCTTACATTTGAAGTTTTGTGATTGCATGGGGTATTTTTGATTTAAAACTGTTAATACGGTAGAAGAACATATGTAGACAAACTGTCTCCATCTGCTTTTAATTACTTTTTTTGTTCCAAATGAAGTACTGGATATTACAAAAGCACCCATGCCTCATAACTAAATAACACAGGAGTTTTGATTTTTCTTGACAGTATCAGAAAAGTGGAGGTCCTTCAGACCAGGTGCAAACATAATCCCCTCTGAATTCCATACTTGCAGTGGCAGGTTAAGAGAAAGTGTCCAGACCTCCTGGAAGGAATATTATACTTTTAATACAGAGGAAGATTAAAACTGCAACACTATCTGAATTCTATATCTGTAATGACATATTATGGGGAAAGAATCCAGACCTCCTGAAAGGGCTATTACATCTTCTAATACAGGGAAAGATTAAAAATCAACAAGAACAACTCATAATAAATGATGTTTCGGTTCTCTGAATTTATTCAGTGCCTCTCTGAAGGACACTACCGTCCCCCATTTAAATAACTACATAATTGCCATACCAGCATTTGCCCACAATAATAAGAAGGACCACATGGAAGCTCTAGTGCAGGGCAGAGTAATTAAATATGCCCACATTTTAAGACCTCAAAATGAAAATAATTCAAAATATATAGAAGGACATATTTTTACTGTGGCTGTTAAGTGAGGGTACTGTATCTGTAGGCTAGAGACCTCCGTTCTCCCTGTTAAGCTGCACCTCGGGGTTTTACTCAGGTTTTGCCAGAGGAGCATGTCCTTAGGGGCTGAGATCTGCCTGTGTATTGACGGAGCGCTGCTACAGCTCCCCCCGAGCCTGCCCCCTCACAGCTTTAGAATATCTTTGTTCAAACTTTCCTTTGTAACCCAAATATCTGGTGAACTTGAAAATTAGAAATCCCTTTGGGGTTTTTTTTCAAGAGATGACTCATGCTCTGACCTCCAGACATCAAAAGTGGGAGTGCACTGTTGTACGCCCCCTGCACTACGTGCCTACATATACATTAGTTCAGAGAAGGTATTGGCACTGCCTACAGAGACTCCAAATTGTAGAGGCCTAGTGTTAAATATTTATACTCCAAATACAGTTTGTATGAATACAAAATGAGTGCCACAAACAGAACTATTCTCATTTTGAAAAGCTATTACAATTTACAATTAGCTTGATATTTAAAACACTCCCAGTGCTCAATATTTAAAAATATGTTAAATAATGTGTGGCCCAACCAAATATTTCACAAAAATACACTCTCTTTGAATGGAGGATGCTTTGTTCACATGATAAAAAGCAATGTGTCCACTGTACTGTAATATCTGAAATCATTACTACAGGTATGGTATTTGTGAAATATATGAACAATAAAGAGTACTTTTCTGACGAGCAATTTATTATAAAAATGCTATTATACAATACAGTTCTGCATGTGGCCATGTTTTTAATCCCTTATGAATAGCTGGGTTGTTTCATTTCAAATTTATCTTTTATAAATGTCATTATGTAGGCATTGTAGGAGAAGAAAAGGAATCTGCTCCATTTTTCTTTCTGTTGTAGTATGAAGCATGGCGGATGATAGCTACATTTTTCTAGAGATGGAGAAGCAAGCAAGTACAAAAAGAAATGAAAGATCAAACAGAGGCTCAAAGCCTCTACCTGTTGCAGCTGAAAATGGGCTCTTAGGCTGTACCAAAGCAGCGATATGCTCAGCAGCTGGCTGATACGCAGCAGCTCCGGTTCCGTAACCAAATCAAATGTCATATGGAAGTTACTTCTGTTAGAAACTGCTCAAGAAAATCAGGGAAAAGCATCCACCATCCACCCTGCCAAAAAGGCGATGCTGCCTCAGAAAGATTTCTGGAAAAGGCTGGCTCACAGGTTCATCGCTGGAGGCAGCAAACTCGCTGCCTTCTCCGACGCAGCCTCAGCAGTTGGTGGAGAAGCAGCCGCCCTCCTGCCCGCTCCTCCGCAGCCTCCGCTTCCACTCTGCCCCTACGCAGGCAGCTCGCACAAAAGCTGCAAATCACACAAAATGGCCCACATGGTTGAACTGTGTAAGAAATGTGAAACTCTTTGATGTAGCTTTTGACGCCCACTGTATTTTAAACTGCGAATTATTCTTATTTTAAGATACATTTGAATAAAGGTAATGTTCAAATATGTAAGACACATTATGTTTTATATTTCAAATTTCTGGTTCTCTGCTAACAACAGCTATTTAAGACCTGTAACTATGACTTGTGATCATGCAGATGGGTTTTTTGAAGACTTTCACTTAAATTTATACCACCGAGGTGTGATGTTACCCTCCCCTAAGTCAAATACTTTTGGTCACATACAGGTACCTTGCAGGCCTTCATGAGCAGTTTCTTTACATTCCACTTAGGACACCTGCCAAAACAAGTGAGATTTAGTGGAACAAAGTTACGACTGTGTACAAACTCCGGAAATATTAGCACTATGATATTCTTCACTACCGCAAGGACAGTTAATGCAAACCATATTACTCACATTCTGGAAAACAAAGGTTTAAATCACAGACTGGAGTACTACGCAGAATTAAGAAAATATTTTGAATATAATACATTCAAAGTCTTTGCTTTTATTAAAGTGTCTATCTATGTCAGTTTGTTAGATTAGATTGATAAAATTTAGTATAATAACATTTAAAACAAATGTGCTGTAATGTCTATTGGGTGTTTAATTTGGTTTATTAGAAAAGAACATGATAGGTATATTCAAAAAGCCACCCCATCTTCACATATGATTTTCATTCCCAAACATTTTTTAAACACAGGGTACATTCATCATGGAGTAAATTTATGATTAGAATTGATGCTGACAAGAATAGCTAGGAATAAAGCAAAACATAAAAAAGGTGGTTGGAGAAAAAAAAGAAGAAAAATTCAAGTTTGTTTTAAAGAAGATGCAGGGAAAACAGTAGCTGTTGATAACCATTTCAGCTGTGACATGGTACAAAGCAGTGTCTCTCCTTTCCAAGACAAATTAATATTTGGGTTTTTTTCTGAAACATTCACAATGTTGCATTTCTTCTATGTTCTAGAAAATGAACCCTGTCTGGGCATGACTGAAAATGAAGGGTTTCTGGTTTTCAAACTTGAAGCTCACCACAGCAAAATGTATAAAACTTACAAGTCTTGTCTTGTATTTTTTCCAGTTACTTATAACTTTGGGAAATATTATTGTTAAGATGGGATTCCCTTGATAAGAATCTACCCCTGATTGACTACTATGCATATACATATATACAAATACATAGATTTATGTGCATATATACATAAATTTCATCACAAGAAAAATCATCTCTTCAGAGAAGGTAGTAAGGCAAAATTTTCTTTAAAACCTGAGTCTTATATTGTTTGTAAGATGCTAGTTCTTCTTTGCTCTTGGAAGCAACTCAAAATTTTACAAATTCATCTTAGTGTCAATAACATGCTTTTACTGTCCTTCTGCAAACTATCCCAGATTTGGTTGATTCCTGAGTTCCTAAATAAAGTCTCAGCATTTCTCACAGCTGAGCTGTCTAAAGGTACCACTTCTCCTAAGTCCAGAATTCCCAGAAGTCAGACACTCAGTTTGAGTTTCCCTGAAATATTTCTTCTCTGCTCTGGGACGCATTATGCTGCAAGACAACAGAACTGAGATCCTGGTCTCATCTGTCAGGTAAGGCAATATACAAGAAAAATAATGTATCCTTACACATAAATAAGAAAAGAAGATGCTGATCTCAGGACTGCAGAAAGGAAAGGTGGAAAAGGAACGTGGCAGGGAAGGGAATAGGAGCAAGTCTCTCCACAGGCAAAGTGAACATTACTGCAGTTACAAGCAATAAGAGAATGGGTAAGAGGAGCTCCCATCTCACTCATTTTCTGTGCAACAGGTGGACATACTCCCGAGCTGGTTTGCAGATGCGCTCAGGAGAACAAATGCAATTATTCTGAACCTAAGAAAGTATCACAAGCTGCCAAATCCTCTGGAAAAAAATGCCTTGGGCTTCTGCAATTACCATTCACAACTAGTTATTACTTGGAAATTTGGGCATTATCTGTATACTTCAATTCCAGGTGTACAAGTAGGTATAATAATTCCACTTTTTTCACAGAGGTGATACTAAATACGTGCCTTAACATCTGCTATCCATTTCTTGGAAATGGAAACAGAAACCCTTAAGAAACAAGTAGTTATGTTTTCTGTTCAGGACATAGAGAATATGTTAGTCGAAAGGGCATTTGGCCAAGAACTGACTGATGTTTGTGAAAAGTAATACTGAGTAACAATGCATTCAGTGAAAGAAGTAGGAATGCTGTGACAAAAGAATAGAATGAGAGTTTGTAGATGAAATCTGGTTTCCATAATCACAGAGGATCCATACTAATGATACAAAGACAGGAACAGAAATTATGGGCTTCTTAAAATTTGGTTGCTCGATTCAGCACTTAATGACCACACAGTTCTTTCAGAATAGGTAATCTTTTATGTAATATTCATATACTTTAGAGAGCCATTATTCCCACTTATATTGAGTATGTTGGTGCTGGTTGGCGATAAATCTCATTGCAGCACAATTTCTACAAGCTGTGCTCTACTCCTGAGGGTGCCTGAAAAGTTGAAAATGTAGAAAAATTGTATTTTGCCTAGCTGTAAAAAGACATGCTGCCTACCAATCAGTCAGGAGACAACATCTGACAGCCTCACCAAGATCCAGGCATTCATATGAAAGCCAAAGTTAGTTCAAAGATTCTGTAAAATACTGCCAGGATTTGAACAATGTGTGACAGAGTAAATCAACAGTTTATCAATTAGTCATGAGAATCTGAAAATATTTATTTAGGATTATCTGCACACAACTCCTTCAGGAATTACTGTTTGGAGTTGCTCATTAATTTGTGTCCACAGAGTAGCTTCAGGAAAATAAAATATTTCTAAACGTGAGACAAAGAAAGGATTAGTATTTTGTCCTCAGCTTCTGCTAAAATTTCTCTGATAAACACCTTTATATTCTACCCATTCATTCATAAAAGGTGAGGTCAGTTCATGTGTAGGAAGACTCTGATTAAACTATTTCACAGGTGAAAGGTATTTACTTCCACAAATTCCCAGTGCACTGACTAGGGACAAACTTACCTATTGCACAGCCTATAAAAAGCATTCTTCAAATCATTCACTCCTAATTCCTTCAGAGGAAGGTTTGCATGATTGGATGCATGGTGATTGCATTTCTACTAACCATCTGTAAGGGCAAATATTTTTCCCTTAAGAAATCTAACTTCCTGGCACAATGCTGAAAGTTAATGTAGTCAATAAATATAATGGATGTGCCCTACTGTTTTATATACCTCAATAATGAGGAATGAGCAACTTGTCCATGTACTAACAAACAAGAACATCAGTTATAGCAAAATATATCTTTTTCATGCAGAATTGTGGCTCCTGAACTTGTGGTGGCAGCCTGTTTGCTGCTCCTTGAGGACTTCTGGTTCTCACTTCCAATGGCCAAGTTACAACAAAGGTTACACAAGAAGCTTCAAAATAGAATTTCTTTTATGAAGGATGAGTATTTTATAAAGTCTGAGAACTAAACGCAGGACATAGTGACATTTTCAACACTGAAGAGTATCCTGTCCAAGCTTTCATTTGCAGAGAGCACAGGTTACCCACAGGAGCAGATGTCTCTCTGTTGGGCACTTACCACAAAAGTAGACACATATTTGTGTGTGGATTGATCCAGAGATCTCTCTGAATTCCCTTAAAACTTTAGCATATGGAAGATGAGATGTTTTTCTCATTTCCATCTGGGTTACAGCATTAAGTTCATGAGGCTGATTTATGCTAGAGTATATAACATACGAAAGAGGTCATACAGTCCTATAAAGCACACTGATTGATATGTTTTATCATTTGTGTGCTCTGCCACTCTTGAAGTCCCACTTCTAAAAGGCATGTGATATCTCCATCTTTGCCCGTTCTGACAATGTATTTGTGTATAATATTTTTTTAGTTACAACTGTGGATAATATCAAGTGTAGTTTTATGCTAATAAACCTTAAATGGATGTAAATAACAGAGACTAAAGACCTAAATGCAACTGATACTTCTGTTTTACCATTCACAATATCCAGTAATATGTGCATAATTCAATAAAGTTTTAGAAGCAGTAGAGATTGAAGGAAAGATGTAATTTGAGCTGCATAGGTAGGAAATTGCAGTTCACTTTGCACTTGCAAGAGACAGCAGAAGCACAGTACTGAATGAACTTTGCCTGCTCTAACTGGTCTGGGGTGTGCTAATGGCTGTGTCTATTTCACTGATGTTCAGAGCAGAAGGGCAGTTTTGAAACTAATCCCCTCCTTGTCTCCATTTAGCATGTGTTGCTTTACTGCTAAGAGCAGTTTTGGTGTTCATGAAATAGATTTTTTTCAGAGGAAACTAAATCAGAAGCTCTTCTTTCTAAGTGCTTCAGTGCTAATGGGGACATTATGCTCTGAACTGATGTGCAAGTTCTACCGCAAGATCTTCCACCATGTACTTCACACTTTTTCCTTACAAATAGAGTCCAACCATATGACTAGCTGAAACACCCAACCTTAAGGATGGGTTGAGTCTCTCAATCCAGATAGAATTTAAACTGAAATAATCCCTCCACTATCATACGGAGGGAGTGGGAGTAGCCTTAGCTGCAGCCACTTCTGTTTACAGATCCTTTCCCATTGTATTACACAATGGCATTGTGTACTAATCTAGGCATAGAGATATATTAAAATTTTAACACTTAAATAATCTTTGATGATTTTAGAAACCCAGGTGCAGGTACCCCTGTGGCTTTCTCTTTCTAGCAGTGGCAGGAACTTCAACAGGAAACCCAGCAGTTCCTTTCCTCATTCCATCTTGCAATAGATAGCCAAACTACTCCTATACTTGCTGTTACAGTTAAATAGAACATTGCAAAAACATCTGGAAAGAAATAGAGTAAATTATTTTCTCAGTCATATTTCAAATGTTCCTGATTTCTGACATACAGAAATAAAGTCTTTTTCAGTGTCTCTGACTTCTTATGAAATAAAGATGAGGAAGCCAAGATTGTTACGCACTGTGGCTCAGAGAGTTTCTTATAAAGTTTCTTATAAAGTCACTGAGAAGTGCCTTCAATGGTGCTATAAGAAATCATTTTGAGAGTGGATACTCGGAAAACAATGGCTATCACTGATCCAGAAGTCTGATTACAAGATATTGGATGTATAGGTTTTTATTGAGTTGCAAGGGGCTTCAACAAAGCCAGTATCTTTCTATTTATGCAACAGTCAGATCCTACACTAGTGATTGTTAGAAATCAGGAAATATAAATATGCAGGCAACTCCTACAAGGCTAACTCCACTGTCTAGCATCTTCTGTAAGTTCTGGCATATGCATATACAAGGTTACCTAGAAAGTAAAGCAGTTAGTTTCAAATCTTGTGAAGTGCTGGTGCTAATAGTGATACTGATGTAATTCAGATTCAGGCAAAAAAAATATAATTTCTATAAAAATTTTACATTAAGACAAAAGATTATTTTGATTGATGTACTATCCTGTTTGTTCTGAATGTACATGTCTCTTTTTTTTTTCCCCTATAGATTATTACATTTTATTTTTCCTCAGAATGAAAGAAAACAAATTCCTTTTTAAGAGGCTAGTCTTTTGCAACCGAAAATATTTCAAATCAACAAAAAACCCACAAACCTTACAAAATTAAAGAGAAGACAGATAATTTCATGACCAGTAGCTAAATGTTCTCTTCTGCTAGCCCAGTCAATGTTGCTTAGATAAGGACTGCCTATGTTCATGTTCTCATTAAAGTCACAAGGAATTAGCAGTTGACTTGTCCCTCCTAGCAAATCCAAGTCATTAGCCCCCCTGAGCAGCAGCTCTGCCTGGCAGAGAGGTATGCAGCCACATGAAATAGCCACAGCTCTTGTATTGCTGGGGAGTTGGGGGGAGCTAAGAATTAACTAGCGAGTGTTGCCCGGGTGAGAGACGTGCATTGAACATCCTCTCTTCTGCCACGGCAAGTATGACAGAAATGTAAAGCAAGCAGTGGAGTGCTTCCGCACAGGCAGACCAACTCCATTTGCAGCTGAGATAACAGAAGATTGAACCTGCAAGAATTTGCTCACAACTCCTCTGAAGCATGCAATATTTTAATTTTTTTCCCTATTTGCAAGAATTGCACAATAATAGATGCAGTGTAAAGGGATTCATTGTCCTCGGGAACATCTGATGGCCACTTCCACAGTTCGTAATAAGACCTAGTTTTAATCAGAGCTTTTCAATGAGAACTCTGAATCCTTCACAAATGAGGCCTCATTATCTCCATTTTATAAACAGAGAAACTGGTGTACAAAAATGACTTGTTGAAGTCATCACTCTCAAAGCTGGGAAGGGATATAAAATCAAAATATTTTCCCCTTTTGCTTTATTCATAAGAATGGCTACATAATATGTGCAATACATGCATCTGAGGGCTGAGCCAGCAAAACAGTCATTAGTGGATTTAGCCTTAAATTTCATGGGAAGAATGGGCTTTCCCCCTGCTCGTTTTATGCTTGTTTGGAAGTGGATATTTAGCAGCAGTAGGGAATGAAGGTTTTGTTGAAGAAATAATAGCAGGTTGATGGTAGGCACAGTATGGTCCTTCTCTGGTCTGCATTCAGCCCAGCAGGAGCACTACAACGGCAGTGTTCGCTCACTCATAACTGTGTGTTAAAATATCAGTTAAACTCTCTAAAATATTTTTTCTATTGCTATTTTCAGTTGGTTTTCAATGCATGGGGCTCTCGGCTGCATGCAAACTCTTTCAGAAAACAGTCTTTCCATATCTGCCACTTCATATACTGAATATTGAGATTTTGTAAAATACAGGACACAATATCTTCCCAACTTGAAAAACAAGATGACTTTTTCATTGCATTTATGTGCCATCATTATAGCATTCAAATGAAGTTCAGCAACCAAAGGTAGGTTGCAAAGTAATGTTTCACTTCTGGAGCCTGAGGTTCTTGTGTATTGTACATTTGCTCTGTGTTACCTCTATTTTTTTGTTTTTCTTATGAGCTGTCACTGCTTCAAGACAATTTTAATTAAACCCCAATGCATGTGTGAAACTAAAATACTTGATAAAGGACAGAGGGCTCTGCTAGTTGTAGACTCAGTCCCCAAGATATTGCAACAGTTCTTGCAAATACTAATTACTTTGCAGCTGTCAGTACTCAAACAGTGTTTATTTATTAATAATGAGAATTTTTTTAGTTGTGTGTCTCTACAGTATTCCGGAAGCTGTCGTGCTTCAAGTCTAATACGATGCTCCATGTTTTCATAGTTTATAAACCTTGTCATTTATGTATAAGAAGAAAACAGGAATAACTCTTATCATGGCATTTGCTTTACATTCATCTCCATTTGCTGTTATTCCAAAATATCAGATGACATATTCATGGCTGTGTCTGCCACTTTCTTATTTAAGACAGTTGCCTTCTTCTCATTTTATGGTCCCTCTCAATCTTTCAGACTGAGTTTTAAGAAATATTTTACTTGCACCTGACTCTCTTAAATTTCCTCTCAGAAAAGTTAAGATTCTGGCATTTGTATTTTAAAAGTATACCCATTAATTCAAATGCTAGACATAGTGAAACAACGTCATAACAAAATAACAGCTCTCCCACTAACATCAGCAGAAAATGTTTTTCAAGTAGTTATTCAAAAAAGAAAAATCTGAGTGAGAACGAGGGACATACAAGCATTAATGCCTGACATAACAAATGTTCTAAGTTCTTTAATTGACTAATTAATCAATTTGACACTTTATTCCTTCTGATAAATATTGTGGGCAACAAGTAACTGGAAGTTACAGCACTCCAAACCAAGAAAGCACTTATCCTAGAGAGTATGTACATGCTGCACAAGTGTTGTGGGATATTTGAAGTGTAAAGCTGTTCAGATACACAGAAGATGTAATGTTTTCTTGGAACTGAGCACCCCATGAATCACACAATTAATTTTGGTAATGGAATAGAGTATCCATAAAATTCTACAGGGAATTAAGCAATATGAAGTATTTCCAAGAGACAATGTTTTCCTGCTGATTTATATACTCAACCTTTGGAGAATTATTAGGTCTAATAATATCAGTCAGTATTACTTTACTTCTAATAAATAAAATCGCTGATCGCAGTACAGAATTATTAGAATCTGTGAACTATAATTGCTAGACTGACTGCTACAAGTGGTGGCTGTCAGCCAGTCAAAACACATATGTTGGGTTATTATTTAATACAATAACCCAAGGCAGAACTCCAGCAGAAATCATAACGCATAATGCTTAATTAAAGAATATCAAAGTGTATCATTGTGGTGGCAATGATTCAATGTCAGGACAATAAACGTACTCCTACCATTAATATTCCTTAACTTCTGAGTGACTCACTTTGCAGGAGCCATTTTCAAGGCCAGATTTCCTGGTGAAGGTTTGAATGCAAATTGCCGTACCCGATGGGACCAGCGAGCCTTTCATCCACAGTGGTGCTCCAGGAGCTGCAAGATCCACCTGAACCGCAGTGCGGTGCTCCAAAGCAGACAGCTGCTGAACAACATGCACCTTCCCCAATCCAGTACTCCAAGGCTGGAAAATATCATGACACGTTACAGTTTGCATCTCTTCTAACTTTTGACTGATGTCTTTGGACACTAAATTTGCTATTTTTACAAACTCAGAATCGTGCCTTTATTACAGCTCTGCTAAGCTCTGTACTTAGTGCTTTTGTATGGCCACCACTTCAACAGTCCTTTTTTTCCCTATGAAACATGCCATTTAAGAGAACTGAACTAAACAACATCTCTCTGTAAGGCACAGACGGCCTGAAGTCTCTTTCCCACTTTCTCTTTGCAGCAGGTTTGAAGGTGTGCAGTTCAGAAGTGTACTTTCATGAGTGGGGACGTCAAAAGTAAATTAATCACATAAGTCATAATGCCATGTCAGTGCTACGTGCTATTGGTTAGGAAACGTTTTAAATGGATTTTGTTACAAACCATACCTTATTAAACCTGCTGGAAAGCTATGGCCATTTAGTGAAATTGCTAATGAAAGTAGAGGATGCAAGGAAAAATTCCTCACATTTGAGGAAGTTTCTTTAGTCTCCTAAAATAATAAACTTTAGTAGTTATTGTACAACGGAAATTGTGGAAATATACATATATATATATATATATGAAGGAAAGACATTAGTCAAATTTTCTTTCAGTTAATGAATCATTAAGTCCCATTCTTGAAAAAGGCCTATGAAGCTGCCCTCTGATGGGGCTGAAGTCCCTTTGTACATCTTTCACTTCTCTATTTCCTTGTTTTAGAAGGCATAGCTTCAGTCTGCAGTTCCTGGAGTAGCACGTGATGATGCAGCTTGTGGACCCTGTCACTCTGACCTTGTAATGCTCAGTGTTTTTAAAAAAATATCCAGGAATTCTGAAGATTGCAAGTGAGAAAAAGGAACCAGCTGCTTTGTGTCACTCATAATTGGTAATTGGACTGAGACAAATCTGCGTGTAAGTTTATTTTACAAGCTGTAATAACCACAAGTGAATCAGTAACCAATTAGTACTTGTTAGTGTAAAAAACCCTGCATGTTGATACTGGAATGAAGAGGAACCTTTACAGTGGAAATTGTTAGGGACTGTAGACAACTAGCTTCTCTTCTAATATCTAGTAACTGTCAGTTCTACATTTTGTGAAGTTACCTGAAACACATAATGTGTGTTAAGTATTTTAGGTGAAATGTCCAGCATGTCATTTAACTGACTGTACTATATGGCAAACATAGAGGTACCTATAAATATTAGACTGGAAAAATCTTGTTATCGGGGTAGAGAAAATGTACAGGTAGCTCAAAGACTGTAAAAAGTGCAATGGTACTATAAAATACAAAAGCAAAAAGCAAAAGAACAAATAAACAAAATATGTTTGTCAAATACAGATGTTTTTTTCTTGTGAGAATACTGTATCTGACTCTCTAGCAGTGAGCTATGCTCTCAGAATGAAGCAGTGTGGCAATGCTACTGGGACCACAGCCTGAGAAGACATCCAGAACACAAGTAATAAAAAAATGAAGAAATAATTGCAATACATAAGTGTATACTTATGACTGGATTGTACAAAAAGAAATGATTAGGAGTTGCCACAACCAGATGAACTGCCACCTTCTGAATGTAAGTATGTTTCAGTAGCAAACTGGCCACCCTGAATTTGTAATGCTCATTTTCTAGTTATTTTCTTAGAAAACCTGATTCACAGTAATCTCCTGTAATGACAGAAAGATCCCTAAAGAAAAGTATGCTGTTTTAACCTTAAACCATAAATTTGTTATATAGCAGCTACCATTTTATTGACTATGGCTGCTGTTTGTTTTTACTGTGGCATCTGTGTTCCTTTAAAACAATAACAAACTTGTTCAATGTGAAGGGTGGCTATGAAAGACATTGTTAAAATTTCATCTTCCAGTAGGATAGTTTTGCTTTTGAGCATTTCTGCTTTCTTCCTGAGACCAGTGACATGATTTTCAGCTGGTGGAAATCAGCAGAGGTCTCTGGCCTTCCTCCAGAACTGTAAATCAAAGCTATCTAGACAAGTATAAAAACTTGTTTGTTTTGCAGTTCAACATCTACAGGGGTTATTACATCACTAGTAAACAAGATTGCTTCAAGGTGATTTCAAAATACTTCTGTAAAGAACGAAAAGAACCATGAACTTTGAAGAGATAAAAACACTTATGGTTTCCTTACAAGAATTCATACTGTTCACTGAAACATACTTCTTAACTGTTTCAAGTGCTTCCTATGTGCACTTGTACAAGAATCTCTGCAGAATAACAATGTTTTCTTGTATACGTCAGATGTCATTGTGGATAGAAGCAACTACTGCACTCATGTTCATGAGAAGTGGCAGAGGGTGAATGATTTGTCTTGGCAGAAGTGCTTTTGGTGCCTTCTAGTATGTCACTGCTTGTTGTCCTAAGTCCATTGCTTTCTGGAGTAAAATCCAATAAATTGGTACCAGTCAGCACCTCCTGTTATTTCTAAATAATGCCATGCATACTGTAGAAATGACCGGTAAAACAGAAAGGAAAAAAAATCAAAACCCAAGCATCATTCTGATTTCAAACTGATGTTACATCAGTGTATCTCCAAGAGATGTAAGAGAAGAGGACCTTGTTGTTAAGCACTGAGGTATGACTCAGAAAATGTGGGTGAAATTTCCAGTTTGGCAGATTTTTTGTGACCTTGAGAAAGACATGCAATCCTGATGTATGTCAACTTCTTCAACTTATTACAGAAATAATACTGTAGCTTGTTAAAAAAAGCTTATGTGGGGCTAAATGCACTATCTTTTCAAGAGCTTCTGTACAACAACTAAGGAATGTACTGGTGTATGTCATTAGGATAAGACCTCTTTCCCTGAGCTCCTCTGAAATATCTTTGCTTTTGGTGGCTTCAGTTTAGACTGAACATGTAGAAAATGAATGTGCAATGATGTGCAGTAGAAATGAGAGGATCAGAAAAATGTTGGAACCCAAGGAATGAGTAAAAAGAGGTTGGACTTTGCTGTATTGTATGCTGAAAACTTAGTTGTATTCAATGGTTTTGATGGAATTTTGTAGCACATAGAGTTCCCAGTGGCTTGCCAGCCCCAAACCACTATTAGAATCAAAGCCAAGCCACACATTTTGGGGGTAGTGTAGAAAATGAGGTAGAAATGGGACACCTCCACTTTGGAGGAGAGAATCCATGAGACACTAATCCCAAGGCCAAGTGGGACAGAGGGTTTTATATCCACATTGCTCAAAGCCAACACTCTTCTAGAGAAGACAGTAGCACCCCAGTCCCACAACAGTTGAAGATTGCCTTGGCTGAGTACGTACCCCACTGCCCTTTGAGCTTGTTCATGCCCCGCGTGCTTCTCTATTACATCTGGTCCCTGTTCATAGAAAAAACCTGCAGCTCTACATACCTGTGGAATCTCTACTCATTCCTCTCCAATGCCTGATGTTGCCTGTTGTTGTGAACACAGAGACCACTGCTGCTGTGGGTGCATCTGTCGTCTCTTCAGGTGTTAACCATGGATAAGTCAGAAAACGTCTGATGCAGTTTTTGACCCAACTATGAGTCTATCATTCTCTGCAGAATGGTACTTTTTTCCAGTTGCAAACATCTTGTGGAATGACTGATGTGAGATTCAGGGCCCAGGAGTCCAATGCTCACCAGTGGGCCAACATACTCTGTATACATAGGATAAACAGAAGTTTTGGGTGCATCTGTGAGGCTCTGCAGGGAGCCGGTGGCTATCGGGCAGCAGCAGAGTGGCAGCATTTCTTTGCAGCCCCCGGCACATAACTACTGGCAAAAGGAGACAAACAGATGACTTCTTGGATTACAAGCAAGATTCAGGCCACAAGTAACTTAGAAATCAGGAAATCGTACTTTGTGAACAGCAGAAAATGTTTATTCAAGGGACATGTTAGGAACAAAACAACTTTTCCAGTGCTATCAAAAAATGTTGATTAATGACTGTATTTTCTACAGTTCATAAGACTTTTTTACTGTAACAAATGTGGATCTTTATCAGATGTTTCACTGTTATGAGAAGATTAAGAACCAGAAAAATGCCAAATACACAGTTCCTATCTCAGATTCATTTCAGTGAAGATTATAGCTTTATCTAAACACGTGGTGTCTATCTTCATATATAGATCTTTTTCCTCAAAAGGACATTTAAAATTATGCCTTAACTTATCCAAATGAGATAGTTTTACCAGATATCTTTGTTACTTAGCCAATCCTTTTTGCAAACTGTAAAACAATAATTTTCCTCTAATGTCTTTGTCTTGAGACTAGATCTTAAACAGAAGGAGAATATCAATTTGTTTTCTTTTGCAAAAAGACCTCACTGGTGTGATGAATGAGACACTCCAGTGTATCCCTCTTAAAGAATTTAAGCTTGACGATAAATATTTTCTTAAATGCATATGAAATTTTCTTAGGTGTCTGGTTTTTTACTGACATGATAGTGATAAGGGGAAATGGTGAGAGAAGAAGAAAGAGGATTATTCTTGGAATCTCTAGGCTACTTCCCTGGAAATATCTGAAATCTGAGCTTTTCTGTGTTTGACTGTTTATGTAAATTATTTCTGTTCCTTGATTGGATGGGTGTGATTGCATTCTGTTGGGTTTTTTTACATTGACAAGTAGTGGCTCCTAGGAGAATTTCATCTGATGTCCCCTGGTAGAAAAACTGTCAGGATGGAAAGGTGAAAACCCTTAAAGTTGTAAACATTCCTTTCAGGTAGAAAGAACTGTCTATTGACAAGATGAGGGAAATTCAGAAAAAAAAAAAAAAAAAAAAGAAAGATACATTTAGAAAAAAAATAATAATGATACATTTAGTTTTTACTCTAGGTAGTCCTTATTCATTTTCTTATAAAAACATCACATCAAGTTTTATCAAGAAGTTCTAAAGAATAAAGGTTAGGTTTTTACATGGGAAAACACTTAACAATAGACAAATTGGCCAAAAATGCCTGCCCTTCTTGACAGTTGAAGTGAGAGTTGTTTCTTTTACTTCAGTGAAGATGTAATCAGTTTCTCAATGGAGACTTTGGAAGAATCTTTCTTTACATCCATGCCTGATAAAATTCCCCCAAGATTTCTAACTGTGCTGGTCTCCATTTCTCTAAGAGCTAGCTCCACAGTATACAATTTCATGCTATTTTTTCAGGAAATTTTGTGTAGCCATGGCATCCAAAGGCTGCAGTGCTGTTTCAGACTTCACCCATTTTTTACTCTCTCTTTAATGTAATAAACTACGGTGGTCTTCCCTTGACGTCATGTAGTCTCGTGCAAGTCATAGACCCCATTCCTGTAAAAGAAGCACTGTACTTTCTTTGCCACCTGCCTTTTCAGTTTGAACTAAAACTGTCTCTTTTCCGTCCTATTAAAATAAATAGAAAACTCTTGCCATTAGTAATAATGGGGACAATAAATGATATAGCATAATACACTTTATTGGACTTTTTTTCCTGTTGTGATAAGGAAATAATATGACAATTATGAAAAGAAAGAAAAAAACAGCACAGTAGCAAAATAAAGAAAACTCTATAAAGGAATACTTCTGTATAATATTTTATTTTATGGTTTATGTTGGAGTACCAAGTATATAAAAATTAAAGCAACTTTCCTTCTGATTATTCCTTCAGGACAGTACTCCTATTTGAGACAGCAGAAACTCGTACTTTCCGTTTTTCCCCTTGAGTTCTGTTTCTGTGATTGTTGCTGTGGGAAAGTATATAAAAACTCCAGTACAGCTCTTTTCCCTTGCTTATCATGGTTAAATCTTGGATTCACCCTTTGAACCTTAAATGTACCAAGATTAAATGTCTATTTCTCAAGAAAGGCTTGTTTGTGTTAGAGAACAGGTGGAGTGTCAATAATACCTTTATTTTGGAATAACATTTCATATTGCATCTGTTCCCAGATTTTTGTGTCATTTTGTTTAGGGGCAAATATGAAACATAAGTACAATTTATTACCAAGGGCTTCTTGCATAGGGATATGTTCGGAACAACAACGGTAAATGGACTGAGAAAGATTGTTCACAGACAGATTGCTCATCATGCAGCTATTGTCAGGTAACAGACAAAGGCAGATGCTTTCAGCATCATAAACTCATCAAACATCAGAATTGAAAGCTAAATCAGTCAAGCAATTAAAACGCATGTAATTTTTACACCCCACTAAAATGAATGTATTGTAATTCCTTCCAGGTGCATACAGTCTTGCTTAACTGTAAACCTCAGGGAGAGTCAAAGTCATCAATGCTTTTTGAGCCAGATTCGTTATTTCTCAGGTGAAATTTAGCAAGATAAAATGCAAGACCTTATTTTTGGAAAATATTTTTTTAACATATTCTATTTATATCCTATTTCTGGAAAATATTCTGACATGAAAATTTTTTTTTTATGTCAGGAGCTCAACTGCATCTAAGCAAAAATACAACAAAAAAGTACTAGCTGATTACAAGATGATTCGGGGCCATGAAAGTAACAACACCCTCAAATGGTCTCAATTCTATGTATAATTCTGTTCAAGGATGATCTTAGAATTACAAAGGAATATAAAAAGATTGCTAAGCTGATAAGAAAAATGAAATATTTTCTATACAGAGACTAAAAAAAGCTTCAGTTCTTTGCTTTATCAAATGCAGGTTGAAAGGAGATATCACCATTACATAAAAAATATATGAACAAAAACAATAGGAAGGGAAGAAAATCTTTGCACTAAGAGACAGGACTAGCACAGCAGAAAAACATCGACATTTAACCAAGAACAAATTGCTCCAGAAACTAGAAAATGAGTAACAAAATTACTCATTTTTGGAACACATGGAAGTTACGGGCCCAAAATTTTTTATTGTTTTGTGAAAGAAGGTCACACAGCCCTGCTGTCTCTGAAAGTGAGGTGCTAGACTCCGTGCCTCAGGAGGGTCATTCTTTCCAACCTCGCTAAAATGCTAAGACATTTGCTTTTGGGTTTTTCCCCTGCCATATCTTTCAAGGTCTATCTGTCTGAACACAATAGTAACTCTTGATTTGAGGATTCTAGTGAACTAGGACAAAACTTAGGCATGGAGTTTATATATTTATTAATTTATTACAGCCAGATTAATTGTGGTGTGTGAGGAGGACAGATGTTAATAAGGTAAAATTTGCAAGCGTGTGCATATGCGTGCACACACACACATACTTGTCTGCATAGTTGCACGGTTCAATATAAAATAAATGTTCGGTTGATTTTCATTATCTATAAGCTACTTATATATCTATCATTGAACAGTGACCTCATGGAAGCAGCTGTCCCCAGAGATGTCTAAAATGAGGCAGACACTGTTATTAAATCACAGATAGGTCTCCTAATTTTCTTGTTTCAGAGTAAAAAATCATTATTGGTGAAATCAGTTGAGGGCTCTGAATAATAACCACAAATGTACTTGTCAGTCATTTACAAAGAAAGAAAATGCGTAACTAAATCTATCATACAGAAATGAATCTACTAAATTTTTTTTAGCTATCAAAAATTAATTCATGTTTCTTTATAGGAACCTTTACTCTGACTCGAATACAAAAGCGCCCCCCCGTCCCGGGTTAGAAATTCCCATCCAGAATAAGCACACACAAGTCTGTGCATTAACGCTCTCTAATTTACAGTTCCATTTTGAAAAACAGCAGAAGCTACTGGACCGTGGAATAAATTATCAAGGGAAGTGGTCATGGCAACATCACTTCAGAGAGTGAAGTCTGTGACATTAGCCATGATGGTTTAATGAACTGCTGTGCCAAATGTAGGTCGAGTTCTATTCTACAGATAGTGGATTATCTGACCCTGAAATCAGAGACTTCACTTTCTACCACCACCAGTTTGTGCTTTGCCTTTTCACCAGCCTCTCTGCCTCATTCTCAGGCTTTTTCCAGCCGGAGGTGGCTGCCAGTGGTGGGGAATGGCTGTGTCTATGCTGTAACCCCCACCCCAGGGGTACCCATTAGTCAAGTTGCCTGACTGCCCCCCCCCCTTCCATGCCCCTGGAGAATCCTTGTTTCTTGTTTTTCTGCAACAAGAAAGCCATGCACAAACCTCATGAGCACACCAGCCTGACAGCCTGCATCTGCCTGTGCAGTAAAGTAGATGAAGCAGGCAGCATACCACAGCTCTTTTCCTCAAGGAAAAAAAGAAAAAAAAAAAAAAAAGAGAGAGAAGACTCCTCAACCAAATAAACAGAAAAGGAAGAGCAGCCTTACCCACACTGCCTCCCGGGGCAAATCCTTGACCTATGACGTCCCAGGAACCTGGTCCATGCATTTCTGAGGCTACTTCTGGTTGCTACAGGCCAGAGCTATGCCAGGGAGCATGTTAGCAACTAAATAGTATAGATGACGTTTTAAGAATGCATGTGCCTACACCATAGCCCATTTTGTCAGTGTGGATCTAGCTACACCAGGAATTAGCTTGGCAGGCAGGTGAGCTCTTCTGGTTTTGAGACTATAAACTCATGGTTTTCATTTCTATTTCCGTTTTTGTATTGTTGCTCCCAACGTCAAATTGATTGATGGCATTTTTTTACCTTTGTCTATTCTAAGGAAGGAAAGGTGGTGTTTGCAGCCATCAACAGGCAGAGTTGAGCACAATCTTGGTGCCTGGATGCACCACATGGCATGACATGGGTGAATACATACATCATTGTAGAGGGTTAATCAACATTGATAATATACAGTTGTGGGCTTGCTTCTGGAGTGGTGGGTTGGCTGATGTGGATAATGTACAGCTGTGGCTCGTTTGGGCTAAATAGCACTGAGAAGCCTAGAAGAGGAGGAGCACCAGTAGAAGAGAGCACTGGGTGAGGAGAGAGAGGAGGCTGTATGAAGAAGAGCCCAGGGATGTAGGAGAGGCCCTGGGAGAAGAGAAGCTGAGAGAAGAAGGGGGCCCCAATGAGGAGAGGCTGGCTGGAGGAGAAGCCAGGAACCTGCATGCAGCAGAGGCAAGAAGCAGGGTGGACTGGCCTGA
>JAVJGI010000060.1:40086547-40124091 GCA_035590275.1 Ibycter americanus | reverse complement strand
GGCCTGAAGAGGATGAAGAAACAGCACGGACAGTAGATGAGCTTTTGGAACCTTGTGTGGGAAAGCCTTGTTGCAGCATGATAGTTTTGTAGTGCTGCAACACATCATGAATCTAATTATTCCTTTGGCTGCCTTTCTAAAACCTTATCTATCAGCATACCTTTCTTTGGACTAGGAAGCTCCTCAGGGGAGAAATCTCTGTAAGTGTTTCTTTGTTTTTTCTTTCCCTAAGCATTCATTACTGACTAGAGCTGGATACATACAAGATAGAGGCTGGGTCAGATTTTGGGTCCTGAGCCAGTACTGCCATTTTGTTCCATGGTCTACTCTTACCACAGGATCTTACCATAGGATTCAAGCAGAGTTTAGTTGCTTCATATTTCTTTAAATGGATAAATCTTTTTAATAAAAACTATAGCATTACTGAAACTGCAGAAAGGCAATTTCAGTGAATTGTACTTTTAAAAAGAAAGGTTTTGCATGATATTTTCAATAACATATTTTGTAGCTGAAGATTATAATCACTCACCTCTTGTAGATCCTTAACAAAAAAATAAAACAACAAAAAGAACTCATGTCTGCAAGAACATGGAAGTGAAACTCACAGTTCACTAAAATAAAAAAAATCTATCTTGAATATGTTCCTCCAGACTGTTTTCTTGTTTCAGTAAGTCCACCCACAAGCCCTAGCTACAAAATGCGAAATATGAAAGGCCAGAGAGACTGAAACTTTCAATATAAAAGCCATATTCATCACAATAACAGAAAAGATCAACTGCATGTGAAAGTGAAAAATTAAAGCTTTGTCTCCACATGTTGTGATAGGTACTGGTCCAAATGAGGTACTACGTAAGGACTGACTGGACTCAGACTGCATGAATTCATGAGTGGATGCCTGATGCACTCATTAGGAATATAAACAAATCAAACTTCTAAACACTTTAGTTACCTGAAATGCAGTCATTGCTGTGAATGCAATTTACCTCCCAAATATCCATGGAGTAGTATTTTGATGACTAGAGGATAACTAGGAAGAAGATATTTTTATTTTTCTTTTGTAATCAGTAACATCTTACTTTGCTGCCCATTTCATGACCCTTTATTACTTTAATGACTGGAACAAATTGCCTAGAGAGGTTATGCTGTTTCCATCTTTGGAATTCCATGTGTTCAAGACCTACCTGGATAAAACTCAGAGCAACCTGGCTTGATCTCAGAACTGACCCTGCTTTGAGCAGGAAGGTGGGCTAGAGACATCCTGAGGTCCTTTCCAACCTGAATTATTCTATGATCTTTTCAGTCATTCAGACTTTGAAAACTTTATATTACTTTCACAATATCCTTATCTAATTGTTCTTCATTTTCCTGTTTGCCTTATTCTCTATTCATCACTTTTTATAGGACCTTAAAATGTTGCCATATTTTGATTACAATAATGTTTCAAATATATGTGGTTTTCTTACAGTTATTTTTAGGGTTTTACTTCTACGTTGATTTAAAGTTTACTTACTACGAAACAATTTTCCTGACTCAGCTACATGATAGCTCATACTTTAAGACCTTGTGATAAATATTATCTATTTTACTTATAATTTTCCTAAATATAAATTTTAAAAATGCAAGTCATTTTCATGCATTACAAAAGCGTACCCATTTATTGAACTGAAAACAGTATTTGACTGTAGTAGCTGTCTCCCAAGCCATCTATATCAGAAGTTTGATTTAGTGAGTAGTAATTTGCTCAAACATAATTCCAAACCTCATCTTCATTAGTTAATCCGCAGGTACAATACTGAAAAAAAATCTCTTCAGTGCTTATTATTCTATCATAAACTCTATTACTACTGTGATTTCTCTCCTGATCAGACTAAATATCTATTCTCATGTCTAATGAGATTGCAGCAGTTTGATCCAGATGTTTGTAGATTTCCTACAAAAGAAATTCTTCTTTTGCACAGTGATATACAATCCAAAGTGGCCAAACAACTCCTCAAACCATGTTAACCATTGTTCAGAATCTTTTTTTCCTTGTACAATTCAAGCTCATTTACTTTGTATCTTCCCTATTATTACACTTGTTAATATTTTCATAGTTCTTACAGAGTTACATTCATTACCCGTTTCCCAGTTTCTTTGAAAGCACAGGTTGTCCCTCTCCCCAGGACAGGTGTCCTTCTGGGGAAGGAGTGTAAAACACCAGGTTTCTCCAGAAGAGACAGCTAAGATCGATGGATGATTTCTGTTTTTATTGATAGTTAAAGTGGTGACAGCCACATGTGTGTGTTGTATGGAAGATTTAGACAAAATGTGGGTTTATTCCTGTTTGAATAAAGAAGCACTTAGAATTAAATTTGGGAAGTACACATATCTGCCAGATATGTGGACCTCAAAAATGCAAATTCTGGTTTCTCATGTCATTGCTTGTGAACAGAAACTGAATCAAAACCTGAGCTTTTGATCAAAGGAATGACAGTAGGTTCCATTAGCTGTGCAATATAATGAACAGGCTGAGCTCTTCAGACCTGATTCTTGTTTCAGTAGTGAAACGGATATGAACGGGCCTTTTTCCTGAATTAGAATCCAGGCTCCTTCCTAAAATTGCAGGGTGAGGGATTGCTAGTAGGTGTCGTTAACAAGCACATTTACGCAGGGCATTTCTATCGGAAGTCTTCTACTTTGCGTAGCCCTTATCGCCCAGGAATGCACACAGCGGCTGAAGGACAGTGACTGCCTTAAGCACTGTATAGCTGTAGAGAAGGGAAGGCAAAATCCGGGCAAGAAATTCTCGGTTAACTCCTACAGTGCAGGCTGTGAGATCTTTGTTATTTATAATAGTAAGACTAATTCACAGTCCTTTCAGGTCTCATTCAAAAGCAGCATATATTTAATGGCGTAGCTGGTGGTTTGGCAACTCAAGGAAAGATATTCTCAGTCACTCCTGCTAGCATGCAAATCTATGTTTTGAGAGAATTTTGCCACTTTGCATGCATACGTCATTATTTTTACAGTTAACTAATACTAGTTTGATTAACTATTTTTGCTACTTAGACCAAGTAACCATGAGGAATGGACCTACTGAATCTTTATGTAGAATTGGGAAAAATGGACTTAAAAATAAAATTTTTATATATCAACAACCTACTCTGAACTTTTATTTTTGTAAGCTATTACTTTCTAGTCCACACAACACCTTGTCTCCACACAACATCCTTGTTCCTAAATTGGAGAGATATGGGTTTAGTGGACAAACTATTTGATAGGTAAGGAACTGACTGGGTGGCTGTCCAAAGAGCTGCAGTCAGCAGCTCAGTGTCCAAATGGAGATCAGTAACAAGCGGTGTCCCTCAGGACTCTGTATGTGGACCAACACTGTTCAATAACTTTATTAATGACACTGACCAGGGGATTGAACGCACCCTCAGCAAGTCTGCTGGTGACACCAAGCTGCATGGTGCAGTTGATGTGCTTGAGGGAAGGGATGCCATCCAGAGGGAGCTTGACAGGCTTGAGAAGTGGGCCGGTGTGAACCT
Source organism: Ibycter americanus (assembly GCA_035590275.1). NCBI lineage: Eukaryota > Metazoa > Chordata > Aves > Falconiformes > Falconidae > Ibycter > Ibycter americanus. Next base: position 40,120,561 of record JAVJGI010000060.1, on the reverse strand, counting down.
TATGAAGTTCAACAAGGCCAAGTGCAAGGTCCTGCAAGGAAATCACCAATATCAGTACAGGGTAGAGGATGGACCCATTGAGAGCAGTCCTGTGGAAAAGGACATGGGGATACTGGTGCAAAAAAATTGGAGGAGGGCAGGCAATGTGTGCTTGCAGGCCAGAAAGCCAACCATATCATGGGCTGCATCAAAGGAAGCGCGGCCAGCAGGTCGACGGAGGTGATTTTGCCTCTCTACTCCAATTTCATGAGACTGCACCTGAGTACGGTGTCCAGCTCTGGGGTCTGCAGTACAAGACATGGACCTGTTGGAGCAGGTGCAGAGGAGGGCCCAAAAAATGGTCAGAGGGATGGAACACCTCTCCTGTGAGGAAAAGCTGAGTGACTTGGGGCTGTTCAGCCTGGAGAAGAAAATGCTCCAGCCAAACACTATTGCTGCCTTTCAGTACTTAAAAGGGGCTTATAGGAAAGATGGAGAAAGACTTTTTACCAGGGCCTGCAGCAACAGGACAAGGGGCAATGGTTTTAAAGTAAAAGAAGGTAGAATTAGATTGGATATAAGCAAAACATTTTTTACAATGAGCGTGGTGAGACACTGGAACAGGTTGTCCAGAGAAGCTGTGGATGCCCAGGCTCTGGAATTGTTCAAGTTCAGATCTGAGGAATCCAATCCAGTTGAAGATGTCCCTGCCTGTGGCAGGGGAGTTGGACTAGATATCTTTGAAGGTCACTTCCAACCCAAATGATTCCATAGTTGTGTTTCTGCCTATCCATTCTTTTATCTATCCAAAAAAGTTCAAAACATAATAACATAATTACTTGTTCTATAGTGTGCCCGTGCCTCTAGAGTGAAAAAAGGCAGACATAAAAAATGTAAAAGAGCATAGTTCAACTATATTTGCTTCTGGCACATAAATATTTTATTGAAGTAAGGCGTTTGGGTAGGTCATAATTTTTCCTTCTAAAGCATTTCCTTTATTTCATTCTCACTCACTGGAGAGAATGAAACGGGAAACTCCAACGTTCCAGTGCAAGTATAATATAAATTTGTCTTTATTTTGAATGTGTATGAACTAACATCCCCATATTCTTGTCTTTAACAAAGCCGTACTAGTGCAGACTGAATCATAACAGTATCCTTTGTTTTCTGATTTTCTTTTAATATTGTTTCCTTATTATATTGAGTTCTGTGAATTTACATCTTTCAAAAGAATAAAAGAGGACAATGTTCTTTGCATGCTTGTATTTCCTGTGTTCATTAATACCATCATTGAAATATGGTTGTAAAGCATTACTGAGACTGGCCAATAGAATTTTATACTCACACATTTTACTGTTAATTAAAACAGATGCAGAAGAGCAGTGTAAATCAAACAATTAATGAGAGAGGTGGCTCCGTGGTAAGAGCCGTGTGCTGATAAACACAGCTGTCAGCAAACTGTCAGCAAACAGGTGACTGCAGGCTGACCGCTCTTGAAAGCATCTCGTGTTCTTTTTGAAGCAATTTTAGGAAGTTTGAGATCATTTTGAATCCTGGCCACAGTGCTTAGAAAGATGCCTTCCAGCCTCTCAGGTCTTCAAGGCAACTCAGGGAAAGATCTGCTCAGACACTCCCACTAGGATCTGAATTTGTGGTTTGAGAGAATTTTGCAACCTTTTAGTCATACATTATTATTTCATAGCTTGTTTAAATAAATCAGCTAATTAGACCAAAGCCATCCTCACCTTGTCCTTCAAGTAGTCAACATCTTTTGATACTGATATACTGGTCCTGTAGGATTATGGCTTCCTTTCACAGCAAGGGAACTTCTGCAAAGCAAAGAGCAAACTGACTTCACCTACATTCTTCTCGTCATGAGAGGTGGGTTTGCATCCTGTAATAATTGAGTAGTATGTCTCTGACCATTGTGCAGCTAACAGCTGCAATATTCTTAGTGAGAAATAGCTCTATTAGTGCTTACTGACAAGCTCTCTGTTTCTGTTTGTGTGATTTCAAAGTATCTTATTTTAAAAAACCATGCACATAGACTAACAGAACATGTTTCTCTTGCTTTTCCCCATTTATTATTAAATTACATGTATTGATTATTTAAAAAATGTTTCTAATATCAAAGTAAATAAAGTAAAGAGTTTTTAAATGGGTTTACGCAGAATCTTATGAGTGCATGATGTATTAGAAAAACATAAAAGTTCAAAGTGTTCTAGTGGTACAAATCAGCAACAATTTTGTTTTTATGCTTATACAATAAAATTGTTTGTTACAGGTGGTGTAAGCAGTAAAGCCTGTACTTAAGGATGTGTGCTAGTTTCCATTAAAAAAGTCAGTCTGTAATTACTTTTAATCTTGTCAAACTTAATGTACCGCTCAGATTGGAATTTTCCATGCTACGCCTACTAAAGAGAGAATTTGCTGTGGAAATATCTGTTTAAATACTTTAGTCTTTGCCCAGGAAGAGATTAGGGAATATTTTTTGATTCTTTATACTAGTAACACTCTTAAAGCAAAGATTTTTTCTTTAGAAGGATGTCATGTTTTCTTATTTTATTAAATATAATAAAATAACCATAATTTATTATTTTTGTTTATGTTCTCCCGAACTTGGCCAACAGATAAACCTTTAACAAATTACAATATGCAGGTGGCAATTAATGTTCTGCTCTGCCTGCTGTGATCCATCCACTCTCAGCTCATTTGTGTGTACTAGCTTGGACTGGGAATATAGAATATATCTAGGCTGTTGACACAGTCATGGGTAGCAACAGGGGGAATGCAAGCATCTGATTCCAGAAAGTTTGCAGGAAAGCAGGGCTTCTTGGCTTCACAGAGGCCACCACCGACCACTGTTGGAAACCTGAGTGTATTCATTCACTCCAGGGAAGTGGGAGGAGCTGTTGAGAGCTGGAGCTAGTGGGATACAACAGTCCTGTCAAGTTACTAAGTGGAAAGAGAAGACAGTTGCTGGTGAACATGTGTAAAGATAAGGATGGTCAAGTTCCCTGAAGAAACAGCACTTGGTGCCCTTCACTTTTAAGTGCCTGATGCCACCTCCTCTTCCATCTCCTCCTCCCACTTATTCCAGGAAATGTGCTATGTGCATTTCTTCCTGGAAGGCTGTACCAACCAAACTAGCACTTACAACGCAGACCGTGAGGGGTGGTGACCCAGGGGGAGAAGGAGGACATGGTCACAGGTGGCTGGAGTCAAGAATGTGTATGAAAAAATTCAAGACCTGACTAGGTGTCAATGCGCCCTCCTGAGAATTATCAACACTGTTTGTCCCAGAAGTGCTTTGGAGTGGCATGGATCAGCAGCGTGTTCAGACGAGAGCTGGCACCCTCAGGAGGGAGGGCTGTGCTGAATGCCAAGAGCTTAGTCAGTCAGGGGAAAGGGAGAAGAGTTGGATAGCTAGGCAATGGAAGAAGGATTTTGAAGGAGGACAGGAAACAGGAAAAGGTGCTGGGATGGTTTGGAGATTGAGGGAGGAAGAGCAGAACAAAGAGCTAAGAAGAAGGAATATGAGGAAAAGGAGGCTGGAGTGATGCAGGAGGGATGGGGTCAGGAAGGTAAGAAACTGAAAGGGAGATGGTTTCAAGTAAACCCTTAAAGTGGAATAAAAAGAGAGCACACTTACAGGACCATGATGGTCTCCTCCACCACTCCAAAACGGTCGAACTGAAGATGAAGGGAACAAGAAGAGTCTGAGAACAGAGACAGCTCTGAAATATTTTCCTCCATTGCGGACTACGCACTCATAGAATGAGTGTCAGACAAATTATTACAGAAATATTTATTACCCAATACACAATTACGTGATCATGAGTATGATCACCCCTCTCCACAAGATCCTGACATTACGAAGTATGAAGCACAACAAGTATGGAAATAATGGCTAGGGGATTAGTAGGGCAAGAATTATAAGAAGTTAGTAGTCTGAGTATCTCTATTGCACCCATTCAGAAGCTCAATGAACAAGGGGCAGGGGTGGGGTGGGGGTGTGGGGAAAGAGCGATGGCCTGGAGGAGTGGAGGATGTCCTGGCTTCTGCCCCTGAGTGCCTTCGTGAGAGGCTGGACAGTTCATTTAAACCAGACTGTTGGTATGTGGTTTGGGATATCTCAAAGAACACACCTTAGCTCTGCTTGGCAGAAAAGAACGAGCTCCACTTTCATCATATAAAGATGTAAAATGCATACAAATGCTATCAAAGTACTAAGTATTCTGGAAAACTCTCCTCTGTGTTTCAAATTAGCACCCTGAAGAATGGATACTTTGGATAATTTTGGCCTTAAGCTATTTATGATAATTCCCCATGTATGAAAAGTGAGTTACCTCACAGAAGGACTGTGTAGATAATTTCATTAGCATCTTTCAAAAATGCACCAGATGCACTGGCAAGCATTTAGAAAAGCTCATGAGAGAATGAACAATTCTGTGTTCAGAACGGGTTCAGTAAATAATGGATGGATCCATACTCCTAGAATAATGAAGAATAAACAAATAAACCAACATCAAACTATCTTGTCAAAGTATACTCTTTATTCTTACACTTCAGCAGACAGGGTTCCGGGGGAAAAAAAAAAAAATCTGTCTACCAACCAAAACTGTATCATAAGATATAGGAAGCCCAGTTAATGTAGTCTGAGCCAATTTTGCAATCTGAATGTGGATTTCAAGAGCAGGAGAAAATGTGTTATACAAACACTAGAGATTTCAATTACTACTTAATTCTTTGGTGTGAACACAGCAAGTATAGTTCCAGAAAGTTTTTCCTTAGTAGTTATTTTCATTATAAGCAAATGCTTTCTTTTGGACCTCCCCTGAGGTGGAGGTAAAGCTCCCCAGAGATGGGAAGGCTGAAGCTGTTTACTATGCTTTTAAATGTAGAGTACTCATCTGAGTTTTCCGTAATTATTATGACTGTTTAATAAAAGTCAGACTTCTGAACTGTACTGTTGTGTAAACATCTTCTGGTGCTTTTTAAACAAATAGTATCATCTGTGTGTATCTTTGGTACACTTTCCAACTTTTCTCTTTTAAAAAACTATCGCATTTAGCTATTCCATCTCAAATAATAATAATATCTTGAAATATATTGCTGCTTTGGCATGAGGAAAATAAGATTAATGTGAACCTGTTTTCTTATATTTTTTTCTGAGCATTAGATGCACAACTTTCATCAATAGAGATTTGAATGCATTTATATTTTTTTTTAAAGTTCCAATGAATGTAATAAATCTCTTGCACTTAGCTTCTCTACTTAGCAGTTTCACCATGATCACTGGTTACAAATAAAAGTGTCTAATCTTTAAGGACAGCTTATGTAAAAGAAAACACTCTTGAAGCAAAATAGTGGTGTAGTTATCTGTATCATTAAGACCTTTGTGAACATAATGATCACTGCCAGGCACACATGACTTACAGACTACTGTGCTTCTTTGAGTTTTAAATTACAGAAAGGCTCAGAATATGTTGTCTGAAAGTAACCACAGAACCAGCAGTGATCGCCTGCTCCATAAACAGAGCATATTTCATAATAATTCAAACTAGCACCAAGCTGACAGTTCATGAAGAAAGAATGATACTTTTCAATATAGGAAAGTAATTTATTATTTGCTTTCCATGTCCTAATTCATTGTTAGTGTGAGTGAATGACAGCTCGGAAAAAGAAAATATTCTCATGTACCTTGCCTCAATCATCTGTTCAGTTTAGCCAGGAGACTTTAGGAAAGTTTACCACTGAGTACTGACTTGTCACTTAATACTTGATCATAGAGATGATGTAAACTCAGCTCTGTGTTTTGAATAGTTTCATGGGTATGGTTACAGGGAGCACAGTATGTACGTGTATACATTGGATTTATGTACTATATTGATTTTTTGGGATCTTAAACCAGAGTTCATCATTTCAGAAAGGAATTGCGTGATCTAGCATGTTACCCTGAAAAGACCCAGTGACTGCAGCTATATAAGAAGTAATTTCATAGTGTGTGAATAGCTGTGGTATGTATCTCAGTTTCATACAAAGTAGTGTGATGTAACATAAAGTAATGCATAGTTTCAGAGGAACTGAGGTTTGTAAGCAGTAGTAACACCAATGAAAACATCAATATAATTCATACAAACATCAATGTTGAACGTTGACCTGATTATTATTAGCTTAGGACCACATTCTTCTTCAGGATAATCAGAGTTCTGCCTTCTATTTTTAAATGAACTGGCACACTTTGGTCAGAGACTCTGCAATCAACAAATATGTTCTGCATAGTTCCTCGTCTGGGTGGAACCTCTGCTTTCTACTTTGAGAACAGTTGTCTCACTGAAGAAATATTCAGAAATCTACTGACATGTATGAGATTGCTATGGCCTTGTAGCATTGTTTCTTCTGTTCAGATAACAAAATATCGATTGAGGTCCCAAGAACAAATAAGTTCAATAAATCACCACCTAAACCACACATATGAAACAAAAGTAGCTTTTCTAAAATTTCATATATTTCCATTATGATATGATTAGTAATTCATATACCTAACATAAAGTGAAGAAGGTAAATGTGGTCAGATTCATTACAGTCCTGAACTCGTTAGTGTGATGCTAACTAGTCTTCCATTTAGAAGTAGTTCTACATGGGGCAAATATGTGGAGGCTTCTTGGGCAAGGTAGTGTGGCAACAATATTGCATGAATATTAGAAGACATAGTTTTTAATGGTACTATACTAATTCATAATAGGGGGTAGGTCACCTACCTCATGTCCTAAATACTTTACAGCTTTATGTAAGCAAAAAATATCTGGAGAAGAAAAATATCAATCTCTCTGAATAATAGCGAACTCACATATCTCATTTTCTTGTTGCTTAGTTGTCTTGCTTACTATAAGCTAAAAATATATTTTAAAATCCTTAATAAAATACATTGCCTTAGAAATCAAATACACAATTATGCTATAGTACAACTTCATACTATTAACAATCTTTCTTCAGTCCAACTTCCATATTCTAACAAAACCAAAATTCCCCTGCCTTTGGAACGGAATGTTACAGTTGAGATATTAATGGAAATCCTGAGAAATGCCACTAGGCAAAGAAGTAACTGCCTTAAATGCAAAGCATAGAAACACAGAGTATGTAGAATGTTGGTAAATGGGAGTAATCTAGTCAAGATACCAATGGATATCACACAGATTTTATGAGTGATCAGCTTTAGCCCAACATTGCTTTCACTGAAATCGGTAGCAAAATTTCAGCGAATTCCCTGGGAACACTGTTAGTACAAGGCAGAGAGTTTTTAAAAATCATGCCCTGGAGATTTGAGAAGAATTCTTTGTAAACAAATCTTTTCATCTGCTACATATCTACTTCTCCTTGTTATTTGTGCATCTCTAAAATGTGGGATGCCAGCCTGCTTCTAACTCTGAAGCTGCGGCGTGTTTCCTATCGGTGCCCTGGTGCTGTGTCGGGTGCAGCTCAGCACTACACCACTCTGCACCTCGCTTTGCTTTCCAGGGAAAGGCAACAGCGCTGTGCAGACCAGAAGGGAGCTGTAGCAGTCACTGGCTAGGATCTCACCACAGAGAGATAAGACTGATACCCTGAGTCCATTGTGTTCACCTGCCAGTCAGTTTAGATGCTGTTTAGGATGAGCCTCTGGCAAGTCAGGTATACAAGTAGAGGCAGGACATACAGGAGAAAGTAAAAATGCAGAAGCTTCATGCACACGTGTCCATACGTATACACTCATATACACACTGTTCTGAGTATCTCAGAAGAAAGTTTGCATTCTTTTAATTCTTGTTGCTGGTTCCTATCTGCTTCTATTTTGCTTAAAGTGTATGAGTAATTTCTGCCTCTCCAGATGCTATGGTTCCCTCTTGCAAACCGTTACAGATTCAGGCAAGTCTAATACAATTGACTTTCCCTGTAATTATTGTTTATGTGGTGAATCAGGAAAAAGCTATTTAAATGTTAGTCTTTCCAGGTTTTATTATCGTGTCTCTGTAGGAGGACTTTTCTGTCCAATCTGCCTCTATCTGATCTAAATGCTTATATTGGACCAGAGCCAGTGTAGCTCTTAAGCACTTATTTTGCTTCAAATCATTCTACCCTTGCAACTTCAATGTGATTATTTTTATATGCAAAATGTATGTAAGTTTGATTTTCATACAAAATGAAGCTTGTACCTAAATACTCTTTGAGAGTTATTCCTTATTCATATTAAGAAAAGCATGCCACTTTGTGAAAGAAAATCTCAGCAACTTCTCAGTGAGCATTGAGAAGTTATTTAAAAGTACCTATGGTTTAAAATTACATTAATCCTTTAAAATTGTTGTGGAGGACTTACAGTTCACCTGAGGTTATTCACACAAGCAACAGCTGAAGATTTAGGCCCACAGTATTTCTTAATCTTAAATGTTTCTACCTGATATGCCTGTTTGAGAGAACCATCTTACAAATGACATACTATAAAAATTACTAAATGAGGCTTTGCATCATTTTCCCCCCTTTTTTTGTCATGTCCTCCATTTCCTGGAGCAGATGTGAGAGTCTATTTTTTTCAAGACCGTGATTCATAGTAAAAAATAACCAGTATGGTACTTTAGTTTCCAATTATTCTAAGCCTTAAAATAGAGGCTGTACCTGAAGGCGAGATCAATCAATAGTGTCACCCAGCAGAAAAGATACATGTTTTAAATGACCTAACTTTTAAAAAGTTTGTGATGTGTACAAATAACATGGTTGCTGTGTTCCAGCTACAGTACTGACATGCTGTAAACCCAGATGTCTAACACAGAAAACAGATGTTTTCAAAAGTAGGCCAGAAACAAAATACTCTGGCAACCTCCAGCAATGACAAAATCTGACAGCCATAGGGTGCTCAATTCAGTCAGCTAAATTGAGGAGTCTAGTGCTCTCTTTTTTGTGTATCTGAAGTATTCACCTGGGGCTGTCCTCCACACATTGCCTAAAGAAGCTCCATAGTCATCTGGACTGGCAAAGCTCAAGCACGATACCACAAATGGCATTAGATTCTCTGTGTTTATAATGGAAACTCGTGAACTTGCACTTAGATCAGCATCTACCTTGTGATTTCAGAGACACTGTTAACAAGTCGCACGTTGAATCTGCCTCTCACAATCCAAAGACAAAGCAAACTAGACTAAATAGATTTCTCTAATCAAGGAAGGGTTTCAACTTGGGACAGACCCAAGTTTCTGTCTTTGAAGTCGCATACCTTTGAGTAAACAATATTTGGTTTCGAAGGCATCAATTTGATTTGCCTGCATCCTAGGTGATTCTGGAGGAATGATATCAAATACATCTCATCTGTCAGTGTGCCCTAGTCTCAGATTGGCAAAATGATGCGCTCCATGGAAAGGGAGGAGAAGGTAGTAAAACCAGTACCCACAAGAATGTACTTATACATGTGTAAAAGGACTCAAAAATACAACTCAAACTGCAACCATTGTACAGGTTGTGTAGGGCAATTAGTTTTTATTTGTTTTCAAAGAAATTATTCCAGTTTGTGTGAAATAATTAGGCATCTGCCATTCTTTAAGCTGTGGCTCTCAGGATTTCTAAAACTCTTTTAGCAAACACTTTGTAGTATGCCTTCTGTGCATGTCTGCTGCTGCTTCTCTTTATTTGTCAGGGCTTCTTTTGGTGTAAATTCAACTCTGAATAAATTTGTAGGTCACAGCAGAACTGAAGAGGTAAACCCATACAACGTTGTAAAGAGACTTGAGAAACAAACTGTAAGGAAACTTGAGATATGCAAAGACATTTTTTGTACTACTAACTACATCTAAATACGCAATGGCACAGATACATCACAGAAGTGTATAACCAAGCAGCTACATTTACCATTCCGTTCATTGAGAATCTATTCCATTAAAATATGTGGTGACTTAATTCAGAGCTTTGGTCTTTAATTTCTCTTAAGAGAATGCTTTGATGCCAGTGTATCTGACAAGGCAAGACTTTAATAAATAAGGGAAAGAGCTTAGCAGACAGAAGTGTAATCAGTACACAGTGCAATTAGTCAAAGCTCTGTATCTGCTCAAAAAAGCAACTGATAGTAATACAATAAAAACTAATTTTCTGTTTTATGTAACTCACTTTTAAAAGATTTACTAAGTTTTACAGAAAAAAACAACTCAAGTTTAAATTAACTAAATTCCCCATCTAGATCACCTTTATTGAGGGATGAGCAATGTTCTTAAATTGTACCTGTACGTATATATAAAAGATAGCTGTAAGATGGTATTAGACAGTAAGGATTTGATACACTTTAGGAAATTAGAAGAGAGAGCAAAATAGAACAGACTGATTTTCTCATTCAAAACCACTTTGAAAGCAGATGAAAAAGGGACTCATCTGGATAGTGCTCTTGTAGACCCCTAGGACTGATATAAATATGAATAACATTATTAGAGGTATCATTACTGTCAAGAATATTTTGTTATGAGAAACTGTAGCTTCTGATAGTACAAAACCAATGTCAAGCTTTTCTGCAGTACATATAATAATAGGTGTGATAGCCTACAGATTTTTATACCATGGCCACTGAACTGAAAAGAGACTATCTTATTGAAAATGTGCTTTTCTTAAATAATGAGGTCATTAAAAAAGAGCTATGAGTAAAAGAAGAAACAAAAAGTCTTGGACTGTGCGACCATAGGCTAATTTAATTGAATAAAAGGATGTCTATAGCTAAAGTTGTCCAGCCTGACTCATTTCCCATCAGTCTTCTCTCCTCTAGGAAGAATGTCATTTTTCATTAAGAGTTAAATCAGGATAGCTATTGGTTAGCATGTGGGAAGGCAAAACAATGACTCAGAATAACATCCCACAGCAAACATTTGAGGGTAGTTCGAAAATGAGTCACTGAAGAGGCTAGTTCAACCTCCTGCATTCACTGAATTACTTTTCAATGGACTGAATAAAAAAAACTCCAAACCTGAAACCAGGTTGAGAAACAGAAATTCAGTTAAAAGTGAAACTCAAAATGGCAAAGGAATGGAAGGACTGATAAAGAAGCAGAGAAGACAGGTGTCTTTACCGAACAGCGAAGTTCATCTGTGACTGATATTTGTGTATGCAGTCTGGTGATTTAAATACTTTTTTCTTAAATACAATGGTTGAACCTGTTATTTAGATTAAACAATGTTTTCTTTTGAAGAGAACAATATTTAGTCTGTTCATCACTGATTACAGTCTCCCAAAGGGAAGAACACAGTCATACCTGCTGGCTAACAACTGTTGATCCAGAAGGTATTATTAACCAGGATTCTGCCTGAAAAAAGAATATTGAATAGCACAAGAGATGGAGGATGAAAGATAGTCAAGAAGCTGTCCTTGTATTTCCAAAAAAGGATTCTGTAGTGCCAAAAGGCCTAGGGACTGGTTTTGACACTGAGGCCACGCAGCACTGAGTGGTTGTGTCCGCATTACACAGTATTTGACTTAGGGTAATTTTTTTTTCCCCACCATGAGGAACCCCTGACTCTAGATGAGCGTTTTTTGTTTACTCTTTCCAGTTACGTTGTATGCAACAATGTGAGGAACGTGCTGCAGTCCATCAGAATGGTGCTATTTCATATCATGAAATTGAATGTGTCTGTCACCTGCTCTGTGGTATGGCATGAGGCCATAAGAGCATTTAAGAGGTTGCAAAGCTTGGTGGGAACATGATGTTGGAAGATGATGTATAGTAGAAGATGCTCAGCTTGGTGAAGTCTTGTCCATGCTGCCTATTGGGAACAGTCTCTGGAATAAGCTATCTTCTGACCTCTGCCTCGTGTTGTCTCAGGGAATATCTGCTGGAAGGCAAAGTGGTAGTTGAGGCTGAACAGAAGACTCTGTGGGTTTCACTCACTATGCAGGAGTTTGTTGCACGGGGGAGGCAGCACTGCCATCATCACCATCATCAGCTATTGCCCTATCCCCAGAATCAGAGGAAAGCTATCCTGGGGTTTCCTGCAGCCCTATGGGATATACAGTTAATTCTTCCTGAGAATACTGGAGATACACTTCAGACTGAGAAGCACCTTTCCACTTCGCTAGTACTTTGTCAGACCTTACACCTGACTTGCTGGTAAGAAGTTGTGTCCCCTGTTCTTCAGTTCCCACACAGAAGGCACTTAACCAGTTTTTGGAAGCATGGTGCAAGCCAAAATGGGACAAAAAAGGTAAGAGACTATTTCATGAAATATTTTTAAGAAGTTATTAATATTTTTTCAAAAACTGGCAAAAGAGAAATGACCATAGCCTTAGCAAAAAAGAGATAACAAAAATATGCTGCTGTGGGAAATATGTGCTATGCAGCGAATATTGCCATCGTATTGACAAAGTCAAACAGATATGAGTACAACTGAGATAACTCACGGAAATGTTTATTTTCATTTTGTATATTTCATTACACTTAAGAATCACATGTTAAGGGCATAAAGGCTTAATGAACTGGAAACTGGTGGTCCTATCCCAGGGCACTGGAATCCCATGCCATGAATTATCATATGGAAATTAAATTTATACTGACAACTAGAAAGAAATCATAAAAATAGCTAATTAGAAAGAAGTAATTTTACATGATGACGGTTTTTTTCAGTGCACCCACAGGGAGGAAAAAGACCCGATGCTGATGAACGATGCAAGTTCTCAGGAAGGATGGCTGTTGGATGGCTTCTTTCTGTCATCCAGGTAGAGACTGAAGTGGAAAGACTACATCAGGAAATGATGAACCACAGAACTGTAGGCAGAGCATAGAGAAAAACAAGAAAGTGGAAAAAAAACCCAAAAGTAAAAAACTGGACAAAAGAACTGAATACAGTGGCAATAATGCACTAGCCCCCTGCATGTATGTAAGAGTGTGTCACATGCAAGTGAAATAAATGGGAGAGCAAAAATTATAATCAGACATATCCATTAAGTCATTAAGTCAGGCTCAGCTTGTTCCTCACTAACAGCATCTGTTTTCTATCCAGCTGTTTTCATGAAGCTTGTAGGAACTTAATATATTTGATATATCTTCCCTCCAGGGGAAACAAACAGACATACCACATACAGCGTGTAATGAAATTTATTATTATATTTAAAATGAAATATATTTCATTATCTCAGCAGTGAAATCCTGTTGATGTCGTTAACACAATGAATTATGGCTGAAGTTTTTGACTAAAACAATCAAGACTAGCTAGCAAAGACGGTTTATAGTAGTTAGAAAAGAAATAGAATTTCTTGAGTTGGAAGGGACACAAGGATCAAATTCAGCTAGGATTTACAGAATTCTTCTGATTCTGGGTTTTTTTCCCCATTTTTAAAGCAAAATAATATTCTAAATAAGTAATCAAATACAGAAATACTTCAGGTCTGTAGATAATAAAGCCAGTTCAAGTTATATCAGTGCAACTTTTTCACTTAGAGAAGTTCAAAGATGAAAAAATGAAAGATGCATTGCAGAATTGGAAGAAACTGGATTTAGACAAGATATGTGGAAGTAAGTGATTATAAACAATCTCATTTTTGTAAAAACTTCAATTACCAGATTTGCTGAAATTACTTGGCAATTAGTGAGAAAATCAGCTTGTAGCTCTGTGAAGCTAATGACCAAAAAATTCATTTGCAGTCCACTGAGGTCACAAAATATCAAATCAAAGATAACCTTCCTTGAACCTTCAGATTTATTAATGCTTCCAGGAAGGAATTGTATTATTCATGCGCTCTTAATGAAAAAACAAACATTTCATTGGATTCCCTTGTATCTACTAAGAAGTGAGTTTATTAGCAGTATTCTCCATGGGAACACAAATAAGATATCTTTCCTCTGTACAACTACCTATTTTCATAAATATTTAAATCCTATATTTCCAAAATTCTGAAGTGACAAATTTGGATGAAACTGGACAATGTGATCAGAAAATATTGCGTGAAGGCAGAGGAGGTGTCTCATACTCAAGCATACATGAAGATGGGACAAAAAACCACCTTGGGTGCAGCACCTTCACTCAACTATGAATTCTGAGCTCTGGCCTTACATCATGATATTTTCAAGTCCATTCAATCAAAATCTGAGTAAAAGATCAGAAATTCAATCACACTGTAAAATTTCACACCTCCCTAAACTCAAGGGGACACATGGGAAATAACTGAAGTTTACAAAAGGCAGGAAGAGGGAGAATGATAAAAGGCCGATGCTGGGCAAGGAATCCAATAGCGTATTCCTCAGAAAGAACAGGAAACATTGGAAATTTAGTTTCTCAAACAGAGGTACACTGAGATCAGGCTAATGGAAACACCTTGCAAAGTGAACTTAGTAGTCAGAAAACTGTGTCTGTTTTAAATAAAATCATCTTGTCTCAGCTTGTCCAGTCATATTGCAACACAAACACACATACATAATTTCTGTAAAAAGGTGCAGTTATAGTGGGGCTGAAGGTTTCTGCTGTGCATCCAACAGACTGGGTTTGAGTCTCACTTCACACTCATGTCAAAGCTGAACTTCAGTGGTCCAGCTCTAAGGGGTGCAGGCTATCAGGTGGGGAAAGCAAGCTGACTGCAATGTCACTCGTACAGCACCAGCTATAACGCCTCTTAGCATTTAACTGTTCTTGCTCAACAAACCGCCTAGGTTTAGGACAGACAATTTGTCTGTATGCTATGAACACCAATGATGTAATTGTAACCTTTTTTTTAGAAATTTCTAACTGTTAGGTCATGGTTCACAGCATATTTATGAAATGATTCATGCTGCCATCATACTGCCCTTCCAAGCCTTCTGGAAAATGTTGTATTTGTAGCACATAGAGCACACAGCACATAGACATCCCAGCTAGACATCAATGCTTTAATATACCCTCTGTATTTCAATATATAAGATATTACAAAAACACACAAAAAAGAGATACACTGCCTCAACAGATCTTGCGGTCGACTTTGATATGATCCAGTCTCACTTCTGTAGCAGTTCCAAGCACTTTTTGTTCTCTTTTGTAACACTGCATGAGAGAAAATGCTGCATACGCAGTTGGATTTGTGTTGAAGGCAGCGTCCCATGCTAAAGAATACATGAACATCTGCCACTAACGTCAATGAAGTTGTACAATTAATTCATGTTTGAAGTACCTTAAAGGTAGAAAGTGCTATATGATATTATTACTCGTTGATGGCTTGTGATGAGTGTATTAAATGAAAGTCTCTGCTAATTCATGAAGTCGCAGAATGAATCTTTTCATGAATGATTAAGATATTGGAACATTTATTCTACAGGTAAACAGAAAAGAAAATCCGGTTATTTGTTTCTAGCACATCATCTGTAAGATGAATGAATTTTTTCTTTAAATGAAACAGAAGAAACATGAGTTAGAACAAAATTAAATGCTTAGGAATTTTATTTATTGTGTGATATAATTTTTTACTTTTTTTACTTCTAAGAAATATCTTCCATTACCAATTAGTGAATCACATTTCATTGGTAACTAAACGCATTGTTGACAGTTTTCAGTGGATGTAATTGGTAGCAGGATCAAATACTGCCTGTGACTCTCTGTCAGATGGCAGGGATAACAAAATGCTGACTGGTTTAACGACCTGAAGTACACAGAGCATGCCAGTAATCTGAAGTGCTAGCACAATTATTTGTTAGATTTCAACTACAAATAATAAATTCACTATCAGAGGAAAGAGTCTCTTGCTTCCTCAGATGAGACCTGCATTTGAGAAAAGAGCAACTCAGATTCTTTCTTTTTCGTCACTGAAGAAGGAACATTTAGTTTTAGGATTTCTATTTATTAAAAATGGTTATCAGATTTATTGTAAAGCGCATTGATTTTGAACATATGTGAAAATAATATATATACAAACAACATGCAAATGAATTTTGATCATTTAATAAACCTTGGTTTTGGGGGGAAGTGTAAAAATGGGCTTCATTTCACAACCTCACCATTAGTAATATCAAGAAGGGGAAGCAGGAAGACAAATATTTTTTCATTCTAGGACAGGACTGAGCATTAATTTCCCCAAAGAGCCTCCTCAGAAGTAATCTTTACAATTTATAGATCAATTTTAACTGTTGCTCCCATTTCAGAGTGTATTATCTGCATTGATTCATAAGTTTGTGTATTGTCCTACTAGAGCTGTTGATGAAGATCTTTAATTTTTTTCCCTGGGTTTTCTAAGCTTTTGTCTTAACAAAATTCTAATTTTCAAAATTAATCTGATTCCTTTTCATAGGAGCATTCAAGACCTACTTCTGGAAATATATGGGAAGAAACAAACATGCCCCTGTTTTCAAATTAATATGTTGCTGTCCTTCCGTTAGAAATTTTGTGAGCATCCCTGCATTTCATACGTACAAATGCGAAATATTTGAGAGTGGAGTTTGGGTACTGCTTGGCTTTAGCAAAATATGGGGTTTTGCCTGTCACATTTTTTATTTTGTCTCCCAAGTAGATCAAACAGCCTAGTAAAATCTATTTCTTAATTTACATGAGGTATGAATTCTCTGGAGCTTAGGCATGCTGTCCCTAAATGCACTGACAACAGCGACTGCCAGAGTGCTGCGCACACAGGCACACGCTCAACGCCCGTCTGTCGTGTGACAAAAACGCTGAGCCAGAACAGACTTGCAGAGGGCATGAATCTGCTAGTGGTGATTTAATATTCTGCTGCTTTAATACAGTAACAGATTGGGAGGAAAGGGAGGTCGTGTGGCAGCTGGAAAGACTTTTGGAAAGGAGATGGTCAGAGTCAGGCTCCCTAGGGGGGGTGGGGGGGTAGGGTGGAGGGGTGGTTGTTTCACATGGAGTTGTCAGGGCAGGTGGCTGAGTGCACTTTGGCGCCAGGCAGGAGGCAGAGACAGCAGCTTCACTGTGTGTGCAACTACAGAAATTTCTGCACAGGGTTGTTATATCAAATCATTCAGTAACCACATAAAGTGAACTGACGGTAACAATTATGGAAGTGCCCACATTAGGAAGCGGTAGAGAATTTTTCCACCAGAACTTCCTTCCAACAGAAAATTAAGCTTCCTTAACTAAGCAGCACCACGGCTTCTCTCAAAAGCATTATACTTGTCCTAGACTAACAATTATTTCCCAGATAGTTTTTACTGACATTAATTCTGGTATGTAAAACTAAATATCCAACCTATGTAAAGGAGAAACTTTTTAATAAGTTAACATTTTAAAAAGTGTGACTGTGTAGTGAAGTCATGATGTCACTTCTTACAATACTTGAACAAGTGGAAATACAGAAATTCACCTGCCTGTAGAGATTTTATTTTACACAAAAATAATGTTATTAATAGCAGTGAAACTAAGATTAGAATAATTAATAGTTCCCTTTACTGTTATTGATAGTTGTCTAAATTATATTGATAGTATTGAATTGCAGATTGATGTGTTACTGTGATAACTACTTGTAGTTTAAATAACAGAAGTAAACCCCCTAAAGATTCTTTTAGAGGCAAGTGGAGGCAGCAGGAGTAGAAAGAGTCTTAACTGGTTATTGTAAAACAACATTATTTGAATGCAAAAAAAATCTTTTATAAATATATTTTAAAACGATTAGGTGAAAAACCTTGACATTAATGGGAGAAAGTTGAGAAGCATTTTGAAGTTTTTTCCCCTATTAGATTGCTCACTGAGATGAAAAATTCTGGGTTTACAAATACATTATTCTTAGAAAGGAATGCTAAACATGATAACTCAGGTGTTCAGTTAAAAAAAAAAATCATGGGTTTTAAAAATAACAACTTTCAATTCCAATCTCCCTGTTTACATTCCTTTAAAATTTTGCAAGAGAAAAAATTGCATTATTAATGGTAAAAACAATAAAGGAATCTGGCTCTGGTCTAAAGGGACAATTAAAATATTTCTGATGAGGAATCTGGATGTCTCAAAAATCATTGCTTTAAGCATATACATCATAATATATAAACACAATTGGTGTAGTATATGAAAATAACTTATTTATATATGCCTTAAGTTTCTTTGGCAGAGAAAATACCATTGCAGTAGTCACTACATGTCATCCTTCTTGCAAGTTGTACTGCAAAGTAACGCCAAAACTTGACTGGAAATTAAAAAGTCATCACCTCCTTGAATAACCTTTCAAGACAACTCCCCCAACATCCTTTTTCTGGCTTGAAAATGCTTTTCCTGAAGGAGCTCTTCTTACAGTAGTATGATTAGTATAGCAGCAATGACATAGATTATAATTTTCTAAACTGTGAGCCTCGTTTCTCAAATATTAAAAAAATTTTCTTACTTATCCATCTTACCTCTGTTCTGATGGTAACAAAATACTATGGCTATAAAATAAACCTGTGCAAAACCACCCTCAGACCAGTATTCTCAGGATCTGTGTCCATTATCTAAGATCATGCTTCACAAGACCCTTCACATGGGAGGCACGAGTGCAGCCTAAAAAGATATACCTAATATAACTTAAATTTAGCAGGATATAGCAATTAAAAGTTAGCAGCTCAGATTCAGTATGGGCATATGAGGACATTCAGAAACTTAACTACAGGTATAACTTTTGTGGAATTAATGTTTCAGCTAGCTAGACAAAAGAAAGTTTGAGCATAGTTATAGTTGCTGCAATCATGCCCCCAGTTGCAACGTAGACATAATGTAAGACCTCCTGAGGAGAGGTAAATCAGACTCTGAAAATCAAATACATTTGGTTTCTCAGACATGTTTCAAGTAATTTACATTTATAAAATTTGCACAGTAGGACTGCTGCTTCAACATGATATAAGCTCTTCTACTGTGCTACAGCATTTCTCTCTGCAAAAGGGAAAGCAAGGCTAAGAAGTTATTTTAAATTAGAGAAAGAGATGCTAAATGAAGAAACTAAACTAAACCAAAACTTTCAGACAGCCACAGATCAAATCATCTGTGCAATTTTAAACATTATCTTGAAAAGAGAGCTAGGGAAAAGTGCCTTTTCTTTCCTTGAGTTTTGTCCTCAACAGAAATCTGAAATACTTGAGTCAACAATTTTTCATGCCACAAAATGCATAAACATATCTGCCACTATGATGAGGTTTATAGTTGCATTAATTTGTGCAGCCATACCTATTACTGATACTAATACAACATTTTTTACATTTCCTTTCTCTAATCACACAGAGAGCAGTACAACACATGCAAAAAATCCTTCTGTAATAAATAAAACTTACAAGGGAATATAATAGATTTCTTCACTGTTTCCAGTGACAGGTTAAAAAACAATACACTAGTTTCTTGTTTCACACATTACTTGATATACTTGAGATGTTCAAAGCACAAAAATGAAGTTGACCACAGTCTGCTCCTAATTACTAACTAATATTTACTGCAACTGCACAACAGAGGTATATTAGTAAGACATGTATGTTACCTGTGATAGATTAAGCTACGACACCCTTTACATTTTAATTCAAAACTGGATGGAATCATAGAATCATAGAATAATTTAGGTCGGAAAGGACCTCTAAGATCATCATCTTCAACTGTTAACCCAGGACTGCCAAGTTCACCACTAAACCATGTCCCTAAGAACCACATCTATGCATTTTCTAACCACTTCCAGGCATGATGATTCCACCACATCCCTAGGCAGCCTGTTCCAATGCTTGACCATCCTTTCAGTGAAGAAATTTTTCCTAATATCCAGTCTAAACCTACCCTGGCACAACTTGAGGCTGTTTGGTCTTGTCTTGTCATTAGTTATCTGGGAGAAGAGACTTCCACCACCTGGCTACAGCCTCCTTTCAAGCAGCTGTAAAGAGCAATAAGGTCCCCCTTGAGCCTCCTTTTCTCCAGGCTAAACAACCCCAGTTCCCTCAGCTGCTCCTCACAGCACCTGTGCTCCAGACCCTTCACTGGCTTCATTGCCCTTCTCTGGACATGCTCCAGCACCTCCACATCCCTCTTGAAGTGAGAGGCCCAAAACTGAACACAGTATTCGAGGTGCAGCAAATGGTATAGGATATAGGATGGTGTAGGATATAAAAGCCTTGGGACATCTTTTGTGAGACAGCACTTCAGGCTAAAGATAGTCTAAAACGTCCATTTATGCACCTTAAGATCTAAAATACACTCTCTGTGTGACAGTGCCTTCTCCCTGACTGCAAGAATTTCAGTTATGAGGCAGCTAGAACCACTAAAAAAGAGGTATTTTAACACACACTAATTCATACAGGATGATAAGGTGATAAGAAATAATGAATAAACTAAACAAGGCAAAATTATTCCTTGCACATGCCCAAGGTGACAGATGTTGTTATGTCATATCTAGCAGGTGTCTGATCCATTACATTCTGAAGTCAGTGAAAATTATCTGGCTTTACTAAGACTGAATGAGACTCACAGAGAACTATGGACTTTTTAATACAATATTAGGTCACTTTGCCTAGTAGTTAAATTCATAAAAATTCCTCTCACTTTAAGAAAAAACTAATTAGTTAAGAAGCACTCTGCTCTTTGAAAGAAATTAGCTCCCTGCAGTTATTCAAAGGTATTGATGAACAATTTTGTGTAATTTTATGTACTTCCAAACACCAGCTAAGGTCATATAGGTGTTGCCATCATTATCTTGTGCTCGTAAAATATTGTTCTTCACTGTCAATTATTCCAGAAATGTTAATTCTTTTAAAAATGAAGGTGCTTAATCTAAGTACCAGCAGCAAACACAACACCCCAGGAAGATGGACATTTGCAAGAGTTGTACATAGATTAACGTTGATACAAAAGTATCATCTGACTGTGGCTTCCTTAGGATCACCTGGATGTTTTGTGAAGAAACCAAGTTTCCACAGAGGACACAACTTGGTCCTCCATTAGATTATCATAATTTAGTAAAAGAAAGAACTTAGAAGAAATGAAATGCATGGATATTCTGTGTTGGTTTCAATTTAAGGGTATGTGTCCATGCAGGTAGATGTAGAACATGATGGACTCATTGCACACACACTCTGAGCCAGCCGGAGTGCACCAGCAAGGTCTGGAATCCATGGAGACCTGACAGCACAGACCCATGCGTCAGTCAGTGAGCTCATCCCAAGTAACAAAAGAGAGGATAAAGTGGAGAGAGGGATCTACATGGAGGACAAGGAAGTATATGCATATGCCCACACCCAGATCCCAGGTAGGGTCTGTAGTACCTTCTAATATTTCCTGCCTCAGGGAACTCCAGCTCTCCCAGAACCTCAGACCTTCTGCTCCAGAGCTTATCCCCAAATTCTTCCTTCCCAGAACTTTCAAACCGCCTTCTCCTCTATGCTCACGCCTCCTTCATTCAACTTAATGCACACAGTGCCCTACTACTTCTGCCCAAGAGTTCCTGGGTTTATTTAGCCTATCTGAGAGCTATTCAGCTGTTGCCAACCCTTTTCTTACAATTTGTCCTCACAATGAACCATCCTATGAAAGACTCTTTCCATATTTGCCTGATTGAAGCCTTCCCATTGAGAATCTTGTGTATCTTTCATTCACATCTATGATCCTGGAGCTAATTCACAGAATTACATTAAATATTGCCATGAACTCTATACTAAGTAGAAAATTGTGTGTCCTAATAATACTGAGATTCCTGAAGAAATGTCAGCGACAGCAAAATGTATGGTTCCCAAGACATATTTGATGATCTGGGCTTCAGTGATTTCCAAAGGAGATGGAAGAAGTTGATGGCAGAGAGAGAAATCACAGAAGAATACAAACTACAAAATTATCTTTGTTTTTGTAATAAGTGCCTCAGTTTTAATAATATGTTGCAGAAAATTTCTTAGATTCCTGGATATACTGCACTGAATTCTAAATTTTTCCAGTTCTTCAGACATATCCTTTCTTCTAGACCATGCCTCCTTATTTATTCACCTCTTCTCTTTAATTGAATGTTTGTGTTCTATTTAGCCACTCTTCAAACTACAGTCCTTAGCCCTACAAAAAATTTGCTGTTATGACTTGTGAACAGTAATAGGGCTCAATGCTACAGCATTTCTTCCAAACAGCCTCTGATTTAAAGCACTCAGAGAAAGGAATTAAAAGTAACAGATCTCTATGTATATATACTCTTACTGTTGACTTTCCCTCAAGGCCTTACATAGAATTTAATTTTGATGTTTCCAGTTGTCATCAGAACAAAATTACAGCCTTTTTGCTACAGTCTAAGTATTATACTGGGACATCTGTTGGTCCTCTTCCTTTTTGTTGTAGGTTGAATCTTTTTTCCCATTGATTCTTTTGGTCTGCAGATTCTTATTCTGAGCAAAAGAAAATGTAACATTGGGGATCTGCTTCTTATCAAAGCCATTCTATCACATTTACTGCTAAAGGCCTTTTGTGATCTCTACAGTAATTTAGCTTAAATAACAAGCATAGCTGTCCAAAGCAATATATTTATTTTTTGTTATTCACAATGTTCTTCCCACTTCGGGTAACATTACAATTTTTAAACAAAGTTTCTAAATTTGGGTTAAAATAAGAATAGACTAAAATATCACAAAGTGTCATGTTTGCACTTTTTTCTTTTTTTTTTTTTTTTTAGTGATTAATACAATGACCAAACTGTCTTACCTTCTTTTAGGCTGCCATTTAATCTTTTTTAGTCATTACTCATACATTAAAAATAAACAGTCAATATTTATGTGTATCCTGAGTGTGCTCTTATAAGGAAAGATGAAAATGTTCTCTCAGGAGATATAAACGATTCTGTAGGCAAGTTATTTTTAAAAAATGACATATTTTTGAGTAAGTGGAGATCCTGCTACTGTGGGAATATTTGACTGCATGCAATCTTGGCATTGATTCCACCCACTTCAGGCAGTTATTTATTATAATGCTTATCAGTGCACTACAGCTAGCTAAGGGCATAGTTTCCTTTTTTTGCCTAATGCAGTAGAAACCTTTACATCTTCATTTTTTGTTTTAATATAGCAATCAGATTACTAAAGAAACTATGCTTTAGTTCTGGAAGCTATAGAAGTACATGAATAGGTTTGTGATGTAGATTCCAACCAAGGCAATTTCTGTCCTGCTACTGAGCACTCTCAACTGGAATATACCAGTAATTTTTATGTATATGAAACAAAACTGACGGTAGGCAATGAGTTATCTTTCAAACTGATGAAATCCATATATACACATATACACAATCTTTTATCAATAGTATATACCAGTTTGTAAAGATATCAGTCTAATCTGCTCCTTCCACATTAGAAGCAGGGTCAAAAATTGCACAGATTTTGTGCTGCAATCCAAGTAATATGAAAACAGAAATAAATGCAAGTAGTACTTTTTTTAGTAGTGGATCTATATGCTGTTTTAACTTGTGGCTGGCAAGACAGAAAACATGCGAAATGGAATTTTTGATGCTATGTTAAGCTTATTTTGGTTTCTGCCCTGTCTGCTGGTGAGGACACACCCACACAGTTTGGCTCATTACCTCTAAACATGACTGATTCATTTTTGATGGAAAAAAAGGCACAACACTACAAATTAGTCAACTGGAGCTATAACTGAAAGAAAGTAGAGCACATGAAAGACTTGCTTTGAATGCCCAGATAAATCCACTTGACTTTCACTAGTAGCATCTGACAAAGCTGGCAAATACTCTGGTGCTAAAAAAGCTGAAGACATGCATAAGCCTTTGATGCCTTATTTGTCGGAACAAGTAGTGGAAAATATTATCTATTTCAGAGTGGGAAGGTGAACAGTATGAAATGTGATGAGTTTGGTTTGCTAGGGTTATATGTGACTTTTATTTAGCGAGTTACAGTAAATACAAGCTCCAGAAATTTTTCTTGACTTCAGCCTAGCACAATTGTTTCTGTCCACCACAGGATCCTGGAAAATAGCCTGTAGTTTGCATTGACTATATTAATTAAGTAACCTCTTAAATTTACAGTGGTACTTCATATTTTCATTCAGTGTTACAACTGAAAGGTTATTGAGGACCTGACTCACACAAGTGAGATCAAAGCTTGGGGAATAAAATAAATTTTGGTACAAAATCATGACAACACAAAAGCCCAATAACACTTGACAGAGGAAAAGAATCAGTTTAAATTATCAGTATTTGCAGATGCAATCTGCAATCCCATCTCAGCTGAGAACTAACACAGGTATTACCTCATCAGAATTACAGATGACTGCTCCAGGAAGGTATCAATCCTGTTGGCCTGCATTCCCAGTCAGTGGAGAGGAAGAGGAAAAGAAGTGCTTCCGAAGACCTACAGACACAGAACCAGTTGTTCTAGGTTGACCCTGGCTAGACATCAGGTGACCACCAAGCGTTCTATCACTCCCCTCCTCAGCTGGAAAGGGGAGAGAAAATAGAATGAAAGGTCAAGATAAGGACAGGGAGAGATCACTCACCAATTACTGTCATGGGCAAAAAAGACTCAATTTGGGGAATTTAGTTTAATTTACTACCAATCAAATCAGAGTAAGATAATAAGAAATAAAACATCTTCCCCCACCCCTCCCTTTTTCCCCGGGCTCAACTTTACACCCAGTTTCTCTCCCTCCTCCCCGCAGCGGCGCAGGGGGACAGGCAGTGGGGGCTGGGCTCAGTCCATCACACTGTCTCTGCTGCTCCTTCCTCCGCAGGGGGAGGCTCCTCACACTCTGCCCCTGCCCCAGGCTGGGGTTCCTCCCATAGCAGACAGTTCTCCACGAACTTCTCCAATGTCAGTCCTTCCTACAGGCTGTAGCTCATGAACAGCTCCAGTGTGGGTCCCTCCCATGGAGTGCCATCCTTCAGGAACAAACTGATCCAGCCTGGGTCTCCCATGGGTCACAAGCCCGGCCAGCAAACCTGCTCCAGTGTGGGCTCCTCTCTCCCCAGGTCCACAGGTCCTGTCAGGAGCCTGTTCCAGCACAGGCTTCCCACAGGGTCACAGCCTCCTTCGGGCATCCCTCTGCTCCGGCGTGGGGCCCTCCATGGGCTGCAGGTGGGGATCTGCTCCACTGTGGACACAGCTCCATGGGCTGAGGGGCACAGCCTGCCCCACCATGGTCTTCACCACGGGCTGCAGGGGAATCTCTGCTCTGGCACCTGGAGGTCCTCCTGCCCCTTCTGCACTGACCTGGGTGTCTGCAGGGCTGTTGCTCTCACATAGTCTCACTCCTCTCTCTGGTTGCTGTTGCCCACCAGTTTTCCCCCTTCTTAAATAGATTATCCCAGAGGCACTACCACCATCGCTGGCAGGCTCGGTCTTGGCCAGTGGTGGGTCCATCTTAGAGCTGGCTGGCATTGGCTCTATCGGACACATGGGAAGCTTCCAGCAGCTTCTCACAGAAGCCACTCCAGTAGCCCCCCGCCCTACCAAAACCTTGCCATGCAAACCCCATACACCAGCCTGTCTAACATAGCTGCTTTCTTTTTTTAAATGACTATACTGCAGATGCAGTTAACACATTTTTTGCTTAAATCTCAATATCAGCAGAGCTCTACTAGTGAGACAGGCAATCACTGTCCAAAGCAGCCACCTTTAAGTATCAACAACTGATGTTAAGTGCCAAGGGAACTATTAAAAAATTAGGGAGACTCCTGGAAAGTAGATGGACTGCATTGCTACACAGAACTGAGAGAATCTTGAAATGGATCTAACTTAGGCAGGATTTAGCACATGACTAAATCCCAATATACACTACTTTGACAATCCTTATGGGGAATCCTGGGAAAGAAAGTTGAGATAGTGGTACACAGCATTCCAAAGAATTTTATTCCTAATGACAGCATGTTGAGACATTTCCTTTTCAGAGTGACTTCTATCTGTACTCCTTCTCTCATTATGAACTTCAGAAGCATTATCTTTGACTAGATGTACTTGTATATCTATGCTAACTATGTATGTTAATTATGCAAAGAAAAATATTAATGTATTACAGAAATCTACAATGTTACTGTGAGAGTATTTTTTACTATGCTTTATGCTTCTTCCACTAGCAGTTCATCACCTTTCACAATGTCTTAACAAGTCTTCTAAATTCTTCAGCATTGCAGTTATAATACTGAATTGTGTAACATTGCATCATTGTTAAGGTATCTTGCAAATCTGCATTGAACTTCTACCTAATACAGGTTTTCAGGCCTCTTTGTTTCCTGCTTACCATTCAGCCTTGCTATAAGTCTGTAACTAGCTGTGGATATGATTTAAAATCTGGTTTCTAAATATCAGCAAAAGCAGGCCAAGCTTCAGGCTTTGTCATTAAGTTTTAAGTAGCTCTGTTTGGAAAATATTTGCTATTACAGAAACTTACAGCTTATACTTCAGCACTCAAAGAAATGCAATTATTGCAATTCTGTGTACCATGATCTCAAACCTCCTGCCATCTCACAGAATTACCATCTCTGATTTACGTGTGCAGTCCTGCCAAACTACACAACAACATGCCTAAAGGGAAAATCTGGAAGCAATGATTTATCTGCCTAAGCCAATCATGAATTGGATGCTGAAAAACAGAGGAACTTAAACATCTATTCTCTATTAAAGATCAATGCTAAATCGAGCCAGATAGGTGATTTTTCCAGACTGAGATACCTTAGTAGGAATTTTTATTAATTGTCCAGAGACAATAATGTGTTAAGAAGAAAACAGAACAGCCAATATCTTAGCATTTAAAGTTCCTCAGCTAAGTAATGTGAAAGTCAGTGTGAAAATCCTATTTCATCCAATTGGAAGCAGGGACTTCATCACCTAATTTAGTGCTAAAAACATTGGAGGTCTGGATAGCACAACCCTCTTTCAGAGGTCTTTCCTCTCGTACTCTTTAGTGTTTTCAAATACTTACATCCAAAAAAAGTATTTGGGTCTCAGTTACGTACACCACAGGTGAGGACTCTAGCATCTAAGGTATAGTTCTGGCCTAAAGAATACTTTATTGGTTATGGAAAATGGAAGAATTTCAACATGAAGACTGATACTCTCCACCTTCCTATTGATGTTCAGCTTAGGGCATTTGCCTAAAATACAGGTTCAGGTCACTACTTTACATCAGGCAGACAAGGAATCTGATCCCAGAGTCTCTCGTCTCAAAAGGGGCTCATAATTGATGTAAGCTTTTGCCCAGAAATCTTCTCTTGTATAGGTTACACTTCACGAATAAGAGGTCTGACATGAAGTCCTGGCAGGACAGGGCTGCGGTCTTCGGAGGTTCATGAGCTATGCCATCAGTTTCATTTAATAGGCTGTGTGACAGCATCAGTGTTTAGGTATCTTTCCATCTTATCACTGACATATAGCCACCGGTGTGTATGTCAATGGTGAAGCTAGAGACCTTGAAAGGTAAATTAGATCTTAAGTATTTTGTAAATCTCATTGATAAATTGAAATTATTCCTGAGCTTGCAGAGGACAGTAATTTCAGAGGACTTTTTTCCATCTCTTCCTCTCTGTTTAGTTTGGTGAAAACAATATGAAATACACTTTTAATCAACCTGAATGGTGGTGAACCACTAGAATATATCAGAACATATATAAAACACAGGGAGTTCTGTTAAGTTAATATACAGAGGACATATTATGCTTTTCCACTTGATGGACACTTTATTTTTTTGATCCGTAAACGTTCTGCAGCTATGGCCCTGCATGCAACATTCTCCTTAAACACTGAAATATAAATCCAGTAAAATTAAAATTTTTTTGGAGTTGTATGCCTTTTTATATGGGAGACTTGTAAAACTAATTTAATTGGAACTGGATTTTTGGATTCCTGCCCACAAAACTGATTTGTGTAAGTAAAATTATCACCTTCTCCCAATTCAATGAAATAATAAGAATGGGAAATTTCTTAAAATCTCTGTATATTATAAAAGGAGTTTTTTTCAGCTCTGCTATCATCCACTGTTCACATTCCCCAAAGCAACAGAAAATGACAACCAAACACATCCAAATAAAACCATTTGTACAATTCATGAAACCCTGTAGAAAGTGACTTGCTCTTGAAATAAGTAACAGTTTTCCTGTGATTCAAAAATCTACTAAGCAGTTCTGATTTCTGTTCCAGATCACTCCCACACACTTACAAGCAGCCTGCTGTATTTTTTGAACTGCAGAAGATACTAGGATTTATATTTCTTCCAGCTGCACATGAGCATAAACCACATGGAGCCAAGTATCTTTTTATTGCAACTCTTACTAATGTAAGGGAGTTACTTACTGAATAAAATGTCTGTTGCTGGTTCCAATTCTAAAGTATACCAACACGGCTAAGAGAATAATTACTTCAATGTATTTAGTAATGAAACTTACTTAAACCTTAAAGTTTATCTCATAACCCATTAATTTAATATATTGTTTTTATGAAGCCATGAAAAAAACTCTGCATTATAGAGTTTAAACATGGAAACATTTCCCCCCTTTAATCCAGGTATAGTTTTTTCTTTGTTTCAAATTGCTTTCAAAATTTATTTTTAGATCCAGTCTTGTTACAGCCACAAGTATTAAGAGCCCTTCATATGATCTCATTTTTTATGTGGTTCAGCTGAAGATGTAAGATATAATTTTAGTTAAACCAGTGCAAATTTTATATCTAGATAAGGCCTATGTTCCAACTGTTAAATATTTATTATTGGTAATAGTATGACTCATGAAGATACCACTGCTTGCTCATAATTCCAAGTGAGAACATTCATGCTTTCTCATTCTCCTTCCAGCCATATCTAATACTTTCTAGTTTTCAAGCATTATTCATTTGACATGGGATATTAAGTAGTGACAAGAAATGTAATATCCACAATGTTATTTTTACAGAGGTATTTCCAAGACCACTGGTCATTTCTTAACAGGCCACAAAATTTGGTTGAATTACAGGTTATTAGATGACATATTTATTTCTAACAATGTAATTTGCTTTTGCATTTCCTTTTGTTGTTCTTGCTGGAATGACGCTATTTTTGATAAATATTTTTTTCATGAGGCTGTTTTAGTTTCATTGCAATTTGTGTTTGATACTCTGAATCCATTTTTTTAGCAGCTTTCCCAGTGTAAATTCAATTTTCCCTCAAGAAAGTTACAGCCAGGAAATGGTTACACAGATATTCCAAAGATGGAACCTTTCCTTCAGCTCTCTTTCCAAATTTTCTTCAAAGCTTGAGATGAAATGTTTCCCTGCATGCAAAGAGTAGAAAAAAGAATAAAATGTCTGTAGATATTTGATTGATGTTGAGTTTAAAGATGAACAGCATCCTTCATACCTCCAACCTAAGGATCTATCTTCCTAAGGGAATAACACACTACAGAACAACACAGGCTGCACTCTTCAATGGCTGCAATGATAACTAAAAAGCTTTTCTTTGGTGTGTAAGGAAAAAAAGTCCCATTTTGGGATGTAAACACTTCAGTCATATTAGACTATAGAAAATAAATAACCCTAAACCACCCCAGACAGAAAATATAATGCTTTGAACTGCTTTTACATTTTCTATGTACACCCATATCATCTTATCTAATAATTTACAGTTTTAAAAAGAATGAGCTGGTACTTTCTTGAAGTAAAATATATCAGCTCAGCGCTCATAGCACCTTTACTGCTGGGCTGCATTAGGAAACCGTCCATCTCATGTTGTCACAGTAATTTGTTTCTTCTTCCCTTTGTTAGAACTTCCATTTTTCTTTCCTTTGTCCATTCTTACTTCATGTCTTTTTCAGCTCTGCAATTATATTCTATATAATTATCTTTTTTTGCATCCTGCTTTTTTCCTTCAGTTCTGTTCTCAGTCCATCCTCTAGTGACCAGGAAGCTACACAGAGTTAGTATCATCCAAAGTTGAGTTCTGTAAATGCAGCAACAAGAAAGGTGACGCTGTTTTCTCCACAGCCCAAGTCAGTGCTAATACAGCTTAATAGATGTCAGCACAAAACAAGAGCTAGAAGGAAAGCTAGAAATATTTATATTAGATAGAAAACCTGTTTGCTTTTTTTGCAGACATGATAAGGATGGATTTGGATTGTTTGTGATTATTTAAAATCAGTTTTCCTGATCCATACTAATTTTTTTCTATTCAGTATGTACCTTTCCCTCCCAGAAGAGAGGACATCATTCTGTTCAATTTCATTATAAAGTCTGAGAAAGTTAAAAACATCACAAAGAGGAAATCTGTACAAGGTTGCATTACTGACTTGGTGGTTTTAAGATGATCAAAATACCTATAGTGCTATGCTCTTGTACAGTGCACAACACCACTCATTAAGGCATGCTGAATAAAGATGTGTAATTAAAATTGTAATGCTGCTTTAGAAAAATGAAGAATAGACATACATATTTCCCACAGGTACAGCAGCACTCCTCAATTGTCCAAAACACTATTTGGACAAGCCTGAATTCACCCTTTTGAGGGGCTTGATCATTCAAGTTTTTTGAGATGAGGAATCTGCTCCTTGTACAGCACGTTATCTTTATCTCTGTTGGGAACAATTAGGGTTTTGGGGGGTTTTGGTGGGGCGTTTTTTGTTTGTTTTGGTTTTTGTTTTTGTTTCTCTTAGTGTACCACATAACTACTTCACAGGGGAAGATATAGTATCATGTAAAAATTAGAAGTGGTAATGAATCTTCTGTTTTCCTCTGCATAAAACCCCTTGAACAGACCAACTTACTCCCAAACTTCAGACAACTAAAACAAGTTGTTTCTAAAGGAATGAATTCTGATACAACTACAAGTTCTAAACATGTAATTAATCCACAATTAGACTCATCATCTTCAAGAAGTTGCCACAGTAGTTATTGAAAAAGGATGTCCAAGCACAATCCAAGAAAGAGGCAAGTGTGATATAAGAGCACATGCAAATGAAATTCAAGCCCTGTAGCTGTAAATGTCATCCTGTGTTCAGCAAAATTTGAATATGAAAGATTTTGTTTTCTGCTCTATTTGCTGTCTTGGTGCAGAAGATATATATATACTGGGAAGAGATGATTAATTTGTTTTGAAAAGTGATATATCCAATGTGTTATTTGCTGACCATCTAGAATCATATTCTGACACCCTGAAACTCCTGCTGATTAGTATTTTACTTTGAGAACAGTTTCATTGATTTTTGGTCTGGCCCTGAGTCCAGGGAGAAGTGCCTAGTCTGTGTTCTGATTTGGTTTTGCTTTACAACAGTGATGGACAATGAAGGACAACCCATATATCATTTGAAAAGAAGTGATGTGAAGTCAGCATGTTTCTTTCTGCTCTTCTCCCATTTGCTGAAGAGTCACAAGAGCATATTTAGACTTTTGAAATTTGAGAACTCTTTCTTGAACTCTTTTTCTCAAAAGACAACCATGGCTAGGTATCTGAAATACATCCCCCCACCCCCCTCCTTTTCTTTTTTTTTTTTTTTTCTAAATATCAGAGCAGCTGCTACTATTTGAAATGCTGGGTAGATGCCTGCAATGAAGGACACAACAAAAATGAAAAGGAATTCACAGTGATGCAGATACAACTTATTTCCACTGTAACCATGGTTTCATCAGTGAGTACTTCTATTGTTAGTACACCATTTTAAAGGCAAAGAGGAAAACAGCAGGTCTTTCTGATAGCAAAACAGATTTGAATCCAACATGACAGAATCTCTTACATAAGGAAGACACAAGGCTTAGGGGAATATATTATAGTTTTCATTATTGTCAGGACATTCCTGAATTACTGAAAAAAATCACATGCTTGAAAACACTATATGCCTTAACTGATTTCCTAATAGTTTGTAGAATACTCTGAAATTAGGAAGACTGCATAATGCAGTGAAAAACTAAAATAGAACAATATATGCAGATAGTTTCTAGTACAACCATTAGTATTGTATATGCTCATCAAATATTTTCTTTCAGTCATTTGATCTAACAAGCAGTTATGGATTAATGTAATGAATTTAAACTACATTCATTCCTAAATAGACATTTTATAGCAATTCATATTAATATATTTGCAATATATTTCTGTTCCTCTTCAAATTTTATCTGAAACTTGGAACACAACATTTTTAATCTCCACAGTTAGTATCTACTTCAGATAAAATTGCAAGGATTAATGCAATACAGAATGAAAAGTAAAAAACAGTGAAGGAAGTTGTCAGAAGAAAAATAAACACACATGAAGGCATCTCTATTTCCTATAAATAATGACTACAAGATAATTAAACTGACTATATTAAGAAGGCTGAAAATTCAAGCACTCAGATGGCAAGAAATTCCAAAACTAAAGACAAAAAATACATGGGGAGTATTAGCATAGCTATACCTTACTATTCTGTATTTTTAATATCCCCTGTATGAGTTATTTATAAATATAATGGGTCAAAAGAGTCAGCTCTCTGAAATGAAAGAGTCAGGGTAATAACTTAGTAAAGAAGTTTTATCCCTTTACATATCAATGAAAGTCATGACAGACTCTGCCAAAGTAATGTGTTTAGAAATTCTGCCATAGGATTTTCTGTTTATCATCTGCGGAAGAGGTCTGGGCTGCGGGACAAGCAGCTTACATAAGCCCCAGAACTGCTGGCAGACAGACAGACAGCAGTCTCTCTTGATTTTACACTTGCATTTTGGAGGTGATGTTTAATAACACATATATAATGTATCTTTAGGCCACTCTACCTGCTGTGGAATTTACTCTTTATACCGAGAAGTGAGGACAAAGGCTTAACTATTTCCCATGCTATTTTTACTTTCTTCCCTAACTCTCCGAGGTTGAGATCGCAATTTTGATCTCCTTGCAACTGTTTCATTCAGAAGTGCTGACCCATGTTTAAAAGGAAGACAAAACAATATGAAAGAAGACACTTATGTGCTCAATGTTTTTTGGTTTGGTTTTTTTTTTTTCACAAGCATCACTATGTCCTTATTCTGTCTCTTTCCTCCTCTCTACGCAGAAGTCCTACTTAAACTACAGGTTTGACATGCCTATCACTTCAAATCCCAGAGTCGTAAGTTTGCGTGAGAGTAAATTTATTTTCAAACAAGATATGAAACTCTCAGGTTCCATTATGCTGCAAAAGAATTCTTGAAAACACAAACGAATGTAACAAAGACAGCAATATGTGCAGAAAACCTGAAACTGAAGTTCTGAAATCTGTCACAATCAGACAGAGCCAGAGAGGAGAGCGCGGACCTCACCGCCCTGTGCCCTCTGCCACGCCACACTTGTGACAGGGCTCCCGAGAGCTCGTACCAGGAATGTGCATCCCTTCAGCTCAGTACATCGCTAGTGCTAGCTGCACGGGGACCTGGCAACAGTGTGGCAGCAGTGACAGGAGAAGATAAGATGCCTCTCTGGAGGGAAAGGCAGAGAAACATCCTCAAGCAAATGCTGGGCTTGCCCTGAGAGGGGTCCTTCAAGAGCCGTTGACTTTTGTTGCATGTCAAGGCCACAGAGGGTAGCCGTAAGGAAGCACTGGGTGCTGGCTGAAAGGATCAGTGCTGGGATCACAGGCTGACATACATGCTTGGTGACACCTCGCTTGCCACAGTGTACCAGCGTAGGCTTCTCCCAAGCTCAGTCACCTCAAATGCACCCTCACTTTAAAACAACAACAAAAAAAGCAAGCAAAATGCATGTACTTCAGTCTCTTAGCTTGTTCCCCATTTATGTGGCTCACTATTTAAAGCATTCAGTCTTTGTGTACAGTCAGTGTGAAGTTATTTGTAAAAATAATGTGTGGTAAATTGGCAGACAAGTACTGTTTAAAGTATAGACAATCTGTTAAGTGATTTAGGAGAGCTGCCATAAAATTTCATTTCTTACATTATAATATGTTTAACATTTTATGCAACATAGTACTTCAAGAAAAATGATAAAATTAAACAGTAAAGATTCTTTGAAAATGCCTTCCCTGTAGGGCAGAGCACACAGGGTGACTGTCAGGGCGCGGTGGGGCAGGGCTGGGGCAGCGGGGACTCCCCCGGCCTGGCAGGGCGGAGGGTGGTGCCAGGGCCTGTCCCAGCCCCGGCCCAGAGCGGGGCAGCTGGGGGGCACCGGGGCAGCCCCAGCCCCAGGCATCAGGGACTGGCCAAGGCCAGGCCGGGACATGGGCCCACGGGTGGGCCCGGCT
>JAVJGI010000060.1:40021130-40085254 GCA_035590275.1 Ibycter americanus | reverse complement strand
AAGAAGCTTGTAAATGCAAAATATCCGGAATGAGCCAATGAAATGAGTGTTCAAGCTGATGTCACTGTGGACAGGCTAGAATGTATGGTAGTTAGATTTCTACTTCTTTTTCCTGCAGCAAAATTACAAGTAACTTGAAATGACTCCTCAACCTTGGTGTGCAAACCAAACATCTGAGTATACAGAAAACAAGCTTTCAAAACCAGTTATGGACAGAAAGGTGAGGGAATGAAATTAGATTCACATCTAAGGTGGTAGCCTTCAAGGTGAGCAAAATGAATGCTTGTCCAAGAACCTTTGTCAGGCAAAAGCCAAGTAGTATTCAGTCTTCTCCATCCCAGAGCTTGCCCAAGTGAAAGAAGTCCAGCTGGTAAATTATTCCCAGGCTACATGAGATTGTAGAGGTGTTTGTTACAATGTTCACTTAAAAAAAATAAAAATAATTCCAAGATTCTTGGACAATTGACGTAACAGGCAATGTCAAATAGGGTGGGGTCCAATGAGAAGATGACAACTTTTCTCATTTTCCACCTTTATAGGATAAGTACCACAGAAATTTCAAGTAGTTTTAGAAAAAGTCAGTATTAAGGATGCATGCACTTTTACACCTGGTCCATACATGATTATCAGTATCTGTAGATACAAGGTAATATATGAGAATTGCTATCAATGTAGTTGTTAATGAGATAGCTGCTGAAAAGGAGATTTATATAACGCTTAACCGAGGGTGGGCATATCCTGTGCTGTTTGTTGCAGTTTTTGTCCATTCACTCATCTGGATGCAGAATTTCTAATTGAGCTAATACTGAGTTTACTCGTGATGGAGACATAATGCAGCTAATGCTATAGATTTGCTGTGACATTTTTTCATACAACCTGAAAAATCTTTAATGCAATGACAATGAACCATATTCTTACCCGCTGTCATAGAACAGATCACTTCAAACAGTTGTTGCATTTTGCCAGGTGAATGTTGTGTGGTTAGAGGAGAAACCTGTTCATGATTTCTCGCAATACTGTAGCGCTGGTCAGGTCACGTCCTGCATGCTCCCTAGTCATGCATAACATACATTTGTGATTTTTATGCTCCTGTTTGGAGGTAGTGAAATGATAGGAGGTTGATAGCTTGCCTATGTTCGTGACTTTTCCAACCATCTACACTGATACAAACACGCTGAAGTCCATGGTAGAATTTCCATGAATTTAAGCAGTTGTTGGATTAGGCTCCATGCAGATGATTGGAGAAAACACTGAACTAGGAACCAATCAACCTGAAATAGATTTTGCAGTAGATGGTGTGGCAGATACACAGTGAACAAGGAAGAGAACTTTAATGTGCTGCTTCATAGGCTGCCGTTGTGTACGGCTATGATACCTGAGCACTTCAGGTCTAGAGCTACTATTAAAATAAGTGCTTATGCTTTGTTTCAAATTAGAAGACTTCTAAAGTTATTACATTGCCTAAAAGTCTTTTTCTAGGGAGCATGTATGTGCTACGTGGGTTTTAAGGGAAGCAGTGATTTGTTAGTATCCTGCTTTCCCTTCAGAACCTCTGAGAGGGTTTGGGATAGTTGCAAGATGCTACACAAGTTCAGTATTTGTTGCAGTCCTTGAAAGTTTTGGGCACTTCATGTGCTCCCTGAGCAAGGGAATTGTAATGTCTGCTCTGTGGTTCCGGATGAATCTAAGAAACAGCATGTATTAACAGTAAAATGTTGGTGACCTAAAGTAAAGGCATATTTCATTGAGGGATTGATTTAGTTACATTCAGAATACTGGGTGAAGTGGTAAACTTTTTACTGCAGAGATACTAAGTTCAATATCAATGGAGCTTTTGTTTTTAAAGAAAGGGAAACATTAAAAAAGTCTTATCCTTGTTGACTTAGATATGTCAAGCACAGCTTTAATTAAGTTGTATTTTTATAGGGCAAGTCAGCCTTATTCTGGCAAGGGAACACAATTTATCTTTTTTTTCTTTGAAGAGGTATATAATGCATGTTTAGGTATTAAGTGTATGTCACCTTCTTAAACCCTTTCCCTCCACTCCTTCCTCTTTTTTGCCGTCCTGGCTGTATGAGAAGTATTGCACAGAATAATGTACTTGAGGGCTTATTCTGTTATCATGGACTTCCGTAGTCTTGAAGATAGGGGACAGAAGTGTTTAATCCACCACTTGCAGCTACTAACACCCACTGAAAGAAATTCCAGCTCCCTCAGCATTCTTTCTTGGATGTCTGTGTTCCCTCATATGTAACTCAGCATGCCTTCTGTCATACTCTGACAGAGCAAGATGGCAGCCGCTTAGTAGTGGGTGGCTTCTGCTGTAGTTACATGGTCTGTTCCTCACTTACCCCTGAGGGCCAGCATGGTTAATGAAGGTCTTCATTATCTGTTCCCACTCTAATTCCATTCATCCCCTAACTCCTTTTCTGATTCAGTTTTCTGGGGGCAACAGCCTGCAGTTCTCCTCTGGTGGCAGAAAGGGCTGCTTGACTTGCTAGGTGAATGGTTGGGCACCACTGGTATAATTCAGGATTTGAGGTACCAAATTAGGAGACCAAGTTGGATGCCTGAAGTACTCCTCCTTCATCTTTTCCTCCTTATTTCATGTGTCCAGAGTCTTGGTAAAGAAGTCCTTGGTAAACTACTTCAGTGGAGATTTACTCAGTCTCTGCAAAGCTTACTCCTGATAGCTGGTCACAGGTTTCTGAGTTTACTCAATTCAGCACCATGTATCTTTCTTTTGAGAAGAAAGCAAGGCTGTGTTTCCTGTGTTTCTGGGTTCTTGGGTTTAATTGAGGGTTAGATTATTTGATTGATTTATTGAATGTTTTTGAGAGGATGATGCTAGGAAAGCTTTTTTTTTTTCCTGATGAGAATATGGTGTAGTCATATTTTTATTTGTCATTAATGGCATAGAAAACTTCCTAAATGTACCAAGCACCTCATGCCTTTAAGTATGTTGTAAACATTGTCCTGGTAACAGATTATGACCTTGAACAGGAACAACTTCAACACTGGAATTCTGGGGAAAAATATTTATTTATATTTACTATCTCTTCCCTTTAGATTCCAGAAGGAGCATATACCACTTAACTACTGCCATACTGTACATGCGTGTTCCCCTGCCAAGCTAGACTTCAGTAGCTTTTCAATCTTAATTCTAAAAACAGTTTTTCATTATTTCCTTTACTGTGATTCAGTGGGTAGGTGGAAAAATACAAAGCATTAAAATCTTTCTTCCAACCTTTCTTTACTTTAGAAGAATTGATTGGTGAGTAAACCCAGAAAATAAGTTAGGCCATACAAGTTGCGTTATAAGACTTTTCAAACTTTTAAATTTAAAATGTTCTGAGACATGGCAGTTTATCATGCAATATAATATTTTAGTTTATTTTTTTGTGTTTATTTTCTGACAAAGTATAGTCGCCTACATCCAAAAATAAGCACAGATTTTTGTTGAAATTTGGATGTCTAAAAAGTACGTGTTTGTTTCCCATCCTCATGTGGTTATGGTTGTTTTTTTTTAATGTCACTCGGAGATTAGGATGTTTAGTGTAAATAGCAATATCTGAAAATGTGGCTATACTTGTAAACCCTTGTAACTGAGGTTTATTTTTTTATTTTTTAATGACAATCTTCTTTACTTGGAAGACTTTGACAAAAAGTATATAGAGCCCCAAATTCTCCACAAGGCAGGCCATCCTAATAAAATCCTTTTTTTTCCTTTTTTTTTTTTCGTTGTATGAATGCAATGAAATGAGCCACAACGTGAGGGTTTCTGTTTCATTTATTTATTTATTTATTTCAAATTTCTCTCCAGTCTTATTTAAATGTATATTAAATTTTAGAATCTCTGTGGTAAATGAGTGAATTCTTTGAACGTAAAGCTCTCTCCAGGCACATGGAATTACCGAGTATCGAAGGGACCTTTGGAGGTCATCTGTGCCAACTCCTTGCCTTGTGCTGGGCCACCTGCAAAGTAAGATCAGATTACTCAGTGCAGGTTTGGAAAATAAAAAGAAGATTCAGCAATCACTGTAAATTTCTGAAGTTTAAGGCAGATATTTATACACTCCAATTTTAGTTATATTTTGTCACATTACCTGAAAATTATGACATGTTACATTGCAAATTACAATTGTGGCAATGAAATTCAAGCTTTCTGTTGTAAACCTCAGGGAAGGGATTTTGGTGCTTCATGCACGTTGCTGTCTTCACTCATCCTTCCTCTACTGTTACTGTCAGCTCTGAATTCTTCTTCCCTAATAGGACTCATCAAAGATATGTGACTGTAATTGCCTTGTAGTGGTTGATAGGAATGTATTGATTAGTGAAAGGAATACTATCCTGGGATAACTAAAATCTTAATATAGGAGCTGGCACATGCAGACCGAATTGAGAGATTAAAATATATGCACAGACTCAATGAACATATTTTTGCATCTGACTTTCAGTGTGCACATGGAGTTGGATGAGGAGCTAACAGCCTATTACGCTGTATAAAACAAATTCAGAAGAGTAGAGGGCTGGGAAACTCCATCCTGATCGTTGATCTTTTGGGGCTGACTCTGGTTATATAGTTATATGCAGTCAGTTTTATGGCAGGGCAGCAGGATCTCAAAGCATTGGCTGATACACACAGTTAGAAAATACGGAATATCCAAACAGCAGTTTATGACTGTATTTGGTCTGCCCAATAGTTTTGGTTTAGAAAATCAAATCCTATGAGCCTAACCAGTCTTTGAAGCAGTAAGAATGAAGGACAAAAAGGAAGTTTAGAAATGGTCCATTATTTAACCTGCTGAGGTCTGTTCTGAGTAGAATTGACATCTACATGAATAAATAAGAACTGTGTACTTGAGACAAATACTTGCCATATATGCATGCATCTGTTATTGCTGAGCTGTATATAACCCAGTCAGTCTAGGATGCATCTGACCTGTCTATATGAAAACTGATTCATGCATATATAATGTAATGTATCTGAGATGTATCAAAAGTTCTGCAAACTCACGGATCAGCCACAAGATGCATGTGGCATGGTAGGTCTAAAATGTAATAGAAGTGGACCTGCCAATAGCCTTATTCTGAGCCTTTAAGAACTGCAGCATTGAATGTGGCTGTGTCTTCCCTATAAATACAATTGAAAAAGCCATGTATTTTTCACAGAAAGAATGACTGTTCTGGTTATTTTACTAGAGCGATCACTTTCAGTGTCTAATGGTTGAATCCTTCCTGTGTAAAATATACTTTCACTTCACAACAACTTATGATCTGTGGTTAGTGAGGCAAGAGTAGGTAGTTACAGTAATTCCTTCTGATTTCAGTGTATGAAATATTTCAGTTGGTTGTATTATACTAGGTTAACAGTTGGACTTGATGGTGTTAAAGGTCTTTTGCAGCCTCGATGATTCTATGCTTCTATGAAACCAGAGTAAAAATTGTTGGGGTTTTGGCATTTTTTGATCACCAAAATTTGGTTTAAAATTCAAGGTTACATAGAAGGAAATTCAGAAGTTACTCTCTTTCCCCATTGGAAATTTAAAAATGTAATTAAAATTACTCAGGTTATGATCACATTAGCAAACAGATCTAACTGTTCATAGCAGTACTATTTTATTTTATGTTTTAATATGAATCCCTCACTTTGTTACCATCTGCATTGTGTTGGCTTGGTTCTCTATGTGTTTTTGATGTGTACAAACTAAATTCCTTTCACCTATAACTAAACAGGAAACGTACTTTTAAATCTAATGTCCTCACCCCATGTGTGAACCACATCACCATATGGTTAACCAAAGATTGTCTAATACATGCACACACCGTCAGAAGGCTCTGGAAACTTCAAGACCTTGTAACACCCTGACGTTATTAATTTTCTATATAAAGATCCAACTGCATATGTGCACTCCTATTTGTCCTCAGCTGCCAATCTTCCACTACTGAATTGTGATCAGTCTGTTTGCTGACAATCTTCCTTTACTTTTGTTGGTTTGAACTCCTCTCTGTGCTTTACCTGCCTTAGCTTTTGTTGCAGCCCCTCTTGATGAACCTCCCTTTTCTTTTTTCCTTTTTTTCTTCCTTTTAAAATTCTTCAAATATTCTCATATTTTGATTCCTTCCTGCTGTCAAGCAGAAAATTCATAAAGGGTGCAATAAGGTCCTGGGGAAGCGGCTCTATTCTTGAACATGTGCTGGAAGAATGCCAGCATTTCTTGGGAACAGTCTTAAATGGTGGCAGCCTCAGGACATGAAAGCATCCCATCTGCTGGCAGGTATAAGAGTGATAAATGCCAGATAAAGTTTAAAAAAAGGAAAAAAAAGGGAAAAAAAAGAATGCTTTTCTAAAGGCAAGAAGACACAAATCATAGTAAATCAGAACAGCATGGCGTAAGTGTCTTTCACAAAGAGCTATAAGAAATCTTTCTTTGGGAGCCCCACAACAAACCTGCAGTTGTTTGAAATTTTGTTCCTTTTTTCTGGGTTGATGAACCAGGAGCACCCTGAGAAGTCGAGTTCACTTCAGAGTTGTTCCGGGGTCCTTGTTGTTGGCTCCCTCAAAAGATCCATGTGAGGACATGGCCCAGGATTCCCTTTTCCCATGCTCCTCACTGTTGCAAGTATCAATGCATCCCTTTCTGGCATGCCCTACCAGCATTTCTGATCTAGCTTAGGGTAGCATGCTGCTTTTCTGTATTCACCTCCAAGCTGAGGGTGGGGAAAGGGAGAGGATGCCTGTGGTTCCAGTGGAATCATGGCATTGGTCTCTGAACTCCCAGAAGGCAAGGTACATCATCAATCTGACTGCAAGAACTGCTGTACCTTCTAAAGATTCTCCTGGGGCTGTGAGCCATGGCAGAAAACTTCCAAACAGCAACTGCCTACAACAGGAACTGCGCACCCATTCCATGCCTTCTCTGAGGTCTTACTCGTAGCCCAAGTTTGTTACTTGTGCTGTGTGGGGATAATGTAGCCCAGGCTTTCAAAATAAGCACGCTGCATGGTCCACTCCCCTCCTGGAATGCAGCAGCTTAGAGGGAGAAGATGTGGTAATACTGCCATGATCATTCAACTCATGGATTCCATTGCTGCCCCACAACCACTTATATATATATGTGGCTTCCCACATCCCCATAATGACTACAGGAGGAGATTTTCTATCTAGTTTGAATACAAGGTGCTAAGGTAGCAACAGCTGTCTGCACAGAGGTTTCCTTACTTGTTCCCGCACACACACCACCAGCATATGTGAAAAATCGCACCACTCTCACTCTGCCACTGCCTGTGGGCAGTAGTAGTGTCTGCTGTGCTGTTCAGAGCATAAACTTGATCTGCATGTGCAGGACATTGGAGGTAATTTCTTGAATGATGCAGGCTCACCCATGAGAATCCCCTGGGGCAAGAAGCATGCCCCATGAGATGTTGATGATCATGAGGCAGGAAAGGTTCAGTGACAATCTGAATTGTTTTCTTTGGTCTTGGAGAATAAGCATGCAGAGACCTTGGTCTCTGGCCACGTGCTGCATATTGAAAAGTTATGATTAAATTCAGCAAGTGGCAGATGGCCTTGGATGTTTTAGTTATCCCTTTGCTCACTGTGAACTTGACCATCCCAAACTGGTTAGCCATGAGTGGGGCCTGGGTGGAGACACTCCACAGAGCAATGTCCACTTCCCAAGTGAAATGTACTCCCACAACATTGTAGGAGATGCGTGGAGGCAGGACAGTGGCTCCCCCCTGCTGGTAGTCCCACATATCAAGATATCTGTGGACTGTGGACAAAGTAGTTACATAAGCAAGAACTCCCCCCAAACTGTTCTGTCTTTGAAGGGAAATTGAAGTGTAGGAGGATGGGTGCTCGTTTATTCAAACTGTCTTTCTGCTGGTGCAGCTGCAGTTTAGTTACTCCCCATCTGTGGTGCCTCACAGTACACACTGGCCATATTCACAAGAGGAGGTGGTAGGTACCATGAAGGTCAGTTAGTAATGGTGCAAATATGTTTAAACTTGGAAGTTTTTTATGGTGATGGAGCCACCGATGTATTAACATCATCTAAGAAAGGACAATGTGGTGCTTCCTAGTGAAGCCTATAGTTTAGGAGGAACAAAGGTTTCTGGAATAAAAAGTTTTGAACCTCATGAGTAATGGAAATATGCAGCATCAAATCAGATTATCCTGAGTAAATATACCTGACCTAAATAGATTTGAGATGTGAGGAACTCTTCTGTATCACTTCAAACTATTAACTGCTTCTCTTGCACCTAATTAATTACTAAGTGGATAATAGCCACAAGCAACCTTTACTTTGCCTCCAGTCTAGAAACTTTAGAAACAGGATCAAGACCTACCTGAAACCTCAGTAATGAAGCTATTGCCTACGAAAGCTATGCAGAAATAGCAGATAATTCACACTGAAATACCAGTGTTTGGTGCCAGCTTTGCTAGTTACCACATCTACTAAAAAAGTGAAAATTAAGAATACTTAGTTCTGCCTGAACATTCAGAATATGATCAAGGCCAGCTAATCTTAGTGAAGCTATGTAACTTTCTCAGTAAATCTTAGCAGCAAGCAGTGTTAGCACAAGGATTTCTTGTGACTTAGTGATAGTAGGAGGAGTTGGTTTTAATGAATTAAGTACAGGTGTCTTAGCTCTTTTATTCCCTGGTGTATGGCCTGTCTTTAAGTTACATTTTCTAACAGCTAGATCTTCCATTTTTCATAAATTCCACTTCCACAAGTTTAATTTTCTTACTTCGGAAAGCAGCCCAGATTTAAGACTATGTAGAGCTAATCCATAATAGTATTGAGACTGAAATGGTGAGAATGTTACCTGATGCCACGTTGGGCATAGTGATCACAAAATGATAGAGCTTATGATTCTTGGAGAAGTAAGGAGGGAGGGTCAGCAAAACTGCTGCCTTGGACTTCTGGAGGGCAGAGTTTGGCCTGTTTAGGAGCCTGGTTGACAGAGTCCCTTGGGAGGTAGCCCTGAAGGGCAAAGGAGTCCAGGAAGGCTGGATGTTCTTCAAAAAGGGAATCTTAAAGGTGCAGGAGCAGGCTGTCCCTACGTGCTGAGACACAAGCCAGTGGGGAAGAATGCCAGTCTGCCTGAACAGAGAGTTTTGCCTGGAACTCTGGCAAAAAAGGAGAGTTTATGACCTTTGGAAGAAGGGGCAGGCAACTCAGGAGGACTATGAGGATGTCATGAAGTTATGCAAGGATAAAATTGGAAGGGCCAAAGCCCACCTAGAACTTAATCTGGCTACTGCCATAAAAGACAATAGAAATGTTTCTATAAATACATTAGCAACAAAAGGAGGGCTAAAGAGAATCTCCATCCTTTATTGGATGTAGCGGGAAACATAGTGACAAAGGATGAGGAAAAGGCTGAGGTACTTAATGCCTTCTTTGCCTCAGTCTTTAATAGTAAGACCAGTTGTTGTCTGGGTACCCAGCCC
The DNA here is from genome assembly GCA_035590275.1 of Ibycter americanus. NCBI lineage: Eukaryota > Metazoa > Chordata > Aves > Falconiformes > Falconidae > Ibycter > Ibycter americanus. The sequence continues at coordinate 40,075,791 of JAVJGI010000060.1, read as the reverse complement.
CTTGAGCTGGAAGACAAGGACAGGTAGCAGAATGAAACCCCCATAGTCCAAGGGGGCCAGTCAGTGACCTGCTATACCAGTTAGACCCACACAAGTCTGTGGGGCCAGATAGGATCCACCCAAGGGTACTACTGAGGGACCTGGCAGAAGTGCTTACCACACCACTTTCAGTCGTTTCTCAGGAGTCCTGTCTAACTGGGGAGGTCCCAGTTGAGTGGAAGTTAGCAAATGTGATGTCTGTCTACAAGAAGGGCTGGAAGAAGGATCTGGGGAACTACATGCTTGTCAGTCTGACCTCAGTGCTGGGGAAGGTTAAGGAGCAATCATCCCAAGTGCCATCACATGGCATGTACAGGACAATCAGGCAATCAGGCCCAGTCGTCATGAGTTTATGAAAGGCAGGTCCTGCTTGACAAACCTGATCTCCTTCTATTGCAAGGTGACCCGCACAGTGGATGAGGGAAAGGCTGAGGATGTGTCTGCCTAGACTTTAGTAAAGCCTTTGACACTGTTTCCCACAGCATTCTCCTGGAGAAACTGGCCACTCATGGCTTGGATGGGCGTACTCTTTGCTGGGTAAAAAACTGGCTGGATGGCCAAGCCCAAAGGGTGGTCATAAATGGACTTACATCCAGCTGGCGGCACGAACAAGTGGTGTTCCCCAGAGCTCAGTATTGGGGCCAGTTCTGTTTAATGTCTTTATCAGTAATCTGGATGAGAGAACTGAGTGCATCCTCAGTAAGTTTGCAGATGACACCAAGTTGGTGGGAGTGTTGATCTGCTTGAAGGGTGCGAAGGCTCTGCAGAGGGGTCTGGACAGGCTGGATCAGCGAGCCTAGGCCAACTGTATGAGGTTCAGCAAGGCAAAGTGCTGGGTCCTGCTCTTGGGTCACAACTCTGTACAACACTACAGGCTTGGAGAAGAGTGGCTGAAAAGCTGCCAGGTGGAAAAGGACCTGGGGATGCTGGTGGACAGCCAGCTGAATATAAGCCGGCAGTGTGCCCAGGTGGCCAAGAAGGCCAACAGCATCCTGGCTTGTATCTGAAACAGTGTGGCCAGCAGGACTTGGGAAGCGATTGTCCTCCTGTACTGGGCACTGGTGAGGCCACACCTCGAATACTGTGTTCAGTTTTGGGCCTCTCGCTACAAGAAAGACACTAAGGTGCTGAAGCGTGTCCAGAGAAGGGCAATGAAGCTGGTGAAGAGTCTAGAGAACAGGTCCTATGAGGAGCAGCTGAGGGAACTGGGGTTGTTTAGTTTGGAGAAAAGGAGGCTCGGGGGGACCTTATTGCTCTCTATGGCTACCTGAAAGGAGGTGGTAGCAAGAGGAGCGTAGGTCTCTTCTCCTAAGTAACAAGGAACAGGACAAGAGGAAATGGCCTCAAGTTGTGCCAGGGGAGTTTTAAATTGGATATTAGGAAAAATTTCTTCACTGAAAGGGTTGTCAAGCACTGGAACAGGCTGCCCAGGGAAGTGGTTGAGTCACCATTTAAAAGATGTGTGGATGTGGCTCCTAGAGACATGGTTTAGTGGTGGACTCGGCAGTGTTAGGTTAACGCTTGGACCTGATGATCTTAAAGGTCTTTTCCAACCTAAACTATTCTATGATTCTGTGATTCTATGATGGCACTCTCAACAGTGCAAGTGTGTCAACCACATGTATTGTAGACAGAGTTCATGTCTGGAAGGTCCACAACAAACTCCTAAGAAAAATATTTTCACTTCCAGTAGGTGAACCAAAAGCACCTTGATCCCACTTGTTGAGACAAAAGGCTTTCAATAGTTACTACAATAACAGAATTTCCAGAAATTAACTCTTAACTATGTATAAAGTTGTCTACTGTACTTCTAGTCATACTAGAAAGACAATTTCTGATTATTTGGGTGACTGTCATTGGGTAGGTATCATCTATTATTAACACAGTCTTTTTATTTTTTTAAAAAAGTCTGAGCTTTGAGATCTGTCATATCTTTGGTTGTTTTTTTTCCCATCTGCTGGACCCAGTATCTCACAGCATAAGCTTCTTCACATGCATGAACTGAGATTTAGAGATTTATGTAAGAAGCTTTATAATTGAAGAATTTGACTAGATGATATTATTTACTCTTCTCAGGACTTCTTTTAGGAAACAAACAACAGTGATTCTTTCCCTGGTAATTCAATTTACACAAGATATCACAGGGATGGTAATTAGAAGGGAGTTTCTAGTTCTTGACCTCTTACTAAACGAGCTCACTGGAGAATAATTTCCCCTGAGGGTGGGAATGACTAAACGGAAAAATAGATTAACCTGGTATTGTCAAGACAGTATGATACTGGATCAATGGTTAGCCTGAGCTGTACTGTAAAAGTGCCTAGGGCAGGACAAAATCTGGCAGTTAATGGCAGCTATTGGTGTCAATACCAACAATTCAACAATGACATTAAGTAAGAGAGGGGAGAAAATCAGTGATAAAGGAGAGTACAATTGCAGAGGAAGTATTTTCTGTCATTTTAAGACAGCATTTTTTGCAAAACTGTAAATTTAAAATATTCTGTTACCCGCCATCTCCTTCCAGGCATTCTTCTCTCACTTTAGGAAGCACATTCAAAGTCTTTACTGTGTGGAATTAGTCACTGTGTTTAATCCCTGTCTATCGACCATCTGATTAACATTCAAAGCACAAAGTTGAAAGAGGGAACAATGCAATAATCTACTAACTGTGTCCATGTGACAGAGTTAATTCCTCTTGTGAAGTCCCCTCAAATGTTTTTCTACTGAAGAGCTTTTCCTTGATTTGTGTTTTTTTTTAAAGAAATGATGTGTGAAGTGATGCCAACGATAAACGAGGACACCCCGATGAGTCAACGGGGGTCCCAAAGCAGCGGCTCGGACTCAGATTCTCACTTTGAGCAGCTGATGGTGAACATGCTGGATGAAAGGGACCGTCTCCTTGATACTCTTCGGGAGACACAGGAAAGCTTGTCACTTGCACAGCAACGCCTACAGGATGTCATCTATGACAGAGACTCCCTCCAGCGACAGCTTAACTCAGCATTGCCTCAGGTATGTAATTTATAAAGATTTTTTTTAGGTTCACCAGTTGTCTACTTAATGTCACTTACTTTAACCCTAATCAGTATTTATTCCTTGAGGCCCAAATCCTGCTCCCCTTGAGGTCAGCTGCAGAACTCCTATCAGTGTAATAGTACCTGGTTTGACCTTTTTGGGACCTGTCCTCTTCAAAGTTAAGAGTAGGAGTAATGCTGTTGACTTCAAGGAGAGCAAGATGAAGGCCTGTAGCTACTGGTTCTTTTGGCTGTTGCTCTAGCATTTAAAACAGGTGAGGGATCATTTAAATTAAAGTTCTAATGGTGGGAATGAAGAAAAAAGAATGAGGATGTGTCCTACAGACTCTATTCCAGATATGAGTTTCTAACTAGCGTTGCACAAATAAAACTAGCTTATGTAGGTTAAATAAGGTACTACACAAAACCACAAAAACAAATGATTATTTTAAAATAATTATATAAATTTCATTATCTAAAATTACCTTGGTATTTTTTAGGAACTGCAACATTAATTACTTCAGTTAAAATAATAATATTATATTAATTTCAATATTATATATCAACATAACATTATTTTTCAATATACTAGAATTAAAAGCAAAGAAATATCTTAGTTCAGTCTGAATATCTGGCCAAAGGTTTGAAACATACCATGGTTCACAATGCAGTTTTTCTCCATGTTATTTTCTTTGTGTTTCCCAGCTGTCACATACTAGAGAATTTGATTGTAGCCATGAGGGCCTGGATGTGCTTGCCTGGGCAAAGTTGTATACCTATTAGACAGTGATTAGAGAGGAAGGAAGAGAGGTTCAGCTGTGTGATTGGAATAAGGAGGTGGTATGGATGAATTGAATGAATGAGAAAGTTCTTAAAGACAGAAAAGGAAAAAGGCACCCACTGGAGCAGGGACCAGAAGCAGCTGCGCTAACCCCAGCAGGTTATTGGAATATCTTGGGATAGGGCTGAAAAAGAGAGAGAGACTCTAATGATTTGAAGAATAGCATTGCTCCAGGCAATAAGAATGACTACACTTGGCTCGGGTCAAACAAAAAGGAGTAGATATGGTCTTGATATACAGTAAAATCAAGGGTTCTTTTTGTTTTTCTCGAATTTGTGGGCAGTTGAGCTTCTTTTTCACTGGTGTGTCTTTGTAGAAGAGTGTAAAAGAGTAAGTGAAAGACAGTATAGATCATTTCTTCAAGGACTTATTGCTAGAAATCTGAAGAGAGGAAGTTCTGCATCTGTGAACCCGTATTTGGTGTGCTGCTTAGTACAGAGGCACTCTCCACTCAGCCCAAATTGAAGTATTTCTGGTGAGCAGTAGCAGGTGTCTAAGCTGTAATGTTTCTTTGTCTCATGTAAGCAAAACTCCTGCTAAAATGCAGAAGACTAGCTAAGGAAAAAAATATTCAGCATAAATGTGATACAGAGCCTAAAAGAAACAGAAATTCTAAGGAACTGGATTATGATACGATTTTAATCTTTATTTTTTCTAGTAAATGTTGGTGGTTTATGTTTTTGAATGGTAGCCAGTAAACCCCTTAAAAGTAATTAATCTGTAAGGTGAACACCTCGCACTGCCGTGTACAATTACAAATGTATATTTCAGGTGGTATTCACCCATATGTCTAAGTAGAGATGTGGGTTTCCTGTGTGAGAAACTGTGTGACGCACTGCTTACACTTTAAAGCAAAACCAGATTTTTTTCCCTTCAATTAGGTTGTCTAGATCTTCATGTATGTAATTAAATTCTGTAGTAATCTTTTTATATTTATATATAAGTACAGAACACTGGCCTAGTAGTATAACATTCTAGTAATACAGACTTCCAAGCAAATAACTTCCATATGACTACCATATTATTTAGCTTCCTTTCTGGACTTGAGATATTCTACGTAGTACTTTTATCATTGTCTTTTTTGTTCATGGTTTCATGAATGGCAAGTTTACATTGCTAGCTGCCTAACATAGTCCTGTGACAAAATGCTACCCAGTACTTTTACCGTGAAAAGGAAGAATTCTGTGTTGACTCAATTTAAGAGAAGAATACATGAATGTATGAGAACTAAATGATAATTATTATGTATTTATAATGTGAGTCTTACTTTATCAGAATACATTTCTTTTAGCTCTTGATTTCTTGAGTGGTTTTCAAAATTCAGTTATGTCTTAGCATTTACATAGTGCTTTGTGTATAGAAAGTGTGTATTGACACAGTTACATTCCAAAGCATTTTTGTTAGGACATTGTTTTTATTTATTGTCTTAAAGAGTTAAAAACGTGATCTGGAAAAATCATTGCACTTTTCATAAATAGAATCTGAACAAAAAGAACCTGCTTGAAAACTGGGCTAATGAATGGGCCATTGAAAAATCTTGTCTGATTGGAAATAGGAAACAATTAATAACCTTAAATATGAAGCTTGAGTTATTAGTTAATGCTGTTACAGCTACAGCTGTTAATGCTGTAGCCAAAATGCAAAGTATGACTGTAAATGGCTCTAAGTTTTTATGCTGAACTATACTGCGGCAGAAAAATGTATAGTTAACTACATCTTTCAAATTTGACTTACAGATAGTTGTCTTGCTAATTGCTGCCACTGGAGTAATTTTTCTTTCTGTTAGATTAGCGGTCTTAACTTTATGAACAACTGTGTTTAACTGAACAGCTATGTTTAAGGAAACAAGGAAAAAGTGAGCAGGCAATTACAGACCAGTTAGACAAAATATAATAATAGAGAAGACTTCAAAACTTTTTTTGGAGAAAAAACTAATAATAAGTCAAAAAGTTAAAAATATGACAAGGGTTTACCAAAATTATCTTTATACGGAATAACTCAACAGTACTCTTTGGTACCAGAATTGTTAAACTAGGGAACTATGACATTGCTAAAATAGACACCTTTTGAAATGGCCCCAAATAAATTGCTAGTAGATGTGAAATTAGCCAGAAAAAGTGAGATAATTGGAAAGGTGAGTAATAAAAGAGAGGAGAAATTTTCACTTACAGTAGACATCGACAGGATGAAGGAGGCTAGTAGTAACGGTTGATTAAGAATGTGTTTTGAGATCAATTTTTGTTAATTTCAGCACAAGAAGGAGTAGCATGCTAGTAGAAGTTTTGGACAACACAAAATTGAGTTGAACAGTCAACTAAGGGAATGAATGTGATAGTACACAAGAACAAAAGTGACAGAGGTGGGATGATATTGCATGATACAAAGATGAGGGCCCTACATCTGTCAGTTAATAACAAAAATTTATGTTCTGACATTTTAGGTAGCAGTATTAGAGAGAAAAAATGTATGTTCATATATGCTTGTATATGTTATACAACAGTTGTAGGCAGCCAATGGGAAGTGGGTGTAAAAAAGGCGAGTAACATTCCGAAATATATTATGTGAGAGACTTCTATTAGATGTAGATAAGTATTAATACAGTTAAACCAAGGGGTGGTTTGAACCTTATTGTCTGGGTTTTGGCTCAGTAGTAATTAAGAGCCAACATCACGTTGGAAGAGATTCAGAAAAAGACTGCTAGAGGAAAAAGACAATAATGCTTTCTGCATGAAAAGACAAATTGAAGTTTCTTACTTCTGGGGAAAACTGAGTTGAGAGGTAATACAAGTGATTTCGTAAATTTTCTTGGAGAGGCAGGAAGATGGAGCAACTAGGTAAACATGACAGAAATGGTTTAAGCCAAAAATAATGCTGATGGAGGAAAAAATGAATGTAGGATACCATGAATAAAGATATATCATTCATCAAAAGAAGGCCTTGAATTATCAAGGAATGACATTCAGAATCCATCTTTCTGAGACAAAGACAGGGTGAAACCCCCAAACTGTTTTCAAGATGGCGCTGGTGTGAAAGACATTATGTATCATAGTACCTTTGGTTAACCTCTGCACTTGACCCAGAACACCCCTTCCTGTTCTTTATTTCAGACTTCACTGTGGTGAGATTCTCCTTTGTGATTCGCACAAAGAATGAAACATGAGACTGAATATTTTTACTAAAACTATTAGAATTATGTGACAGTAAAGTTGAGAAGTGTTCTGTGTATAATAGGTCTTCTGATATTAAGAATCTGGTTCACAAGTGGTCTTGTTTATTCTTTCCAAAGCTGCCTTTTGACAGTGGAAGCCTCTAAGGAAAGTGTATTTGGGTCTGCACTGCAAGTTTCCTTAGAACAGGAATTTATTGTATTTAGGTCATGACTCTTGAGTCCAGCAAAAAAATAAAAATTGCTGAACACAATACAACTCTACTGTAATGGTGAAGCATAGGATCTAAATACTTAGCACTATGTTTTTATTTTATTGGAGTAAAATTAGGTCTTTTACTGTAGCATAAAAAAGTGCTCTACTAAAAAGGTTAGTAACTGTAGTTAGAAACTAACTCCTGTGTTGAGTGGTAGAAAGAGGAAAGTGTTCAGTTACAACTTTCTGAAGCACATTTCACCATAATCTTCTCTAAGATGGATTGTCTAGAAAAAGTCACCTATATTAGTTGCCTTGTAAACAAACACTGAAAAAATGCAATTTATGTCATTGTAAGACTTATAATTAATCATAACAATCATAAGAATTACAATAATTATAAATGTACTCTGATAAACAAGCTGAACTAGGCTTGTTTTGTGGTTGTTTTATGGTATCTTTTAGTCTTTCAAAAATAAGTTTCAAGGTATGGGAGATGCTGAGGTATTATTTATATGAAGATGTTCATAGGTCATCACTCTCTAGTCAAATATGTGTATTTTGTTCATTAATAATGTACTTGCTCAGTGATTTACTTAGAAACCAATCTAATATTCACAGAATCACAGAATGGTTGAGGTTGGAAGTGACCTCTGAAGGTCACCTTGTCCAACCCTTCTGCTCCAGCAGGGTTACTAAGAACAGGCTGCCCAGGACTGTGTCCAGATGTCTTTTGAGTATCGCTGAAGGTAGACTCCACGACCTCTCTAGGCAACCTGTGCCAGTGCTCAGTCACCCTTAGAGTAAAACGTGTTTCCTGATGTTCAGGAGGAACCTCCTGTGTTTCAGTTTGTGCCCATTGCCTCTTGAATATTACATTACTGGAAATAGGGATAACAGTGTGGTCCAGGCCTCTAGCTGTGCATGGTGATAAAGCAGAACAAGTTTGCAAGCACTTTAAAAGACTTTAAGATGCTGAAATGGATCCTGATGATTGTCAAAGTCAGGACAATTTCTCTGATAATTGTTAGTCTCTTTCTCCTGTCCTGCACTGGGAATTTAATTTGGTCATTATTATAGGATTGATGAAAATGTGTAAGATCTTTTCACTCTGATGAGTGAGTTACTTTCAGTTTGAATCTGGACTAGCAACAGAATTATATAGTGGGTGATTCTGAGAAAATAAATTCCAAATTAAGTTTTCAAATACAGTGGTTTAATTTTCAATTTGAATGTTTATATAATTTTAATAAAAATATCAAATTCTTTTATAGTCTTTTGAATCAGAAGAGAATACTGAAACTTTTTTACTAAATCAATTTAAAATCAATAATATTGCAACAATTTTTTAGAAGTTTTGTGCTTATTTTTTGAAATCAGCATTTTTAGATTTTAAATATTGCTAAAGAGTTTTTACAATTCAGAGTCCAATGAGCTTAGAGAAATGCTGTTGCAAGGCTGAAAAGCCTGTGATAATCACAATTTGAAAGCAGACTTCATAGGTAAAATATTGTTCCAATTGAAAATGGTAGATCATGACCTGCATTCTTTGACTAGTGCTTTGCTATTTACAGTAATACATTGATTTTGTTCAGTCTTTAAATAAAAAATCTGATTTTAGAGAAAATTCATAGATAATGGAAATGTCGTACCATCACTAACATTGCTGTAGTTATGCTGATATTTTCAAGTGGGTAAAAGATGTTGGTACATAGTTTTTGTTACTTTAAACAATACATAAAATATCTAATTCTTTATTTACCAAATCTTCCCTTCACGTGTTTTGATCTCCTTTTCTGTGCAGTTGCTGGATTTTTGTAAAGAAGGTTCTAAATTCTGAATGCACTGAACATTAATGCTAGCAGATTTTTTTTTTTTTTTTTTTTCATGGCTATAACTCTTTTCCTGTTCTGATGATTGGAATCTGCACCTATGCTCTGTCTTTTATGGTACAATTCATTCTGACTAATAAAGCTGTCGAAAAGTTAATCATTCAGTCTTAATCATATAGCATCTGTATAAGAAAATGGGAAAATTAAGCCCTTCAGAAAGGGCATTCCATTCTGAAAGATGGGTAGGGTGATCCTGGAAGTGCTCTGGTCTTGGTTTGTTTTCTTGTGACTACAGAAAGAGCTTTAGTGCCTAGCTTGGGTGGTAACTTTTAGATAGCTAAACAGACATGAGGTGAATTCTTCTGTGCATGTGTATAAACCCCCTAAATTTAAAATGGACCTTTTAAAACTACAGCAGTCCAAATATGCTATTCTTTGGTAGAGATCATAGAATTATTTATACTGAGAAGGATTGTTGGAACTCAACTGATCCAAGTCTCGTGCAAAGCAGGGCTAGCTATCCAGGCCTAGAAAGAGGGTGTTACTGAAATACATATTAATCAATTTCATAGAATCGTAGAATAGTTTGGGTTGGCAGGGACTTTCCATCTGAGACAGCATCCTCCTCTGAGAAATCATACAGCAATAATAAACAACTCTGTTAATACTAGCTAGCAAAAAAAAGGTGTAACTTTTCATTTGATTAATTATTTAATAAAAATTTACAACTTTATGGAAGACCTTCTAATATTACATGTACAATAGAACAATTGACTTGCCTGTTTCTACACTAGCCTCTTTAGAATTTTTTTGGAAGTATCTTTAGTATGAATTTTTATAACAGACAGGGAAATATCCAGTACCAGTTCAGAATTAAAGTCACACTTTTTTTTTTGGTCTTAATAAGGAACATGGAAGGGAAATGGCTCCAGTTTCTTTAATCTGTTTGTTTAATTTTTTAATTTCCAACAACTTTGAGTATATTGTGATTCCAGTGAATCATTCTGGCTATAGTTCTAATTAAGTATAAATTCTTCAAGATGTTGCAAAAATTTTTTTTTGTCTCTGTAAGAAATATTATCATTAGCACTATTTGAAAACCTGTTCTTTCTGGATATAAATAGTAGAATTGTTTGGGGTGTGGAACTGCAATGCTAAAAAGAATCCTATGATGTCTGCTAGTAGCCCATAGATTGCAGCTAAACTCTTAATTGCTAGCTACAATAATTCAGTAATATAAAGTAGTAATAGAAATATACTGGTAATCATTACGGTTTTATTTCATCTAATAAGATACCACTTATTTAGAAATGCTTACTGGAGGCATGATAGAAGGGAAAATCCAAAGAGGGAAATGTAATGACCTCGTTTTATTGAACCAGTTTATGTAATTTGATCAATATTAAGCTTTAATAGGGTTGTGATTAAAGAATTTTGTTGATAGCCTTGCAGTTTCTTTCAGTACTGATGAACAATGAATGCTTTACTGCCAGGGACAAGAAAGGTGTAGGAGGACAACAGTAAGTCAGTAGGGCCTTATTCTGAGCTTGTATTTTCTGCTTGTATGTGCATGCGTATAGGGCATAGATACAAAATAGTGATATAGATACATATAGTGACAAGGATGCAAAAATAAAATAGCTCACCAACACCCCTACCCCCCCTGCATTTTTAAATAATTGAAATAAATTCTGTTCATTTAAGATTGGACAGTTGCTAAGCAATTTCACGTATTTGCTGTTTGGGTAGAAATAATAGTTTGACCCACAGTGTTCTTAAAATAGCTCTTGTTCTTGTGATGAAGATGATGGAACAATGGCTTTTCTCTCCATTTTATTTCTTTCTGGCTGTGCTGAAGAACATAGAGTACCAATGGTATCCTGTATATTTGAATGAATAATCAATACTTTCTTTGAAGTACTGAAAACCTTCTCTTGGTTTTTGTACAAAGGGCTTTTGTAAGGTCTCTATCAATTTTCTTTATTTTGCAAAATAAAACAATTTTTGTCAGATTTCCACAGAGTAATTTAAAAAGAATTCCAAAAAGTGAAATGGAGATCCTGTCCTATGTGTCTGAGGGGGAAGTTCCAAGTTTTCTGTCTCATAAGTCCAGTGAGGCACTCAGTATTCATATGTAAAAATTAAAGCTTAATCCAGTGCTTGTTGCTATCTCTAGGAGGTTTTCACTGTCTTAGAGAACAGTTGTTCAGTCCACCAAATAAAAGTATTTTCATTTTCAGGCGCTCTGAACGCATGCAGTTCCCACTAAAGTAAGTGCAAGTAGCAAGTCTTTGTGACTGCCAAAATCAGTTTAGATTACTAAATATGAAAGTAAATATTTTCATAAACAAATTGGAAAGATGCTTTTTTTGCTAGTTATCTCAAGTGTTCGTATCATCTGAAGGTATGAATATTAAGGGAACTATATTGATATGTATGCAAAAGACTAAATATTAACTATTAAATTAATTCTAATAGAGTAAATATAGAGGTAAGTATATTTTGTTACAGGATTTAAATGTATGAGTGAGAGACAGAGCATCTGAAATTCAAAGGAGACTCGTCATTACTAAGTTACAATGCTTTAAGTGGAATACAATGCTGAAATACTAGTTTTGTCCAGCCTTAGAAACATTCAGGAAAAATGTAAGTGTTACCTTCCTCAGTTACTTACAGAACATGTATACATGGCTGTTCTTTCTCTACATAAAAGAAAATAAATGTTGTTTGCCTAGTATTAAATACCATTTTTGTTAAGGTTGACAATTCCTAACTAATACTATCTGTCAAAACAACAAATCAGTGTTGTAAGTAGGACAATGCTTTAGCTGGCTTCTCTCTAGGCTGTCTTTTTTTTTTGTTTTAAACTGTCAGCATATTCCCAACAGAGCACAATCATAGGTATAATTGTACATATAAGTAATTACTTGAATTCTTTTCAAATATGAGTTTACTTCCTTGCTCTTGTGAAGTTGTGTGTATTCAGTAGCATATTGCAAATATTTATAAGCAGGAAATTTTCACTTGAAAACTGTGGATTTTGTAATAAATACTTGATGACTGAAAAAGACTGAGGTGACAGTCCAGCAGAAGAAAAAAGCTGGGATATGAGGAAAAAGACAGAAACATAAATATGTGGAGGAGGAGGAGGAGCATGTGTTGAATGCCTGAAGCTAGCAAAAAGAGACTATACTCCCATTTCATTCTATGTCTGCTTCCTAAACATTGCTATCAGTTATTTTAGCTTGAACCAGGCACATCAACTGCTACATTAACTATTGATGGCTCATTATCTGAATGCATGACTGAATATGAGATAAAAATACGATGGTGCTGGTCAAGAGAGTGAAGCACAGATGGTTATCCAAGTCCTTATAAATGAAGCTGTTTCCATGAAAATTGTAGACACCATAGTTTTCATAACAGCTATAGTCATGGGGTTTTTTTCCTATTTTTCAGAACAGCTGTACTTGTAACAGCTATAGTCATGTCTGTCAGTGTTTAAGAGGCATATGGACAATGGCCTTATTAATATTATTTAACTTGGTCAGCCCTGAAGTGGTCAGGCAGTTGGACTAGGTGATTTTGGTATGTCCCGTCCAACTCAACTATTCTATTCTGGTCTATGGTGAGGAAAAACTGGAAAAAATAAAACTATTTTGTATTTATAAATTTATATTTCTAAATCCATCTGATGGGATACTCTTTGCTCATGTCCTTGAAAGTGGATGGTAGAGGCTCAGTCATCATCCAAGAACAGCACGTCAAGACAACGCTGCGAGGGAAAACTGTAGCTTCTTGAAAATACTTATTCCTTCCTTAACAATTTCTCTATTAAATGCAAAGGAAATGTAGAAAATTTAAGAATCAGCTTTACAGAAGTGTCATATTCAGACTGTCTTCTATAGTAACAAATATTTGCCTATATGGACAAGTATTTGCTCAAAATCATAAAATTCTGTTAGGGACATGATTTTTTTCTAAAGCATATATAATTTAGTTCTCACTGAAATATGTGTAGTTTTCCTGTTGACTCTGAAGAAAACAGGCTTGCTTGTATTGTTGGATGTGTATCTTTCATATGATCCTCAGGAATCTGAACTTCTATGGATAGAAGTTAAGGGCCAGGTAGAGCAGTAACCTTATTTTATATAATATAATATTTCTACAGACTACTTAAGAATCTGCTCCAAATCATGATTTGCTGAGTATATCTTACCCTGTAAGTGTGGTTTTCTCCTAGTTAGGATCAGATTATGGGGTGGTTTTTTGTTTGTTTGTTTGTTTGGGTTTTTTACATTGTTATTGGTCTTCTATATTTACCATGTAAAAGTTCTAAAAAAACCCCAATTAAACTGTGACAGTCAATTTGTTATGACAGTCAATCATGTGTCAAAACAAGTAATATTAAATAAATCTTGGAGACCTACAGTAAGGTCCTCTGTTGCAGGTTGGTTTATTTGAAATTATGAAGTACCAAAATTACAGATTTGTTTTTTTCCCATATGAGGGTTTTTCTTGTGAGACTCTAAGCAGAAGGAAACATGGTAAATAAAGGGAAGGAGTAATAATGAAAAGGTAATGGACAAGAAGATAAACCATACTTCTGCATCAAAGTGGTAGAACTCATTAAGAAGGACAGAGCAAAAAACAATCTGCACAGGAAGTCCTAGGTCAGAGTTCATGGAAGTAAGTATGGAAGTTTTTCCATTTATTTCTATCAGTGATAGACTAGTCCTTAAAGAGAAAGTAGTTAAGGAGCAAACTGAGCAAAGTAGCAGAGAGAGGCTGCAAATCTGTTCTCATAATTTTTTCACTAGCTGTTTGGCATTGAAGTTACATTCATTATCAAGTAATTGCATTGCCTGTTTAAACACGTGCACACAATAAAAAACAGCCCTGCAGTTTTATAAGAAGAAATTCATCCCCTGTCTTGGAACAACCTTCCTGTCTATGATTCCTTTGGAGCCTGATCTGCCTGAATAGCCTGACACACATCTACAGTTTTAAAGGTTATGCAGAAGACTGGACACATTCATGAGAACACAGTGCTTCTTGAAATGCATGCAGTTAGTTCTGGAGTTCTTTGGACAGTGTTTTAGACATACCGTAGTGAGTTAGGGAAGAAATATGCAGGGGTTTCTGGAAAACATTTTGGTTGAGCATGATGCAGCTTCTAGGAAATGTTTTGGTTGGGCAAGACCATTTGTGATTGTTTTAGCTTGCCTAACTGAGCAAATGTGAATATTTGCACTGTGGCCACATCAAAAGTGCTCCTTGACATTGTCATATCCTGACAAGTCTTATAAGAGTATTTGAGTCTGCAGTGCAAAACTGGTTTTTGTATTTTTTGTTTGCTGTTGCAATGACAACTACTGTATAGGCATTGAATACTGAGATAAATACTACATTCAGAAAATAGATTTTCTGATCTTCTGAAGAAAAAGTTACTCTTACTTTGGTACTAATGAACAAATGTGCCATCTAGACAAATGTGTTTTGGAGATGGAATTTGGAGATTATATTTATACTCTTAAGTTTGTGTCTTATACTTCCTTTGATTAATAATATGAAATCCTGCATTGAAAATGGACCGAATGAATACTCAAGACACTAAGAAACGCTGAACACATTTGTAATGTTTTCTTTACTAAAAGGTTAGGGATGAATACTATCTCACATAATTGGTGTGTAAGCACATGGTAGATCTTTGGTAAAAAAGCATAGAAGACAGTATTTTTGAAATAATGAACACTAGATAGATGTAATTGCCCATATTCAGTTAATTTGCCATTAGCAGTAAAATCTTGATATCAGAATATGCCAAGAAAAAATGAAGTATTTCAATAGAAAGTTTCTTATTGTTCAGTAATTTATAGACATTCCTATCAGATCCAGATATCTGACTATTATTTGAGTTGATGTTTATATCTGCTATAAACGAACACAACTTATGTCAGCTAAAACACATTTTAAATTCTAACACTGTATGTGTGGAGAATAAATCAATTGACTTGTCCCTTTTCTTTATCCTGTTTTATTGACTGTTCAAGTAAGTTCTGTGGCTCATTTTCCTTTCCATCTAACTCTACTTAGTCTTTTAGCTATAATACAAATGTAACTGTCTCCTGGATTAAGAAAGAAATGTGTATTTATTTTTGTGTAGTCCCACTGATCCATTTTCAGTGTGAACCACTGCTACTTCTGGCCACAGCTGTGACATGCACATATGAGCATATAGTCACAACGTAATAATATCTCACATGTATTCTATAGATTCCCTACAGAGACCCAGTATTTGGATCATATCGGTGGATTTGAGGTGGTATTGTTTACTGAAAATAGTGATTTCAAGAAATTTATTGTAAATTTCAAAAAATGCTTTCAAGAAGCAGCACAGTTTTTTATAAAATTGAACATTTTATGCATTTATAAATTCTGAGAAAAAGTCTTCAAAAATAATGCTGTGCATGGGCAGATGGAAACTTCTGCATACTTTATAAGGATCAGTGAAGATTATTTGGGAACCTACATTTAAGTCTGAAAGTTGATAATCAGACTTCCAAAACAAATGGTTACGCAAGATCTCAAATAACCTGATTCAGACTTGCTAAAATGTGCACATTTGCCACTAAAAATATCGCTATATATTTCTAACTTCACTGTTTCAGTTGGTTACAGTTCTTTATAATTTAGTCATGCTTGAATCTGAACCATACACTAACAGTAATTTTCTGTTTGAATACATCCTTGATAGTTTTGCTTATTACTTTTGTATTACAGAGCTATGATAGGTAGAAATTACAAGATGATCAGTAACAATTTAAGGTAATAAAAAAATCAATGTTTTGATCTATGTTAGAGATACAGAAAAAGAATTTTTTTGTTGCTGGTCATTATTTGTATTCTTGGACATTATAAAAAGAGAAATGAGAAGGATCACTTTTGATCTGGACAGAATAAAACAGAAAGTACTTGTCTCCTAGAAGAATACTAGCAGATAGGTATGAAACATCTAATCTGCTATTTGTCCTAACCCAGTGCTGCATTTTTGAGTCCTTCACCATCATGTCTCTTTGTTTTCCAAAGTAAGTTTCCTATATTACCTAATTCATGGTGATAATGATATGCTAATAATCCCCTCAAAGAAGCAACAAAAATGTTTCTTTTACTCATAACTTAACAAAGAAAGAGTTTACACTTGCAAATGTTTTCAGATGTGTTTTAAAGATGCCTTCCAGATGAGAGTAACATTCTTAGTTCTCACTAGTTATTTGAACAAACAAAAAAGTACTTTATTTGAAGTCATATGACACTGAACTGAATGTAAAGCAGAAGTTTTCTAGGCCTATACATTAAGAACTGTTTTAGCTTTACAGTTCTTTTTTAATTTTTTCAGAGATGGAAGAATTAGCTTAGGTATAACAGATAGGCAAGTGTTGCCAAGTGCACAACCTCATGGTGTGCGTTTCTAGAGTGCACACACACCAGCTGCTCACAAAGAGATATCCAAGCAGAGGCCTAATGAGAGGAATAACAACAGGACAAGCTCTGTACTGTGAGATCTCCAGAATGCTCTTCCAGACTTCTACAATTTGCAGGTGAGGTCAGGTTTTCAAATTCAGCTTCTGTGCTACCCTTAAGATAGAAGTGTTTGTCTTCCAAAACTGGTCCAGTCACTTTTGAGCCAATGTAAAATTTAAAAAAATCATAACACAGACTTCCCACTACTTTGCTCTTTTTTTTTAATTTATCACTTAGGACATCACCAGCTGATATCCTCACCTCCTGCAAAGACCTCAATGATATGAAAATCAGTGTTGCTATTACATTTTCAACAACAAATAAAGTATTTAGATATTTGTAAACATGCCAAACTTGTACATGAATATACTTGTCTGCATGCAAGCAATGAAATAAATAAAAGAACGAATATGTGTTGTTAATTAACTACAAGCTACTGATCCAGACGGACTTAAAAATCTGAAACAGATGTGACCAAGTCCAGTAGCAGGTTGAATTTAGTGGACTCATCAATTCAAGTATTTTCTGCAAGTAAGAGGGAAAAATTGAAAGGTATTGATACTGCTAAATGCAAAATACTTTTTGGGTTCTCTTAATGACTCTGCTTCTGAGAAGAGCAACAGCACATTATACATTGTCCTTGCAAAATTGTTCTGTTGTCATTTTTTGCACAGAATATATCATTGAGTAGGAACATAACCTGCCTACCTCCTGTTTTTCCATGAGTCAGTTGTGACTCATGAGTGTTGTACATTGTCCTCCAAAAGTGAGTTATTTTATGAGTATGAAGTGTGCTATGTACGAAGAACTGTGGCACAAGTCAAAGTCACAGTAGATATTATTAGAATATTCACATGAAATGTTGTACATTAACAGAATGTTAAATGGCTTGTGACATTTTCTGATTTGAAAAGGATGATGCTCTACATGCCGAAGATAAGTAATATATTTGGTTTTCTGACAAGGTGGCCATTTTATAATGTAGTAGTAGAAGTTACATAGTTTGGTTATATTGTACTGTTGGTAACCTTCAGGATCCTTCTTTTAATTTCTAGTAGAGAAATCAGTATTATTGTGTAGACTGTTATCAGAGATTCAGGTTCCTTTCCCCTACGTCCAGCCTTTTTTCCCCAAAAAACTCTGCAGCTTGTTGCTTCTGAAAGCAATTTTTGTGCTCATAATATACACACTTGTTGGAAGCAGTTTTAATTACTCATGAGTAGGTCTGCATGAAATATAGATAAAACACTGATGGCTGCATATGTCCAGTCTCAGATACACTGCCATTACTGTTGCTGTTCTTGTAATAATAATAAACGTGTTCAATTAACTGAGAATTTCTATTAAAATTTAATTGCTACTGCACAAGAGTTTCTACTGATTTTTATTAAAAAAATTTCCAAAATTAATCTGATTGTGTAGTGATCCTGTAAAATGTTATTTATCATTTAAACCATTATTTTAAAAATCATTATAGTTGGGATTTTCCATGAAAGAGAAACTGTTTTAATTATTACCAGTCTTTATTTCCACAGTTTTAGAAGAATATTTTGGAACCATTTAATATAAATGCAGCTTTGAAAAAATAGTTTACTGGGAAAAAATGCAATTTGATATTAGGAACAGAGGTTGCATTTTATGAAGAAAGAAATTATTCCTTAAAAATTCTTGTTTTAACAGCCAGGCCTATTTTTCAGAGCATGTCATGACTGGGATTTTTTTTTTGTTAAGAAAAAACCTAACATTAGAAAAGTTAAAGACTTTTTCTTACATAAATTGAAAAATTTTTGAACACCTTAATGAAATGTTCATAGTTTTCATTTGGGAATAGTATTCTGTTTTGATTTGCCTGTTTGAAAATAAAAATATTACTTTTATCTGGGATTAAACATTGCAGCTGAAATGAAAAGAAGGTTTTGGCAATTTGTCTGGTTTTTGTTATCACGGAAATCAGGAAAAAAACCCTCTGTAGTGTAGAAGGTAAACACAGTTTATTAGAAATTAAAATTTGCAAACAGCAAATTGCTAAACTTTAATTCTAAAGCAGTGAAATCAGCATGAATATGTTCTGTAATTTATCATTGTCTATTTCACTGAATTCTTCTTACTTATGTAAGTATGATGATTTCAGAAAGAAGAGTAGCTAGGACTGTGGCTAGCCATTCACATTCCACTTTTGGTAATGATTACTTTAGGAGCATATGCCACATACATGTTGGGTTTTATTTTGTTTTGTTTTGCTTTTAAATGAGGCATAAAATAGATTGATATTTTTTGAAGGTGTACAAATTCCTATCCGTCCATTTCTCTTCTGGTTTACTAAAACAATGTATGGTGGTTATTATGCCTTCCACTATAATTACATCTCTTGTTAACTTTCTTCCCGGAAAACACTTCCTGGTCAAACATGTCAATTCCAACTTTACTTAGCATTATTCAGTGGTAGGGTTGATTGCCTCTGTTCATAGCTTGAGAGAAAAAGAAGAGGAAATACTGTGGTGTGGTTTGATCTTTGTGATTCTACCTTCTTTTAAAGGCAAAGTATTTGGAAATAAGGAGGGCATGCTTCTATTTAATTAGTTGTTATTCTGTGGTTTAAAATCAAATAAGTTTCCTCTTTGTTTTTTTAATTGAACTCAGCCTATATGCCCATATAAATTTCCAATAGTTAGATATTTTTGCACCTAGTTTATTTAAGAAACTGGCAGTGGATTATTTAAGGAGCTTTCTCTGCCCTCTACCATCTAATCAGTCTAGTCTCCTAACCCTTTTGCTCCAAAAGTAATTAATACACTGCACTTGACATTAGTGGATTTATTTTTGAATCAAATTCTAATGGGAAGTCTTTTCTACAACTAACATGGCACATACAAACCTTTTGTCTTGGAAATCTAATTAATATTCTGTTTGGGGCTTCAGAGACAATTGGCCTTTAGGACCTTCTGGAAACGCACAGGACCATTTCTTATTAAACTTTGGGTAGACATCTTTTGAAGCTTATTTTACCACATCCTGTAAATCTGCAGTTCAGTGAACTAAAGCAATACCTTGCAGTTCCTTCCACGTTTTGGTCATAGCAGGAACTGACAACCTTATTTCTCATTTAGTAACTGTGAGGTACTCAGCATTACTGAGGACATACAGAGGAAGGAAGGAGAACAGATTATAGTTAAAAGGTTTGCAACTTCAGCAAAGTGATTGGAGTACATTGGGAATAATACATAGAATGTTCTCTTAAATTTTTGCCTTATAACATTTTTGTAGGGAGTTTACTTTCCACTAATTGAAGTAGGTCTCAAAATATAACATGTTTAATGCAACAATGTTTCATACTTTTTCAGTGTTTTGCACCAGGGTAAAACATTATGGAAATTAAAATATAATATTTCTACAGAGCAGTTTACTGTTTTTTTGTTGTGTTTGGTTTGTTTTTTTTTTTATTACAACCTATTCTTGGTAGGAATGTCCGTGAAACAATTGAATTCTTCATTTGTCTAGCTGTCCCCTATAGAAGATAGCTCTTTTCTGTCACAGTAAACTGCTCTGAAAAACTGAGAAACTTGTATTTTTTCCTACCTTGAATACACAGATGTCACTTCATGCTTATTTTCATTTTAATATTTTAAAGTTTTGAAAAAGTTAATCTGCATTTCTACAGTAGGAATGAGGAGACAACCCACTGTAGATAATTCTTTACTTTCTTTTTCAGCTGGTAGAAACATTGCAGGAAAATCAAGAGTCATCTTGCAGCTGCATTCAGTCAGTGATGAACAGATTGCCTTTGTAGATTGCAGATACTCTTTTCTTTGTTCTAAACTGTCTCCTGTCTCCTGCAAAGTGAAGCTGAAGATAGTGAGGCAGTGCATTTTTTTAAAAAGGAAAAATGTCTTAAATGTCCCAAAGCCTATAGGTCTCATGTATTGTATGAGTAATCAAACTATTGACCATTGTTGCATCATTTCTGTTTAGTTTTTAAATTATACTGATTTTTACAGTTATTAAAACAAGACAGGAACCTAATTAGAAAACATCAGGGTTTTAATTAGAAAACATAGGGGTTTTTTTTATTAGTAGTAAGAGTGGCCGTATTTTGATAGAGCAGCCTTCTATGGAAGGTATAACTTGTGCTTACAGGTTAAAAGTACACATATAATTCTTCCTGTTAAGTTACAGATAATGTGACTTTGTACTTCTGTGTACTTAACGAATTAAATAGGGCGGTGAAGAATGGCAGTATTCACATTTACTTCTACTAGTTCAGTCCAGAGGTAGTTTGAGTATTAAAAAAAAACCCAAAGTGGAACTATGCGCTTGGGAGTCTGTACTTGGAATATGAGTGCAGAGCAAGAAAGTCTTTTAAAACAAGACACTGGACTGTGATTTAGAAAAGCTCAGGAGTATGTAGGTTTGCCTCTGATGCCGTATGAAACCATAGGTCAGTCATTTAAATTTGCTGTTTGTCAAATCTCTGAAATGTTTTCCTTTCTGTTTCTTTATCTTTTTAATGTTTCTTTACCTTTTTAATGTTTCTCAGGTGTAGCTTAGGCTTTGATCTAACTACTTACTCATTTCCTCTGTCACTCAAGGAAATGCAATCTCTTCATACACCAAGATGCACATTATTCTAGTTTCTTAATATTAAGCTCTTCTAAGGTATACAGTAGTCTTCCAAAGAGATCAGCGGAGTCGTATTCACATGTACTGCTTGAAACTAGGCTGCAAAAGTATTTTAAATAAAACCTTGAGCTGGCTTTTGGAACAGACTGTGTAGACATTCTCATATCACATTTGAATACCTTTACTTGATAAAACATAGGAGCAAATTTTTACTAAGAAACCTGTTGTAATAAAGCTTTAAAGTTACTT
Source organism: Ibycter americanus (assembly GCA_035590275.1). Classification (NCBI taxonomy): domain Eukaryota; kingdom Metazoa; phylum Chordata; class Aves; order Falconiformes; family Falconidae; genus Ibycter; species Ibycter americanus. The sequence continues at coordinate 40,054,316 of JAVJGI010000060.1, read as the reverse complement.
TTGAAAGGGGAGATGGGGAGCAAATTAGCGTTAGCAAATAGGGAAAGGTAACCTATGCAAGAGCAGGAAGGTTTAATGCCAGTTCTGGATGACACTAAGTGAAGCTGACACTTCTGATTTATGCTACAGGCAAATGAACAATGTAGGGTTTAGGTTATGGAAACTACTCAAGAGATAGCTAAGAAAGCAAGATTTGTATTTCATAGCTTCCTTGGTTGGTTCATTGCACAGCTGAATATTTTGAAAGATATACAATACATTTTGGAACATTCAGTTTTGCAGCAAGTATTAATATTTGTGCAGCAGTGACTCTCAACGAATGGAGCTCTGTATCTTTTATTAATATATAGTAATGAAATAATTTCAGTTTATAAATCAATACACATCTTAAATCCATCTTTATAACCACAGGGAAATTTATACAGCATGTAATTCCTACTTCATGTTAATACTGATTCAGTCATTGATGCCATTCAAGTTTATAATAGGGCCCAATAAGTCTTTGCATTACTAGTATCCCAGTATGAGTGGATACTTTTCAGGTGTTCTTCCTTTCATCAAGATTTCTCAGACAAATGCCACTTGTTTTGAAGACATTTTGCAAAAGTCTTTTCTCATCTTTTAACTGTTCCATTTAGGTGTCCATTAATTTTCTGCTTATTTCAGACTAGAGTCTTAGAAAGAGGGAACTGTTTTCTGTCTTTTCTGAACATCGCTTACTTTTAAGTTTAGGTGTGTAAAATTTCTAGCTGCCTTAGAGCAATAAAAAAGAGCCATGGATATGATGTGCTGAAATAATTGAATAACTGTAATAAAAAGCAAAGCTTTAGCAGTATTGGTTAATGCAAAACTGTGTGGGAAAATTATTTGCATTCCTACTAAATGGGTGCATTTAACATACAAATTCATTTTCCTGATACACTATCTTGCTAGATTTCTATGATCTCTCACTCAGTATTCAAAAACAATGCAAAAAATTTAAGATGAGCTTTCGAAGTTATATACTTGTGTCATTTATGTAATATTTTTTGTATTTTAAGTATTAGCAGTCTTCATATTTAGTATGGTTCTGTGGTGTGTATACTGTAGTTGTTTTTCCCCTTACTATTTTTAAAAAATATATGATGCTGTAGATGTTTTTATGATATGGGCATATTGTGTCAAGGTGATACAAGAGCTGGGGGCTCCCAGGGATCCAGAGGTCCATCCCAGTCCCAGCCAGGAGTGGGGCAGCCAGGGGTCACTGGGGCAGCCCCAGCCCTGGGCATCAGGGCTGGCCGAGGCTGGTCTGGGATATGGGCTCATGGGTAGACCCAGCAGGGCAGGGCAGGGCTATGGGGAGCTGGAGACTGGCCCTGCTGCAGTGTCACTGGGGCAGGGGCTGATGGCCCCGTGGGGGCTGACATGGGGTCCTGGGCTGTGGGTGGGTGGGGAGACCCCCAGGGAGGGGTCAGGGACAGTCAGAGACAGTGGTGACCGAGGGGCCCTGATTTATTGAGTTTTCAAGGGAAAGAGAAAAATACTACCATTTTAGCCTTTAACAAAAAATTCTTTAACTGATACTCCGTAATTTACAGAAATAAAACTTCAGTGTCTTTTTCCAGGGTGGAGTTGATAGTATTGTGATCTGGTGAGTTTATGAAATAATAGGATTCCACTACTTGCACTGGGCTATGAAAGACTGCAAATATATTGTGAAATGGGAAGACCTCTTTGTTTTGCCTATATCAGTGGCTCATGCTTTGTAATTAATATCTTTTTTGTGCATTTATCCCCACATTTGAAATACATACTTCAGAAGGAATTTACTAATCCAGTTTTTACACTGACAGTTATATTCAAAAGCTATGATTTTGCAGGTTACAGCAAGTGGTAGGGTCTTCTATTCAGCCCATTTGTCTTCAGCAGGCTTCAAATAGCTGGTAGGGCAGTGCTCTTTTGAAGCAGGGGGCCTTGGGGACTGCAGATAGGTAACATTCTTAGAAGTTTAAGAAAATTTGAGTTCTGTCACCCAGAGACATAAAAATTTGGCTGCCTTTTTAAACTATGCTAGCAGGAAGATGATGAGCCTAATTATATATGCCTGGGTGACAAAACAGTATAAATTAGTGTGATTTGTTGTCAACACCCAATTAGGTCGCAAGTTTGGTTTGTTAGAGATGACAATTCTTATTGAGAATTTAAAACAAAAAACCTTGTCAACTAAAATGAGTCTTGAAATTCCTTCATATGGGATATAAATTAGTCATTAATATACTAGTGAACTTGATCACAAATGGTCTTATCTAGTGGTTTAGAGCTTAATGATTTGGAGGTGTTCCTTTTCTTATACCAGAGATACTTCATGTAATTACTTGACGGAAGGCATGTAATGTACTTAGGTTTATTAACCATATATGATTTTTACAGTCTTTGTAACATCAGGGTTGTGGTGGTTGTCTAATATGCAGAAAAAAGGGCGCTTCCTTTAATAAGGAAGAAGAAAATCACCATAAGGAAAAATACAGTATTATTGTCTCTGTAAATGATGGTTAATGCATACTTTAACACTTTCAGATAACTGCCCTTCCCTTCAGAGCATTTAGGTTGGTGGGATACAGTCTTAATGTGACAGCCCTAATTGTAGAAGTGTCACTTCTGGAAATTAATAAAAAATTTCATTAAGAGCTCAGTGATTGTATTTGTGAAGATTGTCTAGCTAATTTAAGTTGCAAAGGTACAGGATGCTATTAAGCGGTAATCTCATGCATTTTAATAGTTGTGTAATTCTGAATAACTTCAAGGAGATTGTTAAACAAATTCTATGATACTGTTTAAAGTGCTTTTAACACAGTAGATTGTGCATATCCCATTCATTGTCAGTTTCCGATATAAATTGGAAAACAGGTATAGGTTAAATCACTTGAGAGGCTGGGTGATTAACCTAGTTATAAGGCTCATACAGTCATTGCTGCTCCACATAACAGCAGTCAGATGGGCATACATCAGTAGGGCGACTTTGTGTCCTGGTGGGACAGATTGCCCTCATTCTTTGGGGCACCTGCAGCATCCCTGTTAGTTTCACTGACTTTAAAAAATGGCCTAGATCCTTAAAGGTATCTTTTGCCTAACTGCCTTTGATTTCTCAAAGAGGTTAAGCTTCATACATACTGTTAAGCACAGACAGACTTGTTATCCAAATCTCCAGTCTTCTTCTGTGAGCCCTGTACCTCAACTTTCACATCCACTGGCTTCAGTTAAATATTCCTCAATGTGCCAGTAATAAGCTCAGAGTGCCTAGCAGCTGCAGTCTCTGCAGCAAACAGCCTACACTGCTGCAAGTTCTTGGGAAAGGAACCTTGATTTGCATCTAGTCGTTGTCTGTTTTTGGAGAAATTAAAACCCTATAATTTTGCTTCATTGCTTTAATGCTAAAAAATACAAACCTGGTATAAAATGTAGGTCTCTGGAGTACCATATGTTATTTTTTATTGCCTACAGGCTGGCCAGCCGAGTATAATTGCCCAAGAATGGTATATTTTGGCTTCTTGGGCTGCTCAAAACTGATGCTGAATTGCTGAATTGCATGTGAGAGAGGTCACAGAAAGAGCACAGTACATTATGCTGGCTGTTCATCTTCTTTAGGCGGAGTTATGCAAATATAACTTTGCACTCTGTCATCTTTCTTTTGCGTAGATTTATTTCAAAAGAAAGTTGTTCTTTTCTGATCTGTAATCATGACTTAGCGTGTAGTCTAGGTCACTTATTCTGTGACCAGCCTCTAAGGGAATGCAGTTGCATGTAAAGTAAAACTAACTTTTGGGACTAGCATCATCTGAATTTGTTCTCCTAAGTTTCGTGGGCTTATAGTAATATTCACATGAAATGGAACCAACTAAAAGGAAAAAAATCCCCACCAAACCACAACAAACAATCTAGCTCACCACTAATGAACAATTTTCCCATGTCTTCCTTCTCTCTAGATGGAGAACTCTGTATCAGGAGTATGTAACTACTTCTCATGATACATATGTGTACAGTTGTCACAGAAACACTCTAACTCTTACCATTATAGAGCTCTGGTGCAGCAGTAAGTTTTTCTCAAAAGCTTTTGAAGTATTGGCTTAGGCTTACAATAACTGTTTAGCTGAGTGTTATAGAATCTGAACTGATAATCTAATTTATGAAACACATTACCAGCTTCTTAAAGGCTGGATATAGTCACCAAAGTCAACCAGAAGACAGGAAAACAAAATCTCAAAGCAGCATCTCTAGTAAATCTTTTTTTTTTCCTAGGCTAGGATGGGGAACTGAAGTCACTAGGTCAGATGTGGTAACATGCTAATGTAAAATGCATCAAAAAACACATTGAGAATTATTTTTTTAAAAAATTGGTGGTCCATTAATAAGCCAGCTCCCATTTCCAACACTATTGAAATGATCTGTGTTTTAGATGCTAAAAGGATATTTTAAACAGGAAAAAATAATTTCTTGGATTGAGATTAACCTTAATCTGTAAAAAGAAATAGAAGAACAACATTTCTGCTTTCTAATGGAATCACTATAGTCTCCTAACAAGACCTAGAAGTTGATGTACAGCTAATTTGGACATGAGGTAAGATTCTTTGAGTACAGTCAGTGATGACAATACATCATTGGTGAGATAGTAAGAAAAATTGTCAGGGAATTTGGTAAATTCCTAATTTTGTTTCAGTTAAAGTGCTTCTTGTTGAAAAGGGAAACTTCAGCTTTTTTCAAGGTTTCCTCAATAAAAGTTTACATTGCATGTAAAAGCATATTGCTCCAAAATATTGGGAAAGTAGTAAGAGGATGTAATAATATGAAGTTATGTCAAATGAAGTTGTAAACTGGCCATATAGCGAAGAAACGCTTATTGGAAGATATTTTACTTAACAGTGAAAGGTTAGAAAATGACATGCATTCTCAAGTACTGAAAATGAAAATGTAAAGACTACAGTTGAAAAGTGACATCTGTTTTGAAGTAACAGATGAAGATTGCAACTGATGGTGAAATACATAAGATGGTATGAAATAGAATTTATTTTTTTTTTAATTATTTTGAAGTAAAGGTAGAGGGGATCCTGTGGTATGGTATTGCTTGATATTGCAAAAGATAAAAGGCTAGAGAAGTCAGATAACCATAAAATTTAGAATGCACATGAACTTTGAATGTTCATGAAAAAAATTAATGATTTGGTTTTTCTGTGTAATTAGACTGGGAGGGTTAGCCTGCATGCAAATAAAATAAATTTAGTCAATCTTGAATGTAATGGAAAAACCTGCTATAATACAAATATTCTGTTGAAAAGAATGTATTACAAAATCATGTATAATAAAATGCAGCTAGTATCTTAGCAACTAGATGAGCGAAAATCAGGATAGGCATGCAACTTTTTTTTTTTGATTGTTTATGATGATACATTGTGGGTAGGAAAATGAATCTGAACTTCTTTCCAAAAGGATGTTACATTTCTTCACCTGGTTAAAATCATAAAAATCTGAACCCTACAGTTCTGCGTAACATAATGATGTTGGTTGGTCTAAAAGGCTATGTAAGGCTTCTCTAAAAAGAGAGATTTTACGAAAATAAGGTCCATCAGTAATAATTCTTCGCACAAAATCATACATTTAGTTGGTACACTGTGAAGTGGAATTGCCTTGAGAAAGGCCCACAGGGGGAGGACGATAAAAGTAGCAAGCAAACTGGAAGGAAGTCACACTGATACTTAAAGGCACAACTTAAAGTGTTACCAAACAAAAATAACAAAAAACCCTGATACATAAAATGGTTCCTTTGTGGATCAGTGGTTAGTTCTGCTGTTGCTTTGTAACCAGTTTGGTTTCAGGGCCCTGAATTTATTAATGTGTTGTAACGGTAGTCTGCATACATGTTTCCATATTCTATTTCTTTTGTTTCTCTGTTATAAATTATGTATCAGTATTAATAAAATAAAGCTTTTCTCTTAGACCATATTTTTAACACAGCGTGGGGACAGGAAAGTGGTGAGTCTGCCTCATGCACCAACCCTGCTCCTGCCATCCTATTGTACTTCATGTGTGCTTAAAGCAAATCCCATGGTCCTATGTATAAATAGAAACAGCGGCTTCATGAAGTGTTCAGCCTCATTTCTTTGTTTGTGATAAATGAGAATGTGACCTATTCCAGAGACACAAAATTGCCTAGTTTAGGAGGAGTGATTTTGGAAATTAAGTAATTTTTGATAGTTTGGTCATTTTATTAATTTTATATTATTATCTTGGCTTTTTATGGAAGTAAAAAGGTTTCTGATTTGACGCATTTTATTCATTTTAAAACTGAGTGCAGAAGTAGCCGACAATCAAGAAATGAATAGAGGGATATTTGACATTACTGATTTGTATCTCAGCCTCAATGAGTGCTTTTCTTCCTCAGACTGTTGATTTATTGCTTTCAACCCGCATCAACAGCTGTGTGACACAGTTACCTCCAGGTCCCTTTAAATTATACATATGTGAATGTTCTTTGGGTTTTTTTTAAAAAAGTGCTTCTGGCACATAATATATAGATATACTCCAGTGCAGATAAAAAATTTGATATATTTTGGTTTGAGAGAAAGTTCTTTGCATAAGAAAAGCAGTATCTGCAAATGTCATGAAGTATTAATTAATATTAATTAAAAAGTGGCTGGTGATGGAGTAAAGAACCAATGTTAGAAACTGATTTGGAATGAAATCACAGGTGCTTTTTTCTTTTATTTTTTACTCATTTACAGAAAATAGACTTCTTGTATCCAACAAACACTTGGTTTGCATGTTCTTGAAAAGTGAAAGGGCACAGGGCTGGCTAGCTACACCTGAGCGGTTCTGATGTCAGGGAGGGAGACAGTAACCAACTGGCAAGCAGAAAACAAGGCATGCAGCTGTGTGCGGGAAGAAGCTTGGGGGGTGTCTGGTTGCAGAATTGATGCCTTGTTTAGGGAGAAAGCTGGCCTAGCCCGAGTCACCACTTTGCAAAGAGTCTGTTGTTAGATGGTCTCCACCATCAACAGGGTGGTTTTGGCCTCTGTCTACTTGCAGATAAAGGAGTTTTGAAGTGGGATTCTGAAGCACCTGAAGTTAATTTTTCTTGAAGAAGTTACATAAAAGTAGCAGGAGAAATAATGGAGTGGTAGTAAAATGGTTATAGCTGCTCTTATCTTGGTTGTAGAGCAAACTTGTGCCTCCCTGCTGGCACCTATGGGACTGCTTACTGAAGTCAGCAATACATCAGGAGTGATGTTGCCATGAAAGCTGGAAGATGCTGCTGGAGATCTGTTGAGTTCCTTATGAACTACTGGATGGTGACACGGTGACATGGTGTTGTGTTGTACCATTGTCACACTTCTGCAACAATAGTTAATACCTCCTCTGACTTTTTTTTCCCCCAGTACTTCCCTGTGTTAATGGTCTATTTGCTTAATCTCTCATTTGCTTTCTTGTGACAATGCTGGTATTTTTATTAGATTAATGTAACAGCGCTCCATGCTGATTTAACTATAGTTACTCCAATTTTTTAATAAAGGTTCTTAGGCATGATTTTTCAGGTGTAAATCCACAACCCGATGTTTTAAAAGCTCTTGGTTTTATTCTGACCTTCCTTACAGTAAAGCAAAAAAAAAAAAAAAATGTGTTCTGTCAGCCTTGTAAGTGACCTTCTAACTTGTGGAGAGAACTTCTTATTTCCTTCCCTGGGGAAGGCAAATTACCCATAACTAAATTTCAACTACCTTTTTTTTAATGATTTTTTGATCATACCGATAATTTGCCATTCTTTATGTTAAGCTTGTAATTAAAAATCTTGATGAAGTGTTGTTTCTGTTCAGAATCACCAGACAAAATAGCTTCTGTAGAACTATCTCACTCCATTATGCTGGCCTAAAACATGTCTAATTCTGAGACTAGGCTATATGCTGGTGGCAGTGAATTCAGAAATTTATTACTTGCGTTTACACAAGAAAGAATTCCATTAGAAAAAGAATAGTAGTATTAGGATGTGCCTGTCTGTTTCTTTCTTTTCCTGTTCTGTTGTAGAATGGTTGTTAGCCTTGCCTCTAATAACAACAGTATGGATACCTGCACACTCTTAAATTTGTGTTACTTTCAAAATGTGTTAGTTTCTCTTTTAATTGTCAGTTTTCTTTAAAAAGGACATATTCAGTTACCTTAAATTTTCTTCTTATTGTCTGGACATAATGTATTTGTTTTCTGCCTTATTTTAGTCAGGCAATGACAGCTGTCTGCTACCAATGGTCTGTAGAAATACATGTATTTTTTCTAATATCACCTCTTTTAATATTTCAAATTAGTATTATTGTTTAATATAAAATGAAGATGTTAAAGCCTTGTAGTCATGTGTTTATGCTACCACTGAATTTCTGAAAAGAAGTATTTGGAATTTTGCTTACTGATGCGATTTCAAGTGCTTTTCTAGAAAAACATTTGCTCAATATTCAGTATCTAGTTCTCTGGAAATAATTCAATGAGCACTCAAATGTCCTTGTGGAGCTGATGCAGATTCTACAGTTTTGTGTTGTATTATCTTTGAATATATGCCATGCCCTCCAAAGTTGTTTATTTTATTCTGTATCGTCATTAAGTTATAAAACTCCATTAATTAGCTTTATTACAATAAGACCTTTACATAAAGTAAACTGCTTTGGATGATGATATAGTGAGAGGGCAAATGGAAGGGACAGAAATTTTACGTTTTAAGTGTCTGTTCCTGTTAAAGGTAAGTATAGATTATTGTCTGAATTTATCCTTACAACAATCTAGTATTAACAAATCAAATAATGTAAAAAGCTTGATTAATCTGCTGTGCAGACAAACAACTCTAAACTTAAATTCTGGTCATTTTGTTACGTTTTATTTTATCTGTTTGTTGTGGAAATTTGTATTCAGCTGAATGTACTACCAGGACAACTTTTTGTAGTAGTTTAGTGAAAGTTTTTCTTACTGTTCAGGCTACAGCTATACAAACCTGTAAGTGATGAAGTTAGGTTGGTATTTCTAATAAAAAAGTGAATCACTGTTAGTTTCCCTCTAATTCATAATGGAAATGTTGGGAGATGCTAATTCTGATTTTTATATTGAAGTTGTTCTATGATTTGTATTTTGACAATATCATGCATGCTGCCACTGAAGGTAGTGGATTGATGCACACCTAATATCTTGTTATGGAAAATACAAAAGAAGAGGAATACTAAAACTGAACTGCAGGTTTGTAACAATGCTACCTAATGTGAAAGAGTCCAGTGAAAATAACCTAAAGAAATGTTGAAGAGAGCTCTTGCATTTGGCAGCCTTTTTCTTGTGCTTCCTCATTGTGATAAGTAATGGACTCATAACTCCAAGGGTTCTCCATTTTGGACACAGATAATTTTTTGTAAGGGTTTTTTTTTTTTAGCTATGTAAAACTAGGCAATTGAAGATGTTTCTATTGACTTATATTGGAGTCTAGAGTTCTGATAATGAAGCTTTCTCACAGAATGTAGAATGTTTGCTATCCTATTGAAACATACCACTTAAAAGATTGTTAGTGCTAGGCAGCAAGCTGCATGTGTGTTATCAGGAGGTAAACAAATGAAAATGCCTTTGTGAGTATATGGCTACATGTTTTTTGTTTTGCTCTTTTGTTTAGCTGCCTATTGGTACATGGGGCAATTCTGAAAAGACTTGATTTCCCTTTTTGATTGTTTTACTTAGAAATCTCAGCAATGTGAGGCGTTCTCTTCAATGAAATCACCCTATGCTTTTATCTCCAAACCTACATTAATACATTAACATTTAAAGAATCAAATACTATCCTGCCAGTTGCAGTGAATGGGTGGGAAGAACAATGTGTTCGACTCTTACTAAAGCTGATAGCTTTTTGCTGAGGAGGACCATCTCCAAGAAATTTCTCCCTGGGGGGAGTGAGGCAGTGGGAAGAAGACAGGAGGGTAACATGTCATAGACTCGGTGGCTAAATAAAGTTTTATTTTTCCCTTTCTGTCTTAATGTACAGAGTAGGTATATTTGCATAGCTGTGGACAGTGTCAGTTCTGCATGATCAGGGGAATGCAGATTGTCTATTTCAGTGACAAACTTCTTCATTCTTTTCCTGTAGTGTATTACATTAAAGCAATGAGATGTGTATTTGTCTAAACTATTCTTGTTCTAATAATTTACTATCCACAAAACTTATAACAGGAAGAAATTGAACCATTTTGTCTCCAACTGTCTGCCTTTCTTACTTTAACAAGATTGTTTAACAACAAATAACAAACAAAAAAAAACACCCCACTGGGCTTAAAGGTATGGTAATTTGTTCCTCAGTTCCTGCAAGGCAGCTTTTCTAGCATATCAGGTTTTTTACATGTCGGTGAACTGAGGACACTCAATAGTGTTCAAAATCAAAATCAGTAGCATTTTACCTGAGGCTTTTTACTAGTCTGGAATGCTCTTGTTCTCTGGTTTCTTTAACTATGGGAGGATTTTTTCAAGGCCCATGTATGTTTGTATATGTTACCTATATGCACAGTAATATCAAATTCTGGCCCTGATCAAAATTACTGTGGATACATCTATTCAGCTATGAACATATTTAATCACAGCCTGGTTTTGTCTGTCTTTTTCACTTGGATCAGGAATTGTACACTGTGTTCCTCCTCACATCTAGTAGTATTTTAGTCATCTGCTCATTTCTACTAGCAGAACAGACTTACTTCCTTAGGAGAGTCTTTGGCTGCAGAGAAGAAGCATGGTCAGCAGACTGTGCTGTGTACTCCGTGGCTGTCAACATTAAATGAAAACCTCAGTTTACTAAAAGCAAATCAGATGGGCCATTCAGACACTTTTGGTCTGAACTTAAAAAGACCTCAGAATTTTTTATTGTTAGAAATTGATAATGTCTCATCATCAACATCAACAACAACAACAAAAAGTTACTGAAATTAATAAACCAACTGGATAAAGCTAGAATCATAGAATCATTTACATGGGAAAAGACCCCATTTAGGTTGGAAAAGACCCTTAAGATCATCGAGTCCAACCATTAATCAAACACTGCCAAGTCCACCACTAAACCATATACCTAAGCACCATGTCTACATGTCTTTTAAATACCGCCAGGGATGGTGACTCAACCAGTTCCCTGGGCAGCCTGTTCCAATACTTGACAAGCCTTTCAGTGAAGAAAGTTTTCCTAATCTCCAGTCTAAACCTCCCCTGGTACAACTTGAATCCATTTCCTCTTGTCCTGTCCCTTGTTACATGGGAGAAGAGACTGATCCCCATCTCGCTACAACCTCCTTTCAGGCAGCTGCAGAGAGCAATAAGGTCCCCCCTGAGCCTCCTTTTCTCCAAACTAAACAACCCCAGTTCCCTCAGCTGCTTCTCATAGGACTTATTCTCTAGACCCTTCACCAGCTTTGTTGCCCTTTGGACACACTCCAGCACTCCAGTGTCTTTCTTGTAGTGAGAGACCCAAAGCTGAACACAGTATTCAAGATACGGCCTCAGCAGTTTACCTTATGAAAGATGGAGTGGGTGGCAGTATGTGTTGTTAAGATTGCCTGATGGTTTTGATTCCCTAAGGAATGCTGAGAAGTTTGTAAGCACTGGAATGCAGCTTGATTTTATTTCTCTGATACTGAAGTAATTCTGATTATTTGTTTGGCATGCAGTATAAAGTGCCCTGTTTCCCTTCTTCCTGCACATTTAAACTATAGCTTGGTTTTTATTGTAGTTCAGAAGCACTAAGTCTATCTGTTAACAATGAAACATAGATTATCGTGGCCAGAACTTGTCTAAACAGATGACACAGAAGCGCAATTTTGTTTGTTGAAGCAGCTGCAGTTTTTGCATAAAAGAAGAATTCCAGCTTCCTTGCAACACAGAATACACGAATTACAGTGTGGTGGTTCTGTTACCTTCTGAAATTAAGACATTTTGACATAATATTTGCATAGATTCTAATGTCCTATAGAGCATAAACATTAAATATCTAATCATATGCAAGTTATGCTATGCTGACTGGAAGCAAAAAGTTACATAGGAGATGCTCTGTAATACGGGAATTCATAATATGCAATACTGAGCACTTTAGGAGAGGTGCATGAGTTTCCTCACTTCCTACGAGGTTCCTTTTCTTTAATGCATTCCAGCTCTCTCACAACTTATCATTCATGTTGTTGCTCTGTTTAGCATTTCTTCCTATCCTAACCTTTTTATCTTGGAGATACAATGACCCTTGAAATCTGACTTTATATGTAAAAATTTTAAAGGATGATGTACACTGCCATATAGGAAAGCAGATCATGATTGCCTAGGAGACTGGAGATACTTGTTGTCATCTTACTTACCAAGTTCTGTAAGAGGCATACAAATGATAACTGCCAATGTGTTTCACACACATAATTACTCTCCCCCTGCCAGCATTTACATGCCCACGATGTCCAGTTTGTTGACTTAGTAGACAAGGTTACAACAGGATTCTGTATGTGGAAGTCAAAACAGGGTTAACTACAGCTGGGAAATATGACGTAGATCTATTTAGATTCAGAGCTACCAAACAAATAACGAAGATAAATTATTATGAGTATGTCTCTTCAAACTGAAAGAAGACAATGTGTTTTAAACAGAGGGACAGTATTAGTATGGTGCTAATAGGACTACCAGACAGACCTTAGAAATTCAGTCTTGTGGAGGCAGGGTAGTGGTGGTCAGAAAAGGTCGTCTAGTACAATGTCTCCTACTCTTCACTGTTCAGACTTGATTTTATTTAATCGGGAGCTGTTTCATGCTTCATTATAGTACTTGACTTCTGGTGAATGAGTAACAGATTTGGAAGGTGACAGGCTCGTTCAATGTTTGTAATGCTATTGAGAGAAGCTCTGACCCAATAGTCCATTCCAGTCTAGTCACACTAACTGAACTAGTATGTGGGTCCTTTCAGTCTAAGGGTGTAGATTAACAGTGAAGGTGTGGAATGAGCAATGACGCTTTGTGGCTGCTGTAAGATAAAAACAGTGCAAACTGCACTGCAGATGAAGTAATTAATGCAGCTATGTCATATGCTGGCTTTGCATTCTTCTCCCCCTACCCCTCCTTGACTATAAATTGCACTGACAAACCCAGAAGCAGAGATCCGAGTCGCCTATATGCTTCCTGGCTCACAGGTAGGAAGTTTGATCCAGTGTTCTTCTAAATGGGATGTGAGGAATGATCATATACATATGAGAGCAGTATGTGCAGCTCCACTGCTTGTGCTGATTTTGATGCTGCCAGTGTGGATTTTTTAACAGCTGTCCCCCCCCTGCAGTCACAAACTACAGTTGTGCAGAAATTCTTGATCTACATCTTATTCTTCAAGGAGTGTGTTTAATTAAGAATTATCCATATATCCGTATCAGTGCTTGGCAAATCCATAATTTTATCAGCTGTGATTCTCTCCCCCCTGCCCCGAATTGTTCTATGTCTTGCATTAGAAAGAGATACTGTTTAGAGCATAAACCAGGGTTTCATAAAGCAATGGTAAATAAGCCTGAACTTTCGTGTGTACAGTAGAGATTTGCTGAACAATAGGAAACACTTAAGATTTTTCCTAACTATGAAAAGTTTGAGGTTTTGGGGGTTGTTTTTGTTTGCCTTTTTTTTATATATATAGAAATGGCTACATACTCCTCATGCCTTTCATTTGTAATTCTAAATCATACTTGTCAATTAAAATGTGTTGGATCACTTAACATCAGCCTTAACTGCTTCAGAGTCACAGCTCTTACCCTTCTTTCTCAACTTCCAGTGGGTGAATGCCATAAGCTGGTTTAAGAGCTCTGAGCAGCTCTTTTTTAGTCTCCAAGATGGTTTCTTTCCAGTTGATCTGTTACAACATTTACCCCCTAATCATGGTGGTTGGGAAACAGGATGTAAGTTGGGAATCAGGGAGAGTGTGTATCCATCTATCCTTCTGCTCCTCATTTAAGAATTCTCATTAAGAATATACTCTTCATTTGAAATTAACTTTCTTAATTAAGAAAGTTTCAAGTCTTAATTTGAAATTAGCTTTCTTAATTTGCGTGGTGCTACTTTAGTTATAGTTGTCTGAAAATAGTATTAAAACATTATTTTTCATTGTATAAAGTTAATAATTGCTATATAATTGTTAGATATTACTTCTGTGAGCTTCAGATAAAAAGTAAACATGCGAGTTTGGGAATTGCTTCATTTAAACCAGAGAATTTTAGGAGCACTCTTCTGCTCCATAAGCTACTTAAACCTTTCTTCTCTGCTTCTACTTATTATATGATCTTAAAAAATTTGCCTTAGGCCCCTCTCATCCCACTGGGAATAGTGAAGCACTAAAGCAAAGGCAAGACAAGTCAAACGTCACACAAAATGGAAGTGTATCAGTAGATAATGCTAGCCCTGTCAGTTCATTTTTGTGGTATGAGGGGTTTATGTGACAGTGTTCATCACTGATGAGTGCTGAAATATAGAAAATTTGAATTTGGGCAGGGGAAGAGAGAGAGGGAGGCTCAGACTATATCTGGCCTTGTTCATTAATATTATTTGTAAACCTAATTGAGTTTCTTCCTTGGAAAATGTTTCATAATGTCACTTTTTTGAAATGTGTCTCAGTTGAATGTTTATTATATTTCTTGGTCTTTAATTGACATTTCCTGATACATCAGTTTTGCAGATAAATCAACCCCTTAGTCAGGAAAATGCATTGACTACATAATATTTATCGCATTGTAAGAACAGATTGGTGTTATTGTCAGTTTTGCCTGACCATATGCTTGGACTTGAACAGACTGATGTATTTCCTGTCTTCTTAATGCATTAAATATAGAAGTTTTAATGTGGAATAGACTACAAATTAGGCAGGGAAAATTCTGAGGATTTTTTTTAAAGCCATCTTAAACACGAAAGGATTGTTGAAGTAGCCTCAGCTCATGTAAGCAACTTGTAGGGGGAAGCAGTTGGATTGGCTGTATCATTCTGATTTTCTATGCATGCCCACCTAAAGCAAAAAGGAAAGAAAAAAAAAAAAAGGCAGCCCCTTACTGAGACACTGTTCAGGAAGATTTCAGTATTTAAGATATTGCTGATGTTAGTCTGATCCCTAATTACAGCTGCAACAGTGCAGTGTATCTGTAGCATTTTTCTATGCCTGTGCCTGATTTGTTTACCAGTAACAGACCTGGAAGTGGTTTTATGTATTCATCTTTTACTGTCATGAGCCATTCAGCATTGTAAATAGTTCCATTTTATGGAAGAGTAGAATGGCGACTTTGTCAGTTTGTTGGCTCCACTATGATTTGAGTACTTTGTGTGTATTGGTGTATTCTCCCACCGATAAATGAAATGAATTTGCTGCAGTAACTTAAATTTAAAGTAGATCATAATATTTGAAGGTGAGTTTTATTTATTTCAGTATAAAATTGTGTTTTTATTTCCTTATCCTGCATCTGTTTCACTATTCAAAAGAAATAGAAATTCAAAGCATCTATAAAATTGGTAATTTTTGTTTTCCTGTGGAACTCAATAGTTGATTTTTAAAGACTAAAGATTCAGGTTCTACATTCTGTGATCACCTGTTGTTTGACGCCTAGCGCTTTTTTTTTTTTTTTTCCTCCCCCCATTAAATTAAAGACTTGTTATGGTAAAGAGGATTCTGTTTTGATTGTGGAATGGTCGAGGACAGAAGGGACCCCAGATGACCATCTAGTCCAATCACCCTGCTCAAAGCAGAGTCAGCTAGAGCAGGTTACTCAGGGAAGGAGACTCCTCAACCCCTCTCAGCAAATTGTTCCAGTGTTTGATCACCATTAGAATAAAAAAAAACCTTTTTTTCCCCTCCTTATGTTTAAACAGAATTGTTTGTATTCCACTTTATGCCCATTGCCTTTTGTCCATTCACTGTGCATCACTGAGTCTGGTTGCATCTTCTTTTTGCACTCCCGTTCAGTATTTATACACATCGGTAAGATCCCCCCGAGTATTCTCTTCTCAAGACTTAACAATCAAACTTTGAACTCTAAACAATTGAGATAGTACTGTTCATGTGTGTACCTTAGAATTTGCAAGTAACGATTTCAGTGAAGACATGATATTTTCATCTGTTTGGTAATTTTCTATTTGGCATTATGCCTGTACATTGTGGCTGATGTTTGCACAGCTGTTAGGAATTGCTTATAAAGAGACTTGCAGTAGGGACTCCAGCTCATAATGTTAGATACATAAGACTAATCTTTTTAAAATCTACAGATTTTCAATCCAAAAAGATAAAAAGAAAATATCTTTAAAGCATTTTAAAACCCATCCTTAGTAATGTTAGTTCATTGTATTCTGTGAAGAATTTAAAAAACACATTAGTGTTTGCTGTAGAATTTAGGGATACTACTCACATCTGCTAGATGCTTTGCAGCGAACAAGGAGCTGATTTCCACACCAAAGATGTGCTATTAAGATAGGACAGTGGGCTGAGGTAGCAAGAGGAATTTAACTTGCCAGTGTTGATTGGCAGAAGACAATATTGATCACAAAGGAAATCTGGGTGTTCCCACATCAGCCCTTACATAAGTTTTCATTCTTACTGCAACAAAACAGAATTGTATTAGTAGATTTGAAGGAAGTAGTAAAATCACAGACGTTTGTGAGGAATTCCTTTCAAAAATGAGAAATAGTTTCAGATGAAACTCAAAGATGTGGATTATATAACATCACAAATAAGCAAAGTTTTGTATTGTGGTATGCTTAATGGTCAGCTCTCACTGAATACCCCATAGAATTGCAGTTAGGAATTCAGGTAGCTGTCTTACTAGTGCTGTAGTTTGAGAGAGACAGAAGTCAACAAAAATCATTCCTTTTGGAAGACAAATGCATCATGAATCAAGCAATTACTTTTCACATTTAGGTGCCCAAGATAAGTGACGTGGGGTTTTTTGTTTTGTTTTGGGGTTTTTTTTCTCCTAGTTTAGGCAGTCTCTGTTATGTTTTTGTAGCCCAATTTAATGGATTGTTTTCTGTTGTGTTCAGTCTTCAATTCGATATCTGGTATTATGGGCTTGGGTAATTTCACAATGTATTTAAGACCCTTCTCACCAATAAACATCAAAAGAGTGTGTGTGAGAAGGCTCAACTGAAAACTGTGTCTGAATATACTTGCTGTGCACACAGGAAATGCTTAGAGAGTTTCAGGAAGAAGTGTTTCTCCTGATTCTGGGACACTTTTATTTTTTGTTTGATAGCTGAATCATTTCCAGCCAAGTGGTGGAGGCTCCCTTCCAGTCTGTGTTTCTTGATGTCTTTCTCATGGATACTCAGAACAGAAAGGGGAATTTGAACATAACAAATTCTTTCCCAACATGGAGCTCAGAAGCAAACCTGGAACTAAGTTCCCAGTTCCGCACGCTGATGGAAAGGGGTGGTTATATGTGATATATCCTTAAATTACAACTCAAAGTAAAAGAAAAATACAGTGTAAGGACAATCCATAAGTTCATAGGTTTTTTTACTTACAGATGTCAATGTTCATTTTTATAAAAGAAAGAAGAATTTGTATTCACAAACCAGTTTCTAATGCTATTATATGGTTGTGAGAGAGAAATGATTAAGCAGAGGAACAAAGAGAATTAAACATTAAAGGCTGCTGGGTGTTCTGTTTCTGTAAACATTTCTGAATTAAATAGCATGCAGCTTTTCAAAGCCAAACTGTTCTAACTTCTAGGCCAGGTAGTGACAAAACTTACTGAGGTTTAGGTATCATATTTAATAAAAAGTTCAGTTGAATTGCATGTGTAATGAGCGGCTTTAGGGCCTGATCCAAGACCACTTTTGAACAACCTGTCACATTTCTGAGATGTCCTGGCAAGAACAGCCAGATTGAATGAACACAGATTCCAGTCTATTGGAGAACATTGTAATTAGCATTTCTGCAATTTGGCCATAGATTTGAATTAAGCCCACACTATCTTTCTGTTATTTTTAGTGACACACTTATCTCTGCTCTGTCCTTTAGAGTTGTAAAAAGCTTTTAACCACACAGTGGGCTCAGTGGAATATTCTTTTGCCTTAGCAACTTTGGCACTAATATAGGGAAAAGCATCAGAAGTGGGAAGGATGGAGTTGCAAACTCTTGTACTTCAGCTCTGGACAACCCTGCTACCCAGGGGAGCCCGGTATTTCCTGCTGTAACTTAGATGCGCCAAAAGCCATTATGAGCACTGGAGCGCACAAACTCAGGAGCATACAATGACCTTGGCTCTCACCTCCCTCAGGCCTCTCAGAAACAGTAATAATACCATACAGTGAGATTGCCTTGTATTTCTGGAGCCCATATAGGCACCAGCTGACCTTGATGAGAGCAAGTGGTACTCATAATGCACATCTGAGGCTGGGAAGTAAAGGCTCTAGACTTGTTTTCACTCTCCATCCTCATCACTTAATACATTAATCTATCCAAGTGCTGTCAAATACAAACATGGATTTAATTCCAAAACTTCTTAGTTCTGCTGTTGTATCTGTAAGCTGTGTTCATTTGAATAAAGGAAGACAGGCCAAACACAAATGAATATTATGGGAGCTTCCTCATCACAGTTCCATTGTCCAGAGGAAAGAAAGTTCAGACACGCTGTATGGGGCAGATATGAAATGGTGTCTTAAAAAAGGCAATGATCAGATTTGTTTGTTTTTCTTACAAACAAAAAAGAAGGGAAAAAAATCTCAAAGTAACTTCAAGTTTAATTAGAGTGTAATTAATTAGAGTGTGTGAATTATCACTCATCTGCATTTTGTACATTTTTTTGGATTCCTGTGTCTTTTTATGTTGAGAATCAAAATAGATTGCCTCCAGTTTTACTTGTCCAAAAATGTAAGTAATAAAAATTGAATAGGCATAGGCTGCTGAAATATCTCAGCGTAGATGTTCATACCCAATGAAAAAGAAAGGACATTATATTAGAAAGGCGAACAGCCATGAATAATCAAACAGAACTCTCCATGTATATTGGGACTTAAGCAGAGTAAGAGAAAGAAAAAAATCATTAGCAAAAGAACAGCTGGCAGAAACACATGTTTATTCTTTATGTCTCTCATGAGATACACAGCTTTCTTCTCTTACTGGAAAATTTAAACTGATACTGTCATTTGTAATAAAAACAGTTCATGTAGCTTGACTTCATTTGATGTATATACAGGAAGATAGTAAATTCTTTACAGTTCTTCAGGATAGTAATATCTATTAATAAAAAAGAACACTTACTAAAAGCCACATAGTGACAAGTGCATACCAGCTCTTGTAGATGATTTTTTTAAAAATGAAAATCTGGAATAAGTATATTCCTTTTCCTGTCTGAAGCAGGATGGTGTAGGGAGGTAAAATTATTTTCTCACAGCTTAGTGATTGAACCCTATTCATAGTTTCCTTAACCTATTCCACTTTAGTTACAGCCCTTCCCTGAAACTGCAAAATATGCTGAGACTGTGATTTTATTTTTTTTATTTCTAAAGATCTGTGAACTTATTTTTTGTAAATCGTCATGAATAGTTTCTGTATTGATAATTGAACTGAAGGATCACTAATAAAAGACATTCTGTGCAGTGTCTGAAGGCTGTGATATTTTTTAGTATTAAAAAATTAAGAGGATATATCTTCTCTCTTTCTGTCCCTCATCTTTTAGTAGACACATAAAATATAATTGAAGATGCTAATAAAATGAGAAGTTTGCTCTCTGTAACTTCTGTCATGTTCCCCCTAGATGGAAAAGCATGCTTGTATGAATAAAGTATCTATCAAGAATTTATGATCTGGATGGTGCAACTTACTCGACTGGTGGTCGAAAATGGTCAGTTTGACAATTTCCCTAGAGTCCTGCTTGACTAAAGAGAATACGAACTATTGCTGTACATGATGTTTAGTTTGTACATATTTTAAGGATGAGACAGGAAAATACTTCAGGACTTATTAATTTATCCTTTGGTATTTAAAATGGCATGACTTTGAATTACTTATGATATTGTGCATGACTGGGCAAAATCTAACTTTTTTTGTTTTTCACCCCAAAGAAAACCCCAAACACCTCTGAAATGCCGATTTCTAAGTCATTAGGCCTCCTCAGTATAAAATGCATTCTTCACTAGAAGGCAACTTAGTTATAAGCATTACTACTTTAGAACAAAAAACCTTCCAAGTGCTAGACTACATGACTGAGGATCCACAAGTGGACTTGCGTTCACTCTGCCCCATCTGTTTTGCTGGTTATATTCTGCCTGTGTAATGCCAGTTGCTCTTATGAAAATACAGCTTAAAATTCCCCAAAAAGTAGAGGAATCAAGGCCTGAGAGTATTGTAAGGTTGGGGACCTTAGATCACAAGTGACTTTTAAATCCCAGGCAGTGTTTCACTGAAGCACTAGAATAACACAAAGCAAATGTCTTATAAAGCTCAGAAACATTAAGCAGTCTCATCATTACCAAGTTGAAGAATAAACTGTAAAGTATGTCAGGGAATTTATGTTACAAGTTTAAAAGCAAAGGTATTTTTTTAAAAAAGCTGTCTACTTTTGAATATAAGTTTTTGTTTACTTTCTATCACATGAAGTGTCTCTTTTTCCACTGGTAAATCTAGTATTTTCTCTGTAAATAAAAATTACTTAGAAGAAGGTAGATATGGAGTAGATATGTAAGACTTGAGTTTATTTTCAGGAAAGAAACAGCATGATCCTAAACACTTAAGATTCTTAATCCTATCTGTGTTATTAAAAAACGTATATTGAGAAGTGATCAGTCTTTGGCAAGTGTCATCTCTGTGAGAGGAGCAGAACCGATTTTGTCATCATACTTGAAGCGTAGTCAGGATTACTGTCTCCCCTTCGCTCCACCTGTCATCACATTTACATACCTGCAAAGGGCAAACGTACATACCTCCAGAGTATGCAAAAATCACAAAAAAACGCACTAGATTGAACAAGTTGGTTTCAAATAGAAGCAAACCAGGGTTTAATTCCTTCTTCAACCTATGGTTTTGCAAGGGTTAATCTTTTGTTCTTTACTTTGGTGTATGTTTGTATTTCTTCTGTTTTTATGTACTGAATGCCAGCTTTCAATCATATTTAAGATATTTTGATGAGACAAGTGAAACAAGAAGTCCAGCCTGAGAGGCAATTTGAAGTAAACTACTACTTCAAGATGAGGTTAAATGTCCTACCTGTCTTTGAGGGGACGTGGGCAATAGCCACTTTACAAAGGAGAGTGATATTTTTCTACCATATTGCTGTGAAAGCAAAGATATGAAACCCTTCAAGACAATTGGATGTGTCTTGGTCGATTTTTTTGCAGGATTGTAAATGCCATTTCTTCCTATTGGTGATATTTGAAAGTGAGGATGAGACTTAGCAAAGATTCATCTAATGAACTTTTGTCTCTTGCTGAGGCTTCTGGTGTTTAACTGCATATATTCCAATACAAACTATTTAAAGTAAGTTGGTTTATTTTATTAATGGGAAGCAAGATAAGTATCCCATTCTGTCCTGCCCTCCTTTGAAATTATTATCTCAAAAATTTCTTAAGTGATTTTGGTGAAAAGTGCAAGTATGGAAACATGCAACTACAGATGTTAATTTCTCCCACAGTTATAAAATGGGAGGGGGTGAAAGAGCATTATTATTAGAGGTGGTTGAATATTGTTTGTCGAAGGCATTGTTCAAAAGTTATTTGTTATTGAATAATTTGAAACTCATATTTTATTATTTCTATAGCTCATTGGAGGAAGTTCTTATTCAGTGAATAACAATTATGTAAATTGAATGTTTTGGCTGATTCTTTTTCTTTTTAATTTTTTCCCCTGCTATTTGATTTGTTTCATTAAAAAAAAAAAAAAAAAAAAAAAAAATTACATCCTTATGTATCAGGAGCTACCAGGGCTCATTTGAAATACATAAAAGTACAAATGCTTTATATCACCAAACCATGTTGTGAGTGAAGGCTAATAAAGACTGTTTTTTGCAGTGGCAATCATTTAGTTATTCCGATTCTTAAAGCAGAAGAAATGGACTGGTTAAATGATCTTTCCAAAGACACATAACAGAAGTAAGACCTAGATCCATCCACTAATTGCTGCTTTAAAAAGAGATCTTAATGAAAGGCAGAGTTTTTTCAAGTGTAACCTTTACTTTGAAATTCTGTCACTTTCTGGCAAAGGTAAGCACCACGTTAATGCCTCTGATTTCAAATGTTGTACAATGCAAACAAATATTAGATTATTCACAACTACTTTCATATAATATGAATGAAATGTAAATAGGCTAAGATGGCATGCATATGAATCACTGAATCACTTAAAATTATTGTTCCTGTAAGTGAAGACTTTACCAAGACTTCTCTGCTACAGTCCCTTCCTCATCTGTGCCCTTGGTCTTTTCAAGTCGCCTTGTTACTATGACCCTACCAGTCTGCTCCTGTGCAGTTTGTCATGTGTTTGATAATTTATTTATTTTTTCTCCTGAGGAAGGTAACTTTTGGCACTTGATGGAAATTCCTCCTTGTTGGTTGAACAGTCCTGTACTGGGAAAGGCTGACTTCTTCATTCCAGGCAGCTGTCCACCAAACTGATCTCTTGGTCATGTGTAGTTAGACCATGCCAGGAGCTGCAGGCAAGAGAGCCTGTGTAGCTTCCCTGCTGCATAAGCACTCAAGTGGATCCTTTGGGAAAGGTACTGGGTGTGTGACTTTCTTCCCTAGCAGTTACCAGGAACTTCTTTTTCCTTCTCAAAATAGTTCTGGTCATAGCTTGGCAGTTTCTTCATTGAAAGAAGAAGAGTATCTTCTTTAACAGTTCAGATCTGTTGGGGGAATTAGCAGCTCCTAAAACTTGGCTATGAAGGCTGACCATGAGTCTGTTAGGTCCAGCAAATATACTAGTCAGAGATTTCAGTGGATCGTATGAAACATCTGGAATGAGTGACAGCTGTTGTGGCACAAGCCAGCTGGGGGTTACCAATGTACTGTGATTTAGATATGTCTCTTTCCAATCTTTTGTTGTCGACAGCTGTTCTTGGGGTGCAGTGAGCCACTGTCTAGCAGTACCCAGAGCAGGGTCTGCTGGGTTTCCGTCACAAATCATTAGGCAGAAACTACTGGCAGTGAATTGCACCTTTCGTTCAGGTCTGCCATCATGGAGTGGATGAGTATTATTCTAGTGTAGGTGGAGAGGTTCCTTCTAAAGACCAATTTGTCTTCCTAACAGACTAGGTGAAATGTGTGGCTGTGCCAAAACTGCAGTGCTTTCTCCTAGCCAAAGACGTGCCAAGACAGGATGCTCAAGAGTAGGACTTCATTGTAGCTAAAGTTTTGGTTTCAGATTGAGATGAATTTCTATTTAAAGTTGTGTTTCCAGTGGTTTTTAATAACATGTAATGTTTAGGCTACTCTGAAAACCATGCTGTTTTCTTCCAAATAAACATTATTTGCTAGTTGGTCATAACTGATAAAACACATAGCTAAGTTATTGGGAGACATTACTGAGAATTGCATGTGATTAGGGATTTTATAGTGCTGTATTTTTCTTCAAATTGGTGCATTGGTGCTTCATTAAACACATTACTTAAGAATGCAGTTGCTTTATGCCTTTATAATACTTGTGTTCAGGAATATATACCTGCAACTTTGTCATTGTGAGTAACTTAGGAATACTATTACTACTAAGACACTATAATATTTTCACTTCATTTGTATTACTTTGGTATGTCCTGTGTTCAGTTTCAGCATGAGACATAAATTGCTTATATTTTTCCAAATGCAACTGAAAATACGCACTTCCAAAAGAATTGTAATTTTATTTGCTGCTTTGCTAGATCATACTACATGGATTGATCTACCTTATTATATCTTAATGAAAAGAAGCATGAATTTGTTTTGGTAATCTACCTACATTCATTCTGCTTTCAAAATAGTAAGAAAATTAACTATTGGTTTGAATGCGTGTATTTAATAGTGTTGTCGCAACAATGAATCTATTACCACAACTTCAGCCACAGTGCAGTTTACTTTTTATACACATTGTTTTTTTTAATTTTAAGTCGTAATTTTTTTAAAAAATTCTACTTTTTGCTTTTATATCTTTCCTTGTTTCCTTCTTTCAGTATGAGTTTGAAAGACTATCTAAGTAGATACTCATGCATAAACCGTGAAATTCCAATAGCTTTTGCAGTGTACTGTCTCTGTATGTGACACTTGTATTTAGAACATTTTAAAACACGTATGCCCTGATTATGTATGGAAATACATTTTTAAATAATTATGAACTAATGTGTATGTACACTGTAATGGTAGTACAGTATGTTCTGAAAATTACATTAAAAGTGACATGGCTTTTCTACTGGGTTGTTTTGAGGGGTGGAGTGATGCTGGAAAACCTCAGTGAAGAACACTTCATTTGTTCATTTTTTCATGAATATTTGAGGCCTTCCTAAATCATGCATATTTAGATCAGCTATATCTATAACCATGTTTCTGTTGCCTTCTCCTTTGAAGAAGATAACTATGGAATGATACTATAATGGTTGCACTTCAAGGATTATTAAATTAGTTATGAACCTGGTTTTTTTGTTTTTTGTTTTTTGTCATTTCCTATGTATATGTATGTGTCATATCAAATCAGTATTATAAATGGCTTTCTCTTGTGTTTTGTTTTAGCAACATTCCTTGTTTGGCTGGTGTAAAAACATGTTAAAATAGATTCGATAGTTTTACTATTCAGACAAGCTTTTTTTTGCCTTGTGCTTAGAAAACACTTTTTTCTTTTTCCCCTGCAAAAATTGTTAGAATCACTGTTACTGTTAATCAATTATGCAACGCTGTGGTATTTGAAACCTTACCATGTACTTCTCAGAGATCAATTTTCAAGCACAAACATTGTAATAAGACACTAGCCATCCAAATATGCATGTTTAGTATAAAAAAAATGCATGTATAAATGGGTAAACTGAAAAACAGTTTATACTGATAACATGAAAAACTAATGTAAGACCATTTTCATCCAGTGCCTGCCTTTATTGTGGTTGATATAACTGCACATGTGAGAAAAGTTTTTGGGAGGTACTGATAAATCCGTGCTACTAAGTCCTCATTCTTTTTTTGTAAGAAATCATGTCTTATATAAAATTCTATCATATAAGAATCAGAGTCTGGATGTCTTAATTCATATAAATTCTGTATCTAGTGAAAAAAAAAAACTGGCTAGTATTGTTAGGGAAAAAAAAAAAAAGAAAAGATGGAATCTATCAGGATATTTATTGTTAAAATTGTTTTTCTGTGAAAGCTAGGAGGTATGTGATGTTCCCGAACTTAATGTGCCTAATGCATTGATACAGGGAGAGGACTATTTGGTTAAAAATAAACTACAAAGCACTGTCCAGCAGAGCTCATTAAATGTTGTCTTTCTTTTGTGTTTGCAAACAGTGAAATGGTGGATAAGAGGATATTTGGTTCAGACTATATTGAAACTATCTGCTAGACTTTTTCATCCAAAAATTTCAAGTTTTGATATTTCACTTTGAATTAAAAAATACTTTATTAGATCCAAAACAAAAGCTTGTTTAAAAAAAAGTATATTTTTTTGGTTTGTTGGTTGCTTTTTTTTTTTTTTCCAATTTAAGGCAATTTTGGGCTAATGCTGGTTAGGAATGGACAGGCAGCTTTTTTAAAATGAAGGTTTCTGTCCTTTATTTCTGTGAGTGTAATGACAAAAAAATGTTTTCTGTGATTCCCACGTAAGGTTTGTTACATGGCAATTTTGAATATCAGAGAAAAAACATTAAACATACCATACATCATTCAGAATGCAAACATGCAATAACAGTAATGTTTCTGGAATTAAGATATTTAATTGGGTACCTAACTATAGTTGCTATTTTAGAGTAGTTCATTTTAAAGCTTCTCGTGTGGTCTTAATGAAACCAAATGGATTGGCTTTTCCTGTCTGATGAGTGCTTGTTACTCTGGACAAGTATACCTGGAGCTCCCCTCACCCTAGTGTGAGAGAAAGCTGTTTCAGTGTAGGACCAGTGGGGATTGTTTTAGTAGGAAAGAAGGCACAAGGTGAGGCCTAGGCTGCTAATTAACCTTAATTAGGAGCAATTTGTTTATAATCAAAAGTTTTTTAGCCTACTCTAAGTACTCCAGTCCTTTCTGTGGCGACTCTTTTCAGCAATTCCACCAGATGAGCCCTGTATAATGTTTTGAATGCATGTTGTATCTGAATGTCTGTGCATGTTCACATGTACAGAGTACAAACCTTTCCTTTACACTGAAGGAAAACTATTTTTTTGTAGTAGCAACTGCTGCTATGCTGCATTTTTTATTGTGTTCTCTGTTACAAAGTTCACATCAGCACTGTACAAACATTTGAGAGGCAGAACTAGATTCGGTGCATGCTCGTGCTTTTCAGTAACAAAATAATTTTGGGTAGTTTACAAAAGGTATAACAAAGTCTATCCCAAAATCTTTTGAGTAAGGACTCCTGAGGTTTTACAAGGTCTGAGATTTGGGCTGTGACTTTATTTCTCCTCTTGTGATGTTCATCTTTTTGCACCGGCTACTTGTGAAGTTTGTAGTTGTGTCTTACAGGGGGTACTGGAGACCTTTTGAAAGAACAGTAGCTAAGAGAGAAACAGTAGAAAACAGAGATGCAAAGACAGTTAGAGGGATTTTGGAGCTACCTGTAATCCGGCATATGTCATATCCAGATATACTGCTTTCCATCCGTGAACGTTTTCTTGAAGGGATTGAGGATGCTATGCTTTTATAGAAATACTTTCTCAGAGATATGGGGTAAATATTTTAAGTATTAGATGTGAGGTACAGTAGGCACAGAAAAATGAAAGGGCATGTAAACTACAGAAAAAAAGTTTGAAAAGAAATACAATACTTTGTGTTATATCAGAGGCATGAGACCTGAAGAGACTGTTATATTTAAAGGATCATTTTTTCTTTTCATTGATATCTCAGTTAGCATCCTGTTAATCCAGCTATAGGGGAGTATCCCAATTATCTTGATTCCTGAAACCAGAAAATGCAAGCCAAGGAACAATTTACTTACCTGAATTAAACTGGAAGGAAAACCAATAACAGCTCTATAGCACATAAGTTACAGTTTTAAATTCAAAACTTATTTGGGAAAGTAAGACTATAATACACTTTTTCTGGTGAAAGCAGCCATGGTCACAAAAACATATACAAATATTTCTTCTCATTTTACGAATGCTTTCATTTGAGATGGCACTGTAGTGGTCTGTTTGGTGCGCAGTAAGAAACCCTGAAATGTTTCACCAAATAAAAATAATAAATTAGACTGAAGTTAAAGACTGGAAAAATTGTATGCCTCTTTAGGGTTAGTACTGCCATTCATATTACTACTTCCTTTTAAAATTTTTCTAATTACCGTATCTTAAGAGCATGGGCTTTCATCAGAGTGTTTTTATGGGTGGAGGTGAAGGAACAGGAGTTAAGGCTTCTGGAGCTGAGACTTTCTGGCAGCAGATTTGAGCATGCTCACCCTATGTGAGCTGGAACAATCCCAGCTGGTAGAGAGTTCATGCACCGTGATTCCAGGCAAAGGAGCTGAACTGTAAGCTTAAACTTGGTCTCAAGATGCTGTCCTTGATGTCATTGTCCTCTGGAGAAAGGATTATTGGAATAGGAGTCATTGTAGTGCCGAGATCAAGACACCACCACCAAATTGCAGCAGTCAGTAAGCACAAGCAAGAGCACTTCCACTGGGAGAAAGCGGCACAATGCCCCCACCCCCCACCCCCTGCAGTGATTCTGAAATCCAGTGTCTGCTTTGATGAACCTCAGAACAGACACCTTGCTTGAGGTGGAGCTGTCCTTTACCCTTTCTTGAATCATAGTTGGAGGAGCCTGCAGAGGGAACAGCCTTCAAGCAGATAACGTCATTTATGTTACAGTGCACTTACAGCCAGTGAGATGAACAATGTCTAGCCCCAGATCTTCTCATAGGGATGAATGTCATCTCTCCCTCCAAACTGACTGACCCTCACACAGTCTTATTCATGTGAATGTTTGTGCATGTTTTAAAGTGAAGTCAAGGAGCAGCGGAAGGAACTAGTACAGCCACAAGTAGAAGGGAAAAGTGCTAATGGAAATGTGAGCCAGCAAGTTTACTCTAATGCCTCAGTCTCCTTCTTAGGAGGATAATTGTCCATTACAGGGTTTGCAGGCACACAATTAAAACAAGGTGGCTTTATGGAATTTCCCCATCCTATCATGCTCTCAAACCCTCCAAGTGCCCTTTATGTTACTGAGATTTCAATTTATTTCACAGCATGATTTAGTCTCCTCTGTTTCTTTTAAGGAGGTTAGAGTAGTATATTGACGTAAAGACTGTAAAATATTGCAATTCTGTGTATGACCCATGGTGGTGGTGTAGCACAGAGTAGTAAGACACAGCTTATCAGTCTTCCCACTACATATTCAAGGGAATCTCTACATTTTTAGGTGTATCACTTGTATTAGTTTGTTAATTGCTGCTACAAGGCTGCAGGGTTTCCATTGCTAACCCATCCCTACTGCATTCTCCACTCAAAATTCCTGTCACATCCCCATTCAAAATGCAGAGCTATATATGAAAGTACTGGTCTGTCTACTCCTGATGATTGCCCTTCCTCCCAACCATTATATTTCTGTTGATGCAATAACTCTCACCTCTGGCGACCTCCTGGATATAATAAATGGTTCCCATACAAATGAGAAAGTATTTAAAAAAATATTTCCTCACTCTGCTCTTTAGTCTGCAAAAGTCTGTAGGAATGCTGATTTCCTTGATTGTGAAACCCCTTGCATTATAATCCATTGGAGATCATCAGCTGTAAAGAATAATTTGTTTCATCCTTTTCCTTCTGTAATCCCTTATATGTAACAGCGTCCACAGACAGAAATGCCAGTTTTTGACCAAAGTAAACAAGAGGAAAAGGCAATTAGGAAATGATACAACAGTAGCCTGCCTCTGGAGTATGCCACTTAATAGAGGAATGCTTCAAAAAACCAATTCTCTCTACTTTATCTGTCCAACAACAGAAACCAGAAACATAACTCTTGCTTACTGAGTGAAGAGATTGCAAAGGAATTCTCTGTAGCCTTGTAAGATGAAGTGGTGAATTAAATGCCACGTCTTGAACTACTCAAGATATCAACACACTCACAGTCAGGCAGGGCTAAAAATGTGGTAGTCCAGATACTATTACTTTGCCATCCTCTGTCTGAATAGATCATATATGGTCTAGTTTTAGGTAAAGCAGTACTCTCTACCGAAAGTCCTCCATATCCTGACAATCATTTTAAACATGGACATGGTGTTGAATTTATAAGAGTTTCAACAGAGAATATTTTTAGTTGTGTTGCTGTTTTTTTTAATTGAATGAAAATATAATGTCATAAAGCTTAATATGATTTTACTGTATCATGTTTGTGTTAATGATCTTTTGTTCAACTTGCAGTTAAACCCTAAATATTGGGGGCTGTTGGTTTTATTTAATGGCCGCCTGGAGTGGCAGTTTCAGGCATTGATAGAGTACTGTCAGAAATTCGTATGTTATCCCAGATCAGGGGTCTGCCTGTCTGGAATACCAGTAGAAGGATATACGGATATGGAAAACTGACTGAAGATCTGAAACTTTAGGCGTCATATGTATCACAAATGGTTTTGTTAAAGATAAACATTTCTGTTGATAGCTTTTGAAGAAAGAAGAAATAAATACCAAACAAAAAAACACTTTCATTTTTTAATTTGGTATAACATTTTTTTTCTTTTCATTTGACTGCAGAAATCAGTCACAGATATAACTACATCTCAGAAGATAATTTTGTCCTTTGAGGAAGAGGATGTTGAAACTGATGTTCTATGCATTTTTCCTATGCATTTTCTATGTGTGTGTTTTCTATGCAGATTTTACTGTGGTAATAAATTACCAATATTGTTGCCTTTCAATTCTGTGTTCTTTCTTTTTGGCAAGGCTCGGGGGTACTTAAAGAGATTAAACAGGGCAATTACTAAGTAAGGTCTCTCAACACTATCTATCTCACAAATCATGCGTGCTTCAATTTAAATGAGAGATGTGAAAACCAAGTTTTTAATATATCATAGTACCGTAAAACATGATGTAAATGTGTTGGAGCAACATGATGGTATATTGGAAAAAGGGAGTAAGAGTGGACATGAAGCAACAAGGTTGCTATGGGGAAATCTATTCAATCTTTTCATTGCATGCTTTGTAGCCTTTGAGGAATTGGTGACCATTACTTGGGACATCCCTGAATTGGTGTTTCTTCATTTTTTGGGAGGAAATGAGTCCTTTCTCCCTGCCCTGGATGTGGAAAGCCTGATTTTGCAAAACATCAAATGAAGTAACTGCTGTTCTTACAGTGCTTAATAAGTGTAAAGAAATCATAGAAGACAAATAAGATCCCTTCTACGTCCTGGTAATTCTGACAAAATTAAAGAATGTAATGAGAGGGGAAAAAAAGCTGCAATTTACAGGGCTTGGTCAGTTTATAAGATTATATAAACTGCTTGTCTTCATTGGCACTAGGAGATGGGTCTTTCTGGCACAGGCAGATCTTGCACAGTTCCATACTTTGCAGTAATATAATTGAATTTTTGTCAACTTTTTTCAGGGCCAGGAATTGTGGTGATGGTTGCTTTTATTCTGTCTTCATTTTTTGCCACCAAAGAAAGGAGATCAGATCAGTACCTAAAAAGATAACACCCACTGGAAAAAACATGAGGCTAGATGTTAGAAATATTTTTTAAAAAAGCTAAAATGGATATTATTTGTTACGGTTTGAATTGAGGAAGCATGTGTAATGTGATTAAGTCTATTTAGAGCTGTTGTGTAATAGTTCTTATTTATTAAGCTTGAAAAAAGAGTATAAATAAAAACTATTACAGAAAATTTTGTAAGAGAATAAATCGTTGACTACTCAGTTTTTACCATGTGATGGTTTAACCCCAGCTGGCAAATAAATCTCACACAGCCACTCGCTCACTCCTCCACAGTGGGTTGGGGGAAAGAATCGGAAGGGTAAAAGTAAAAAAGTAAAAAACCTCATGGGTTGAGATAAAGACAGTTTAATAGGTAAAGCAAAAGCTGTGCACACAAGCAAAGCAGAACAAGTTAATTCACTACTTTCTATCATCAGGCAGGCGTTCAGCCACCTCCAGGAAAGCAGGGCTCCATCACACATAACAGTTACTTGGGAAGATAGAGTCACTCTGAGCGTCCCCCCTGCTTCCTTCTACTCCCAGCTTTATATGCTGAGCATGATGGTATATGATATGGAATATCCTTTTGGTCAGCTGGGACCAACTGTCCCAGCTGTGTCCCCTCCCAGCTTCTTGTGCACCCCCAGCCTGCTCACTGGTGGGGTGGGGTGAAAAGCAGAAAAGGCCTTGACTCTGTGTAAGCACTGCTCAGCAATAATTAAAACGTCCCTGAATTATCATCACTTTTCAGCACAAATCCTAAACGCAGTCCCATACTAGCTACTATGAAGAAAATTAACTCTATCCCAGGCAAAACCAGCACAAGCGGTTATCTCCTCCTATGTCTGAAATTAAGACTGTTTTAGATTATTACCACTACTTACTTTCACACTAGTAAATACAATAACAGAACTTCAGTATTTTTAGCCATTGGAACCATAACATTCCAGATAATGAAGGAGACAATTTGGATAAAAGACAGAGTATTCAGTTCTGTGGATGTTGCAGTGAATATGTTGCACGGTTGAAACGACATTAAAAAGCAGTCAAAACACAAAATAAAATCTTTTGTCTCATTGTTACATTGCCTCTTTTTCCCTTTGAAAAATTAAAGCCCAAATATCAAAGAAACAGAGTAGACAAAGGAGAACAAAAATATTGCATTTAAGGAAGAAAAGAAGGGACTGTGATTGTAGAAATTAATAAAAAGCAATCATACTTCTTGTTGTGCTGTACTTCAATGAAATTGCTATTGTCATTTTATTCTAGACTTTTGGCCTTATTGAAGTTGTGCAAAAAGGGGGCAGTGCTTATTAAGTCCAGTGGTTGCATTTACACCCACAAAATGGCCAAATAATACTTTCATAGAGAAATCTGCATTGTGGTAGTTTAACCGTTGTTTAAAGTATTTTCCATGTAAGCAACTATTAATATATTTAGGCTTTTTATTCTGAAAGGTTTATAATCTTTACTGTGGTTTGTGGTAAACTGAGAAACTTATTTTGCTGAAACTTTTCGGGGGAAACAGAAGCATGGGAACTGTATGTTCCTCCATAGACTCTGTCAAAACACAAAGTATTTTGTCCCAAATGTTGTAATGTGTTTGGGTTTTTTGTTTGTTTAGCCAAATGAAAGAAATATTTATGTATTTGACATATCTATTTCATAAGTGAACATTTCCATTAGAGCACACCCATTTTCATTCCCATCAATAATCTCTGTGAATTTCTTTAAATATGCACTGGGGTCTGACATGTGCCCTCCCTAAGTAGGTGCATTTATTTCACAAAGTCAGAAGTGGTAATTTAGTGTTTTGAAATATTTTAATTCAGATGTAAGTATTATGTGAATTATGTACACACAATAAACCTTTTGCAGAAAATAAATCTGTGCCTTGTACAGCAGGTGATGTTTACAGGTTTACTGTGACACAAAGGTGATTGATTTTTAAAAAGAGCATCATCTGCTACTTATTTGCATGCATTTTTTTCTTTTAAAGAAGTGTTAAAATTATTACCACATCAGGAACATTTCTCGTTAGCATTATGATTGTAATAATCACATGGAAAACTTGGTGCCATCTTCAACACACTATTATTTAGTAAACAGGACATAAGCTTCTGAAATTGTTCCTTGCTCTATGCATGCCCCATTGTCTATTTAAAAAATAAAAACACAAATTATTTTAATATTCAGGTAGCAATTAAATACTATTTTATTAAATATTAAATTAAATAATGATCTAAAAAGTAATAATTTCAGTTATTTCATACTAACTTGATTTTTCAGGGCTGTTTCTGGTTTCTGAGGGGAACCAGAAAGAATATTTCCAACTTCTATTCCGCAATCCTATGTGAGAGATATCCTGCAAACTAAGTACAGCTGAAGGATGTGCTTTGTTTCTCCTT
>JAVJGI010000060.1:39988604-40021118 GCA_035590275.1 Ibycter americanus | reverse complement strand
AGCTTTCTTTTGCTGTGGCTTATGTTTTACTTTATCATAATCAATTATCTTTGTACCTGAGCATGAATTCTGTAAGCTCTTTCAAAATTCCTTCTAATGTGTTAATGCCCTTTTTTGATAAAATCACTGTTAGGGCGGATACACATATAGTAAATTACTTGTTGTTAATATTTTTCTGCTTTAACTTGCAAGCAGTGCTTTCCCAGTTTGTAACAACTTTGCTCAAATTTAGAAGAGAGTAATGGGAGCAGTATTCCTCTCTCACTTTTCCCCCAGTAGATAATTTCAGTTATGAACAAACAATATGCTGCAGTTGAAATTCTGAAAATACAGATTTCTACTTGGTTTTTCTACATTTAGTGCTTACTTCTTTAAGAGTAAAATACTGGAGATCATGGCAAAACTATCTACTTTACACATACAACGCATACACACACTTATTCTTACATCTGAACTATCTGGCATTCATGTGAAGTATTCATTGTACTGAGTTTTGTTAAAGTGAAAAAAGATCAATTTGTGATAAACAAATATTCCTCTGCATAAAAGCCACCAAAAGATAATCTTATATGTGATGAAGTTATGGTGATAGTTTGTTCCTGATCCTCAGTGACGCAACCAGTATTTTGCAAATAATTATTTAGAATGAAATTTGAATTCCTGATTTTTGAACAATATCTTTGACACGTCATCTCAGAAGTTCTGCCAACCTTCTTTAAGATTCTGGGCTTTTAGCCAATGAACAACTTTGGTCTTGAAAAAATGTGATAGACTAGATTTAACTGCATTTGGTGACTAGCCATAGAGGAAATTGCCACTGTAGAAGATAGAAGTTTACAAGCAGTCCAGTTCATATATAAGTTAAAAAACAAGAAACCTCTTCTGTGCCCTGAAAGTCTTTTAAGCATAGTTTTCAAGTAGAAATTATATCCAAGTTAGTTCCTTCAGAAATAATATATTTTGTAAAAAGACAGGTGATTTTTTTTTTTTTTTTTTAGTTTGACCCAATATCTAAATATTACATGGTCTCTTCACAGCTGCAATATTATTAGACAATCTGAATTGTACCATTCAGGTAAATCAAAAAACCTGCTTTTCTCTGCAGAGAAAGATATTGCATATTTTATGATACAGTTAGAAATAATAGTCTACATTTATAGTGTATTTAGAAGTGATTTTTGACAAAAGTGGGAAGCTGCTGTGGAGGTAAGCAGCTTCTACTGAAATTGAATTTCTGATCCTCTGATTGAAAGCCAGCTGTTGCCAAAATGCAAAAAATTGGGATCTAATAAAGCAAGTGACAGCCATTATTTTAATCAAAACACTTGCAGAGATAAAACATTATAAATAAATGCAAAATCGTAAATACCTACTAGGAAAACCAGATACTCCCTACCTGGTAACCTGGTGTAGATATGACTGCTGCTTGTAGACTTGTCACAAAACCTCAGGTTCTGCTTTCAAACCACTGATTCAAGAGAAGTTCAGGTAATTCGAAACCACTGCTATGAAGTCTAATTAATGATAGATTCACTGGACATTGAAGTGAGGATTTATGTTTGGCCAGTAGCTCATGTTTGTTGGTGAAACCTGAAGAGCATGAATAGAGCTAATGGATTTGGAACTTCCAAAGTCTTGGCAGCTCCAGGAGGATGCCTTCCCACTGGCAGAAGACTACACAGTGATTTAAGGTTCTCTTTAAAAATAGTAGGCAGAATGCCTGCAAACTTCAGTCTGTATTTTTAATTTTGACTATAACATATATTTAATCTTTCTGTCCTTTTCAGAAAGACAGTCTGACAGAACAGTGTTTCTGTGGAAGCTGCAAAGATCATGTGATATGCATTTACAGGAAACTGTGAAAACAAGGATCACTTTACCTTAAAATATGGCATGTCTTCAGTATTCAGCAAGAGTTTGTCAGAGAAGATAACTTTCTCCACTCCCCCTCCCCCGACCTCCCCTGCTTTGTGTCTATAGTTAGGAAGTGATGATGAAATGCAAATTATGCGTTAATAAGAGGTATCTCATGCCATCTATAGCATGTCTCAAAATTCGCTAGCATTTAACTACTTGTTTCTTTTCTCTATTGTATCTATTATCATATACAGCATTTGGAGTGAATGTATGGATGGATAAATATCAAGTGCTAACTTAATAATGCATACCATGAATGATCGCACTACATGTGTTCCCAGCCTAAAAGCTTACTTGAATTTGTCTTTTAAGTAGCATAAAAGCAAGAGTACAATCTCTAGATTTGCCATGCTCTATAAAGATAAATTAGATGTTCTTTCTATGTTGACAAATATAATAATGAAACACATCTGGTTTAGCTTTGCAACTTCTAAGGCCTTCATTAGATTTCTTCCTCTTATTAACAATAAAAATACTCAAGATCAAATTTGGATAGAGTTGTCTGCAAAAAACATAAATTCAGTCACTGCCATAATATGGATGCGTGTTACTCATGCATCTGCATAGTTTTACAATAGGCAGCGAGTACTAAAGTGATCCCAAACAGATTATTTGTCCTTAGACTCTTTGTTTTAACACCCTACTGCCTCCGAAAAGATCTCTGAGATGGGTTTAAGGAAGTTAAATCATATAGAAAAGAAATACTCTTTCTTTCAATTTCCTGAGTTCGTAATAGAATTTTATAGCTCTGTTAAACACACCTTTACTCTTCCATTTAGTAGCCTTGTGTTTTGAGGGGAAAATCCTGAAGTGTAGACTTGCACAGGTAGTAAAACATCACTGATAGACAGAAAAGTTTGGGACCTGAACATTCTTGTGAGCTGAACATTTTAGGGACTAAAATCTTAACCTTTCTTGCAAATCTACACTTACAGAAGTACTTCAGTGTTACTCAATAATTAAAAAGCTCAATTTTAAAATTAAAATATTTGAATTTATCACGCTTTAAAAAATTATCAGTAATATATATCTTGAATTTTGTTTGCAGAAATTAAAAATGTTTAGTTTGGAAAAATGTTAATGGAGTATTCAACAGCAAGTGCTGTATGATCTTTCTGGTCAAAGTTCAAGTGAAGTAAATGTTGAAAATCTGTGTTCATATAAAATGGTTTGTTTTCACAAACCGACATTTTTGGGCAGAAGAATATCACAGAATCACAGAATGGTCAGGGTTGAAAGGGACCTCTGGAGATCATCTAGTCCAATCCCCTGCTAAACAAGCTTCACCTACAGCAGGTTGCACAGTCGTGTCCGGGTGGGTTTTGAATGTCTCCAGAGAAGGAGACTCCACAGCCTCTCTGGGCAGCCCGTTCCAGTGCTCTGTCACCCTCAGAGTAAAGAATTTCTTCCTCATACCCAGAAGGAACTTCCTGTGCTGCAGTTTGTGCCCGTTTCCCCTTGTCCTGTCACTGGGCTCTACTGAAAAGAGCCTGGTCCTATACTCCTGACACTTACCCTTAAGATATTTGTAGACTTTAATAAGATCCCTTCTCAGTCATCTCAGAAAATTATAAAAAACCCCTCTACTTAAATGGAGAATGAAAAAAAAAACCCACATTTTTAATCTTCTGGAGCAGTACTGTCTCTGTTTTCGTATCTGCACAGTGGCATGTGATATACATTCACAATTTATTCTACTGTCCTCACTCCATCAAACAAGGTGTTTACATTTTTCTCTACTGACATTATTTATTTGCACTTAAGTGATCAACAGCTGGGTTCTAACCTTCGCAGGAACCTCAGTAGATCAGTGCTTTGCTTATGCAGCTTGTGTATATAACACTATTCTCTACACATGTAGTGCGTGCTTTTTGCAGCTATGAAGTGTGAGGTATACTTTGTGCACTTCATCTGTACATAGCATTTTTGTTTCCTGTCTCTTCACCCTTATTCTGCCATACTAATGCACATTGTGATAGTATAGAAAAGTCCTCATTCTAGCTTAAACAAACCTCTCTTCTTGCAACCATCCGTCTTAATCTGTGCTCATTCTGTGCATTGTAAGCGGTAGAGTTACCTGTAAAATAAACCTCCTGGGAGTCATGGATGTAACACAAATTAAATTAAAAATTAAAAAGGAGAGATATTAGTGGAGAGCTATTAGTGTTCTTGGTCTCCTCTTCTAGGCTCCCAATATGAGAGAATCTCTCCCAAAATAATCACAGCACTCTGAAATTGCATAAAGTTCATGAGTTACCAGCTAAATCTGCTGCAATTAAAGGAACTACTAAGGTTATTTTGAATTATACTGGCATTTCTGTTGTTACTGTTACCTGGAGTTTCTCTCAGAGGTGTACAAGGAGTTTAACTCCTGGATGTAGCTGAGTCTAAAAGGAGTATGAAAACATATTAGGACATATCTCTGACTGGCCACCTAGAGAAGGGTATGCAAAGAAAACAGCCTGGTCAAAAGAGGAAAAACAGCCTGCAGCCAAAGAGGAAAAAGGGATTTTTCACACTGATAGTAACACAAGAAGCTGATGAGCTGCTCTGTGCTCATCAGTCTATTCCCTTATGTGAACCCATGTCCGAAGGGATAATGGTAATTTCTGCCTTGTCAAATTCTCCCCTTCTTCCTGATTATCCTTGCACCACTGATTCAGTCATCTGACATTCTGTTGCAGATTAATTCCCCCCTCATGGTTGTTGTTTTTTTTTTTTTTTAAATGGAGACAGGGTATGGCTTCAATACAGAAATACGTGTTAAGTGCAAGATTGTAATTTCAGGAGATTCCTTTATGGCCAAATGCTTTTATATCAGCAGAAGGAAAAGGGAAGTAGGAGGGAGACAAATGAAAGGAGGTGACTAGGAAGGGACGATGTGATGGGGAAATTGTGTTCTGGATAAAATGTCAAGAGGATGGGGATTGTGGAAAGTTGCTCTGGTTGTGTCACTTCCAGGAGACTCCATGAAAGGATTAAATCACCTGCAAATAACAACACGTTTGAGTGTTCCGCCACTGTGAAAGGAGCACACAAAAACATCAATTTTTTTCAGAGTTATGTATAATTTCTTATTTCCTGTCATCAATCAAAGGTGAGTGATGTCAATTAAAAAAATCAAACCAGCTGTAGGCAATAATATACCTTAAAAACCTAGAGCAACTCACTGGTACTAATCACTGAGGAGAGTGAGACACAAAGACGAAGGTGAAGCATGGATCTTTACATTCCATTTTTATGCATTCCTCTCACCAGTAGTATCCAGAAAGCCCAAAGAGAAAGAGAGACACATGAAGTGTGGAAGAACTGGAGAGGGCCTGAATAACTGAACAGCCCCATAGATTGTTGAGAGACTTGGGGTTCTTCAGCCTGGAGAAGAGAAGGCTCCAGGGAGACCTTATGGCAGCCTTTTGTTATATAAGGAGGGCTTATAAGAAAGATGGAGAGAGACTTTCTACCAAGGCCTGTAGTGACAGGACAAGGGACAGTGGTTTTAAACTGAAAGAAGGTAGACTGAGATTGGATATATGGAAGAAATTTTTTTATGATGAGGCTGGTGAGACACTGGAACAGGTTGTCCAGGGATTTTGTAAGTGCCTCATCCCTGCGAGTATTCAAGGTCAGGTTGCATGAGACTTTGAGCAATGTGAACAAGTGGAAGGTGTCCCTGCCCATGGCAGGGGGATGGAACTAGATGATCTTTAAAGGTCCCTTCCAGCCCAAACCATTCTAGGATTCTATGATTATTATGAGTGCTACACATACCACAATAATTTAGCTGTATCATTACAGCTAAATACAGTAGTGTATAGCATTCAAATTCACAGGATAGGCGATGCAACCATCTTTCAGGACTTTGAGCACAGCAGAAACTAACTGAAAAATTAGATGCCCTTTGAAAGCATTATCTACACATAGGAACTAACTGTGTATTTTTCTTTCATGTTGGTGGTATCCAACCAGGAAAATATCAGATGTGTTAGTAAGTTCTGTCTCCTGATCTTATTGTTAAATCTTCATTGTGTAAAGTCTTCACTGTATGTAACAAACCTTTTCATCTTTTAGAGGAATTCAAGTGTAGGTATTGGAGAAAAGATTTAAGGATCAACAAGTATTAGTTCCATAAACTCCAGATGGAAAGAAGGCCCATAGCCCTTCCTTGGAACTTAGAACCTTCTCCTTTTCTAGTACAATAGTTTAATTCCAACCAGAACTTTTTTAAACAAATATGTATTTTAGTCTTTCTTGGAAAATATTCTTTAAACACATTAAAGGAGAAACGGTTGTCTTTTTACCAAATTGTTGGTGAAGATACCGTTTTGTATGTCTTAACAAAAGGACTAAGTTGAAGATTTAATTTAAAAGTTCAATGCCCTAAGTTATCATTCCACTAAAAGGAAAGCAGTTTTTACAAACATGTTGCTTAAGAGCTTTCATCTGAAAATAATTAATTACAAAGAATAAACACTACCACCCAAGAGTGATAATAGGACTGTTTACTTGCAATATACAGTAGATAAGGAATTTAAGTTAGTGAATGTATTTGTATAAAAATGTAAAATTAATAGCCAAGTTCAATGTCTTGCACAGGAAACTTTAACAGTTATGAAGATCTCAGGGTTTGCATAGGCCCTCCAGATTTCGAATCCTTGTCTAATTCACAATACTTTTCTGTAATCGTCCCAGGCCACCTACATGCACCGTGGCATCTGTCAGATAAATCGTGCATGGTATTGGGGAAGGTGAGAATATTTAAGTTATTAAACTATCTGGAATAAAATATTCCATGTATTGGGAGCACTGTGCTTTGTCCCAGTGAAACAGTACAGTTATGAATTGAATGCAAGAGGGCAGTGCGAGATATTCAGTGTGGGAGATCCTCTAGGACATAAGACTATAATAATTCCTGCAGTGAATCTGGGATGTTAGCTCCTGCCAGCCACAGCCACATGTTGACAGTTTTAGGAAATCTCTAAGGCAGCCCATGGTATTAGCCCCAGAGAAGGTGGTAGGGGAGGAGTCCCTTTGCAGATCCTCTCCAAGTTTTTTTGTGTGTGCTGGAACTTAAGATATTTTGCAGTTAACACAGAAGGTTGGGTTCATGTGCTTCTGCTATGATCCTTAATTGTTAAAAAATAATTATAGCTTTTTTATTTTGATGTTTTTCATTTCCTAGAGAGATTTGTTCCCAAACATGATGAGCCAAAGCCATGCTCCCTATGAAGCTGCTAGTGCTTGCTTCAAGCTAGTGATTTGATTGACATTTCTCTTAAAAATAAATTCATTTTAATGTATATTTAGAAAGGAATGTGAATACTTTATATGCTATGCATGACGAATTGTTTCAATAATCTCTACTTTTCCAGTTATCCCACTTCCCAGTGGGAGCTGGGTATGTATTTCTTTTTGAACAGAAATCAAAAGTATTCCTACTTATGTATGATCTTCCTGATTTTGACTATGTTTATAAATACATACTTATAAGGGGAATTTATAGAGTAGTCACAGTAGCACATAATTTATTAAAAACAATGTAATATTATTTATGAAATCTGTATTTTTTTAAAAAAATACAATATTTCTAAACCAAGAACTTAGGAATAGCTTGAAGCCTGCTGTCTAGATTAAAGTAATTGCAATACATAGTACAAAATATAAGGCAATGTTAGAAACAATAATCAAAAGATATGCCCAACTTGAGGAAATTTTTGATTACTTCCTTTACATGCTCTGGACCCTTGCTTCTCTTCTTGTAAAGGAGTTGCATTATTATTGCATTACTTCCTAAACCAAAAATCATATTTTTATAACTGATCATCACAGGAGAATGGAGATAGTAAAATGCAGTTATATTTGCATTCCTACTGCTTAATTACCTATAGATATGAAGAGAAAGCAAGTTTGTACCTTTAAGACACAAACCCAAACTGCGAGAAGCACAGCCACATTACCTCAAGGGAAATGCAGGGGGCATTGTGTGCCTCGGGGAGGAAGAGACAAAAGGAGCAACTCATTCAAGAGGAAATGTGCTTAGAGCAGTGCCCTGAGAACGGTGTCATCCACTGCTGAAGGTGATGGGGGAGAGGAATAGATTGCTGTCTCTAATGGCTTGCATTGTTTGCAAGGCTACGTTTCTATTTGTGCTACAACTGAGTGATCTGAGAGCTCCAATACTTGAAGCTATGCTTCTGCCTGTGTACGTTATTTTTGACAGTGCCCTAAGAATGGCTCCTGACTGTATAAAATACACAGAAAAGAACATGGCATGCCCTCGGTATTGGGCCTCATCTGTCTTCAACAGTGGGTTGTAAGACTACAACCGGGGTGTTATAATTTGGGGGAAATTCACAGTATGACTGATCAGATTTTCTTTTGACATTTTAATCATCATAAAGGCTCATTGCTGCTTTGTTGCACTGAAACCTTTGTTTCACTTTGTTGCACTGAAACCTATTCATGTAATAAATACATGTCATATATTTGAAGGATGACTGCTTTCCCTGAAATTAAGCTTGACTAAATGTTGAAAATGCTGCAGTGCTATCAGTTGGCAAATAGGTTTGTTTCTCAGGTGCTCTTAGACTGTACAACACATTTATTTTAAAATACCGTACAGCACTTATTTTAAAATCAGTAGTGTGTATTTTCTTGAAACTTAACTGCTAATGGACAGTTCATTTGAACAAGTAATTACTATGATAACCAACTTAATATACTGTAGCTTTTCTGACAAATGGATTTCAGAACAATTTGCAGTGGATTTGGTTAATACTGGCAGGAAAAGAGATTAACAGTACACAAGAAGTTCTTCAAAAGTTGATTACTTGTAAATGTGCTAAAATATCTGAATAACTCTGCATGACATAACACAGCACCTACTGTGTAGATAGTCCTATTCAAGCTACTGAGACAAGTAAACCAAGTAGATTTAATTTTCAGGCATTGCTAACAAACTACCATATGAAAGTCACATAGGAAAAGGTCCTCAGACTGGGTGTCTTACATCAGTAGATGTATTTTTGAAACTCAGGCTTAGGTGTTACTTTGTAGTTAGCTGTGTCTTGATTTATGAGTTGCATGTCTACAAGCACTGATAAAGAAATTTGGGCTTTATATTTTAATAACAAGCCAGACATTATTTCTAGAAGTTAACATTTGCCATGAGCATTTAGGACCAGTTTTAATACATCCCATTGTTTCTGTATGGTACTTTTTTTTTTTATATCCTGCTTAATATGTGTCTAGTTTGCAAAAATATGTACACAACATATGTCTTTTCTATTTGCTTCTTGTCCAAAACAGTTTTAGCACAAATTAGTACATAAATAGTGACGATTATTAATGTTGGCATTAGTCTAGGATAAATTGTTATACCCACTCATCTATATTTTGCATGCTGATCATGCTGAAAATCAATGAAGCATGTAAAATTGTAAACGACAAAGTGGAAGCATTTGCAATTCTATCCACTTCTGCTCACAGACTAGCTATTTTAATCTTCAAAAAATAAAATCCCCATGATACTGAAGGCCAACAATATGAGGTCTAGCCATGTGAAATTTGTCATGCCCACAAATGGAGATTTATACCTGTTGTACCAAAATTTCACACCAAGGGTTCAAATTATAAAATAGCAACAGTGATGTGTACGCATTTCTGTTGTAGATGCTTTGCACACATTTATTTATAACCACGATGTTGCTTGTGTAGTATGTAAGTTTGTATTAGTAAAACAAGAGGAAAGAGAATGAAGCAGTGTGGCTGAATTGTTCAGGATCACTTTTATGAAGTTAGTAGCAGAGGTGGGACTAGAAGTCAACCATTTTTGTAACTGCGCTGCAAACTAGTCATTCCCAGAA
The DNA here is from genome assembly GCA_035590275.1 of Ibycter americanus. Lineage (NCBI taxonomy): Eukaryota > Metazoa > Chordata > Aves > Falconiformes > Falconidae > Ibycter > Ibycter americanus. The sequence continues at coordinate 40,011,339 of JAVJGI010000060.1, read as the reverse complement.
TCCTATCTAGGTGATTATATCAACCTTACATTACAGTGCCTTTCCTAAAGGGCATTGAACTCTAAGCTTGATTAATGGTGACACATTACTTTCTGTGACAGGAGCATAAGCTCTGAATGAACAATTATTTAAATGTTCTCAGCAGAGAATCATGCCCTCGTCATCCATGCTTGATGTACCAACATGGTCTCCTGACTGTCTACGCTTTTGCCCATCTGTTTGGATGGCATAATGCCTGTTCTCAAGTAGGTCATTACCTTGCCGTAGGGCATGTATGCCAGGCAACAATGGCTTTCAGTAGAAGACTGCATAACCCTGAAAGTGCCTTCACTTCTGCAGGAAGTCCTTCCCTTGGTGTAGGATTGAATCGTTAGCTCTTCAGGTTTATATACTTTTCCTCAGATATTGTAAAGCAGTATCTGAACAATAGGAAGGAAAAGGAGAGAATGGCCTAATGTGATGGAAACGAAGCAAGAAAGTATCTTTCTTTGGTTTTATCTCCTATGAACTCTGAGAATAACAGTATAGTTTTAATGTTTTAAAGTATGGAACCTGCCAGGCCAAGAGGATAATCTGGTATGGTGTCTGTTGTTTTAAGTTTCTCTGTCTACTTCTACTCCACATATTCAGGCCCCTGATGCTGAAAAAAAGGGGGACTTTGGTCAATGCACAGACCTCTGATTTCTCAAGACCACTTACAGTAGGAGGTATCACATGGAGAACAGACTGTCTTAAAGTAATTCTCATTCAAGAAATGACTGAGGATATGTACATAATTTTAATTAGTCTGACCTTAGTACTTGCCTTGTTTATATCTGATACGTAAAAAGGCAGCACACAAAATGTAGTAACGGAATTGCTATGTGGTATGACTTGCTGATTGTATGAATGCTTATCTGTAGACAGCAACATACATATGTCTTTGCAGGAGATAGTGAAACGAGTAAAATATCTTGTGTATGTTTGTCAGTGTTGGTCTTCTCTCAGTAGAGTAGACAGGAGTTGATATCCTGAGCCAAATGGCAGTTGTACCCTGCAAAATACAAGCTAAGCTCTTTTAGGTTATATTAAATAGTGATTTAAATTTTCTGTTACAAAATATTTGAGATGCTGTCACGTTTATTTTATTTCCATCCAGTATATACTAGCATATCAATATAAGCACAAAAATAGTTAAAATTGTTGTTCAGTTTCGATGGCTTCAGTACCCTGAAAGTCACTGAAAGGAGTCAGACTGAGCATCTGTCCTGGCTTTCCCCCTATGATTTAAGATCTTCAGGGTTTTCTCAGATAGATACTGATTGAAATTGATATTCACATTAATGTATTCATTGCAAAAAAAACCAACAACACTAAAAGCTTCTGGAGTTCAAATACTGCAGAAAACTCCATACAGGTTATAGTGCACGAATTCCATGAAATATAAGGGAATAAGCAAAGTGCCCTCTAGTGTAAAAAACTTAGCAATGCATGTTTATAGAGCGCGTATTTTATATATATATATACACATATATAATTGTCCACTCTATTTTTGATCTAGTAAGGGCATGGATAGAGCTGAACTTTTAAAATTCTGCTGATAATTCATAACTGATTTTTTCACTAGCACATTAGTCTGATTGATTGATTGATTATAAAAGCAAATTCAGGTCCACCACCAGGAAAAATCAAACAAAACAAGAATAGAAGCTCCAAAGCAGTATTAGGCATATGCTATCCTAAAGAAACATCAATTTCCATTATGAAATACTGCTGGTCTTTCTTTGAAAAATGTTAGTTCTGGTGGCCTCTGCCAATCTGTTGTTTCTTCCTCTCCTTCCGGCTTGCTCCATGCCATAAAGCTTGAGCTGAAGCTGCCAGTGTCATTGCCTGTCTAGAACAGACAGAAGAAGTTTGAGAAGAGCTAACATCACCAAGGTGTGTACCTAAGCTTTCTCATACATACTTTATAATTGGTCAGCTGTTCCTTTCTAGCTGCAATCCAAAGCAATGTTTTAGGTGAATTGGCCAAGTTCTCCATACGACCAATGGATACATAATTGTATAAATCTTCAGGTGCACAGTCCAAAGCACTTAAACCAAGAGCATGAGTCTCAAGATCAGTTTCACATGTGGTTTTGCTCTGTATCAATGCATCTGCATGCTGGCCTGGAAGTCTTAAAGACAGCTGATAGGAAATGTTACATATCAGATATTTCTGTGCACACATGTGACTCAGTGTTTCTCAGAATTATTCAGGTCTCCAGTTACCTTCTGAGATGACAGGCTATTTTTTAGTAGTCTAAAGTTTAGAAGAGGAGATCTGGAGTCTTGGTTCTGCTCAGCTTGTATCCATAACTGTGTCACCCTAAATAAATGACCTACCCACCAGACTGCTAGCAGCTGTCATTAGGCCCCTCAGCATCCTGCTCAGGGAAGCTGTGAAACTCGGCAGCCACAAGTGCAAGAAACTTTCAGCTGGAGTGCAGCACGAGTCTGGTGAGACCAGCCAGCTAAGAAGGGGCAGCCCAGCAGTTCCAGCAGCTGGTGCTTGGGCTGCTGGAATCACGTAGCAAACCACTGAACTAACCTTCTTTCAACCAAACGCCTGAATTTCTTGCAGTGCCTTTGTACCAAGGTTCATCTTGCTGGCCTTGTTTCTGGACTCAGATTGTTTTGCAGTCCCAGCATCAGCAAGACCCAGGGAAGGAGCTCTCACACTCACACAGAATAGGCATTTGCCTGGAAGTTAAGGCTGTCTTCTTGAATTGGGAGCTCTGGTTCACAGCTTTCTAGGCTGTCTAAGTATTTTTACCATTAGGACATGACTTCAATTCAGTATAGTCACCTTATGTTACTGTATTGTTTTGTCCATATACCCCATATACATCTAAACATTTTTCAGGAACCTGCAGATGAAATCTGGCCTTCCAATAATGAATAAAGGACTAGGAAGTGCTGAGTTCTTGAAATGCATCACAGTATACCTCCATGAAACAGAAAACTGTCAGAGAATCAAAACCAAGTCGGAGTGGAATAAACAATTCCCCTGATGATTCTTCAGAGCTGCTTCAAAATCACTTGCCAAGCTTGAAGATATATGCAGGGGTTTGGATATTCTCAGAGTAGTTTAGAAGGACTTTACAAAATACCCTTTTGTCTGCTTTCTCTTGCCATATCCCAAAAATAACAGCCTCCAAAGAAGCCCAAACAGTTGTGTTCAAAATGTTAGACCAAATATTTCTTAATAAAATTCAGGAATGTGTACTGCAGATGTCTCAGGGTGCCTTAGCAGTGTGTGGTCAGTAATGATGGCCTTTTGCAGCCCAAGGAATTGTTATGATAGACCATAGGAAATGAAACAGCCCACTCTGAAGCACTAAGGGAGAGCTGTTTTCTGTCTCCATTGTCCTAATAAATGATGGGCTGCAACAGATCTCCCAGTTTCATCAGAACATTCTATAGGCTTATCTCTCTACGACTCTAGACCACCCTCCTTTAAGCTTATGATTAATTCAAGTTACATAGTTTGGAGGTCAGTCTGCAGAGGAAGATCTATAGAGGAAGCCTGAGGAAAACTAGCTGGCTAGATGTTAAGGTTAGGGACTGTGAATAATCCTCTAGTCTTTTCATCCTAAATTTAATCCTTTCAGTGGCAGCATTATGATAAGGGGCACTTACAGTTTGCCTTGCACTGCTGTTATTAATACTAAGTAGGAGCCAGTCTTTTTACAGATCTTGCAGCTTCCCAGTCAGCAGGTCTGTATTTATGGATGCTATTCTGAGATACCTAATTTCCTGTGCACTCTGTGAAGCCTTGGTGCCTAATACAGGGTTTTGGATTCCACCCCAGTGACCAGGTGCCTCCAAGTTACTTGTATAAGCTCCTGACACTTTTTTTTTTGTATGTGTGTGTGTGTGTGTGTGTCTAGCCATTAAAACAGTGAGTTAATCACTGTTGAAGTTCAAGGTGTTATGTCCAGTAACAATAGGGTGAAGAAGTTCCTGATCAGAGACAAATTAGACAAATTTTATATGAGGGAGCAAAAAAGCTGTAAGTGGAATTATTTTACTTTAAAAACTTCAGAATTGTAAAAATCAGAGTAGTATAGGTCAAATCTATGCAAAAGTGTGTCAACCTTTGTTTAAATATATTGTTAAAGAGATTTAATAGGAGTAACAGATAACGAAAGCTTGAATTCAAGAGCAACTCCTTTTGAATTAGAAGTATTTCACAGAATGTTGAAACTTTGCATAGAAATCTGGCCTGAAGATATGCAGTACAGGTTTTGGTTAACACCACATCGAAACATCTGAAATTAATCACTATTGATAATAAGGATTCTTGTAGATAATAAAGTAACTATTGTTCGTATCACAGGAAAATCAGCCAGGCTCCTGAAATGGAAGCTTAATCATTCCTGGATTCACTGGGAATGTGATAAATCTGATAAAATGTGGTTTAGTTTCATGAAATTCATTCAGGCCAGGCTGCTGGTACTGAAAATCAGAAGTATGCAATCTGTAGCCCTCTGTGGCAAAGAGAGCTCTTTGCAGTAAAAGTCAAGTATCCGTTCTGAAAACTGTCCTACTAAGTGAAACAACTCTTGTTGCTGATATTCAGTAGCTGTATAAAATGGGGGAAAAAATAATCATGCTGTGGTTATCAAGAAGCAGCAGCACAAACAAAAGCTTCTTAAAAAATGTAGGTTAAATCAAAACTCAGCGGGAAGGAGGTCTGTTATTTGGTCTTCCTGATACCATCCTTGCTACTTACGTTGCCTTTCCCATTCTGTGCTGGAAGTGGTGAAAGTTATAAGGTGAATCCCAATGTGCTGCATCTTTGATTGCTATTTTATTATATGCATCCCGTTTTCAGGATATTTTTTCCTTGCTGTTTATCTCTCAGCTAAATTTGGAAAGCTCTCTGCAGGCTGCTGTTCTGTTGAATGCGCTGGCTGCCTGAATAGATACGTGATGTGATTTTGCATTAGTTAGGGACTGTAAAATACTGTTCTCTGGCTTAACAAGGGCTTCTTTACATATATTAAATCTTGTCTCCTCATATCATGTGAAAAGGAAAACCTAACCAATTTTCTGATTAGTTTTCAGATTTAGCAGATAACTCATTTGGAGGTAGGGAGGAAAGGGAGATGCCTCACACTCTAAAATAGTAAACTCAGAACATTGTTAGAAAGTGAGGCTAGAAAGGTACCGCAAAGATCAGCTACACAGATCTGCCCATCCTAGATACAATTCCTAGGTACTACAATTCCTCCTAGGTACTGCCGTGTGTTGTGTCTGAAGTGGCTGAAACCTCTTCATTTTAGAGACTGTGGTAACTTCCTTTGGTTTTTATTCTAAATAGGGAAGTGTTCTTGCATCTTAATTCTAGTTTCATATGTATACACTACAGTGCCAGAGACAAGAATGAAGCAAATGTATGTCTTATTTTTGATTTTGCCCTTTTTTTTTGCCATGACCAAAATTAACAAAATGTTCAGTTAAATTTCATATACATTTTCAAAGTTGTCCAAGCTTGAGTTCACAAAGACATACAATTTCACAAGCTTTCAACACAAAGCTGCTTCTGCAGAAAAAATAAAACCAAACAAAACACAGTGCTAGAGAAGAGATGATGAACAGGAGAAAGTGATAGAGAAGACAGAAGCAGGGCAGAGCTCTGAGGCACTTCAGCTGTGAGGATCTTGCCTGTGATACAAAAGGGAATCTGAGATGTCTTTGCCTGCCTCTCTGGCTAGAGTTTAAAGAGCTATGTTTTTGAAGTCCATACCTGGCTCTAAGGGAGGTGCTTTTGGGAATCCTCTAATCTGCTCCTTTCTGGTCATACGTTAAGCATTTTGTGAGAATGCCCTCATTTCTAGTCATCTTATTTTGAGACATACATAAAATACTGCTTTCCCGGTATTTCATTTCAGATACCATTCCCGTAATGTTTCCTTTATTAAGTGAAGGATCTACCATATAAAAGTCACAGTTTTATGTAACGTTGTTGCAACTCTATAGTACAATAGGAACAAAATGAAAACACGTAACTTTTTAAAGGCATCAGTTATGACTACCACTGGCAGATACCCAAAAATTCTGTAAAGGAAACTGCCATATGGCTGCCAGCAACTCATAACAAGCATACTGAAACCTTTGCATAATATTTCCACTTCAAATATGCTGGTTTTAACATCTGGAAATAGTGCTGAAATTACTTTTCCCTGAATTTTTGCAGGAGAATACATAGAAATTTCCTAGTCCATGTTTGCTTTTCACAGACTTTCAATAAATAAGTTTATTAACAGGAATGTTCAGAATATGAGGTATTTTATTAGTTATGCAAAGTGAATTTTGTAATTATAATTTTAAATGATGGCATCAGAAATTGATTTATGTTGTATAAAGATGTAAATGTGTCAGTTCAAAACAAGGGATGTCAGATATTCTCATAGTATGAGAATACTCGTCCATTTTCAGAAAAAGCAACAACCAAGAGTTGTTCATGAAAATAATTAGAACCCCACCCAATATTAAATAAAATCTGAAAAAAATTTCTTTTCACAGACTTCAAAAACAGCAATATTGTGAGTGAATAATTGTTCACTGTGTATTAGTCACCCTGCTGCAGTAATTATTATTACTAATAATAGCTGTCTCAGAATGTTTGGACCCTGAATTTGGATTAACTTTTCCATCAGCTCATCAAATAAAAGCCCTTAATTAGGCAAAGACTTGGAAAGAATCATTAGAAACTGTTGATTAAACACAGCTAGGACTTTGTGAATAAGTTCATGTCTCTTCACTGTCTCTTCCAGAGCAAGGGCTGCCACAAAGTTATGGGAGATGTATTGTCATTTTCCCTATGTGGTAGTTGTAGCATTTCCCTTATCCTCTCTGGCTTTTGTCCCAAACAGCTGTTCACAGTATCTCACAGGATAAAATTGACACTAGTAGTATGAGACTTGTCTGCATCACACTGTACTGGGATATCTTCTAACCAAACATCATGGTTAGGAGCAGCGTAATTTCTCATTGCATCATATGCAAAACAGCATCTCAAGTGATGCTGAAGGATTAAAAATTTCCTGTGCATCATGGCATATAGCAATCCATGCACCACCCACCAGCCCTGGAGGAATTGATCTATCCAATTACTTTATCCTTGTAAAAGGCACTTCCAGTTTGAGGAGAAAGGAAAGTGAGAAAATGTATGAGTGAAGGACAATGGTTCATGGAACTTTTACTTTCAGCAGTAGAAAAATATTTTTGTTTTGCTTTGTTTTGTTTGGCTTGGTTTTCCAAGTCTCCAGAAAACAATATTTAAAATTAAAACCTTAACTTTAAACATGGTCCTGTGTCTGATTTCAAGAGTATACTTCCCTAATAAAAAAATGTTTGTATTTTGTGGTACAGCTTCAGACTAGTCTGTATTTCTGCAATTAAAAAAATAAAACATTCGGTTTCCATTGTTCATCAAAATACAGAAAAAATATATATTTGTGCTACGTTCTTGTAGCTTCCTACTCTCTCTCCTTGCTCCCTGTTTAATTGGTTTTCTGTTCCCCTCCCCAGCTGCTTAGAGGCTGTTCTGTCCCTGTGGCTTTGCTCTCTGTGGCTTCGCACTCCTGACTTGCTCTCTGCAGTTCTCTCCTCTGCTGCTCTGCTTTGCGTGTGAGCCACAGCAAACCGTCATGGGCAAATCTCAGAGAACATTAGAGGCTGGGATTTTCGGGTTCTCCCCTTGCTGTGCTTACATGTGGAAAAGCAAGAAAACAACGATGGGGAGCATATAATTATGCTTTTTCTATTTCACCCTCTATCCTGTCTAAATGATGATACATATCATGCTTGTATGTGCCTAAAGCATAGCACAATCAGGATACGGACAGTAGCAGTGTATTGAAACTAAATAAATGAGATAAGAGTTTATCTCAAAACCTTGTCAGTGATTTCCTTTAAAAGATTGCCATAAATCCCTGTTTGCTTCATAAAAACAACTTTAGCTGCGTATCTGCAGCAAAGTTGCAGAGAGACTGTCTTTACACATTGCCAGAGGGTTTTTCTGGCTGAGCCAAACCATGTTCATAGAAGAAAATTGAAATTATAATCATATTGGGAGATTCTGTGATCCATGCTGAAAGAAATTACATTTAAAATGTAGCATTGATGTTAGACAAACCTATTTCCACTGTTGATATTTTTATTTATAGTATATTTTGATATAAATTAATTTAACTTAATTTCATAAAATATGTTTGCTTAAATTTATTGAGAAGCAATAAAGTCCTGTGTGCTTGCATAAAGCTGTCTTATTTCTAGTATATTTAATTTAAAATGAAAAAACACCCAAAACCTGTCTATAAAATAACATTCCTGCTTCAAGTTTTTGCTTATGAATAAACATACTTCTCAGACATCAGCAATGCTCATTGCAGACAGTATAATAATATTAGGGGGAAATCTGGTTACCAGAATACATGGAAAATTTAACTATATAAACTGTCATAGATTAAGGCAGGAAGTGACAGCTAATTATTATTTCTGTGATTAATCTTTGCAATTCAATAGTGCAAAAATCTCAACTGTACTGTGCTGCTATATACATCTAACATGAAGACATGGGACTAAACCTTAAGTCTGAATCTTTCCACCCCAGACTGGAACTTTGAATTCTCATTTTCAAGAAGATTTAATAATTTATCCATTGATTAATTCCCATTTTATTGTTTACACTTACTATGAGTCAAAATTAATTGAAATTACAATCTCAACAAGCATTTTGATGCTGATCTATAGATGCAGTTGGACACAGCTCTGATGTAAATGGGGAAAATGAGCATAGACCTTGTGGTGGGGACGGCCCTTCAGTATGAAACTTCAGTTCAACTTGAATTCCTGTCCTAATTCATGCTGTCACTGAGCTGGCAGCACTCATGTTTACAAAAGCATTGCTTGACTTCTCTGTTATCTTGGCAAATCTGCAAACCGGGCTGAAGCAGCTAGAGAGACCTGCAGCATCAGCGCAGCATCAGGGGGTTGATGGGGGTAGCAGGGTTATAAAGTCCAGTTTCTCTCCCCCAGTATTTCTGCACACTGTATCTACAATGTTGGGAAGTCTCCCGCCAGTTGAGCACTGTTGGTACTGGAGTTGAAAGCTACAGGAAACCAGCCACCTGCAGCATTAATTATTGAGACATTTACAGCTACTCAGAAAACTTCTTTAGCTTCCTGGCCCACATCAATGCTGTAATTTCAAATAATTACTGGGTCATTCTGTTCACTGAACCAGCCAGCTTAGAACTATCGAAGATTTTAAGTTAGCTGAAATTTGAGACACTGCAACTCATTAGTCATCCTGAACATTATTGATTGGAAAAGGATGTTGTAGTAAGCTTCCCGACATCTGACTTCTTTCAAAAAGAAAGGCTAAGCCACCAAAGCACAATTCCCTTACCAGCAAATAAGGGAAGAGGGAGAGCAAAACTGCCAATAGCACTCTGTGGCATCAGAGGCAGTTGGCAGCTCTCAGCAACTGGCAGATGCTTGGAGCAAAGCTGCTTTCTTGAGGTCATGGAGGTACTGGTTGCATTCCATGTTCAAGTGGGCATTTGTAAGGCTGGAGACAGGTGATAATCCCTTCACATGCTGGCATCTTTTTGATTTTTTTCTTTGGAGGGAGAGGGGACAGGTAGAGAAAAACAGCATGCACGATGGATAGAGCATACTGGAGCAGTTTCCTGCAAAATGAACTTAATCTGTATGTATTTCTCTTTAGGCTGGGTCCACTGATACAAGGATCAGATTGTTTTGTGCAAGGTGATGCAAGTTACAGCCATCACAATAAAAAGGAAGTAGAAAGAGTCTTTTTTGTGTTTTATTTTTGCGCTGGATTACTTAACTCATTGATGCAAGTGAATGTCTATTACTATTTTTTTATGAGGTGACCAAAGAGAAAGGTAAAAGTCTGGTTAGAGGGAACTATGCCTGGGGAGAGAGGATGCAACTCTGATTATTCCAGCAGGCTGCACACATTCCTACTGCTCTTGGCATAGAGATGCTGTGAAGAGAAGTGCGGCCGATCCTCGGTAGCATCAGAAGTGGAAGACGTTGGTCTGTGGACTTCTGACTCCCAATCTCTGTCCTTGCAGCTGCTTGTAAGCCCTAGGAGAAGGAGATGGTCCTGTGCTGAACCCTTCCTGCCAACCCAAGGGAAGGAGTTGGGTGCCCGGTGTTAGTAAGGAAAGAGGATAACATGGGGAAAGGTGGAGGAGGGAGGAGGGTGTTTTTTAAATGAAAAGAGAATTCCTGAAAGCGCACTTGTCACCCAGTCTCCCTAGCTTCCCCAATACCTATCTAGCATACTTCTACTTCACATTCCTATAGCAGTGTTTTAACCATGTAGCTGAGAAGTCTGAAAGTATCTTTTAATTCTGCCCAGTACCTACTTCCAGTGTTGTGCAATATTATTTGCTGTTTAACCTGCTTTTTCATAGCACTTTAACAAAAAGGTAGACTTTCGGCTGTGAAGATGGGATTGCTACGGTTATCTCTGTTTGTTACCAATTAGAGTGCAAGTTTATTTGTTGGTAAAAGAATTTTTCACATAGCTAAGGGCAGTTCAGGTCACAAGAGGAAGATTTTTTTTTTTCCAAGGAAAACAAATGTCAACATGTGCAAATGTGAAGTTAATGAAAATGGGCTAAAATCAATAAATATAATATGACATATCCCTCAGTGGCCCAGAGGTTCAAGTTCCAGTGATGTTTGCACGATTCCCACTGAAGCCTGTCTTCTTCATCAAAAGTAGAACTTTACCTATCTGTTAATATTTTACTTTACTATATGTGCTTCTGTTATTTATCTGTTACTATGAGTAACTCACAACTTTACTGGATTTGTGCTAACCTCATTCTCACAAGATTCAGACATGTAATCACCTTACATTTCCCAAGCGAGGAAACAAAATGGACATCAAAATCCCAATTTTGACAATTCTACTTACCCTGTAGAGCTCCTGGCTCTGGAAGTAAGTCCTGTTGCTGCCAGTGAAGGTTTATCACAGAGCAAATCACAGCTGTTACAGGCTTGAAGGGCACGTCTAAGCCTTTCTGGAACCCATCTGTGCCAGCTCCTTAGCCATGGGTTCAAAACCAGCAACAGCAAATGAACTCCAGGCTCCTGACACCCAGTCTGATACTTTGAAACCAAGCGACCTGTTTCCATCACACAGTTCTGTAGGCAACCTGTGTTGCCTGTGAAACATGTGGGGTGAAACTCCCCAGGACACAGGAGAGCTGTGAGGCTGCCCACGGCTGCTCCCTCTCAGCTCCACACCTCCAGCACCCCAGCCCCACGTCTCGACCCCCGCTGCTGCTGCTGCTGCTGCTGTGGGACCAGCGTCGCCCTCCCTCTGCTTCCCATAGCTGTGCCGTGGCGAACATCATCTCGGGAAACGAGGGACAAGGCGCCTTTCATGTGATCTTGGCTGGATTGCCGGGAGGTCACTGGCCAGTGCTTTAAATCCTGTTTCTACAAGCCATTTAGCCTACTTGCAGTCTTTTTCTTTATTGTTTACTAGTCACAACGTTTTATTATGCAGGCTTCGGCGTCTTATCATTGAAAATACTTGCATAGGTATGTTTACTAGTCAAAACGTTTTATTATGCAGGCTTCGGCGTCTTATCATTGAAAATACTTGCATAGGTAAAATGGAGTTGAACCTCATAGTTCCTTGGCATTTTAACGTTAGTCACATTAAAGTAGGCTTTTTTTAAGAAAGAGCACCATCTTGTGGAAGTACGTGTTCTGAGTGTGCTGAGCAGCCAACATCCTGTTGGAAGCTGTGTGGTTAAGTTTGGGCTTTGCAAATTTCAGCATCAGTAGTCTTTATAGTTACAGTGTTACTGCTGAGAATTAAGGAAATAAGAAAAAATAAAGGGAGAAGATGAGATAACATTTCTTTTGTATTGTCTTAAGGATTAATGAAGACTAGTTTGGAAGCATAAAATTAGTTGCAGTTCATTGAAGTAGATAAACTTCAAGATTAAATGAAGAGATAATTCTATACATACTCTAGGATGACAAAGTGACAAAGCTAGATTTGAGGCCAATTCCTGAGAACATGAACTTGATGGTTATGATTCCTGCACAGAAATTATTTTAGACTGTAAGTTTAGGCTATACACTTTCATATAATTGTTTGCTATACCAAGGCAATGGCCTTAAAAGGGAAGCCATAGTACTGTCCTTTGCAGTAGAGCTGGATTTAAGCCTATAGTGCATTAATTGTAAAGCAGTCGCTTTTGTACTAGATGTTATTGTGCTGTAGGTGTAGTGCAGACTTTTTAGACCTTCTGTTATGTTTGATATTTCTCTGAACCTCTCTGTACTTTCTGGCCTAGTTTCATGCTTTGTTTTCCAGAGTCATTAAGTATAAAAATGACAAATAGAACTGCTACATTAAATGGAAATGAGTTGATAAATTGACTCTATTTATATAAGCTTATCAGTTTACTCAAGCTATCACTTATTTACATAAAATCTAAATAAATCAGCACTCAAAATTTACATTTTTAGTACACTTTTTTTCATGTGTATGTGGCACTTTCAGATTCTCCATGTAGTTGCTATGGCTCTTAAAACAGAGCTGTTAATGTAAGAATGGCTGTTGAAATCAGGTCTGGTATTGTGTGCTTATGATCAAGTCTTTGTCCTGGCAAGACAGCATCATCCACCAGGCACCTGCATCACACTGACACTGATCATTTGGTATGTCAGAAATAAAAGCATAAGGAGCATAAAAGTATCTTGCTTCAAAACTAAATACAGGATTTCTTTTGCCTTCACTTAACAGCAGAAGAGATTCTCCTGTGTCTAATAGTCTGTTGCACTGATATTATTTTAACATTTTATATATATGCATACCTAAATATATATATAAAATACATTTTCAGAGGTATGCATATATAGACATATATACATCTCTGCAGAATAATTCCCTAAAGTTGATTCAGTGAATAAGTGAACAAATTTTTATTTTTATGTCTCTTTCCAACATATAACAACCTTGCAGTAACTGTTTTGTTGGTGGAAATGCAGTTCAAAATGCATATAACTTAATGACTTGCAAAAGTACTTAGAAGCCGCGTTTGTATTACCAGAGCAGACTTCATAATCATGAAAATAATTTCTATATTCCTATAAATGTCCTAGTCATCCTATACAGCCATTGAATGTTACTGTTATTTCATGTCAAATGGTGTGTGTTTAAAGCAAGCAGTAAATCAGACTGAAACACATGCTTTCATATGTGAACCGCTCTTTAAGCAGAAAATTTCCTGAAAATTTCCATTTAAGCTTTTGAAGGAATCAGATTATTTCTGACGATTTCCTGAAAAACTTCAAACTGTAGTTTTATTTTTAGAAAGCAGCTTGTTCTTACAATTGTTGAAAGGTAGGCTAACATGACTGATCACGGAGATACCTTTGTACCTGTTCAGGAGAGACAGGGAACCACTGCAGAGGGCCCAGCAGAGGGCTACAATGATGATGAGGGGACTGGAGCATCTCCCTTATGAGGGAAGGCTGAGAGAGCTGGGCCTGTTTAGCCTGGAGAACAGAAGACTGAGAGGGGATCTTATCAATGTCTACAAATATCTGAAGGGTGAGTGTCAGGAGGCTGGGGCCGGGCTCTTTTCAGCAGTGCCCAGCGACAGGACAAGGGGCAACGGGCACAAACTGCAACACAGGAAGTTCCTTCTGGATACAAGGAAGAAACCCTTTACTTTGAGGGTGAAACAGCACTGGAACAGGCTGCCCAGAGAGGCTGTGGAGTCTCCTTCTCTGGAGACATTCAAAACCTGCCTGAACACAATACTATGTAACCTGGTGTAGGTGAGCCTGCTTTTAGTAGGGGATTGGACTAGATGATCTCTAGAGGTCCCTTCCAAACCTGATCATTCTGTGATTTGGTCCTGGGAAGTGTACTTTGTCTGTGCTCTGGTAATGGCTGTGTGTGTATTTAGGATAAAAGTGTATATTAAAGCCTTAAAATTTGGTGTGTCTACCTCCGGTGAACACATATCAAAATGAGCACAAGCTATATAATCCACTTTTATCTGAGAGATCAGTGAGTGACACTTTTTGACCGAGTATGACAGAAAATCACAGGTGCTACCTAGTAGAGGAGACTGGAGATCTAACAGTCTGGTATGCCCTTTAACCGTGCTTAGGGATACATACTTCCACAGAAAATGCAAGAAATTTTGAAGGAAATTTTGACTATCCATTTACAATAGAAATTGCCTTTTTGTTACTGAGGTTTGGAGGGATATTGTTTTGTTTTAAAACTTTGAATTAAAGATAAAAATTAGCATTTTGCACTTGGGTAAGGAATGATTTTTTCCAGGGTTTTTAAAGATCTATTTTATGTTACAATTCTAAATGTCCTGTGTATGTAGGTAAATTCTTTAATTCTTTAACTTGAAGTTTATGAAGTGCTGGAAGTAAGAACTCACAAAAATAGGCTGCACATACTCTAAATTCTCTGGGTTTGAATGACTATTCTAGTGGGTTTGACATTTGTTACCTTTCCCTCTTTAGTTGCTGCCACTTTGCAGTTTTGGGAAGAATTTTGTATCTGTTATTTTGCTCAGAAAACTATCAGAACGTGTTCTGAAATAATGCCTGCAGCAGCTTAGATATTGTCACCTCTCTACTTGGTGAGAGATGCCTACCCTTAGTCTGGGTCACCTCATGTTTTGGCAGAAATGAAGATGTACTTTTATCTCAGCCACTGCAATCACAATCCAGTGCAGCTGTGCAAATAATTTTTATTAGTAGTTTGAGCTAATGTTGCAGCCTACAAAGTGTGATGTGTGTGAGTGAATTTCTGTTTGTGAAAAAGGCAGAATACTATAAATGTGTATTGTCGTGACCGGACAGACTTCCCGCCTGCTACTCAGAGTGGGGAATCCACTTCACTGGTTATGGGCCCAGGTGGTGCAAACAAACACTAGGACTCACAATGGATGTGTCAGTCTTTACACGTGATAGATTTCCAGTTTAATTAGACATCCAGAACTGTTGTTCTACTCTATTAGTCACACTTAATCTATATTTGCGTGCAGCTGTCCCACAGTATTCCTGACAACTATGTAGGAATAGATTAGTATTGGAAAACAAAGAGGAGTAATATTAGTTTATATCTACATCAAATACACCAAATGGTAAGCCTTTTCCAGAGCTGGTGGGCATAGTTAAACATAGCCCCCCCCCCACTAGACATATTGGCGAACTTGTAGAAGCCTTTGATCATTTTTAATGCCAATTTTTCCTGAGGTATGAAGGTAGCCTTGCGTTCCTGGTGTTTTCTTGATACATTTGGTTTAAGCATGATCAATATGAAAAGTAAAAATTATACACACAAGAAAACATATCACAATGATAACAAATAACAAGATTCCTTGCAGGCATTCAAGTTCTGTCCACATGAGGCCATTTGCCCAGGAACAGTTGACCATTATCTGCAGGGAGAACAGAACATAACATCTTGCTCGGTGGACATTGGACACCAGCTAGGTTAGAAAGAACGGAAAATCCATTGGGTGTGAATTCAATGTGTCTTTCCCAATGAATCTTTTGCTTCCCAGGCATAAATATTTTTTGGACTAATACCCCTGGTATGTTGCCAGTGTTAGGCATTTTTATGAAGACTGGTTGTCCAGGATGAAAAGGAGTAGGATATTGTCCTGGCTTGGGATTTGTTTCTAGAGTAAGAGAAGGAGTGTGGGGACAGGAGACTCTCATTTTTGGACAGCCTCCACCACTCCAGTGGTTGATTGTAAATATGCTGCTGTTGAGAAGTGTAAATGCCAAATGGGATTGCAAGTTTTGGCAAATTGCTTCACTAAGCCATTTGTTATTGCAGCAATACCATTTGCCTGAGGATAATAAGGGGTATGAAAAATCCACCAGATACCCTCCTCTTTGGCCCATTCTTGGACTACTGTGGCTGTAAAATGTGAACCATTATAACTGAATTTCTTCGGGTATAGGTAGAGTACTGAACCAATCCTTTAAACACTTGATGGTGTGGTTTCCATCGGCAGCAGCAACAGCTGTAGCCATGGTAATACCAGATATTATTTCTAACCCTACTAATATATGTGTTTTCCCCTCAGAAGATCATAATGGACCTACACAGTCAATTTGCCAGGTATGCCACAGCGTTTTCCAATTACTGATATGTAAAGGGGGTGCCTTACTCAGATGGTTTTGTTAAGACACAAACAGCATTGTGTGCAGGCAGTGATTGTCTGTGCACATAACTTTTTGTGACTGGCCAACCTCGTGAAATGCCTTCCTGGTACAAATCAAGTAAACCAGAATGGCCACATCTGATGTGTCAGCACTCCAACAAGCATTCCCACTCTGTTTTATCTTCAGCTACAGTTGCTGTGTGTATTGAAGTGAGTTCATCGACTTGTTGGTTGTATTGGGCAGCTATGGTTTGTGAATGATCATATTCTTTTACCCATTCTATATGTAGTGTTTTGCTTTTCCCTACTTGGAGTAGCTATTTCCATCTGTTTGCCAGCCTGGGATCCTATTCACCTGCCAATCGTTAGCTTCCCAATGGCCAATCCATTCTGTGGCCCCTTTGAAAACTGTACAGGAGTCAGTATAGATACAGCCAGCACCATTTTGAGCAGCTAGTAGAACTGCTTGGAGTTCTCCTACCTGTGCGCTACCTTCTGCTATTTCTGTTGGCGCCTCTTGTGTTTTAATTTGTAATGCCACGGCTTTATATTTCCAGTGACCATCATCTCTATAAGCAGAGGCATCAGTAAACCATACCCCAATTATATCACTTTATGCTGTAATTGGTGAGGCCTCTTTAATAGAGGATGGGGTGTTAGGTTGAGCCTGAAATATTACATTCAGATCTATGTCCTTTTTTAGTTTAGAAATCTTAACAGGCCCTTCTTGAACAGGCATTAGTTCAGATATTCCTTCGAGATATGCAGATGACTTTCTTATGGTTGGCTTTTGTGCAATTCCAGCAGGTGGCATGTGCCTGTTTGTACCACATCTAAGAGGTGGAAAGGTCCCCATATAATCATGTCTTGGGTGGTATATAACTGTTCGACCTGTTTTAGAGCTCTAACTAATGCCAATAGACCCTTTTTCTAAGTCCAAGTACCGAGTTTCAGTAACCCTGAAAGATTGTGAGCTTAAGCCAATTGGTTTGGTGGGTCCTTGTGGTCCCTTCTCCCACATATTGCAGTGTGAGCCGTGTTCACTAAATCCCCATTCTACATGGAGAGGGTCTGCCAAATGTACTAGTCCTACTTGTTGAAAAGTTCTTAATTCTGATACTAAGGTTTGTAACACCTGATTGTGTAGATCGTTCCAGTCCTACTTATTTCCTTTCCTCAGTAGGTTATATAGACATCTTGTGATAATAGAGAAACCTGGGATATATTTTCTCCAGTACCCTAATGTTCCCAATATCTGCTGTAGCTCCTCAACTGACTGGGGTATTTTCCCCTTTTCAGTTTCAGTTAGGGTGTCAGGGGGAACTGACACTGCTCCCTTTATCCACCAAACTCCCAAGAATTTTACTTCTCGCCCAGGTCCCTGTTATTTGGAAGCAGGGGTATTTAGGCCTAGAGTCTCCAACTTGTTTATTATTGCTTTCATGCTTTGGCCAACTTTTTAAGGGTCATCCCCAGTAATCAAAATATCATCAATATATAGATACATGACAATATTCGGGGGATGTTCAGTTGTAGCTAGTGCCTCAGCAAGTGCACTGCAGGGAATCATAGGGGAGTATTTATACCCTTGTGGTAACCTGTTAAAGGTGTATTGGGTGCCCTTCCAAGTAAATGTGAATTGTGCCTTATCTTCTTCTTTTAGTGGGATCATAAAAACCATATCTTTAACTACTACTTTCCTCGTCATTGTCAAGGGTCCCAAATGTCTCCATCCCATGTCCCTGGATCTACACTTGTGATCAACTTTTGGATTTCTGTGATACTGAATGAAGGTGGGATTTGAGAGACTAACAGGTTTAATTTGTCCTGCAGTTGCCTTTCTCTGTTTTCAGCTTCAGCAAGGGCTATTCTTAATTCCTCCTTTTCCTTGTGCACCGTGCCTAACACTTTTCTTAATGCTTCATTGGTGGCTTCCAGACTTACAGTCTGTGTCCAACAACAGAATGCTTCTAGCTTATAATTTTCACACCTTTGTGTTTCTTGTCTGAGTTCCTCTGCTAGCAGTGATAGTTTCATTTTATCTAGTTCTTCACGTATGTCTCTATGTTGCGTTGTTAGGAGCTAGTTTCTCTTCCTCAGGAGCACATGATAAACAAGCTCCCAAAACGGCACAAATTATTCCTTTTCCCTTGCCCTTCCTTTTTTTCTGCTCTTCATGGAGCACTTCTGTTCTATTGACAATGTTATGGGGGTTTGTCCAATGATTTTTGGCTCACAGCATCCCCTCCTCCAAGGGCTGACACTTGTATTTTTGTAGTAGTTTGCTTAGAGGCATGCTTGTCCTATTTCCAGTTTTCCTGACTTCACCCTGGATACCACAGGAGTCAGGGTATGGTGAGTCCGTGCTGGCTTTATGTAGAGGTGGATTCACTGGTTGTGCTTTAGCAACGCCAGTCAACAGTTTACTAGCACTATTAGCCCTCTTTCATCCTATGGAAATTTGGCAAGAGATGGACCCCCTTGCATTCTAGCTGTTCCTCAGAGATTAGAGTGGCTGGGGGTGGCTGGGTCAATCTCTTGATGAGGTGGTTGTGGCACTAAAATCGAGGTTTTGCCTAACATCTTTCTTTTGATTGCCAGTGATAGATTCAGTGTCTGCACAATTTATAGCACCCGATCCGGGGCAATCCTGCTGACTACGCCAATTTTCTGTCGTGACCTGACAGGCTTCCCGCCTGCTACCCAGAGCAGGGAATCTGCTTCGCCGGTTATGGGCCCGGGCAGCGCAACCAAACACTAGGGCTCACTGTGTGATTAACGTGATTACTTTAATAAACACCACAAATCAATGCTCACAAGCAAACCACTATCCCTATTAATATAATGGAGGCAGTGATCATATGTTGATCACCCTCTATAGTATTATAATAAGCAACACACAGAAAGGTAAAAAAATAGACTACAGAGCTGATTAAAACATAGTAAGCTACAAGCAAAAGAACGTAAATAGACATAAGACCTGCTCAGAGGGAGAGCACAGCATGATGATGGTGGGGAATCTGAGGCTGGCTGAGAGGGAGCTCCATCGAGCGCTCTCTGAGTCGAGATTTTATATGCTTGCAGTCATGTAGGCTTTTCATATGGATAACTTTGACAGGCAAACCTTTTTTATCAATTTAGGCACAACAAGAAGGTGTAACAACACTGGATGTGTGCTCCTCCTTAGCCGATAGGTAGTTTTTATCTTTTGGGGTTTGTTCCCTTTGAGATGGAGGGTGTTACCACACATGCACAGCAGGGACTCAGGGCCTCAGAAAGGAGAAACTACCTGGCCTACCCAGTCCGGATCTTCTCTTATGGCTTCAATGGCAGTTTCCCTTCTTCAGCACTTTTTTTTTCTTTTTTTTTCCCAAACAACAGCCTGAACCTCAGAGGTATACATACCACTTTCTATAGTTTAAGAAAATCATTGCCTTTACTCACATATGTTCATGTTTAAGATGTGTGAAAAGTTTCTTAGTGTTAGGAACAGCTTTTCCTCTTTTGATGGTATATGTGATGGGTGCCTACTTCTGAAATCACACATCTAAATACATGTGCCTAGAATCTAGCAACCACAGCTCTACTGGAGACAGAAGGAAGGTAGTGTAATTTTATCTTTATTTTGTCTGAGGGCTTTTTCTCCCATGCCTCATTGTTTCTTATTTAGAAGACTGCTTGAAGGTTTGTTCTGTTGTGCTGTCTTTTCTCTTATGTATTCTGCAGATGTTGCATTATATTGAGATTTCAGTGTGCACAGCAAATATACAAAAACAAAATTAGAAAAAAACCAACCCTTCTTGTTCCCCTCCTTCCCCAAATGTAAGATATTCTAGTTTCTATAATGATCCTGGCTTTGTAGAGTTACTCAAACTCGTAAAAGACTGTGCGATGTGTATTCGTACCAAAAGTAGTTGTCAACTTCCGTTTATTCTATTTATCAAAGTAATTTCAAGAATCTGGCCCTATATTATGTAATTTGTCAGGATTCATACTTATCCAAAGAGGCCATTAAAACAATTACATGCAAGCTGACAGGAAAGCTATGTTTAAACATTCTACATGAAGCACTTACTTTTACATATGCTCATAAGGAAATGTTTACTTGCCAAAAGCTGGGTCAAACTTTCTGGTATGTTTTGATGAGGTGAATGTTAAGGTGGTGTCTGTTATTTGGTGAACAAAAAAACTGCAGTCATCAGCTACTTAAATTTAAGTCATACTCCTTGTGTGGCCAACAAAACACAGTTTCCCTACTATACTGTGTGTTATCTTTGATAAATTTCTGTAGGTTCGTGCCAGTCCTGGCAAGCACGGTCCCTGGTGCTGCAGCCTACTGCTTCTCCCTGTTAGAACCCTGAGTCGATAAGCTTCAGTTTGCCCATTCTCGTATAGAGCAGTCTTTCCCCAATTTTTTAAAAATCACAGTTAGTTCTGAGATCCATTTGCTTTCCAGTGGTGCCCACAAGTTCTTTTCCCTGATTCTACTTCTGCAGGCAGTCTGTGTTTGCAGCTGGGCATTTGAGAGCTTTAAGAATATATGTAGACTACAACACATCTATACATGTTTTATGCATAAGTTGATTACTTCTGGCTCCAACACAGCTAGAAGTCTAGAGAAACTCTGCACCTACCACAAATTGCGCAGTTTCAGAGATCCCGTTGCTTCAGTTTTTTTCACATTCTTGAGTGGGGATCTGTGGGTTTCTTTTTGGTTGCTGTAGGTTTGCTCGGTTCTATTTGGCCTGGTTGGGTGCTGTGACGGATCCCCCTCCTGCGCTGAGCTGGTTGTGCTCCATGTGATCCCCTGACTCAGAGAAGAGGTGACTCCCACCAGCATTTGCTTTCCTTCTCATGCAGTCTCTTTGTATTTTGCCACCCACTTGTATAGGAGAAAACTTTTTCTCCCAGATCACCAGTCCATCATTTTGCTTAAGGTAACTGTAGGGACATAGGAGTCAAGATTGATGGCAACAAATGGCAGAGTTTGCATATTTTTATACTCTGTGATTGAATAATTCCACAGTAAGAAACTCAACAAGAAATGTTAGCACTGACTCTTTCCTGCAAAGAGAAAATTTTTGAAACATAGTCCTAATGCAGCGACAATTCTGAGAAACTTTCAGTCTCATTGCACTTTATAGCACTGTCATATACAAGTAACACAGTACTACATTTAGAGAACAGACATGATTATGTCTTTTGTACAGTTTATCTTGCATGAAACAGAAGCACATATCATTCTGTACAAATTTTTCACAGGGGATACGAATACTTGTCCCACTCAGGTGAGCTTTAAAACTCATTCCAGTAAGACTATAATTTATAGTTGCTTTTTTAATGAGTTCAGTAGTCTATCAACAAACTAAGGAAAATTTATGAGAAGTACTTGGTATTCCTAACTATCAGTGGTTTTGGCTCATCTTAAACCTTTACCTAAAATATGTACTATAGACTTCTCTGCAAATATGTTTGCAAAACTGAACCTTTATAGAGAATTACCATGAGTTAATGTCTGGCCTTTTGACCAAACTTTAAAATATCCAGAAATTAAGAAAACAATAATAGAAAATTATGTCCCATATTTTTCTACATTAAACATTTTATGTATGCATTAAAAATAGTTTACAAATTACCTTACTGCCTTTTCTCTTGAGTAAGGCAACAAACCTATTTAATTTTGGTAACAGCCATAATAACACTTCAAAGGACCTCTGATTTACTTTCTCTGTAATTGCCTTCTCCTTACATTAGAACTGTTTATCACTAATTTTAAGCAATACATAACACAAAGGGTTTCTAAAATTATTATAACTGTGTGCATTAGCTATGGAAGGACTATAAATTTGAATTAACTAAAATGTTGGCATGCCTTTTTGGCAAAAAGAAATCAAGATACAGCTTGAAGAAAAGTTTTAGTTTGTATGTAGTTGTATTTATCGCCTCTCCGTGAAAGTAATAATGAAACAGTAATGGACCAGTGACTGAGTTAAAGCTTTAGTAGTTAATATAAAGCTGCCATGCTGACACCAGTGAGTCGGGACACATATTCTTAACTTTTTCCTGTTTCAATGATCTCCAACCATTATGGATTGAAAAATCTGCATTATGTAACAAGTGCCCATCTCTATCAAAGCTGTGCATAGATTCCTTTTCCAAGAAGCAAGTGCTTTGCAGGGGAATGACGACTAGTGGAGAAGTCCCAAGATACATCATTTTTTCCAACATGACCCTGGTTCCAATGAAAGACTTTACATCTCCCCAGAATTACTGTCTGTCTCCATCTCTCTCAACCTCCTTTTCATTTACTGATGACCTGAAAGAACATCCTTAAAAGATCCCCCCCTGCTGTGGTAGTCTTTGGGGGTAGACCCATCGCATAGCGCAGCGCAGCACCCCGCCAGCACCCGCCCCCCATAACAGCAGCACCACCCAGCAGCGCCCCCCCGCAGCAGCACCTCAACAGCCGCCCCCATCCAGCAGCGCCC
>JAVJGI010000060.1:39956081-39988362 GCA_035590275.1 Ibycter americanus | reverse complement strand
CGCTGCCCCCCCAGCAGCAGCCCCCGGGAGGCAGCGCTTGCAGGCGGCGGGGCGGCCTGACAGCAGGTGGCAGCCGCTGGAAGGGGATCAGGCTCGGCTCGGCTCTCGCCGTTGTGGGCGTGTTACACAAACCGGGAACTCGGCGTGCAGGAGCGTTCCGGCGATTTCAGAAAAATCAGCCTTTCGGCTTCTCAGACCTGAAGACGAATGGGTTGCTTTCGTGCTTCAACATAGCATCTTTAACTAGAAATAATGCCTTATAATGCCTATCATATATCTATATCTTACAGTTTATGGGTGGTTGCTTTAGGTTTAAATCCTGCATAAGATGCTATATTTTGCTAGGAAGATGTCTGTTTTCCTGTTGCCATTTAACAAACAGCGCTTGCCAGGAATAAAATGAATCGTGCCCATAAATCCTCACTTCCATGTCCATTAAAATGAAAATAGGCCTCTAGAGCACCAGTGTCAACTTGGCTATTTTTACCCTAAAGATTTAGTGCCTAATTCCGTGTTAGATTTGTGACATATATCGCTGCATGTCTGAGAAATCACCTGATTCACATGTATTGTAATATTGAATGTCTGTAGATACCCGTTAACTGCATCCTGCTTGATGGTGATTAGAAAGTGGGCCCCTATGTTTTAAATAGGATATGCATATGCTTAAAGAAAAGCCTACTTAGTGATTGAGGGGCCACTTTCTAATCTCAGATACATAGCACGCTCTGCCTGTTTACTATATACGGAAAACCATGATACGGAGCAGAGATTAGCGTGGCATTAAACCTGTGCATTCTGCAATAAATTACCTGTATGACAATAAATATTTTAAAATAATTGGTTGAACCGTAGAGGTTTTTTTATTCTTCTTTTTAAGTATATCAGCAGCTTGCTAAGAATTTTCTAAAACCTCTATTTAAAATCCAGTATGCAACTGATGTGACCTTTGGTAGGATGATTCACAGGTTATTTCTGCATGAACAGTTTGATACCCACATGTGTTCTGCTTTTATCTGTAAGTGCAAGTCATATGGGGATGATTAGTTTTCTTTCAGAAGGAACCACAATGCAGTGGGGATGCTGCATCTTTCACATAAGGTGCATTCCTTTAAAGTGTCTTCCTTTTTACTTGTTTTTGGCTTTGTTTTCCTTCCTTTCTTTCTGAAGACACATCCTCATCTTTCTGAAGACATTCTCAACACTGCAAAATCATCATAGAAGGCTGATTTTTAAAATGCCTCAAGTGATAGAAACCCAGTGCAAGACATAGGGGACAGAGTGATATTTAAATATTTTAAAGAGTGTGATACAAAATTTACATCAGCACAGAAGCCAAAACTTTAAGTTTTCTTTTCCCATGATGTCATCTTTCAGCAACAAGAAACCAAAAAGTATTCTGGTTTTTGGCTGGAACCTTGGGAGGGGCTCCTATTCACGCCGCACAGTGCTGTTGTACTCGTGTGCTGCTCCACAAACCCCGCCTCCCTCTGCTGCTTGAATACTATAGAAAAAAGACTCCCTCTGCTACCACTTCTTTTTTTATTAGCTGAAATAGAAAAAGATACAGCTTCTTAACATTCATTGTGCTAGACAATTCCTTTGAACACCTACACGTACGTTAAGATGCTCATATACTGAATTGCAAGGAAAACCCAATGCAAGAGGGATAAGTCCTCACCTGGATGGTAGCTGAAGGAGGTTTTTTGGTGGTAATTGTGTAATCAGTCCACAGTTCCTTCATCCTTTTGTTTATGTAGCCTAGTTTCATGGAAAAGCTCCTCATCTTCCAATCTAAGCCATTTTTTTCCCTATGTCATCTTTGCAGCAGTATTCTGTGTCAGCAGAAACACTGTTCTGTGAGGCAGCCTTTGCTTTGTAACAGTTTTGAAATTTACTCATATAGCATGATTTTTTTTTATCTAGGCTAGTTTATTGTAAGTTATTATGGGGTGTGTTTGGTAGTTGCAGTGTTCATAGTGTGTGTGTGTTGAAGGGTTTAGGTCAGTGGTATTTTCTGTATCAGCTGGAGTACTTTCTTAGTACTTTCTTTACTCTGTGATGCTTCCAGGGCTGATGCATCACAGTCTACAGAGTAGAAAGGGCTGCACAGAGCTGTACCATTTTGGACTTTTCTGTGGACAGCGACACATCTGAATAGCCATAGGCACAACTTCTGTGTTCTGCCATCTTCAGAACAAAACATCAAATGAGGTCTGAGCAAACTACATTTTAATGAAAGCAGCAGTTTTTTAAATTGTTTCTGTAAAATTCAGTTCACTAAATTCCTGAAGAAGCCGATAAGCAAAAGAAAGAAACCACAGGTTTATCAATGCCTAAACCAGAAGACTTGCATTGTATAACCTACCAAATCTATAGAACAAACACATTAATGTTGAAAATAACACTTCTGGTGGAAAAGATCCAGTGTAGTTTTGACAGCAGCATTTTTAAAGATGTTGTAGTTAATTGCTCTTTTCTTACATGAATGACCAAAAACATTCAATGCCCTGAATTTAGCCACATGATCCTAGCTCAAACTTAGGTCCTAAACTCCCAGCCAATCATGAAGTAAATTATTATGAATTCATATATATTACAGCTATAAAGAGTTGATTTAGGAAATATTGAAAACGGTTACATCATGAACATCCTGTCAAAAGTTGTTTACCATTATAACTGACGCGGAACTTTTTGTTCTGTACTTCTAGATTTTTAGGACAGTATTATTCACTACTGGAAGAGGTTTCTTTTAATGAAGAACTGATTAAAAATTAAAAACTTATCAGTGAATACTTTTCATTTAGCACAGCTTGGTTGCCAGAGAAATATCTGTGTCCTCTCACTTATTATAGGTGCTGAGCACCCATCATTTCTGTGGAAGGTGATAGGATGATGAGGATGCTCAGCATGTATTGGAAAGGGCCTGTGTTAGCAACACCTCCTGGCAATCATTAACTGACACAAAAGGGGGAGAAAAGACAGGTTTTAATTAAAAATTACTTCTCCAGAGTCAGCTGCTTGTAGCTGCATATTGCTGAAGGGCGAAATCATTTGTGAAACAAGCAGACTGAAAAAAGAAATTAAGTTTAAAAACCCTCAACTTTTACAAGCAGAGATGCCTACAGTTTTATGCAGTACTTCCGTATGCAAGATTCAATATGATCTGTACTGTGGTGATTAAATCAGGAACACTTAGTGAAGGAATATGTTGTCTTTTGGACTCTGCTGTGCCACTGATTACAGTTATTCAGATGCTGGAGTGTGGCAAGAGAGCAGAATAACAGAAAGCCTGCTTTCTGGCTAAAACAGTTGAATGCCCTGCTGCCTCTGCTAGACTACTTGTGTGATTTTGGTCACATAAACATAAGTCTTAACAGACAATCAAGCGCTGGTCTTAACACATGCTCTCCGTTCTTAACTCTTGACATCATCCAAGGTTTGCAGGTCTCAAGCACTCCCAGTAAGAATGTCAGAATTTCTTTGGTCGTATAATACTGAAATAGCTGAAAAAAGTTGTGTAGGTACTTCATGTTGGATGTAAAATTAACTGACGCTTTTGGCTGCAATTTGCCAATGTCACTCAATTTGAATTACTGATATGTACTGGAAACTAAAAAACAGCCTCATCTCAAGCTGCACAGAAGAACTGAGACTTTGAATGGCTGAGATGCAATGACAAAACAGAGAAATACAGACTTTTCTGGGTGGGTGCTAGCAAGACTAAGTTAATTGTAAGGCCAGGTCTTATGCAATTGAATACCTTTTCATTCAGAGAGCACCATCAGAATGGTGAATTTAAAATATTTTAAATTCAATTTAAAGAATTTAAAATATTTTTAAAACCCTGTTGGGAGAAAACAAAAGCTATCAGACCACAGAGTGTCATCATCCAGAGTAGTTAGTTATGCTGAATTTTAGGAAATGTAAAAAAGCCTGGAAATACATTCAATTTAGAAACTTTTCATGAAGATTTGTCCTGCCAGATCAAGAAAACAAGCCAACCTAAAAGTACTATGCAACTGCTGCTTTCTTATTTCCATAAGGTAATGAATACCTCTGTACTAAATGGATATGATGCTTAGAATAGAATACATTAAAGGATAAAAATTATCAGAAGCAAAACACGGACAGGCTGGAACGATGGGCCAAGGCCAATTGTGTGGGGTTCAACAAGGAGAAGTGCCAGGGCCTGCACTTGGGTCACAACAAGCCCCCACAACACTACAGGCTTGGGGCAGAGTGGCTGGAAAGCTGCCTGGTGGAAAAGGCCTTGGGGGTGCTGGCTGACAGCTGGCTGAACATGAGCCAGCAGTGTGCCCAGGTGGCCAAGAAGGCCAACAGCGTCCTGGCTTGTATCAGAAACTGTGTGGCCAGCAGGACAAGGGAAGTGATTGTCCCCTCTGTACTCGGCACTGGTGAGGCCACACCTCAAATACTGTGTTCTGTCTTGGGCTCTTCACTACAAGACATTGAGGTGCTGGAGCATGTCCAGAGAAGGCCAATGAAGCTGGTGAAGGGTCTAGAGAGTAAGTATTATGAGGAGCTGCTGAGGAAACTGGGGTTGTTTAGCCTGGAGAGGAGGAGGCTCAGTGGGAGACCTTACCGCTCTCTACAGTGTAAGAGGTGAAAGGAGGTTGTTATTGAGGTGGGTGTCAGTCTCTTCTCCCAGGTAACAAGTCATGGAATGAGAGGAAATGGCCTCAAGTTGTGCCAGGGGAGGTTTAGATTGGATATTAGGAAAAATTTCTTCACTGGAAGGGTGGTCAAGCATTGGAACAGGCTGCCCAGAGACGTGGTGGAATCACCATCCCCGGGGCTATTTAAAAGGCATGTAGATGTGGCACTTAGGGACATGGTTTATTAGTGGGCCTGGCAATGTTAGATTTGAACCTAAACAACCATTAGGTTTATGGTTGGACTCAAGGGTCTTTTTCCAATCTAAATGATTCTATGATTCTATATGGAATCTTTTATGGAAGAGGATAGCAAAACTTGGAATTTAAACGTCAAATTGTGGTTCATATGTACGGCTGTGTCCTTCTGCAAGCCCTTCTGTCCTTCCCAAGGACTGTGATAGACTTTTGCTTCTGCAGGGCTATTTCTACTGTCTAGGATGTGGTAAAAAGTGCTGTTTCCTGACCCAAACATATTCTGAAAGAATTAGTAGTTTTCAAAGGATGCCTTGAATAGGAACATCTTTCACCTTCTTAGCCTGAGAAAAATGTGAAATGTTTTTATCACATATAGTAATTCTGCTTCTTTATTTCAAGAAAAGTCTCATTCCCTAAGAATAAGGTCAAACATTTTAAAACTGAGCCCAACACCTTAAAAACAAACCAAAATACCACCAGCCCAGGAACTTGAGTGTGTTGCTGTTTGGCTTGGCTTGGGATCATTACATGATGATACATGATACACATTTTTCAGTCGTTTCTTTAGTACCTTATGCAACTATTGTGGAGTAGTTTTCAACTGTTTTGTTATTTTTTCCTTTTTCATTTTTAGAATGTTCTTCTCATGTTTCAACAGCTTTATGTCATCCTCTTTTAATATTGCTAATATTTAGCTTTTCTAGGAATGTGTGCTTATGACATGATCCCTCTTGGCTAGACCATGCACATTGTTGTATAAATTACATGTAATTTACATTTAAAAAGTTGAGTATTCTCCAAGATCAGTTATTTTCCGCACTGAACTACTGTTCTCCTATTCTAGGACTGAAACTTGCATCTAACTTCAAGATACTTTTAAGATATAGTCTTCCTTTGGTCAATTTTATTTCTGTATCGTTAACTTTATTCACCCGAGTTTTGACATCTGATTACAAGGCACATGTAAACATTGTGCAATGTTTTGTTTGTATCTTTATACATTTGGCTTTTCTTGTGGGTTCTTTGAAAACAGGTTTTCCCTTTAACAGGAAAAAATATTGTATTATCTTTTTAATTTGTATCCTTTCCTGCTTTATCTTCTCATTTTTGAAGATTAGTAGGATATATTAATTTCTAAGTATTTGCTTGAAATACAAGATATTTTCTGTGCTCTTGAAAGCTCCTATATACCTTGCATTATATTGGTTTGATTTGGTTTTTTCTACTGCCTGTCTGTTGGGTTTTGTCCCTTTGCATTTTCTGTATTTCTGTCACGTTTCTCATGTGTTTTTTAACTGTGCAGTACACATTATGTGCTTTGTGCACTAGTTTGAGACCTCTGTGTGTGTTTTTCCTTGTTTGCCGCTTGTGGTAAACTCATACCTGAATCTTGAGTCACCTTTCACATGCTGTTTCAGTAACTGTAGAGTCTTCCAAATATTTTGCATGGATAAGCATATAAAAAATTGCAAAGTTTTGACAACTTACACCTCCCCATTCTCTCAGGCTTTATTTCAGACTACGTGCGCTCTGTATTGAGGAGATATGATTGCAATATGTCTAGATTATTAACTTGTGCCATGTTTGTTCCAGATGACTTGCGTATAAAGAGCCTTGAAGACTTGGCAGCACAGCTGCCGGGAACCAGTGATCTTCTATAGACAACACAGGCAGAGCACATGCTGTTTTACATCAACAGCTAGGGATAACTGAGTGAATTAAAGATATCCATCATCTATGTGGTACCAATCTGCATTATCTCCCCAGTTACAATGCGGTATTCTTCAGTCAGAACTAAACTACTACACTGCATCCAGTAAGATTTCTCTTGACTGAAGTATTAGAAATAACTCATTAATATTGATCATTCATATCCTATCTTTAAATATTACTGTAAACACCAAATGGTTTTCAACAGCAAGACTGGAAATGCATGAAATCTTTTATTATATGCCATAACTTTAAACCTTCTGGAAAGGCTTGGTATGTTTATATGCTAGTAAATCAAAGAGTACTGGGAGATGTTTGTGGATGGTCAAACACAATCATCTGTAGTAGTAATCTGTTGGCACAGAACCTGGCACTCTTTTCATTCACAGATTTACACTTTTCCCAGGCGATTCCTAAGTATGGTATGGGAACAGGACTGTTGCAGGGACCATTCCCAGTAAGCAGTTTGCATGCAGCCTCTTTGGACACTTCAGTGTTGACTAGCATATTTGTGTACTCTTCTGTGCCAGCTGGCCACAACGATTGGGAACTTCCCCAAGCACATTTAGTTTACTGCTATAAATAGAGCTTTCCTTTTCCCTCTAAAGATTTCACAGCCTCCATGCCAACTTTGCTACCTCTTCTGCTTTAGCTTTGACAGGTTATGCCTGCCTCTTTCTTGCCCCATTAATGTCTCCAGTGACTCAGCAGCACTGGAGATGAGCAGTTAACAGTGAAACACAGTAATGTTTGGGATGGGATTGGTTTTAGGGGGTTGATCTTTGTCTAAACTGAAGCAAGAAACAACTGAGCTGAAAAAGAGTCTGTGAAAGGGTTTCCATGAAACAGATTTGTGCTTGTTGAAAGTTATTGATAATCGTAAAAGCTTATTTTTAGCCCTCATGAAAAAGGAAAATTTTTAACAATGCAGCTTGATCTAACATGGCATTTTTAATCTAACATTCAGGGTTCCACAATGGACATGTTGTTCTCCAATAACTGTTTACCATTTTACCTTTTAGATGCATTAATTGCAGAAATGAAATTGCAGAAATTATGAATAATTTTGTAAGGTTCTTCTAAAGCAAATGAAAAGTTCACTGGTTAATTTAGTATGTGAACAGTTCAGAGACATATGAAGCGATAAAATACCTTGTTTAGCTTGAACAGAAACCAAGTTCATCTGTTCAAATATTACGAGGCGGAGTGTATGTAGTGGAAAATTAGGGGGAGATATTCATAAATGAGTCATTTGAAATTTTTAAAAAAATAAAATCACAAGTTTTATTTAAATTGTTGACTCATCTGTGATTTATTTTCCCAACTGTTCTATCTTGCTTGTCTGTCAAATCACATCCATGGGTATTTTAGTTTTTTCAGTTAAAAAGAGAGCGCAAACATAGAAGACTGTCGTTTACTGAAAGTACTTTCTTGGTCAGTGTCCGAAAGCTTTCAGTTACAATTTGTGTTTATGCTTGTCTAAATTGGTTTGTATGCCACCTGTTTATTCTGAGGTGCAATGTTGTTCAATCTCAGCAAACCACTGCTACTGCAATTTCAGTGCTGTTTTCCATGTGTCAACTAGAAGGTTTGGACTCTTGATAAATGGATGGGAGTAGGAGTAAGATAAAATGTTTTCTTTTGATTTCCATCTGGATGTGCAGAGAAGGAGCAAGACACATTCTGTCCTGGTAAGGTGCTATCTGGACATGTAGACACAGATAGTGAAAGTGATTAGGGGTAAGAAGGAATTTTTAAGTGAAGAAAGGCTGTTGGGATTAGCATTGTTTGGTTAAAGAAGAAATAAACCATGACATATTTAAGTAAAATGTAACTGCTCTAGAGGAGCTGCACCAAATATATGTATTTTCTTAACAGAATAGAGACCAGTGGATGAAGTTGAGATGAAAACGTTTTAAACTGATGAAGTCAAACAAATTATATTCTGTGTATAATTTTTCTATGGGTATCTTTCCCATAAGGTACTGCTAAGAATACATACAATGTCAGACTCAGGAAGGACTACACTTTTATATGGTTAATGCAAGTTAAATCTGTGGTTGGCTTGTGCCATTAATGCACTTCAATTAGGAAAATTTTCTACGTATGACAAATACTGTGATTTTACTATTGTATTAGCCATAGGTCCATATATTTTATATACATCTTAAGTTCATTATATGAACATTAAATAAGCACAGTGAACATAAAATAAGCGCAGATATAGTCCTAGGAATTTGGAACTGTCTGGCCTGAGGTTGCTATGTTATTTAACCTTGTAGATGTGATTTAATTTGTTTGTGTCACATTATCTCCTTTTAAAAAACGTGAGTAATTTTGCAGTTAATTTTGCCATGCTCTATAATGTTCTGTATCTTAGTCTGTGATGTTAATCTTGCATGTGATTATAACAGCAGGCTGAATCTGGATAAGACTGTGAACTTGTTGCTGTGAATGTTGCTTTTCACATAATTTGTTTTAGGAAAGTACAACAAACCATTTTCAGGGTTGGTTTTTTTTGTTGTTGTTGTTTCACATAGTTATAGGAATAGTTATTTCTAATAGTAAATTTCCCTCAGGTGTACTTAATCAGTGGTGGGTTTTTTTGTCCTTGATCATAATATTATCTTGTCATATTTTGATGACTTGTTTAACATTCAGTTCATGCTCCCAGGGTAGGATTCACTGCACCTAACTTCAGACACCTACAGTGTAGGCATTGCTGTCTTTATTGCCTCCCACCTCTGTGGTGTGATTCATTTCAAACTAAAATAGACATCTAAAATAGGTCAGAAGCAGTGCCCCTTGAAACTGTCTGTCTATTTACTTTAAAGGAAGCCTGTGGTAACACACAAACTGGCGCTTGCGCTGCAAATAAAGCCCACCAGAAGACGCTGATGTTCATTCCTGCCATTGCTTCCTTGAAAGACATGGAAAAGCTACCTTACGTACATTGGTGAGGAGCTTTCAGTGTGGGGATGTAGTCCTTGCTCGACAGCAGCCACGTAATTCTGAGCTTCCCACCTGGTATCACTCCACCTGAGGCTCTCTGTCCATGAATAATGCTCTTCTTTGGATCTAGCATCTTTATAGTCTTACAGCTAAGCTTTCACTATTTTCAAAATGAGCTATGAGCACAGAACACCTGGCAGTAGTCATCTGCTACCATGCAGAAGGGACAAGATTTTGTTTAAAGATGAGAGCTGTACTGTGTCAGTATCACAGTGTTTAATTTAGGTTGGACTACATTTTTATGCTGTTGTCAAGTATCTATTTTTCCTGACCATCCAGTCCGAGTATATGTTTTTAGACTGTGATGTTTAATAATGACAGTTCTTTCTTCAGTTAATATTGGCACACACATTTGTTAATTATTGATCCATCTTCATCTCAATTTTCTAGCTGGAGATATAGCTTAAGCCATAAGAATGTTAAGAACATACATATTACACTGCTTATAGGTTTATGGCACTTTTTAGATGCATGGCAAGATAAATTGTGAATAATGCTGCTTAGTCAATTGCATGATGAATATTGAAGGGAAATTTTTTTCCCTTTTTATGTCATCTAGACTGAATGCAGAAAGGGAATAAAAAATACTTCTGTTTTTTCCCCATGTCTTATAAATATTATCTTTCTTACTTAATATCCAATCCCACTTTTTTTTTTCCAAAAAACATGTTTAATAAAGAATAAAGGTGGCTACTGTGAAGATTAATAAGACTTAGAAAGTAATTTTTTGGGGATTTAGCATGCTTTGAAGCCATTTAGCCCAAAGATTCAGAAAATGGTATTTTATGTTGTTGCCTTTTAACTTTTCTTTCAGAGTTTTCAGAAAGATAAATACGGTAATTGAAAACCAACATTAAATCAGCATTAATCAGCACAGCACATTCTATGATTATCCAAGTCTGAATTACGAAGGAAATAAAAAATACTTATTTTTATTTGAATTCACATTTCCTAACACTGGAAAAGTATCTTTCAACTGTATTTGTATATCGTAATTTTCTTCCCAGAACAATGCAACGTTTGCTTCTACTCAATAGGTATGCAGTTGCTGGATCATTCTATATTTTTATAATAGCTTGTAAGGGGAAATGAAAGTCCGCTGAGTCAAGAGCTGGAACAGCCATTTGCCCTCAGGACAGTATTGACTGTTTTGTTTTATAATCCCATATCTTTTCTGTGTTGGAAAGATGATTTTAGACAGCATCACTACACAAACACTCCCACTGATTTTTGAAAGGGAAAATGGCATCAAGAGGGTAAGGACAACTGCAGAGGAAATAGGGTAAATTTTTAGAAGAGACACTGTTTCTGCTTTCTACCATCACTGCTTATCTCTATAAGGCTGTATGTATGACAATGAAGAGATGTGCACTATAGCAAAGTCTTGAAGTCTTTTCAAGCTAATATGTTATTACTGATTTGTGGTATGTACTTATAGAAAAAAAAGTGTTAGAAGGTTTGCATCATCTGTAGAAGACTACATTTTGTGAATAGAGCTGGAGCGACGGGTCTGAAATTTTCAAACTTGGTCTGTTACTCCAAGTAGCTGGCCTGTTACGTGTACAACAGTGAGACCTGATGCTCGAAATGGCATATAATAGCATCAGCAGGGCTGAAGCGACTTAGAGGGGCTGTTCAAAGACTAACCATTCTTGAAAATTAGAGGAAAGATGTCTTCAGTTAAACAACCAAATTAATTACTGCTTTTGGAAGTATGACTGCAAATATTGTTGCCTTTAACAGTCCTTTAGCAGATTCCAATTCCAAGGGTTGTAAACCCATTCAGAGTCGTTGCTCTACATAGCTTCAGGACAGAAAAGGTACTAGGGTAAATCTATTTCTGGGAATTTTATTAGAATGTCAGTGATATTTGAATTC
Source organism: Ibycter americanus (assembly GCA_035590275.1). Classification (NCBI taxonomy): domain Eukaryota; kingdom Metazoa; phylum Chordata; class Aves; order Falconiformes; family Falconidae; genus Ibycter; species Ibycter americanus. Next base: position 39,976,888 of record JAVJGI010000060.1, on the reverse strand, counting down.
TTGCACAATGAAAAAGAAGGCATGATTATGCAGTTTTATGGATTTTATTCTGGTTATTCATGTTCCTCTAGTTTATGTTCATTTCATTCAGAAATAAATTCACTGACACTATGGAAAAATTATGAAATTTTAATCAAGAAAGAAAACAAACAGACCTTTTTCTGCAAAGGCCTACTGATATCCACAGTCCTTACTCAAGTGAGTATTCCTAGTTCCCATGTAAAATACAGGACTAATCAGTTGTGAATTTTAGCTTTTGATTCAGATCTTTAAGTTCTTACTCAAAGTACCAGTTTAGCAACCTGCATCACTCATTAAGACAAAAGATATTTTCCAGATGGAGCGGAAATAAAAATAAATTACAAAGACAATTGCCTTGGCACAAGCTTTCCTGACAACCTTTATTGTCTAGATATAATTCTGCTACTCATTTTTATTAGTAGTTTACTCTCTGAATAGTTTTTATACTTGTAGAACAGGATACATCTCACTGTATGCAAAGACTGCAGAATGGATATAAAATAAATGAATGGAGTGAAAATGAATAAAATAATGCTGTTAGGAAGAAAAAATGTTTTTTGAAGGCAGGAGAGGCAGGTTAGAAAGGATGCCTATTCATAGTGAGCTGCGCTAAATTGTAGTGCTTGAACACATTATCTCAAATTTGTATCTTCTTTTGTTTCTCCATCATAGGCCCTCATCCTATTTTTAACCTCATGATGAGCCACATAACATAAGATGTTCACTTAGAAAGAAAAAAACCTCTCTGCTGAGGATGATACATAGACAATGATTATCATCTCCTATGTACTTTCATAACTTCTCTCATCTTTAATGTGCTGTGATCCTTTGCAGTAATTGATGTGATTTAGATTCTACATTTACTGGTAAGAAACAATGTTTATTTTGCCACGTACAGTGATACCACTGTGTATAATGTTACAATATAAGCAACTTAAGGGATGTAAATAACAAAAGTGATACCTAAGCGATATGACGCAGGGTGAAATAACAAGCTGACTGTTTTCATTATTTCTTTGCGACCATCTGGGATGACATTAGTTTGGAGTTTTTGGTCTTGATCATCACAAGTTAATGTTAGATTTGACTGGAATTTTATTAAAAATAATCCTAAATGCAGTCACTGCTATGATTCTACATTAAAAAGTGTCTTTAATTCTGAAGAGCCTCTAGACTTTTTCATGAAAGATCTAGTTATGCCGCAAAACAGAAACACAGTCATTCCTGGCATGAAAAGTGAATGGCAGACAACACAGGTTGTAAACTAAATATAGGTAAGTATCTCTGCTTTTGGCAGTTGAAACCCAAGAGTCATGGAGAAAAGTGTGTATCTTTTCAAATCAGGTAAGATATAACTTAGTGTAACAGAGATAAATCTTCCCCCAGTTTTTGTTTTGTTTTGTTTCATTACATATTCCTCAACTCTGCTATCTTCTCCTCCTTAAACTTTCACATTATGCTCAATGTCCAGAACACTTTTCTATATTGAAACATTATGTTTTCATTCAGTTTCTTTTTTAGGTTCACTCAGTGAGTCACTGTCACCAACACATAACTTAAAAATAGATAAAATCCAGCGTTTATATCAGGTTCATTTCAGTTACCTAATAAGCTTCTGTGTACAAGCTTGATTGGTAACTTGATGGTCAAGTTACATAGAGAAAACACATATCCAGTGCTGAGAAGTTGAAGTGTTTTAAGAAAAACAGAATGGAACTTTGGATATTTCATCATAGCTTTGTTGAACCATGTGTAAAGTGAATCAGATATAGAACTATTTAATCAATAAGCCTTGAGAGTGTGAAAATTAATTTCTCACACCTGTGATGGCCAGAATATTGTAGGCCACTGCTGCACAACAGTCCTAGCTGTGGTCAACAATTGCCTGTCTAAAATGTACAAAAGGAAGGGAAATTTTACTTCTGCTCAAGTAAACAAATTGCAAAGTCAAGCATTTTGGACTTACTTGCATTGTGGTTGCATTTGATGATTGTTGATTTTGGACTGCATACTTGATAGGTTGTAGAAAACATATTCTGGATTAGCTCCTGTATTCATAAACTCAGATATTGAATCAGTGATTTTAATTTTATTGACATGTTATAGCATAGAGGTAGTTAGTGTTAGAAAATTAATTCTGAAGTTTGCCATTTAAAAGAGAAATTGTTACGAAAATTTGAAGTTGATTAGTCAATATTGACTCTGTTTTTTCAAAATAATTGCAATACTTGGTAAAATGTCCCAGTATACACAACAAAGCAAGGGTACTTCAAAAAGGAATTACATTAATATTTGCATTTCTTCTGAAAGCTTCAGTCATTGTACTTGTGCTTGAAAGGGAAGCCATTGCACAGAATATACCTGTTGGGACATGTTTTATCCTCTACTATTGCTGACATACAGTTTATGCAACCAACAAGATATTTTGTTCTACAGTGTACTTGCTTTCATGGGTTACACAAATCTCTGTTTGAAGATAAAATAGGGCTCAGATGTACATACTGACCTGGTACCAGTACTTCCTTTAGTAAGACATGCTTGCTTGTACAAGCATTGGTATTTGTATATTCAAGATACAAAGAACAATGATGGAGAATGTTGATAATCAGCTATTAATTACAGAAACAGGATGAATAACAGACTTCACTTATCAATAAGATTAAGCTGATCTATTTCTACAAGTCTTCCATTCTAAAAGGATTTTCTGTTTATACCAGAAGACTGAAAGGGAGCAAAAACTTCCTCGTACTATGTTTCACTTTCCTTAATTCTCCCTCCCACTTCGCTTTCTGGGAGCTATACCAGCTGGGAAGGGTTAGTTTCTGAAACTTGATATGTATGAGTTTTATACATTCTTTAAAATATATTAATTTGTCAGATAATAGGTTTTTTGCATTGCTTTTTTGATGGAAAAATGGAAATACTTTTGGTGTAGAACTTCATTAAATGAGCTAAAAGGAATTGTAAATGAATTTGGGTGTGCAGAACAATTAGGTACGATGTGTGACTTTATGTAGATATTCACTGCAATTTGGTATGCATTTTGAATATCTTTTGTCTGAACTGTGGTAAAGGTTTAACATCTTTTCAGCCACTAATAGTTGGAGACCAGAGCTCTTTAAACATTGCCAGTTTTCAGTTTAAACCAAATTCAGGGAATTTTAGCCAGATGAGTAATGTATCATATAATACTCCTTCTATATTGATGTCTATGACTGCAGATATTAAAGAAACATCAGTTGAAGTACAGTGTTATAGATTTTAGAAGCTTAGTAGGGTTTCTGTGAGTCTGTGAAGTAAAAGTGGTGTGGTCTAGGTTTAATGTCAAAGCTCTCTAATGTTCTGAAAATCACACGCTGTCAGTGCTCCTGGAGGAAGGCATGTTTCTTTAACATGGTTTTCCCTGATAGTCAGAAAGGAGAACAGTTTGTGATATAAAGTCCATGTTTCTGGATAATTACTCATCTAATTTAATAAGAGTTGGTGATTTAAATCTTAACTCAAAACATCTGCTTTTCTATTGCACTACATATTCTGAAGAGAAACTATATCACACAAGCAGTAGCATATTAAAATGCTAAGTGTGTTTGTCAGTTTTAAAAAGTGCATCTTGTCTCTGCAGTCAGAGATACAAGTTTTTGTATTAGTGTCCCTGAATTTTCAAAGTACTTCACATAACGATCTGATTGAGATACATACACAACATATATATATACACACACCTTCTTTTTAAATGTGTAACTTAATGATTTTTCAATACGTACATATATCTACATATCTGCATGTATCAACATATATATATAATTTTGTATCTGCTATAAAAAATAGTAGGCTACACATCGAAAAAGAACACTAGTTTTTTACAAAAAATTATACCCACACAAAGTTTTGGAGAGGGACGTGTAATTAAAATGCAAAGTCAACATAACACATGTAATATAGATTCAGAGCTTCGTAACTCATACATTCAAAAGTAATTGGAACTAAAGCCATCTCAGAGGCATTGCCATGTCTCATACTCTTAAACATGTTGGTTTTCTTTTTATAGAGGAGATTTTTTCCTCTACTACAACTCTTCTACTTCATGGAATAATTAAATCATTCATTGGAAGACTCACTGGAGCAAATATTTGAATTGGGAATACATCCTTTGTGAGCACTTCTACTGCTGAGCTGTGGTCATGGTCTATAGGTCTGTTTCTCCATTTGTCCTGTTGGATCTCGTTAAGTTTCCTTTATTCTGTTCCACTTTCTGCTCACTTTCAGGCTGTGTTGCTTGATACCCAGCTTAGTGGTTGTGGCATTCAATTAGACGTGGGAGACCTGGTTTCAGTTCCTTGTTTCGAGGCGTTTGCTGAATCCCAGCTTTGGGGCTGCTGGATTTTCTGAAATGTGACTGTCTTTTTCTGTAATTGTGAACACACATTCCACCATGCATCAGTTCATACTTTGCTGAATTTACCTATACCCTGACCAATTCCTGAGAGGAGGCTGGTTTCAGGTTTTTCAGAACAACACTGCTTTGCACAATTGTTTTCAAGCTGTTTGAGAGTTACATCAAAATTACATTCTGATTCCATGAGGGTCCTACAGGAATGTGGTGTTGGCCAGTTTCACAGTGAGCTAAAATAAAATCTATAGTCGTCACTGGAACCATTTTCATATGAGGTAAAAGTTAGTGGAGAGACAGAACAACAGGTATAATGCCATGCCTTCTCTCCAGATCTATACTGATTAGCTAGGGAGCTGTGTTTCTTGGAACTTAAATGCACGGGGAGGGGGTGTTGTTGGATTTTTATTGTTGTTGTTGGTGGTGGTGGTTTTTATAAGTGCAAATTCTTTTACCTAAGCGGGAAAGCTAAAACAACAGATAAAAGATTGGGAGCAGTATTTTGAAAAGCAGTAATTCTTCCAAAATAATGGGCAGCTAAATCATGGTGGACAGTGATCCCAGTAAGGGCTCCCGGTGGGAGGCTGCAGCCAGAAGATGATGTACAGTCCTTAAGGAACAAATAGGGAACTAGTGAGTAAAAATACAACAGTAGCATTGCAATCATGGAAGACATTATTGAGGCTTTCACTGGAGCAATTATGTTTAACTTTGGTATTGACTATTTCGTAAAGATGCTGACAATTTTTTTTTTTAGGAATGAATTAGCTTGAGGTTTAGGAAATGCTGATATGGGAAGATGAACTGAGTTTCCTATATCCCTTGTAGAAATGAGGATTAAGAAGTTGTGAAAGTTGAAGCAAGAGAAGATCAAGCTAATAGGTACAGTTATTTAGTAGTGTAAGTAATTGTCTGTTAAAGAAATGTACATGGGATTTTGCACATGAATTCTTCAAATTATGCATTTGATGAGGAAACTAAGAGGTAAATTTCTGTCATCTTTCAGGGCAAATGATCTTAAGTGTCCATAAAATAAACTTTTCATTGCACTGCGGGGAAACAGCACACATTCGGTAGGTAGATTATAAAGGCGAAAGTATGAGCTCAGAACAAAAGATTGTATACTCAGATTACCGGCAATCTGATATCTTTCTTTTGACCAGTTGAGGGGCCTCTTTGCTAATACCAGCATCTAGATCTTCTGGAAGAGAACTCGAAGAGGGGAGAATAATCTGTAATCTGAAATGTAGGTCTCAAGGAGATATTCCAGACAGTAAGCTTTTGCTTTGATTCAGTAAATGTTATGGAAGCAGTATCACGATAATTATAAGAAATTGTTAGATATGGCTAGGATCTAAGAAGATTTTTTCTCTTTGCCTTACAAAATACGATTATTGTGGTATGCACCACACTGGCATATGCATTTAAACAGGCAGACATCTCTGCATCTATACCAACTCCTTTCATAGTCATTTTACTTGAGAAGCTGTATTATCTTCAGTTGCTAAAAGCATTAAGATAAAACAGAGTAAAAAACAGAGGCAGCCTGGCAACTCACCAGGCTTTTAGATTTTTGACAAGTTTCATTTTGAAAGTGCTGTTTCTTAAGTGGTTTCTCTGTCTCTCTTTTAAATCTTATGAATAAAATACAAAGTGCTTGACAGAACATGTAGAGTTAGTTTTCCAACCACTTTACATTTTTTACCCTTTACTGAAACCTTACTTTTCAATTTTTGTAAATGGAACACTTATTTTTTGTTGCTAAAAGGTGTTGAGTTCTTTGAATATTACTTTCTTTAACATCTTCACATAGTTCAAATTATCTGTGTGTGAAGAAAAAATGCAATGGATGTTCAGAGCAGGTGTTCACAAGTATTATTGACCTTAAAAAATAACTGGTTTTGAAGATACTGTATATAGCTAATGAGCTAAGCTGTAGGTCGATAGCTTTGTGAAACACAGTAAGGCTCAGAATAAAATTTCAACCTTATGCTTAGTAATGTGAGGTAAACATTTCTAAATAGAGATTCAGACTGAAGATGAGAAAAAAGAATGAGGAAAGACTGAGAAAAGAGAGTCTTATAATGAGTATTATATTTAAACTGTAGCTCTGTAGCAGTCTCACAAATATTTATTTCCCACTACCTGCAATCCGTAGTAGTACCAAAAAAATTAAGAAATGTAAAAAAAATATATTAATTTGGAGAGCAATATACTGTTTCTTTCATCTAGGCAAAACAGTCAAAACAAAAAAGCCCCATGTTTGTGTTATTTAAAGCAAGCTGGTATCTGTTAACATAGCTGTCAGCAAGTGAAATGATAAAATTATCATTGTTATCAAATACAGCTATAAACTGAACACAAGACATGCTTCAGGTTAGTCAGAAGAGGTCCTCTGTTTTTCACTGTGCATGCTTGCTTGAAATAAAACTGTGTTATTGGTTAACTGGGATGCTTAGCATAATCACTTTGCAAGGCTGTGGTGGAGGGAGGTGATTATCACTGAGAACAGATGGGCAGGTCCAAAGCATTGCCAGATTCTGCACAAGCTCCACATACTGTAGGTTCTAGCCCTCTTTTCTTCGGCATTTCTGATTTTTATTCATTGTGCATATTCTGAAGGGCTAACTGAGCTAGAGGTCAGGGAGCGATGACCTTACAGTTTAGCTCACAGATGTAGGAGTGAGGAATTCAAAGTGCTGTCACTATACATCTGAATGGATGGGGCAGACTGCATTTTGTACAATTGCCTCCCTAAATGTATGAAAGGATTTATCTCTGAGCTTAGCGCTCTACTCTGCATCTGTAGCTCACTGTGGATTGTATTGTATGTGTGACCAGAAATGATATTCTTGGATATGAACACTGTCTCTGCTTCTCCTAAAGTGCATCCTCCTAATGGGACCCGGTTTTATACTTTTCAGGTAAGTGAACTTTAATAAAACAGAAAGGATTTTTCTTGGTACTTAAAAATAGGTAAACTTTGAGTAAGAGTAGCTAATAGGTTAAGAAGCTTATGTGTTAATGAGTTTTGTATTGGTAAGAGAAAATATGTAGGAAATCAATATCATCACAATAGTTTTGCTGCCTTAAAAATATCAGCATGTAAATTGTTCCTAAACAAACATAAATTGCATTCACAATGATTTTGCTATTGATTGTCTTTCCCAATAATGTTATCATCTTAAAATTCATTAGATTTATAGTTGCTTAGATGGACCCACACTGTCTTTCTGTTTAGTTCAGATAAACACTGTGTTGAAATTATACAGAAATTCTGAATTCCTATTATACAAAAAATATTTTTAGAACTTTGTATGTTGTACCTGTCTGGATTTTTTATATTTATCCAGAATGTAGTTTCATGCTAGCTGATGCTTAATTTGATTCATGTGGATAGTAATCATACACGTGCGATTGATAGAACAGCAGAATCTATTGTTAGGATTATTGAGGTTCTCAGTTTTAAGCCAAGTTTTGCCTTGTTCAGGTAAATAAGCTTGTGTGTGTAGCTAAAGGTAAGAATTTATTACATGCTCTGATTCTAATGTGCAAACCAGTCTAATTAAAACCATCTTTCAGTAGCACTTAATTAAAAGAAATCTTCAGTGTCTTTGCTTTGGAAAACTATGTAATTCTACAGTAAAAATTAACTATAATAAAAACCCACACACCCCCTGCCCCAGCTGCTCCTTATAGCACTCTGGCCCTGCAAGGTAATTCAAACACTCCACTACTTAAAGTGGCAGTAACTTTTTCAGCTTAGCCTCTGATACAGTTAGGATTTAAATAACCTTCCCATTCCTGACTGTGTAACGTTTTTTTCTTTTTGGTTACTATATGCTATTGTAGAGTGATGTCTTTAATCTGTAACAAATCCTGTGTATGGTACCAGAGCAATCTGAGGCAATTAAAAGTTGATCATAAAATGCATGGCAAACTTCTTTCACAAAATACCGGTACTCCTTTCTTTGGGTCAAATGACTGCATTTATTCTTGTCTTCTTTTAATCCATTGTTTTTAATTGTACTGTCTTGCCCTTCTTACAGTGGTGTCAAATGATAGTTGAGGGCTGTGCAGAAAGAGTGCCATCCTCCTAACAGTGACGATCTGCTGGTCCTGGCAGTGATTCAGAGACATGAATGCCCCAGGCCTGTTCCTCTACAGCATGACTACCTTACTCACACACTGACATCTAAATATTCTGTACAGCCTCCTCTAGCTATGCTCTTAAACACAGTTCCTGATGTCAGGTATTCTTTCTGAGTGTGTCAAGTGGAAAAAGTCACTAAAATTAGGATGCTTGGTTGTGATACCAAACTGGCTATTTTATTGTGTGGTACTTTATGAAAGTCGGCTAATTTTTTTTCCAGTATGTGTTGTTGCTACTAGCAATCCCTGTAATTATTGTAGACATTATCCCACATACAAAAAATTATCTTCTAAAAATTATCTCTTCTGATGATTTTTAAGCTGAGGGGACAATAAATAAAAGAGAAATAGAATTGAATTTCCGGTTGCCTTCTGGATACCTTAATGAACAATGTAGAGTTAAATGACCTTGGAATGTAAAGCTGCTAATTCAGGATAGTCTGTGTTTGTGTTCTAGAACACCTTGGTGTTATAGGTGCTAAAAGAATTCCTGAAAAATTAAAAAATATCGACCAAAGAAAGCCTATATTTTCCTGTGGTGCACTTTAAAAATTATTTTTTCTATTTATTTGTTTACATATGTGCAGTATAAAGAAAGAAATGTGAAGCAACTTTCCAGTTCTTGCCTTGGCTTCCTTTGTTCCTTGTTTCCTAGGTTGTGACCACCATGTTGGTGGTGTCTTCTTTTCCCTCTTGAGTTACTTCAGTCCTTGCTTACAAATGTAATTGCTGAGAAGGACTTCGTATGACTCTTGTTAGTTGTTTTGATCTGTTTCAAACTACTTTCACCTTTTGCTTTCTTACTTATTCTGTTGTTTCTATATGTTACATTGTAATCTCTTTGAGACAGATAGTCTCTTTCATTTGAAAAACATGCAAAGTTATGGGACAGCTTAATGGTTCTTACTTTGAAATATATATGCTGGTATTTAACCTAAGTGTGTGAAAATAATCTTAGCAAAACCAATGTCCAGCATGTTTAAAACAGAACAAATAAAAAAATAGTGAGATGAGGGCCTGAACTCTGACTGATGGAGGCTAGTGAGTGATTAAGCTACTGAACTGATTGCACATTGATTAAAAAATGCAACATATTCATTCTTTAAGCAACAAAAATGGTACTGAAAGAAGCACAAGGCATGTATGCAAGTTGTAACTTTATTATCAGCATTTCACTGATGTTCTTAGGAAATAAGACCAAATTGGCCTCTACTGGCCAAGGAATCAGACTGGCCATAGAGGGATGCATCTAACAGAGCAATTAGGCTGGGGAGATTCATAATTAGTGGATATGTCTACAAGATTTTGAGCATTGATTAAGATCTTTATCAAATGCTTTGAATAGTATGTTTTATAATCAACTTTATAAAGCCTGTTCACTTTATAAGTGAGCATTAATTGAAATCAGAAGTCTGCCATAAATTTTCAAATACAGAGATTTTGTTGCCTGATTAACTTCATTTTTAGTAGATGAAATTAACAAGGAATTTCTTGACACCTAATTGGAACATTTAAAGTAATATTTTCACCTCCAATGACACAAGATGAATAAACAGTATTTTCCATTTCCGCATTCTCTCCCACTTTGTTGTCTTTTATTAACTTCTTTGGTCTCCAGGACACCTAGTGTTCAGAAAAAGTATTGAATTTAAAAATTACATTAATATCTGCAACTATCTAGAAACTTTGAAATTCCTAGTACTTTTGTTCTGTTCAGGAAATCTGTCCCAAAATTCTTCAAATGTTAAAAGTGTAATTTGGTTCAGTATTTTTGCTGAACCACCTGCCCTAATTAAAAGAAGCTTAGGCTTTGATCCCTAGACTACGCTTGATTAAAGCAAGTAAAATAGAAAACTATATGAGAGGAGGTCATATAAAGCAGTTATATACTGTATGAAAGGAAGGAGTTGTAATGCTGTTATGAACAAGGTTTACTTTTGTAATACCAAAGCTTAATGCTTTGTAGTTCAATATCTCTGTGCTTCATCTCAATTTGCTTGTGCCAGCCTTGGCAGACTTCTGCAGCTATATTACAGAAAGCACTGATTTTCTTTCTTTTTGTCTTCAAGCTTGATGAAAAGATAGTGTTTCCGCTACTCTATGTGGATAAATTAGTTTGCCAGCACTCCCACAGTGAGCACGTATCTTTCATGAGCATTGTAAACATCAAAGTCCAAGTAGTGACATTGACTTGCTCTCTGGTTGGTCTTGTATTTCACTGTATTTAGCAGTTATTTGCATAAAATAATGATACAGGTGAAAAAATTTGGATTCAAAAGGAGGTATTTTTTTGTTGTTTGTGAAATGGGAAACAATGCACTGAAAAAATATTTTTTAATCAAGCCGGTTTTATAGAGAACTTGAGGGTCGTTCCTTTTTAATGAAAGCGTGGCACAAAGGAACTTAATTTTGAAATTTCAGATTTCATTTTTGAAAGTTGTGTAGTAATGCTTTGATCATTTAAAAGCAACTTAAGTTTACATTGGTGTTTATCATATCCAGTAAATATTTTTTTGTTTTCTTAAATTGGTTGTCTACAGCCATACATGTGACTAGTAACTTGCACAACTTCTAAACATTCGAAATATCTTCATATTGTACATGATATTTATTTGAACAGAATTTGAAATTGAAAGAGCTTTTTTTCTATTTCAGCGTCTTTGCAAAAGAAAAAAAATCTGAAATATTTCTATGAACAGCATTTTTAAATCTTGTAACTTTCAATTATTAAGCTAAGCACACATCTAAAGCACAGATCTAAGCACAGACCTAAATCAGGGCTAAAAAGTAATTGTCAATAGGCAGAACTTAGGAACTAGGCATGTGCAGTAGAGTCAGACATGCTCAAATTGCAGCAGTACACAGGGTGTCATGAATCTGGCTGCATCTTTAGCTTTAAAATCAGCAGTATGTAGTAACAGTTTCCAGAAATGATAAACACAAACTTTCAAATATTTGGAAGCAATACTAGCCAATCATAGTCAGATGAGATTTGTGGTTTATAAATGAACTGTTAGGACAACTAGAGTATACTCCTTTTTGCTAACAAGTAGTGAAGTAAGGGCTGGTCTTGTTCTGAAACCTTGGAAGGTTAAAGCAATTTTTTAAGGTTATCTGATGATCAGAAGGTCTATAAAGAAATAAAACTACTTTCTTACAAAACTTGCAGAGAAATCCTAAAATATTCATAAGACATAAAAATGTAAATACACTATGAAGTACTGTAAAAGTGCATTGCTGATCAAAGGTTTGAAACTGGGTTACTGGGAAACTGGGAAATGTTTCTATACATAAAACATATCTATCACCATGATACTGATTACTACTGTGTTTTATTGCTTAGCAGATGAATGTTACACTCCAATGATAGTGAATTAACAACAGAATACAAACAAAAATGTTACTTTCTGGTACAGAATGTGCTTTGAGCTGTCTGACAAAAAGTATATTCTATAAAAAATACTAGATGCACTCATTAATTTTCCTGTTAGTTCCTATATGAATAGTTCAAATGAACTGTACACTTATGCAGAACTTCTGTTTTATACTGTCTTGTAGTTTTAGTGTTTCAGTAATCCTATTGTTCTTTCATGTATCTTCTTATATGGAAATAGTAAATGAAACAAAAAGCTTCTCCTAGAAGAGAAAGTATCTTGTAAAAATTTATAATTGCCCTGATTAGCATAGACTTATTATTAGATCATGCTTTGGGCAGGTATGCCATGCTACTCTGTTTAGTAGGCCATAACTTTTTTTTTTAACAGCTTTGTCTGGTGCGATCATTTCACATTGGTATCTTCACCACCCCCGCCCCTTTCTCGCAGCCACAAATAAGATTTAGTGAAGAGACACAGTTTTAATGGACCATTTTTTTGTGTTATATTACATGCAAAGTCATATTTCAATATATACCTAGCTTCACGCACCTCTCTGCTGCTGTGCAGTTCATCTTTAGACTGGGAGCAGATCACTGGCATAAACCAAAACAATATATAGCTTGCATACACATTAATTCCAGAAAACTTAGAGAGAGCTCTTTGGACTGCTAACCAAAAAATAGTCTCTTTAAGAGTATTTAAAAGCATTTGAGAAACAATATTTGTCTGCTCTGGCCAAGGAAGGAGGAAACAGGAGACAGAAGGAAAAATACCTTCTAAGTATCAGCTACATGCTGACTCGCATTCTTTGCGAACTACAGCTACACGCCAATTTTGCATACTTACATGTCCCAACATGTAACAAAAGATGCCACTATGTTCAAGTCTGATGTGTCTTGCATCAACAAGAAGTTTTTTTATTTAATGATACAAAAAAATAAACACATACACATATGCACTAAGATATCTATTTAACTGAACTGTACAAGGACCAGCCCAAAAAAGTATCTCAAAAGGTTTAAATGAGCACTCCTAATGAGACCCCCTCAAAACTCAAGCCTTTGCACTCAAGGTAGCAGTTGCAGGAAACAACTACAACAGGCCAGCACAGCAAGAACAGTGGTAGCAAAGGAGCTTAATGGTTTATCACTACTAGAGAGATCTGAGGGGAAGAAGGCGTAGTCAGAGGAATTATCCCTATTCTGATTAGCATCAGAACAAAGGCTCACATTAGTTCATCAGCACTAGGACTCCCCTAGAGCACTGGATAATAACCTTGTTGAAAGCATTAGAGGGATTCCCCCCGCAGTCTACATCCCTTCTCTAAAGGGAGATGAAAGGGTGAGGTCCAAAAAACAGCTTTACGTTTAGTTCTTTGAAAGACATATCCAAGTAGTTTCTTACCACTAAAACATAAAATACACAATCAAGATCCTTCTGTGATAGGTTTTCAAAGGTAACATTTGGGAGCAGGTATGGAGAAAAAAAAAAAGACCAAAACACAAAACATTTTCTGTTCAAGATAGTACAGGTGGCTTATCGTACATGCTTAACTCTGGAAGGCAGAAGTTCAACAGTTTCTACACCAAAACCAGGGAGTGGCAAGGGTGTGAAGAATACAAGGAAAAAACAGTTTGTGGTACCCAGACTCCACAAAAATCAGGTTAACAGAGGTGTCAGGAAAAACGCTAAGGCATGGCTACAAAGGTCGGACCCTAAGAACATTTCAGAACGCCAGCTTTCAAAACAGAAAGTAATGCTAACAGTTAAGTGTCTGTCTCGCTGCAGGAGAAGAACACAGAAGGCAGCACATTCTGACTTTAGTCTACAGAAAAGTCATGGCATCTGGACTAAATGCAGGTTTAAACAGCAAAGGGTCAGGAAAAATAAAGTGACAGCATTAGCTTTCATCTTACCTGGTGTTGACACAAGCTGGCATACAATGGTTGTCAAGTTCGTATGATGAAAGTGATGATTCAGTGACAATATGTTGATTCACGCACCTAGGAACGCACAAAAAAAGCAGACTATTAGCTGCGTGTACATAGGGGATAAGAACAGCACTCTGGCACATAAACAAGCCGGAAGGCTGTCTTACGTTTTCAGGACACAAGCAGACAGCTATGCTTCAGGTACAGACACTACTCGCAAAATTCAGATCTGGGTTTGAGATATACTGTACAAGTTACTCGAAAACAAAGATTATTCAAAACTAACCTTGCACATTCAATTTAAATCTCAAGTATAAGAAGAGAACACATCACAGTTTCAAGCATAGCAGAGCATTACTGAAAATGTTTTTCAGTAGCACTTAAGCTTTCGGTTTTGGGGGTTTTGTTTGTTTGGGTTTTTTCCAAACAGGACAGAACCTTCTGGGAAGTTACCTGAAATACACAGATCAGATACACACATACACTTCCACCAAAAAAAATAATAAAAAAATCTAGTGATCACAAATACCACATACTTCCCAAACAAGCATAGGAGAAAGGAAATTTACTTTTATGGTGCCAAAAAAACACAGGTACATTTCAATGCCTCTTATCCCCCCACACACCCTTTTTATTCAGTATTAATAGTAAAAATTTCAAGACTTAAAAAGAAAAGATGGTTATTAATAAAGGTAATCTCCACTTTGGAAAGCACAGCAATCAACTGAGAACTGGGCAAACCGGTCATCCAAAAGTGAAAGTAAAAGCTGTGCTGCTGAAAGGAATTTTTGTCAAGCCTGCTTAAAGATCTCCTTTGTTGTTAAACATTTCATTGCCACACTTAAATGTCAGCTTTTTGAGTCTCAGAAGCATGCAAGCCCTGTGAGACAGCAGTCCAGAAACAGACTTGAGATGGAGGTTCTCACAGCTAATGAAATTAAAGTAAACCTAGCAAAGTCCTCTTCGTATCTCTAGTTCAGCTTCAATAAATATATGCTTACCAAAAGCCACAACCCCTGATCATACAACCCCGCTCCCCATAACCATGAAGTGGTTTTTAATGGATCTCTGTTACTATGCTTGTATGGTTTCATAGCCCTTGCTCACAAAGCCAGGGCAAAGCCTGCAATGAGTCTCATACTTCAGTTTATAAAGACTTACTACTCAATTTTCCTAAGGGCAAAACAAGAGCCTCCCTGTCCTGAAGCAAGCAGCATGCCCTTTTTGGACTTTCAAAAGGGGCGAGGGGCCCTTGGAGAGGAGCTGGGTTTAAAGCTTTCAGGATGATCTCACATATGGCCACTGGGTCACCAGTGGCATATGCGGCAGCAGATGGAGAAGTGAAGCTTTCATACCCTCTGAGCAATGCTCTGCAATTTGACACTTCTCTTGAAAAGCTGAGATGTCAATCACCCTTTCAGGCTGGTGTTCTGGTGCAGAAGGTATTCTCCCCAGGCTGCGTACCAGCACTGAAGGATAACCTATACAGGCTATTCTGGGGGCACTTTCTGCTTTAGCCTTCAAGTACAATGAATCCCCACACAGCAGAGAATGATAACCTACTTGCTGCACATCAGCGTTCTTTTGTCTTACGGCTCATTAGAGAGCAACATATACTCATTATGCATCTTTACCTTCCTTCCACCCCTTATTTAAAGGGGGTTTAATTAACATTAGAGCACCTTACTAGGTCTAACAAATAAAATGCCTTGTGCGAGGGATCGGCACAAATGGGCCCCAATACCCAAAGGAGATCCTGGCACATCCCACAATATAATTGTACTGGTGTGGGCTGCTTCAGTATCTACTCCTTGAAGACTTTCCAGAAGTTATTTACCAAGAAGAAAAAAAAAACAACACCCAAACATCTTAAATAGGTTAGACATCCAAACATTTCACTAATCTATATATTTAAAACTACACATACAAACTGTAGTCCTTTCAAAGCAAGCTGCCTTTAACAGCTGCTGTTGAAATTCAAGTTGCAAATTTAGCCACTGAGGTATCTATATTTTTATATAGCACAAGAACACTACTCTAAAGCTCACTTACAAAAGCTAGAGGTTTGGGGTGTTTTTTGTTTGTTTGTTGTGTTGATTTTTGGTGTGGGTTGTTTTTTTTTAAAAAAAAAAAAAAAAAAAAAAAATAATGATTTATCAAAAGGGATTTCCCTCTTAAAACTTATGCTCCCTTAAGAGTCCTGCAGAAAAAGATCCAATACTCCAACGTAACTTCTTAACTATCTTCATTCCCAAACAAGATGCAAACTCAGTTTTGATCAAGACATTCTTTCAATTCCTATTCATTTTATTACCAAATCCCACTAAACCAATCCAGGGAAAACCCAGGAACAGCAGCAAACCACAGCAACATTTAATTACCAACCAGGAGGAAAATTAGTTGAGGAAAAATGTAAACAACTTTAAAGTTTTCAAAATGGTTCTGGAGCTTTTAAAGTGTAAGCTAAGGAAGTTAGCGACAGAGACACAGTGTACTGAAGCTAGTTCACTTCTGAGCATGGGGTTAAAATGGTGGCACATTTCAGCCTAGCAAAGTTCAAGCATCTACAAGGAAGTCATTCCTATGGCAAGTGAGTTTACACTGCTGGACTGAAAGCCATTCTACTCTATAGCGTAAATACGATGCAGTGTTTCATTTTCCACATAAAAGTGCTTCCAGAAGCCAGTTTCCCTTTACCCTGCTCTACCAGCTCCAAAAGCTGTACTTTACCTTGCCTACAAGGTTACTGCTGCAGAGGTGATGACCAACCCATTCCACTTAACACTCACTTATACCAGGAAGCAAATTTACTGCTGGGTGGGCTGGTTGCCAGGATAGCAGTTCCACTTGGGAACTCACTAGAGCGACATGAGACATATCAATCCTTTGCACTGTGGAGATGGTTCTCAGTGTACACTCCGCTTTAGGAGCCTGCCCACCGTTCAACACAGGCAGAGAAAGCCAGAAGCTGGGGGATGGGGACAACTGAAGCAGCAGGGAAGAGGTAGGGGGTTTATACCTCTAATTTCTGGTCCTGCAGCTCTTTGACAGTGTGAGCTTCCTCAATAAACTGTTTTGAATTACCACAGATATCATCAGTTTAAAATAAGTAAGCAAGCAAGCAACAGGCCAGGCTTCCACTGGTCTTATTAACAGCACTATGCTCAGTCTGAAAATACCCTGTTTGCAGACTGCATCACAAAGCAAGCTGTGAGAGAGCATGAAGTCTCCTTTGAGAGGGCACAAGCCGCTACTACTCAGTAACAAAACAACAGCATACAAACGGTGGGTAAAAATATTTCTTGCTACATACAAAAGCTTGCTTCCTGAAATTTATAGGAAGTATTTCCGCTGGTTAAACTTCAAATCAATTTTTGCAGCTGCTCAAAGGAGCCCGATAGCAGAGACAAGGAAAATACTGTCTCTGTAACTACAGAAGAGCAAAGTCAGATGAACTTACAGAGAAGGACTTGCAAAGCAGAGTGCGCTTCATCAAAGTCACCTACCTGTCCCTAACTGCTACTTCCTGTACAGGGGGTTAAATAGTTACATCTGAAATAATTCCATTCGTACCCAGAATGGTTTCCTAACACAGATTAAACATATATGATGGCATTTCTTATAGATGATACTTGTCATGACAACTAGATAAACATAATTACGGGCTACCGTACTTCTGGCAAGAGAAATCTACTGTAACCAATACCACATTATGAGCAAGCATCTTTGCTCCATATGGGTTGTCTTCCCTTTTCCTGTTCTAGGAAACACCTCCATGTTTCTATTTACATACTCCTAAAGCCGAATACAATCCCTCTGCCTCTCCTCCCCCCTCCCCAAGTCTTTCAGGCAAGTGGGCCCAGCCCTGTTAGTGAAAGATCTTCTCTCTCACAGCTAAGCCCGATCAGCAGGGATCAGCTGGTTATAGCAGGCGACAAGCGGCTCAGAGGGCAGGGGAGCTGCAGGGAGTTCTTATACCAGGCAGAGTGCACCACAGGACACAGACTGGGAAAACGCTGGACCAAGGCTTCCAAGCTACTGACCTTTCACGTAGGTATCAGCAGGCAATGGGCTTCTCTGGGAGGATCTCAGGTTAGCAAGAAGAGATGCAACTTTCAGAAGAGGAAGAAAAAAAAAAAAAAAAGACAGCAGTGGCTTGACACAGACTCTGGGCACAGAATCAAGCCTTCCTGGACTGACAAGAGGCCAGCAGCTTACAGCTGTTTTCTCATGAAAGCAGACCAAACAAGACACATATTTGGGCAGTACAGCAGTAGATGGCTGTGGTGTGAGCAAGTACACTGATAAAAAGCAGAAGTGATGCAACAGAACAGCCGCAGACACAGAAACCCAAGTTTGCAGCCAAGAGGTTGCACAGCTAAGGAGCTGAGGTTAAGACCACTGCAGACTGCTCTTACTGAGAGCTGAAACAATTCTCTAGGCAGGAATAAAATAGCTGAAAACATCCATGATTACAGGACAGAGCTAATCACATCAAAATCACTACAATACAGGCAGGAGACACATTTAGCGACTCCAGTAACCATTGCTCACTGACTCCCCAAGGCAGCTCATGAGCTCAAGCAGCCATTTCAGTCCACTTTCACATGCCGCACTAAATATAAACTCTGCTGATAACTGTCTGGAAATTGTTTCAGCAGAAACACGGTGCACTGAACAACTCAAGGACATTGGGCCCTCCTCAAAGACCGCAGGTAGTCAATTTGCATGACAAGCAGAGAGAACTAAAGTCCAGACAGTTCCATGACAGAACCAAAGTCTATGCTACAGTAATATTGTGGTTGGGAAATTTCAGCCTCCAGGTCAGCAGTTTCCCAGACCCAGACTTCACCGAAGCACACGTGTATTAAAAAAACTCTTTAAAGTAAGAACATGAAGGCAGCTGGGTTTTCACAATGACTTGTCTAAGAGGAGGTTATAGCTCCCTTGTCATGTGCTACTCTGCTCTACAATGAGGTACAACACCTTGAAGTGATAACAATTACCTTTGATTTTCAAAGCTGGTTAGATTAGGTTATAGGTCTTTCAGGTACATTTCCTTCAAACCAGTGGCTCCCTAAAGAAACATCCTTTCCTACTTTCGGACAGTACTCTCTTCTCTAGTGGTCCATAAACCACTCACTTATATAACAGGACAAGTCAATTTAAGAGGGCAAATGAAATCCCAAACAAGAAAAAAATAAAAGTTATTTTCTTCTCCAAGTTTTGCTTACGGAATCATAACCAGAAACAACGCGCAAGTAAGTTACAAGGAGACAGAAGTGTGATCTGTGGAACTGCCTGTGCCACAACTGATCACCAGACTACAACACTGAAAAGAGTTATTCTCGACACACAGAAATATACCCCCAAAGAATACTGTAGCACAAAAAGAAGAAAAGGAGGCTGACTTACAAAGAGATTTGTGACAGACACCTGAAGAGGCGGCAGCGGATGAAATCAACGATAACTGCAAACACAAAAGCACTGATCCTTAGAGCACTGGCATTTAATATGCAAATTCTCTCTCTGCTTAGGCATTTTGCCTCCCTTTGATGTAAACAGACAAGTTCTAACTAGAGATGCAGACTGGGGAGAGTCCCTTTTTCCCCCATTATCTCAAGTATTTTTTTCTAAGCAACAGATAAGTGCTCTGAAAATAACTGTATCATTTCTGCTTCTGTTCAGAGGGGAAAAGAAAAAAAAAGCCCACAAAAAAAAAAAGAGAAGTATAAAAATTGCTATTATTAAAAGGAGAGAGGCAATGCCTTCCCCATTCTGATGCAGGATGCAAGCGGCAAGCTGGTGGCTGGTATCTATAGCGCAGCCTAGAAGAAGAGAAAGACAAGCTGAACAAGAAAGAGAGGACAGATACTCTGGAAGAGATCTGGATGTTTTGAGCTTAGTCCTACCATGTAAAAAATTAAAGAGGTTACAACCTCCTCTTAAGAGCTTTTCTTCCCATTGTTCTGACCACCACTCTCCTGAACAAGCTGCATTGCTCCAGAAACCTCAGGAATTACGGTGACAATAGACTCCTGCCAAGAGAAGCACCATTACATAATAGCATTTATGGGAACACGCACAGAAAGCCACTAGGAAGCGCAACCAGGCAAGTGCGAAATCCTCTCTGCCCATCAGCTCAGTTTAGCTCTCCACCGCTCCAAAGAAGACTTCAGGATATTTTTAATTTATATGTTTACTTCCTGTCACCTCCTTCCACCCCGCAAAAATCTGTGTTACCGTAACTACGCTGAGATCAAGCCCGTACCCAACAACACAACCCCCTCGAGAGTAAGCCCACTTGAAACTACTGTACTTGCATTGACCTGTTTAAAGGAACACGACAAAGATGAAAAAACGTATCGCTGTTTGCATTAAGGGAACACATCAGAAGTAAGAACCATCTATTATCGTATTTTCTCATCTTTTACTCAATTTTAAGGATACTTACAATAGTTACTGCTTTTCAGTCCTCAGAAGCCCAGCGCGGCTATTTCTGAGCTCCAGGTCCGCCAGGGGACTCGTTACACACACGGGCTGGGCCTGAGCACTGCCCTGCGCGCAGGCAGCTGCTAGGGAGCTCTGGCCTCTAGGCACCGTTAGGGCACCCTAAGTACGAAGGCAAGGAGGAAGCCCTAACGAACGCAGAGTTTCTCGCATTAAACCACCGGCGGCAGCGCTTCGGCCAGCGCTTTCATGCCGGACACCGCTCTCCCCCTGCGCCCCTCCACGCACCCCTAAGCTCTACTACAGGAGGCGCAGGAGGGAGCGCCGAAGGCTTCTCGCTGCTGCTCCCGGGGCTTGTAAATCCTAGAGGCTCAGGCCGCACCAGGAGGTCCCGCAAGGCCAAACACGCGCTCTGAAGACCGCGGAGCGCGGCGAGAGCCCGAGCCCGCTGCTGCCGCCGCCGCCCCTGCTGCCGCCTGGGCTCTA
>JAVJGI010000060.1:39938568-39955981 GCA_035590275.1 Ibycter americanus | reverse complement strand
CTGCTTTGTTGCCTTGCATATTTCTGTGCAGTGTATTTTAATATTAAAAACAAGAGCTTTTGAGTTTCTTCGCGGAAATCCACAGTTCTATGAAAAAAAATATGGTTTTGGTGATGGAGATGGGCTATTAGTCACCTTGTATCTGAAATAACTCATTCCACTACAAAATTGTTCTAAAATACGTATTGATGATTCTATTCCTACTCTATGCAGACTTTATTGCACATGTAGAAAATACATGGGATATAACATGCAGAATAGAGCCAAATATTTGTGTGTACTTTCAGAGCTGTGTCACCTGGTCCGCAGGAGAACTGTGGAATCTGATCTTATCTCAAACCCTTCAGCTGGCCAAGCATGTGGGCAGCTCCTTCCAGCAACCCTCTGCCAGGCATGGGATTTCTCCCTTAGTTTTGTGTAAATAAAAGGTTTTTCTCTTCTTGCTTAACACAGTAGTGCACTTTTTTAAAATAAATATCATATAAAAATACTAGAGGCATGTTCTTTGTGACAGCTGCACATCTATAGCCAATAGGTAACTTGTATCAGTAATGATGGTAAACATCACTAAAAGGCCAACTATAACAGGAGTCAACTGAATAATTGGGTGTGTGTGCAAATAGTTGTGGTACAGATCATGTAGGTTGTTGTAGACTTCAGAAGGTTTGAAAGCTGTGTTAGTGAATATAAATAATAACAGTGGCAGAATGGATGGCAGTGAGGTATTTTTAAAGACTTCTGATATGTTAACAGTGACAGAAAACAGTAATGCTGGACCAGTGCTTTACCCTGTAGCCAAAAAGAAAATCATTAAAAAGTCTGAGCAGTGTCAAAGGCAGGAGACAATAATAAAGTGATTTGCATTGCAAACAGATTGGAAATATTTATAGCTGTATAAGTGGGTTTTATGTAATTTTGGAATTTAGGAATTTTAGAGGAATAGTGTGAGGAATATGCTTACATGCTCTTTTACTCAGAAATAAATGACAAATGACAATAAAGGCTGGTCTTATGTTACAAGTGAGTGTTATTTATTCTTATTTGCTATAATTAATTTGATATGTATTTTTATTGCCTGTTTTGTGAGGAACAAACTTAAAGCTTTTCTGCTCAAATCCAGGCATGTTAATTCAGTGTTAATCTGAATGTACCTCAAAATATTAATGTTGTCTGTATTCAAACAATTATAAAATTTTGAAAGAGAACTATTTACAAATTTCATACATTAAAAAATCAAAAATATTATACCAAATAACCAAATAAACTTCCAATAAGTTTCATCTGGTAGTGCTGTTAATTTCTTTTTTTTCCTATCTTTTTTTTTTTTTTTTTTTTTTTTTGTAGAATGGAGAAGACTGTGAGCATTTGTTACTCAGTCCAGTTATACTGACAAGTAGTAGATTTAATCATTTTACTGGTTTGGTGACAATGTGGCACTTGGACTCCAAAAATGGAACAGAATTATTCAGGCTGACATAAAAATAAGAACATCATCTAAGTGTTCGCCTAAAAAGCCCTAGAACTCTGTTACTGGGAAGTGTTTAATGCAATGTGTCTTAAATATCTAGAGAAATAATTTTGTTTGCACAAGGGATTTTTTGTGTAATTCTGTTGTGCCAGAGAACTATGGTTTGTGGCCATCAGAGCTCATGAAAGACAATATCCTCACCACCAGCAATCCTGTCCATACCCGTGACACAGTGTATTTTTGAAAAGCTACTTGTTTTCTGGTTAGCTTCTGAGTTTTAGATGGAATTGTGCTGAGAGCTGCACCAACTGCCACCACAGACCCTCTTCCTGCTTAAAAATCAGTAGTGTTGCATGGCCCTGCATTTTCCATAGTTTTTTTTCCAGCCGGTCAATAAAACGGTCTGATAGTTTTTATGAATATGCTGTTCTGCATGCAGTGAACTGGGAAGGGTGACTTGACAACATTAACTGACTGTTTTGATCTATAGATACATTTGCATCTTCCTCTGGGTGGAAACACACATTGCTTAAAGAAGAAATGAGAAATATTATGGTTCTAAGATAGGCCTAATTACCATGAATTTAGTAGTGGAAATCAGGAAAACTTATCCTTTTCCCCAAAAGCCACAAGGTGAAACTAAACATACGCACACACAGAGACACATGCTTTCCAAAAAACAAGAAAATAATCAAGAATAGGATTCTTTCTATAGTACTTTTCAGTTGTAGAGACTTAGTAAATTATGTTGTTTACTCCAAAAATATGATAATTAGAGTAAGCAAAGAATACAGGACCTTAAAATACATACATAAAACAAAATAGAAGGGCTTTGTGTCTTAAGTCATTATTCATGTAATTTTTTTTTTTGTGCCTGTCATGCAAAAATATTTTATCCCCATAATAGCATTTTTTAATGTGTTGAAACTGAACAGGAACCAAGCAGAGCAGTCAATGCACCTTTCCCATGCAGATTTCCTGTCTTTCAGAATGTGGCCAATTCTGTTTTGCAAAGTAATAGCGTAAAGAGTCAGAAGGTACCTTTCCTTTTTCTGCCAGGAGCATTAGGGCTAAAACGGAGCTGCTGTTTCATTTGCAGCGGAGTGGATGTGACCAATAAAAGCAGGGGACCAGTAGGAGGAATAGCAATAGGAGTTCTTTCCTCCTAATCCAGAAATAGGATCATGGTATGTTTTCTGAATCATAGCTAGAAACCATGTTTCTGGCTCAATTTCAGAAGTGCCTTCAGTGCTGGCTTATAAAACTGGGCTTCTTTCACCGTAATTAGAATGTAAAATAAAACTAGAGGAAGAAATGCACTGGTATTTTCCAGAATAGTAAGAATACAAATGACTGTTACACAATAACGTTTATTGGTTTGATACTGGTTGGTCCATTCTCTTAACTGAACACAAGCTGTATGGAGTGACATAGCAGAATGTTTGGATAATAATCTTTCCTTATAGGGAAAACCAGAACAATACAGGCATAGCCTGTTCGGAGAGCACACTGTGTCTCTGTAGATGGGTGTCCTGAACATTCTGTATAAATTGTGATGATAACCTATTGGAAATTACATGGATTTTCTCTTGATGAATATTACCAATCTTGCTATGCAGCTCTGCTGAAGCTTTCCCATCCCTGTCTGGGAGGAAAGTGTACGTAATTTGCTGATGTCATTGTACATTTCAAATATATTCCTAGTAGTTGTCTCAGATCTAGATCATACTGCCTCCTTGATTTGCTGCACATTGGACCAAGCAGAGGACAGTACCACTTCCTGGGATTTATTAAAAGAGGGTGTTTGGACTGGAAGCTTTTAGTGCTGTCTTGACTAGCTTTTAGTACCTTGTATAACTTCAGCTTCAAAATTATTCTCAGTATAGCTTTTACTGTCTGAAAGCCTGAATTAGTCAGCTATAAGAACATAAATGTAGCCCTCTACATCAGCTGATAAGCCTATGTTAATTAGCTGTTCTTCAAGAGCTGGAAACACTGTATATCAGTACTTAAATAAAATGTTTTTCATTTGGAGAAAGTTACTGTCTAAAGAAAGATATATTTGCACAAAAGCAACTTAGTAGACTTGGAAAAAATAAGTAAATGGAATTAGTATAATTACTAACTAGCACAGTATTAACTTTATTTTATATAAAGCATTTTGTCCTCACAGTCTTTTTGTACATAATCCATAAATTTGTAAGGCAAGAGGATCTGTTGCTTGCTTGTTATTCATGTAGCATTTACTCGTACAGTCTTCATGCTGTTGAGAGGTGGGTGATCTACCTGCAAATTTCATCTTTTTCTTACATCTGTCTTAAGGCAGTGAAAAAGGCAGATGCAGACAGACAATGCAAAATACTCGGCATGTCCTATGATTGAAGGCAAGCAACAAAATGCATGATTTTAACAGTTTTAAGTAAGCTGAGATGTGAATAAACTCTTTTGCTGAGGAGCTTGCTAGCCTGTAGATATGTGTATTTTGGGGAAATTGCTGTGATAGAAGCATTAAAATAAATTTTACCTTTGTTCATAGATTGTATTTCCATTTTTAATGGAGTAGTGTTAATACACATCACAAGATTTTTAATACTAAATTTTTAAATAGTGATTCAGTAAATAAATTGTATTTCACCTCATCTATTCCTGTCTAGTTCAATATTCAGTTGGCAGTTATGCTTAGAATAACATTTATGAAGGACTATAAGGCTAGGATGGTTTTGAAATGACAGCTGACATAATTCAGCTGATACAGTGATTCACTCAAATATGTAAGCAAATGAGAAAAATATGAATTCATTATTTCCACTGAAGAATTAGAATTACCGATTCATGGAAATGTAAGTAATCTGTTTATTTTTTTTCACTAGGAGGAATTATACAGCTTCACATGACTAAGAATGTTTGTTCCTATGAAATGTGTTATTTCTAGTGATGTCGAACAAAGTATGAATTGATTTATTTATTTTTTTTAAATAAGGTATTCTAATACTGCATGGATGGTGGTGGCACAGTGTGAGGAATGACTGTCTACACCATTAGCCATAACGCTGTTGGTGCTGAGCAAAGCCAGAGTGGTGAGGAGGTGCCAATGGCACTGAAAATGCGTTGAGGGTGTGATTACACATAGAGATACACTTGTGCTATAAGCCTAACTGAGGTGTAAAGGAAGCTACTTGATCTGGATTCCTATGCTTGTGTCTCCATTAG
The DNA here is from genome assembly GCA_035590275.1 of Ibycter americanus. NCBI lineage: Eukaryota > Metazoa > Chordata > Aves > Falconiformes > Falconidae > Ibycter > Ibycter americanus. The sequence goes on along the minus strand of JAVJGI010000060.1, from coordinate 39,951,303 downwards.
CAAGTAGTGTGGCAGAATAAAAGTTAATCTCTAGAGCAAAAAAGGAGGATCTGATGTCTGTGTCATCCACATTTGGGGACCAAGTAGGTTATTTTGGAATAGATCTATTCAGGTCCCATTGGCTGAATATCCATGAATGGATGGAAAGCAGTAGATGCACTCTCAGAGATCATCTTTCAGTTTCATTTCGTCCAGGAGGCATCCAGTTCAGGCACTCTGAAATCACTTCATGACGCAAACCAAAGCAAGTTGGGACAACGGGGAAATTTGCTTCAGACCTCCTGATGCAAACTAAAACACTAATGCAGACTTGATTTCTGAAATGGCAGGCTCTGGTAAACAGCATTTCATAATAAAGGCTGTGTTCTGTGAGTCCTAAATCCTAGTATGGGAGAGCAATTCCTCTGAAGGAGTCCAGAATACATTGAGCTAATCTTTGTCAATATAACTATATCGATAAAGATTAAGTTGACTCTCTAATGTTATGCAGTCATTTCAGATTAATCTTCAAGGTATGCAGTGCATTTCATTATTTTCCTAGGACTTTATTACTAAAATAAATACTATGTGGAGAACATTATTATTATGATGTTACATTTCTGAGCAAATAAAAAAATATTAATGTACAGTTTTGAAGAAGCAAGAAAAAGATTTATTGACACTAAGTTTTGGAAACCACTTTTCTTTACCATACTTTTATATTATTAGTAGGCAGACAGAAAATTATTTCTAGGTTAGTAAGTGAGCCTCTGTTTCAGGTAGTTGGGAACCTGAATTCCAGATTGGCTTAGTGGACAGGTTTGATGTATCTCATAAGGTTTGAAAACATATACGGCCCCTGTTGGCCTGAAGCCTTGGATAGCTTGGCTAGCACTGTAATGAACAGTGGAGCATAAAGCTAAATATCTGCTAAATTGTGCTCAGTAAAAGAATGAAATTAGTAACTTACACTAAACACACACACACAGAGCTATTGCTTGAAGTAAAGCTGTCAACATCAACCTTTGTGCTTCAAATAAAGATCTGATGTCAGTAGTGTGTATGTTCATCTCCTCAGGCTGGGAACATTGTAGCTTGCTTGAGATGGTCTGTGAATTTTCAGCTGGCCCGTAAAAGAGACCAAAAGATTTTTAAGTTTGAATAAACCAAGGGGTGATAGTAAAACTGAATTTGGAATTCTCTATCAGCTTCCAGTTTAGTACCAGAGGAAAAAATCCTCTGTCCTTTCAGTAGATATAACAGTCACCATCATGTTTCTCACATACATAAAACTAACACAGCTCACATACAAATATAAGTGAATGAAGAAAGAGTGAGCAGTTTTGGAACAGTCTCAGAGAGATATCAGAAATAGTTTGTTGTTTGCTGTTTGTTTGGGTCTTTTTAAACTTCAGATAATGGTATAAAACTCAATGCATTTAACTGAACTATTAATCAAGGAGCCAAGGAGAAATTCAGGTCAGTAGGGAGTACAAACACAAAACTAAAAGTTACCCATTAAACTAAAGAATCTGTCAATTCTACATAGATTGTCCCTCAAGAAATGTTACTTTTTACTTCTGTTCTTAAACATAATAACTTTCCAAACACACACAAAGCTTCTCTACAGATAGCAATTGTAAGAGATTTAAAAGGATTCCTAGAGATATGATGGGAAGCTGTAACAGGTTCGTTATGGAGGAGTACTGCTTTGAATTGCTTCTTGGAATTGGATTGCTAGCAAGTAGTTGAATACCTATCCTCTTTTAATCAAAGTAATTTTGGAAGCATCAGTCATGATTTTTAGTTAAAGCTTAATCGGATTTTGCATTTACCATAGTATAATCATGTTTAGTACTCAGTATGGCTTCTTCTTTTCCTCTGTCTCAGAAATCACCATTTCTTGTTGCGTCCTTTTGAATAGTAAGAAAACAAAATGTAGAAGTTATGTTGAGGCATTTTCTACTGTGTTCCTTTTTTACAAGGGTGACTGAGTGAATAATATGCAGAATACAGCTGCTACTGAATGCAGTAGAAGCAAGTATCTTTTCTTCCAATACTGTGCTCTACCAGCACAGCCCATCTTAGGTGACTAGAAGGCAGAAAATACTTACCATAACAAATATGAAAGCCTGTCCCAATTTGTATGTAATTTCAAGGAAGTCTCACTTTTGCAGAGCTCTACCACTAAAGAAGATGTACCTGAAGTCAATAATGAGTCTCAGCTTTGTCAGTATTCACTATTCACTGGCACTGATTCCAGTTTTCTGGGCAAAGGAACTTTAGAAAAGTGATCTTACCTTTCAGTGGCTTTCTAAAATAGATAGATGCAAACAGACACAAAAATCTGCCTAGATCAAGTAACAAAATTAATTCAACTTTTGTTAGCAAATGACTCCAGCAGTATTTTTAAATAAATGAACGTTTGTTTTCTCCTGACAAGACAAAGTTCTTATTTTCCACTGCATTTTGTTTTACCCTCTAACTACCAGAATTTCAGACCCAGCATGACACTATGTAGTGCACAGCACCTTTGGTGTTAGTGGAATTAGAGCTTCTGAGGGTGATATCCCAGGTGAACTAGAATTGTAATGTTTTTTGGCTGTTGACATTTTAAATATACATTTTACATTTAACCCAATATTAAAAAACTCCTAGTCTGGTTTTGCTGCCTCTTAACGATTACTTTTAATTGGAGTCTTTATGTAGTTCTTACTCATCTTCAACATTTTCATTGAGATTTTCTAAAAACACCAAACTTTGTGGCAAAGTTCCCCAATAATTGTAAATTTTAGCCTTTTGTCTTATAGGGCATTTTCTTGTCATAGACTTTTAATGATTTCAAGTCACAGTTTAAAGCCACACACTTTTGGTCAGGTATCGGTCGATATGCAGTTGTTGTCAAGTATCATTTTGGGAGTTAGACTGCAGATAGGCCAAATAGCCTTTATGCACAGTAACATTCTTGAGCTCAAAGTAAATCAGCAGGGACTGGGGAGACGTGTGGGAGAGAAACAAAAACAACCAACAACAAAACTACTGTTGGAAGTTTCTCACAGTTCCCCACTTCCTTTCTTACTGTTCCAGGAACATCAATATATGGCAACACTTCACAGACTGCATCTTATCACCCTGTTCTGAGCAGCACAACTCCGTTGGAGGTTTGAGGTTCAGGACAAGTTCAATCCTCTCTCTCACCTTTGGCTTGTGAGGACTTTCATAACAGGTCTCTGAAACCAACTCTCCTTCCATTACACATGATTTTTAATATTCATAGTCTATTTATAGACGGAAGCTTAGTCCTCTGGAAGCATGAAAGTATCAGTAATGTATTAGTGTCAAATTTAATTTCTGTTCTTTGTAAAACAACAACTGAGAGACTAGTCAATCTTTAATTCAAGTGGAGGATTTCATTATTATCTAATTTGAAATGCCCTTCCCTCTTAATGTAGGTGTCTTTTAGTTAAATGTAATGCTTATTTGTAAGAATTTTTAATTGTGATTGCTGGAAGTGGAAAATAAAGGAAACAAATATATTCACCCCCTTTAGTCTATATTTTGCTGCAGCTCTTTGCTTTCCTGTCTAAACAGAGAAATATGATGTGCCTTGAAGTCTTCCAACACCAGCTCCTGTTTGAGTCTCATTGATGTTCGCTGGAATATATTGACAACCTTTCTAAACAGCTCTGGACCCACAGTCCCCTGATTTGTGGGCATGGGCATCTTTAATTTAAAAACTATGCTAAGGAAATGTGGTGGCCTGACCCTGAAAATAGGCATTATTAGGTCTAATGGTTACACCTTTAGGTTAATTTTTATCTCTAAACTAAAATGAATGTGATTTTACCTCTTCAAACAACTGTTACATTCTGGAGAAAGAGCAGTTTGCACTCTGTAGTTAATCAGAATCACCAAATTAAATTAACATGACTCCAGCATGGTCTGTGATTCTCTCTAAAGTAACAGTGGTGGCCTTTACTGGAACAATAGTATATCTAGTGTGTTGTAAGCATTTAAGGAGAGAAGGAAATTCAGAAGTTCAAAGGAAATGCTTATGAGAAAATCCATGCTTTTATTTATCAGTCTTTTAAAATGAAAGTTTAAAGAGTCTTTTAAAATGAAAGTTTAAAGGGGGAGAGAGCTGTCCATTTCTGTTGTAAAGTCGGTTGTTACAGTAATTTAATGAAGATCCTAACTGCAAAAAATGTAAACGCATATAAATCTCCCCCCTCTGTGTGACAGACCACTGATTTCAAAGGAGTTATTCATAATCCATGACTATAAGCATCCATGTATCTTCATAGGACCAAATCCTGTCTGCCTTATGAATTTGCTATCTATCTAGCTTATGCTAAAAATGATATAGTAAGTTAAGTGAAATCAGGAAGATTGTTATTTCATCAGCTCTCAGATACTTTTTTAAAGAAGTGGCACTTGCAGCTATACCTGAAGCTCAGTTTGCATAGTCACTACGCTTAGTAACAGTGAAACATTGCTGCTCTCAAATATTTCTTGCTTTCATTGCAGAACTTGTCTGCTGTTTTAGTTGTCTGGAGGTTTTTTGCTGAAGTACGATAATGATGCTGTGAAACGTCAGCACAAGTGTTTTGGAGTAGTTTCTATGTCAATGGTAAATTAATCTATTTATGCCTTCAAGAGTATTGCATTTTTTAAATAATACATATTTTGTATTTTAAGGTAAACCATATGAAGTAGATCAGTACTTCCAGAATGTTTGTGAGCAGATATTATAGAAGGGTTTTTTTCTGGCATTTATTCTGAAATGCCTTAGTAAAGCTTTACCCTGCAAAATTTGAGAAATGCACTGGAGAAATCTGCCTTATGTCAGTACTTATGTAGTCACTTTTTCACTGGAATATTTTTCCCCAGTAATTATATGGATACTAAATATATATATACACACATGAATTTGAATATGTGCATGTGTACATAAATATTTTTTTTTTCACTCACTATGAAAAAATAGCACTTTGGAAGCAAGACATCAGAAATCATTGGAGCACTGAAAGCACTCTTAAGAGTAGGGGTTTTTTGGTAATTTTGAGGGACTTCAGCAGTCAGAGTTTAAAAATACCTCTGAGAAAGCATGAGCTCTTACAGCTATGCAGCTGTCATTAGCTGTCACAGACCACTTAAATATGGTGCTGAGTATTATTTAATTACTGATGCTATTCATAAAAGTTTTGTGGTTTTCCAGACAAATTTGAGGGTATGGCAATCTAGTCTTGCTTTGAATAGGTGCAGTCAGCTAAAGGCTTATTGTGTGGCCTCTGAGTAAAACAATACCCTAAGAAAATTGTAATGTCCTGGCGGAGGTGCAACGGAAGTGTCTGATATGCCACTGGAATAAAGTCCAGGATAGGAGCTTAGCCTTGCATGCTGGACGCTGTAATACCTCTAATCCTGTGGGTAGTAATATGATCTGTGTGAAATGCTTGCACAGTTCAGGAACTGCTTTCCACACTGTGTGACTAGTTGGGAGCTTCGTAAATAGGAGTTTATTCCTCGTCTTTTTGACTGCTTTTAGAATATCACTGGGTAAGGCTGTATAGAAAACTGGTGAACAGAGAGAGCGTACCTTCCATTTCTCCAGAAAAGAAAGGATTGTCCAGGCAATTGTTTGTTATTCCCATTTATTATCTGAATGAAGCTAACTTCACTATAAGACTTCTACTTCTTGGAGACTCCTGGCCTTAAGAAGGCTGGGGAAAGTCAACATATCATAGGAGCTGATAGTTCACACATTTCCTGTCTGTGATTCATTCATAGACTGCTGGGTTTCAGAAAACTGCATCTGAATACTTGATTTCAGTTTCAGAAAAAAAATCTATTAGTTGATCACCTATCAATGAAGAATGATTTCAGAGCTGTGAAGTGAAGAGCCAAGGGCCAGATGCACAAGAGGATATTGGCTTGTCCCTCATTTTGGCTCACAGCTTTCACTAAAAAGGTAGGAATGCCATTGTACCTAGGTCTAAATCTGCAAGTAATCATCAGAGAGAAACTTTGGATTAGTAAGCAATTATGCACCTGTAAGACTTGAAAATCACATTTAGCCTATCTTTTTTCCCCAGAGTTGGTCTGAAGAAGGGAATGAGGTATGTTGGCCAGCACAGTTCCATCCATAAATATGTCAAGACCAAATGCGTTTGCTTTTGGCAAGTCAGCATTTATGAAATCGTCCCTGGTAATTCCCTGTTCAGCAAACAAAAAATTAACAAATCTCCTAGATCTCTGCAGCTGAGCATAGGGCTAGAGTTGGGTGTTTTGAAAATCACCATTCTTGTAAGAGGAAGAATTGAGAGACATAAATTGTTTTTATTAAAGATAGGATTTCACCAAGGAGACAATGAGCATTCATTTTGATGTTAAGAAGCTCATGCGAGAAGGACTCATAGTGTGGTTGAAGAATATACTGGAAGCTTTCCTATGGCAGCTGCAGCATGTGAGATCCAAATCACAAATTGGATTACATTTCTCTTTCACACAAAAAAGGATATGGATCTTTTCAAATTTAAGTCCCACTCATTTCGTGTACCAGCTGCTTTATCACCGTTTAGTCTCCTTTTATTCCACTTACTGTTCTGATATAGTTACAGTTCTTTTAACATCTCATTGAACATGACAAAAATATACATTCACATAGCAGCTGAGTATACAGTATGGTATGACTGGATGGTATAATCTACTAAAGGAATAATAAAAACATTTTCATTCCGTATGTTCTACATATTTGTGAAAACCAGGCGTGTTAGCTTTGATTTTTCACCTCACATTTGCGTGAAACCAGTGTAAGAATGGAAAGTCAAACCCATTATTTCCTTCCACTTAATTTCTTCCAAATAGCAGTGTTATATTACTTCCTGACACAGTTTAATTAGTGGCTCTGGAGATATTTCCTAAACTAAGGTTTGAGCTTCTTCAGAAGACTCATCTGTGACTTTTTATGACCAGGAGAAAGCTAGCAGGCTTCTTCTCATTGTTATTTTATTTACAGTGTATATGTGTCTTTGTGCATGATGTGTGAGAGTTAAAATAATTTCAATTATATGTGCAAATTTTATAAATGGCTGAGCACAGCTAAAACCCGTTTTTTGCTAAGAGAAGTTACAATTCTACTCTTTTCAGAAACAAATTTGGATTACAAGTCAAGGGAAATACAGATTCCCTCCATTTGTCTGTGTTTTGGGGTCCTCTGACGACACATCTTTCTAATATAAAAGTTTCACCTTCACTTTCAGGGCAAGGTTCATCTCACTTGATATTCTGTATTGGTACTGTGAGGCTCTACCCAGACTTCTAAACCTACTTGCAATTCCATCAACCTCTTTTCTGTGGACTGTGTAAAGATACAAACTACTCTAAAAGTACCTGTTTCTAAGATTTTAAGAGCAGCTGAGGATAGTTATCTTTGATTTTTATGTGCTGATTTTTTATCAGATCAAACTTACTGGCAGTGTCCAGAGGCTTAAGAGAGAATATTTGTTTAGTTTTTAAACTGAGCTCATATTTTTACATTTTGAAAATTTAAGGAGGAGTAGGTTATTCTTGGTGAAAATTTAGTGTGTGTATTTACTGTATACTTACTTGGATGAAAGTAAATCTGAATATGAAAAATGTATATTCCAATCACCTTCTGAAAAAATGGATGAAGATAAGCTGATAGCAAGGTTAAATGTGTGGTTTTCTGATCTTTGTTGCCTAACATTGTTTTAGAAAGTATGGAAAACTGACTTTGTGCTGCTGAAATAAACACCACTCAGATTTTTATAGCAATTGTTATGTATATAACCATTATAAGACTGGGGTTTCCAGTGAAGAACAGATGTAGTTGGGGGGGTTAGATCAATATTTCTTTAAAGAACACATCTAAAAATACTGTTTGCTTACATTTGTAGTAACATTGGCTATGCTTTCAAATTTGAATACTCTCTCTACAATATGTTTACTTAGCTTACATTGCTGAAGGAAATTTATGTCTGTTTAATATTCAAAATAGTTTTGATATACTCCTATCTGTCAAGAGTTGAGAGAGCAAAACAAAATGAATTATGTCAAAGTTTACATATCAAGAGATCAATCTTGACTTAATGGTACAGTATGCTTTGTACGAACCATATATTGAAATTGTCAGCCTTTTATATGCTGTATGATCCTTTTTGGATAAAAACAGAGAAACCACGGAGATCAATTTTAAGAAGCCAGAGAATTTAAGGAAAAACTTGTTTGATTTTTGTACATTTTATCTAATCTTGGCATTAAACGTCAGCTCTAGGTCAAATGAAACCCTTCTGCTTTGTTAAAGGAATAACTCGGGTTTGTAAGAACAAAAATTAGACATATTATTGATGAAATTAAATGGAATTTTTAACTTTTCTAAAGTGGTAAAGAGAGATATTTCTGCAGAATTCAAGTAATGATCTATTGAGCAAACAATATAGAAGGAGCTATTTGGTTATGTAAAATGAACATCATCTCTCTTTTTAAAAGCATAATTTTAAAACAATTGTAGATTTCACCATGCAATATGGCTGCAAGTTAAAATCCATCTCAATTTTCTCTTTCCTGCTGTCCTATTGATTCCATACTGAAGTCCATCATAGGAAGAAGATAGTAGATTCTACAAGTGCATCAAATAAAAGCATACATCCAACAAATAAAAGCATACAACAGGCATAACATTGAGAGGCAACTTTCCTTTTGTCCTCTGGCTCTGGAAAGTAAGCTTTTCCTTAAGGAGCAGTAGGAAGACAAAAGAACTGCAGCTTTTTCACTATTTCAAGCCATCTGGGATGGTCATAGCAGTGATCTACAGCAGCTTATGAATGCTATGACCTGCATGGCAAGATAATACATGTTTGGATCTACTATGTTCTTGAAATCTTTAATGATTTGGTTCTAGAGTAGCATACTTAGGTGGTTCATAGCAAACAAAAGCATTGGCTTTAGATAAGCAGCTGTCTGGAAAATATTTTACCAGGAAAAAATGACCGTTCTCTAAAGAAACCAGCTCTGCATAACTGCATGGTCTAAGGACTTCTACTGAATCTAGGAACATCAAATTAGTAAATAAGTTAATGAGTTACTGCTTGAAAGAGGAGAACTGGTCAGTGACTGTCACAGAGTAAAAAAACCACATTGACCCCAGATTTTCAGTCTGAGATTTTACGGGCCTACTAATACTTTAGCTAAGAAAATACATTCTTCAGGGCTTTTTGGTTTTGTTGTTAATGTTGAATCTGTTCTTAAGATCTCAGATATTTAAAAGTCCTGTATTTCAAGTGAGCTGCTCTGAGTGGAATTTTTTAGGATCTGCTGGTTGAGTATTCGATGCAGAAGGTGCCACAGTCCATTAGTCAAGGATGACTTCGAGGGGAATAGAAAAGGCAACTCATTGTCAAAGGCATTCTGTGGGATTTATCTTTCCAAATATCAGTTGTCTCCAAATTTCCCTTACTTAAAGCCAAAACTGTCTGAAACCCATGTAAGACAGAAGGAAGTACAGTGCTTTTTGTAGGTAAAAATATAATCTTTTCCTTCAAAATGGGGTGGCAGTACTTGAAGACTCACTTCAGGGGCTGGTTAGGCATGTAGCAAGATCTGTAGCTGTGACACTCCTTAGTTCACAAATGCAGTTCACTCCCATGTAACGATCAAGCATCTCGAAAATGGTTAAAAACTGACCATGATCTGCCACAATATCAAATATTTCATGCTTTAAAGCTGTAGGTGAAAGGTTTCTTCTGAATATGCTATTAGATAAAAGACAAACTGATCAGTGTCATTATCTAGGGTTTTCTTCCAAACTAGCAAGTAAATCGCTTTCTTTAATGTAGATTTAAAAACGTTTAAAGAAGTTATTTTGTAGAAGAAAGTAATGCTGGAGAACAGGGGCTCCAAAACAAAATAATCATCTGTTCTTGCAAAGCAGGTGTTGAAATAGAATTATTTTGTTTGTAGACTGACAAATGCAAGAAATAGTACTTACTGAAGCCCCTGGCAGAACAGATGGAACTCTGTGCTTCTCAACTTGCTAATTAAACACAAATTAAATCTTGTTTCATACCAGGTATTGTTTGTCTTTCTCTTTCTTTGTTCAGAGCAGTGACAAGAAGGCATATAAATCTCTTTACTTTCCCTCTCCTCTGTTCTTCCTTCTGCCTACCTTATCTGCTGATTTCCTTACGAAAAGCTAAAATTGTATGTATAATTTTTTTTTAAGATATAGAAGGGAAAATACTTTAAGAAATTTAAGCTTCCTTCACAGCCTAAAAATTTTTACATTCTTGTGCTTTGTGCAGTAGAAAGTACATTTCCATTTGAAGTCCTGCTGTGGTAATAATTTTACCACCTACAATGTAAGGGTAGATCTGTTGCAAGCATTCGGAATGAACAACTTGTGAGCCGACCTTTTCTGTCTCTCAAAGGAAGGATTGATGATAGAGGTTGGCATGTCTTCAGATTGTCAGTTTTCAAAGACTATGAGCCCCCAAAGCTTTGCCACTTTAGTGGAGCTTAGCCCCCAAAGCTTTGCCACTTTAGTGGAGCTTACTCACTGTGTAAGTGACATATTACGCAAAAAAGGACTGCTCTGTAGGAAAGCTGATGGAAGTGCAGGAGAAATTACATCCTTATAACTGCTTCTGAATATTTTTAATGTAAAACTTTTTATGAAACCAGATCAATATATTCCATGATTTATTATCCTACGAATTAATGTTACTGGATTTTCATCAAAAGACACATTAAAGTATATAGTATATTCACACTTTCTATGAAAATAAATATTATATTCTGCTGTCATTATCTTTCTATTGTAAAATTACAAAGCTTTAAGGGTTAACTCTGTCAGTCTTAGAAATGCTGGAATTTTATGGCAGTATTGTAACTGAATTATAAAATGTGGGAGATACCTTGGCTGACATAGACCATAGCTGCAAAAGTCCAGAAATATGTCATTCAGTTAATTCATTTTTATGGTATATTTCCTTAAAAAATTTCCATTGTCCTGCTGTTTACAGTTGTTGTAAATTAGCAATACTAAAGGTATGATATTAAAAATCAATAATGGTTCTCTAACTTTCCCCATAATCATGGAGAACCTCTATTTCCAATATTCCTACAACACTAACATACTTGGTTGGAGGTATTAGAAATGATCCTTATTATTTGCCCTGCCATGGTGCATTTTATTGTGTATCAGATTAAATATCCTATCTGTAATTTTTATAGATGGAAAATGGCAATTGACTTAAGTGGTCCTCTAAGAGCTCCAAAATAGGCTCTTTTTTATGTGTTTAATAGTGCTATTTTAAGACAATAAGACCAAATAGATAAGACATTAACCTAACAAGCTACATTTGATTTTATTTCCCTGTTACTGCTTTATAGGATGTTAAAATGCTAAGGTATGTAATTTTCACAGATTTTCTTTATATTAAATATTGTTAAAAATATTTATATATATTATTATTTTAAATTGTTAAAATTTGTATACTATTTGTATACTGCCTTTTATCAAAGGCATTTAGGTTTCTTTCCCATCAATCTACATCAGAAACATAGTTTTATCAAAACCATATTTCAAATGAATATTTTGTAAAAAAAATTTAATATCAAAATGTTTTGCATTATTCATGTACAGAAACAAAACTAAGAGTCTCTTTCCGAAAACACTACATAATATTAGCTAACTGTGCTAAGCTTTTACAAACATTTCTGCTAGAGAAATGGAAGTAACATTTTGTCATGTGCTGTGTCTCCTTTGTGAAGAACATAAAAATGCTTGACACTGGTCAGTGGGTTGAGCAATGCTTTTGCTATCAGACGCTTTCCAGAAGTTTTGTTTGAACCCTTCACTTAAGGGGGAAAAAAGCAACCCAAACAACAACAACAACAAAAACAAACAAACAAACAAAAAAACCCACCACTCAATAAGACAGTATAATTACATGTATATATAAAATAAAATTCAAAATTGATTTTGAAGATTGATACTGAAGGGATCATTATTAGAATATAACTGAAGATATTAGAAATGTAATGCTTCATCCAGAGAGAAAAAGAAAATAGAAAGAAATGGGATCTTCCCATAGTTCTCTTTTTCTTTCATATATTTGAAACAAAGTATTTTCAAATGTTACCTAGACAGAAGGTTTTTTCCCCCCCTAAGCCAAGCTGAGCTGGTGAGCAGAGGTGTAGCCATTAAGCATAACATTGCAACTATTACCAGATCATAATAATACATAAATATTAAATATTTCTTCAAAAGGTTTTGAGAAATAGGCTAGATCTGTTCTAAACACTGTTGGGTGTTTTTCTGGTCCAGCTTGATATTTGATAGAAATGTGTCCATGATTCAATCTAGAGACATATTTCCCTACAACAGGAATATAAAGATAGGAAGGATAATAAATTTCCTGTGTATTGCCAAGGAGCAAAGGCACTGCAATAAACAAGCAGCTATGACTTGGACTTCATTTTCAGCATCGTTGGGAGCTTACTGGTAATTGAAGACTACTAGAACTGTCAAGCAAAACAGCTAAACTTCCTTTTCCAGGAGAGGGAGAATAAATGCAGGCTAGTGTCAGGAAAAGAGGCAGAAAAAGCAGTCAGCATGGATCCATGGTTTATTGACTTTCTTAGCTACCTCTTTCAACTTTCACTTTCACTCTGCCAAAGGATTGCATCCTATGGATAGAAATAGAAAGACACAAAAAAGTCATCACCATACAC
>JAVJGI010000060.1:39885001-39938437 GCA_035590275.1 Ibycter americanus | reverse complement strand
CCTTAGGGGGCCTTTGTGATCCAGGAGCAATGAGAGGGTTTTGTGTTTTGTATGCCATAAATACAAAACAAAATACTAACCAATAGGGTTTTTAATCTCCCCTGACTGAAAAAGCAAAGACCAAATTCCCAATATTTTTTGTAATGCATTTAATAACAGTATAGAACTACAGAACAAGTCCATGAATTTTTTCTGGTTTCTGAATAGCTCTCTTGCTATTTTTTCCAGCTTAGAATTTATATCCAGTTTCCTTCAGCACTTTGGCTGTATTATGAAAAGTATTTTAAATGAACAACCCAGGAAGACCATATTTTTTTCTTTTTCCCTCTCTATCTGTAACTGACTTATTTTATTTAACTGTAACATATATATTTTATCTTTGTATACCATATTTTCCTTATTTTGGTGAGTTTTCAAAATATATTTCTTTAACTGTAGAGTTAAGAAACTTTTTTCTTTATCTTAAAATATACACTTATAATTGCACACAGAAAATATGGCTTAGTCATGGCCTAATATGCCTGACTGTAAAAAAAATACAACTTTTCTTTAAAAAATGCAACATTAATAATAGATGAAATACAATAAAACTTTTTTTGCAGTAGATTATTTTTATATTCTAGACTGTGTGAACAGGTACTTAGATTTAAGCAGTAAAAGCTTTCCAACATTTACATGGAAAGTTTGAAAGCACACCACCAAGCGTGGTTTTCCATATAATTCAGCACGTGCAATAAAGCTGCCCAGAATAATCAGTAAAAAGTTTCATCTCACTTTTGATCACTCTCCTGTATTTTAATTTAGGCTTGACAATTATAATTAATTGCATATTATCAGACTGCTGCTTCAAAATTTAAAAATCTATTAGAAAAGTAAACTTTGATCTGTGAATGTACTTTGAATCTTCTGGAAGGAAAAAGATTCACCAGATCCTCTCAGTCTAAACCTTTTCAGTATGTTAATTTCAAGAAGGGGTGTGTTAAGGGAATAGTGCAAAGCATTCCATATCTCCTCTACTTTTCTTTATTCACCTTACCAATTTTTCCCACTAAATCTCTTATATACTCTCCTCAGAACAGATATTTTGGAAAGGACATTATCTTTAGACATATCTAATGAACCATTTTCAGTGGGGTCCCAGCATGAAAGAGCATGAGAATGTTAGAAGCTTTTAGCCATGGGAATATTTTGGCACCATATACTTAGCGGGAAGTTTTATTGCCAGACACTGATGTTATAGTTCAGTTAAAATTAAGCAGGCATGAGACTGATGAGACAAAGCTAATGTTTTGAAGAAGCTGAAGTTGTTCCATATTTGGAAGCCTAGCTCTAGGTAGGAAGCCTTTTATTGTATTAGATTAGAAAGATGGAAGCAATTTTAAAATATGTATCCTACTTTTTCATCACTTTTTCCTAATTTAGACCACATGATGCAGTTTTGCCTTTGTTTCTTTTGTTCTAAATTTCAACTATATAAACTTTTTTGGAAGAATATAATATACATCAGATGCACAGTTGTTCTTCCCATCTTTGCCTCCCTGCTCTGGCCTCCTTCCCTTTTAGAAGCAGAAATCTGCTACAGACAAATTACTATACTTTTCTGCTTCTTTCATGTGCATAGGCTGACCTGTCTGTTACCAGCAGGCTGTCAAGTGGAAAAAGCTCCACAGCTTCTCTGCCCTTCTTCTGAACTGTTCAATAATTTGAATAAGGGACTTGCAGAAAACTGGTAAAGCATTTTGGAAAGCTATGCAGTCCAGTGAGTAGTGTGGACCTCTGTATTAAATGTGCTGTGATTGAAATGCAAGTCTTGCAGGAAGAAAGCTCCATGGTGTAAGAAATACAGAACCTATGTATACTAGACAAAGTATAGAGCTATGTACGGAGTTCCACTGAACTCTTCCAGCGGTGATATCCATTCGTGCTATTTTGCACTGTTAGACCCAAAGAATGCCCTTCAAGACAAGATAGCTCTGTAACCTTGGAAACATCTAGCTGTCCATGGATAATTTTCCCAGCACTTCTGCCATGTTTCAGAACTTTTATCAACATTTACCAGAACAACACCTTTGACTCAAACTTGCTTATCTTCATGGAAAAATCACCATTAGCCACTCTGGATTTTTGATTACACTTCAGCAGCTTAACATGACAAAAATGAGTTTGTTCTTCAAGAGCAGATCTTCCTGTTTATCCAAAGCCTGAATGTTGTTTCAGTTATTCCTTCTTCAATCTCCCTATTCACCCACAGAAACTCCCATTATTGCAATAGGTTGAAAAAATTAGCCTTTTCCACTTCCTGAGGATGGCCTGAAAGGAGGGCATTATTTTTCTTGGACAAGTATCAAGCACTACTACTGTCATTTCAGGTGATTACTTACTCTCAACTTATTGTTGAGATCTGGAGTTGCATGTTTCAGCTCTAACACAATACAGAGCACAAGGCTTCTGCCTGTTTCTGTCTCAGTTGTAATATGCACACTAAACTGAGGGACATCAGATGTAGCACAATGTTGTACATTTTTGAGAAAGCATCAAATATATCTTAAGGAAGGGGTCAGACTTCATGTTTTCCTTTAACAGACTGACTTCATGAATCAGTTAAATTGACTGGGCTGCAATCCTGAAAATCCGTTACAAACTTCTTATACAGACTCAGGCAATTTATTGACCTTCCTTTTCCTTCATTCTGCAGGTTTTTTCCTTTTCAAGTTTTTGGTGAAACTAATCCCACTTCAAGGGATTGACTTTGCCTATACTGTGGTGTGGCCAGTTCCTTAGGAAATGCTACCAAGGACCCATAATTTCATTTGTGACTTCTTGGTTAGTCATAGACAAGGTATTTTCCTTGTAGAAAAGCACAGAGGAAAAGGTCTGAAATAAGTTGCTCCTCTGTATAGGCTTTTCTGGGGACTTCAGACAGAATGGCAAAACCCAACATAGAAAAAGAACTGCAGCAGTCCTATTTTTAAAGTCACTTTCCAGCCTTCTGGAAAGAAGACATTTTTGTTTAGGATTTTTAGGATGAAGTACACAAAGACTTACCAAGTAAAATGTTCTCATTCTCTGGATGGACTTGGAGATACATCTCATATTGCTCTCCGTGTATCAATAGATGCTGGGAAAAATACACTAGCCTCTAGAGCCTGGGCTTTAGAAATGCAATAAACGAGACAAATATCTAAGGGACAGTCAGTTCTAAGGTACATTAGAGATACGGTATAGGCATCTACATTAGAAAAACAGTGGGGCACAGTGGTATGGCGTAATCTGGCATCATGGAGTAATACCTAGTGTGTAATACCTAATAGTTATTTAAAAATGCAGTAACAAACTGAGAGCAAATTTGTTTTGAAATAGGTAAAGACAGACTGACTCTTGTGCATATAAACAGAGAATGTCCAGAGCTACTTATTGGAGCAGATTGCCTATACATTTCCTGTTTGGCTCCAAACTTTCATTGCTGTGTTTTAGCCCATAATTAGTTTTTAAAAAATCTGAAAAAGAGAAAATTGAATAGAAACGTTTTTTTTTTCCTTTGTGTGGTTAGTTATATTTAGGTAAAAATTTCAGAGATCTGCATCTTGTGATTAAAAAATTGCTCATTTAAAAAAAATTCTGTAAGAAAAGGATATTGATCAGATTGTGAAATATGATAGACTATTAATTTTTATTTATAATTTTCAGCATATAAAACAGATGTCTTTGAGCATCATATTCATATATATGTATATAATCAAACAGCTGAGTAGACCAAGGGATGTCAGGCTTGCTTGGCATCTCTTGTATGCAAATCACGTCTTGTAAATTTATTATAATTAAGGTGGATAATTCTTTTAAATGGTAGAATTACATGAATAAATCCAATTGCATTGCTACCACAGGAATTGAATTCAAAGTCCACTGCAGGCCTAAGGGAGTTGGCAGTGTCCAATTAAATGAAAAGCATGTCTAATACTAAGTGGCTAACAGAAACATAATTACCATGGATAACTAGAAATAACAGGATTAGAAATGAAAATTTATGCATTATAATTCTGATCCTGAATTTATTGTCCATGAATTCAGTAGTGAATCCATGCATAGCAAATATCAGGATTGGGACTTACATGAGAATGGATCAACTTTTATTATTGTCTCTTGAGGAAGTATGTACTAGTTGGTATATACACATTTACCCTCCTTCTACTACCCTAGCTAAAAACACTGCTGTAACTAGCTATAACATTGCCAAAGTCCTGCTACAGACATTAGACCAACACAGACCCACACTTTAGTATGGTCTGATTCACAGATTTGTTCTTGCTAATAGTGGCAGCTGTGGGGAGCCTTTTTACTGCTACGTAGGATTTTTAGGGGATATTATCAGCTTATTGAAATGAAACTCCTTTTGATACAAAACCTGGACTGGGTGAACTAAAACTAGGGTGATTTCATTGTGTTGCCAAAAATACATGCTTTGATAAGGCCTATTGTGTGCTGCCTATGTGCACAAAGAAGCTAATGAGAAACAACATGTAGGTAGTGTATTACTAGCAAAACAAAATATTTTTAACTCCCTTTTAAGGGGAGAAAGGGAAGAACCAGGCATGAGGATTCTTGCTTCCTTTGAGTAGTTGTGAGAAATAGTCTACTATTCTTGAATTTTACTTTTAATCTAGGGTTTTTTTCCTAGACTGCTCTACTTGCCACTGTACGTTACCTAGATAATCCATTATAACGCTTACGCAAAAGACTGTATAATTTGATCTTGACATCTTTCTATTTATACTGAGCTTATCCAATTAAAAATAATAAACACTTAATTCTTACAGCTTTATACAACATGGTTTAGTTACTGCAATATAGTATTGGCAAGAAAAATAGTAATTATATGTCTGTAATATACCTACAGGTACTAATAGATTCAATTTAACACTTTCTTGGCCCAAATGTTTATGTCCTTATTCTGAGGAAACTTCTGTCAAAGATGTCAGTAGTTTTTAATATGTCCAGAGGAAGATCCTGTAAATAAATTCTCTTCACATGCAGGAGTAGCTAAATCTCAGCCTTGTGATGCTCTGTGCATGGATCATAGATCAGAATTTTATTGTATTAAGGAAATGTACATCAAGGTTACAAAATCAAAACATCAAAGAATTTACACATTTCACAAAGCAAATCTCATTTCACCTTCTCAGGGATACATTACTATTAAAAGGCACCATGTACTTAGTTTTGTTTTGATTCTTTGCTTATTGCAGAATGTATGAAGTATTTGTAAATAAGCTAATACCTTCTATTTCTATATTCAGGCTTGTCTTCTTGTCCTCTACATTCTTAATAGTTTTATCATTTTGATAACTGGTGTGATATTACCAATATAGCAAACAGGGCTTCCATGATGTAACAAACCCACCTGCTTCTGTAACAAAAATATTACTGAGCTTCCGAGTTTTGTGACCGTGTGCCTGTAGTAAACCATCTTTGAGTGTAACTTCTAGAAGTAAGGTGCTTCAGTGAAGTGGACTAACCTGGACATTCACCCAGCAGCTGCTGTTGGGTGTGTTTTATGATGTTTGGCCTAAATTTGATTCAGTTTCCCCCAGGCCGATTGCGCTGCAGCTCTCTCTCCTTGCCCTTGCCCAGCTAGATGCCTGCTTTCCAGTGGCTCAGCCTCCTTGGCATGGGTACCAGCGCTGTTCCACGCCCCCCTCATCCAGAAATGTCTGCTATCTGACACACTGGCCAGTTTCAACTGTTATTGAGCTCTGGCCTTCCATGTCTTGTATGAACTGTATATACGAACCACAGCTCTGTAATTTTCCTGTGAAGCCTGACCTTGCTTCCAGAAGTTCTCCAGATCCAGCTCAGTCATCCATCTCTCCGAGCACACAGACTCAAAAGTCATGCAGGTATTACAACGCTGATCATCTCTAACTTTTGCTAGCCCAAGAAAATAATGATTTAAGCAGAACAATGCAAAACTTGAATGTGTTTTCTCACAGAAGTTAATTGCTGCCAATCATACATTCTCTAGACTTGGAGGCTCATGATAAACATCCAACAGCCTTACTTTCTTCCTTGTCTTCTTTCAGCATCTTTTTCTTTTAGACTATGGATCTCCACATTCTCTTCTTAGCAGCTGCTTTTTTCTTCTCTTATTCTAAACAACTGCAGAGTCTTCCTTTATAGCTTCAACCTTTTTCAGATAGTCTCTTGATTGGTTTCAGTCAACTTCCTTACATATCTGTTGCCTGACCCACTTCTCTGAGTTTTGAAAAACTTCTTAAACTCAGAGGATTGTCTGTTTATAGTTTCATTATATTACTATTGCATCATCGTTTCATACAGAAGTTAAAAAGGAAATAAAAAAGTCTACACATTCAAATGAGTCTTGCAGCCTGTGATAGAGCCCTCCAAATCAGTTAGAATTATTAACTTGTACCCTGACAGGCTTCTCAAACTATCACATAAGTGTGGAAATCAGAAAAATTGAATGCTATAGGAATGCAAGATCTATACAAACACAGCCTTTGAAGGTCAGTTTTTCCTTGAAGGTTAATTTTTGTCACTTAATATCTGTCTATTTATTTAGCCACACAATACACAAACATAATTCAGTTAATCAGTACATGCACACCCTCCCTGCAATCCCTAAACCTCTTATTCTGGGACTCTTAACATCTGAAATAATCCAGAGTGTCTACTGCAAAGGTATCATGAAGGTAAAAGAAGATGTCCAGGAGGAGAGGAGAAAAAAAGGGTTACAGAGAAGAACATTAACTATATCACATGGGTCCCTGCTTGTAACTTAGATGCCAAATCTAATTTCACCACCAATTAAACTGCACATAAGTGCTAATCCATGGACTGGCTGTCAGGGGAACAGGTAATTCTGAAAGAGGAGAGATGGTGTGTCAGAGCACTGCTGCCAGGTCTAGCGGACTTCTCAGTACAGAATGCAACATGAAACCCAGGACGCTTTGGTTATCTTACTGGCTTACTGAACCATAAAGATGAAAATGTTCAGCTTAGGGAAAGACTGAATAATTGGTTTTACCTTTTTTTTTTTTGGCAAAAAGTAGGTTGAAATGGAAGCATAAAATATGTTTTAAGTTGAAATAGGTATTTCTTATTTCACTTCCAGGTGTGAAATACTGTCCCATAAAAGTAAAATATATAGATTTTTTTTAATATCTAAATAAGTATTTTGAGATAAAAAATCAATTAATTTTGAAGACATCAAAATTTAGAAAAAATACTAGTAAAATCTGTCATCTAATGAAAGTAAATTTGTAAATCATTTTGTTGGCCTGAACTCTGACATTTTGGTGTTACTGTTAGAATGAATATTAAATCTGGTTCCTTTGATTATTTTTCCCATGACATGATGGTAAAACTATTTTTATAGAAGGTTGCCATGGACCTACCTCTTTAAAAGTCTGCAGTAATAAAAAGTTTCATTCTGCTCATTGCTTGCAGTCTTTAAATACTTTGTTCAATCTCAAGCACATACTTTAACTTCTGATAAAAAATTACTTCACTGAAATATTTAAATGATACTATATGTAGTATTGTTGAAGTGTATAGCTACATTTGTATTAGAAAAATATATTTCTGCATTTTGTATCATACAAGGTAGTCCTTAATCACTCAGCTAAGCATTTTCATTTTTGCCCATCTCTGGTTTGGTCATCTTTATATTCTCTCTCTGGCTTGACTCTGCTTCAGAAAAAACACTGTAGCATGTGCATAAGTGCTTGCCATAGCTGATGGAAGATGGGTTTTCATACTGCTAGGAAATCAAGTCTTCTTTCTTAGCTGAAGTCCCTGTGTTCAGCTGCTCACACACTATGGGTCAGCTTTTGGTCCATATCAGTACTTTCTCAGGAAAGCAAAAAATCAGAAACATTCACCTTGCAAGCCATCAAACCCATCTTTCCTTTCTACATTTGGTTCTTGCCTTTTGTGTATGCATACCAGACCCTCAATGATAGGTTTTTTTTATTATTTTATCCTGTTGTTAAAACAGCGATCATCTGTGTCTGAAAGCTTGCAGGTTTATGGGGTCAAATGGGCACCATCCCAGGCATCCAGTGAATAGGGTTGCTTCCCTGAATTAGTGCCACTTTTTGTTATCTCATTCTGCTTTTTTTTTTTTTTTCTCCATTTTACTTTTTTTTTAAATTCTATTGTTTGTACTTCAGATCAGGACACCTATGCAAATTTATTTTCATATGTAACATGGTGACTTTTTGTGCCATTTAAAAGGTAGTAATAGTGATTACTACTACCAGAAGGCTTACATCTGGGAAAGCTCTGAAATCTGCATAATACACTATACCAAACCACAGTACTCTGTTAGTAAGACCTGGAAAGCTTTCTTGAAGCTAGCTGTGAAATCAAAGAATATGCAGGTAGTGAAATTAACCTCTGCTGATAGTCAGAGCTAAAACTGTACGCTACCAGAGACATCAGAAGAGAGTTAACTGAATTTCTGTATATAGACAGATTTAAATAAAAATTATTTAGCCTAGCCACAGCTTCTTGGTGGTCTACAGAGTCTGTAAGTCACCTACTCAAACTGTATCTCCTAATAGAAGTACCTGTTACTGCCCAAACACCTCTACAAACAGCTGCAGCTGTGATTAAGAGAAATATAGCTGTAAACCAATTTACTAACCCATTGCTGCTTAATTTAATTTGGACATCCCTTATGGCTTTAGTAATCTAGTTTTTTCATGTGGTGTTTTATTTGATCCAAATATGCTAATGAAGGAGACTGAAGTGTGTATGAAGACAAGGGAAAAATAGCAAAAAGAGAAAAAATTACAATACTGGGAGAGGAGAAGACAATTATATGTTAGCTATCTTTCCTTGTGTTAGTGGGTTTTAATCCTAAAACAGAGGTGTAAAGAATGTTGAAATATTTTTCAGGCTAATTAATAGGATAGTGAAGTCACATTTACTATTTATTAATCAACACGTGGTTTTGATTGGACAAAAGAAGCCAGTTTTGTTAGTGAATTATAAAGATTGAAATTTTAGGTTCATCAAAGTGTATTAGACATCCTCTACTTACTTAAATGTGACGAGCTTCTGAAGCTGATGAGATTCCATGTGCTTAAAACTAAGCACATGGTCTAGTAATTTGCAAGGTCAGGCACCTTAGAGGTTGGCACCCATAAAAAAAGTGAAAGAGGAATAAGTCTGGTGTATCATGAAGCTGTTAGAAGTATTCCATTTTTAGCAATAATACTTTTGATAAGCACAGAATTTCCTAAATGAACCTGAGGTATTTGTCTGACCACATAATTTACAGAAAGCCTATCCAACTTGAACTCATTATCAGTGTACAAAACAATTCATTACAAAAATAGACATTCTGGCTATAAAAAGGAAGGCAGAGCTAAGCATGAGACATCTTGAACAAGTATTAAAAAAAAACATCTGGTAGAGAATGAATTTAACCTTCAAAAAAATTAGAAAAAATTAGGTGTTTTTATTCCAGGTATCATAGGGGCTTTTTTTCTTTAAGGTCTCATTGCATATTGAAATAATTCTTATGTAGCCTGTACTTGCAAGTATATTTTCTCCCAGGTTTCTCAAGAAAATAAATTACTCAGTATCTTCCATATGTTGTACCTCATTGCGTAACACCTACATAGTACATGCTGCAATGCTATAGCCTTCAAGAATGCCGAGCATTGAAGACAAGCGGTTTGACTCCAAAAGAGGAAAAAGGTGCTTTAAAGAACAAGCCTGAATACTTTTCTT
The DNA here is from genome assembly GCA_035590275.1 of Ibycter americanus. Taxonomy (NCBI): domain Eukaryota; kingdom Metazoa; phylum Chordata; class Aves; order Falconiformes; family Falconidae; genus Ibycter; species Ibycter americanus. The sequence goes on along the minus strand of JAVJGI010000060.1, from coordinate 39,928,678 downwards.
TTCTCACGTGCAATCAGTTTTCAGGTGACTTGGAAGAGATTTTGGTTTCATTAACTGTCCCCTTTGCCCAAGAAGGGCATTTCGCTGTTTGAAGAAAAGATCGAATCCTCTGTGCTGACTCTTTCTGGGAGCACTGTGCTACGTTTGTCTTTTGCAGGGTGGACAAGCAGTTCTCCTTTCTTGACTGATGAACATGGCATGGATTTTCACTTTGCTCTGCAATGCCTTAGTGATTTAATTTTTTTTTTTTTTTCACTTGCCGGTATTCAAGTACAAATCAATAGCTTATGCCACTTTCTTTCTTCAAAGTGTCTGTTTGGCCAATTCCAAGAAGAACCAAGGTTTTTAGGTGCCTCTCAACAGTTAGAAATCACAGTTCTGAAAATGTAGGTACTCCCACCTGTTGGTCAAGTGTGATGTTTGACTGGTTTAAGGTCAAGTAAATGCTGCCCCAGCTCTCCATTGCACTGGGGAGAGGAGACAGATTTTAGTTTCTGGACAGTTCCAGTGTTACAGAGGTCAGTGGTCAGGAGGCTGCAGGTATGGAATAAACATCTTGATAGCAGGAGGTAATTAAAAAAAAAAAATCCTGTGAAAGCTGACTAGACATCTAGGAATATTTTGTTGTTGTTGTTGTTGTTTGGCTTGATTTTCTGTATTTTTTTTTTTCGTTCTTGTTGATGTTACAAAATTAGAGAGCATCATAGTGCTTCAACCATGCTGTGGCCTCCAGGCCAGGCTATTTGAAGTCCCAAAAGCTACCAAGCTCTTTGTGCACTCACAGGAGTAAGCACCAACAGACAAAGGCTAGTTGGTGGACCATGAGTTTAGGAAAACAGGTTAATGAATTTTAGGTGCAACAAATGAAATCTCTTACGTCTAGTGTGATCCCTGTGGGAATTAAAGGGGTTTTGCTCACAGGTCTATGCTATACAAATGGTGCTTTTGTTATCAAGATCTGCATATGCACACCTTATGCCTGGTTATTATTATTTCATACGTATATTCAACAGAGCTGTGGCCTCCCATTTAAGCTTTGCCCCATGTTTGTGTCATGCTGCTTTGTGTGTCTAGGCCAGTTCAGCATTTTCAGAGTCCTCATGTATTCAGCTGAATTCTGAGTAAAGCTCTCTGCGATTGTTTAGGGGTTTGTTTTGATGTTTTTGTTCTGTGCACGTTGATTTTATTGCATGAAATGCAAAATTCCTTGTTTATTTTCTGACAAGGGATTAGCTTCATCTAGAGTAAAAGAATGCTTTAAATGAGCTTCTGCTGCTAACAGTGAGGAGGATCCTAAGCTCCAAGTCTTTAAACCTTTTTATGTGAAGGGATCAGTGGGGATATTTAAGTTGACAAAACTGATGGAGATTACCATACCAAACAACCGTCAAATAGCTGAAAAGGTTAGACGTGTGTTTCAGACAAATGTACGTTGGTAGAGTAATTGAAAATTGCAGTGTTGAAGAGTTACAAAATATCATAAGAAAATTATAGCAAAAATTGCATAGGATTTTTACAGAGAATTTTACCTGAAATTTAATGTAAGTGTAATATAACTGTTATATATGATAAACAACATTTTTCCTAATATATTAGGAATGCCACTGTTTAACTGTAAATTATATAAAGATATAATCCATTAGATAATTGGATTAAGCTGTAACTGAAAAAAAAAAATGATGCTAAATTATCTAGGTACCTAAAAATAAACGTCAAGATAATGGTATTTGTTCATATAATAAAGCCAATCTCAGATAGATTTTAGGAAGGTTGTTATTACGAAATCCTAATTCACCTATCTTTTTGTAATATATCCACATAGAATTTATTGTAAATATATTCACTTGGAATTTACTGTATTCACATACTACTGCACGACTTACTTAACTGCCAGTAATATTTTATTCAGACTTTAAGGTGGAATGACCAAAGGAAATTTTTAATAATGAAAATGGTTACTTATGCATTTTTAAGGATATCTAAAGCCTTGAAAAAGTACAGTCTACTCCTGCCCATACATTACAAAGCTGCTCAAACCATACCATGCATCTTCCTTGCATTGGGATTCTAGACAGGAAAGTTGGTTGGGGAGGGGTTCCTCAATTTTGCCAAGGTTAGATTCAAGTTATTAATGAAAGTGGTTTTCTTCACCAATGTTCAACTGTATTTTCTAGAGAAAACTGCAAGACTGAAGCTGCAAACTCTGTCTATATCTGAACAGTTTTAACTTCAGAAACAGCTATATTTCTCAGTTTGAAAGGGACTTTTTTCCTCACAGAATGCAAAAATAAATACTGGAAAGTTTTTAAGGTATTTTAAGAAGTTGAAATGAGGTTTACTACATGCCATCGGAAATCCTTTTTTTCAGCCTTCAGAACTTTTTGAACGCTCAAGTCGGCTTGTATGCTTAGACAGGCAGGGGAGATCCAAGGCTGCCTTCCAGTGGCACTTCTCTGGTGATCCAGCATAGCACACCTAGCCCAAACAACCTAGTAATTATTGTACTGTAGGGTTACACAAACCATTTCCAATAATTATAGCTCTCTGCAGAACACCTGTAAGATAATGTACTTCTCATCAAATGAAGAAACAGTTGAAAATGTCGGTGGCAAATTTAATATTATGGAGTTCACAGAGGGGAGAATGGTTTTCACTCTTCACAAATCACTGCTGTATAAAAAGTAAAAGACAAAGGTACTAAATTTATGAAGCAGTAGGCTCTGCTCTTTGCTGAAATGAATTTCGTTTTTTCAGGATGCAGCAATTAGAGAATAGGAGAATGATTAGAGCTCTGCTTTTTTTTGAGTATCTGGATGCATGTTAGTAGGGCTGTTAACCTCTGTCAGCCAGATATACCCAAATTAGGGGAAGAACATGTTCTGGCAGGACTCCAGACATGCTACTGCCAACTGATGCACCTGTGTGCTGGGTGTAAGCTTTACAAAGGGTCCAGAAAGTAAAAGAGAACGTAATTCACTGTAATTGTGGTGGGATTTTTTTGTTTGTTTTTTGGAGGCTTTTTTTGAGCCTTGTAAGGAACAAATTACCTTTTGATGGGAAATGTCCCTGTGATATAAAATAACAGAGGGTTGTGTTCTGCTTCAAAATGAGCAAAACAGTCTTATTTTGCATTGTTACTCAAAAAAACAAAAAGGGCAGGGGCTGGGGAGATGGGATTACACAGAACGTTCACACTGCTTTTCAGTACCTAAACAATGTATTCCATGCACATTTCTTTTTAGGTACTATTTGTTGACTCTCAGAGGTAATATCTATTATTAGAATATACACTAACAAACATATTCCTGTGCTTTTAAGTGACTATGTCTTCGCAGAGTATATTCATTTGATCAAATATGACTTCTAAAAAAATCACGCTGATGCTGGCCAATAACATCAGCTTTTTTTAATTTGTAGACCTTCCAGCATTACCTAAGAAAAATTTCAAGTGTATTATTCTCACCAAAGGTGTCTGTTGGTTTGAAGGAGGCATGCCAGACTGAGCCAAAGCTGAAACTCAGGAGCAGCTGTGAAATGTCTCATGCTCACTTGGAGAACTGGCAGTAGTTCTAATGAAAAGCTGTACTAGAATTTACTTAGTTTATTTTTTCATTCTTCCAGAGGAACAAAGGGTGTGCAGTAATGAAGTGGTAAGAGCTGTGTTTACGCTTATGACTACTGCAGAAGGGGTGAGATGGTACAATGTAGAAATGCAGACCCTCTCATGAGTAACCCTATAATTTTGTAGGCTTAAGAGAACCTTTCCTATAAGCATTTAATCCTGTGTGGAGTTTTCATGCTTTTTCCACGCAGCATCTGGGAGATTATAAACCTTGTAATTCTTGGGAGAGCAAAACCTGCAAACTCCCTAAACTCAAAATCATGAGCTGTGAGTAATTCTCAGAACTTTCCCTGTGTGAGGATATGACCTAACTGTTGCAGAAAGGTAGGAGGATAGGTGGAAAGTAGGTAGATTCATAGATAAGAAAAAAAAAAGTGTTGATGTGTACTGAGATAATAGCTACTCCATAGGATCTCTCTATTTTCTTATGTTCTCTGCCAATCCTTTTTGAAAGACAGAATTATTTGAAAAGATATTTCACTATATAACCTTCTTTCAAGTTAACATTTCTTATAAAGTAGAAGCTGTGTAAATTTCTAATTTGTGTTGCACCAGTTGCATACACAGGGTAATAGAAATTAAGAAGAAACTTTCATTTACATTAAAATAAAAAAATACTCTATTAAGTTAAAATAAAAATAGTTTACTGAAACAAGGGCATAACAGTGAGAATCTTGTGGATCATAAACTGAAATTTATTCATCATTAGCAAAGTAGTTTTACAAAAATATTGCTGAATAGGGGCTGGGTTTGAGATCATGGAGGTGTAATCTGGCCATTGGTCTGTAAGGGCATTAGAAGTGGGAAGAGACATTTCAGAGCTCATTAGGAATATTTTGTGTCTGAAAATTAGTTACCAAGTTGATCTAAGTTCTATTTCCATTGGTACCAGAGAACTGTGAGATTCTCCAGTTTTGGTGGCGGTGAAGTTTAGGTTTGATTCACTCAATGCTTCGCATTGATAGTGTTTCAGTGAGATAGTGGGGAAGATAGGTACACTGTTTGCATTGAGTGTTTAAGGTGGCTTTCCTGGTAAGGGAGACAGAGACACTCCTCCACAAGACCAAATTTAGGACTCACCTACCCTAAAGCTGTGATTATGCAGCCCTCTAACCTGACACACCAGCTGCCTGCTGTCTGTGGGGCACTCAGGGACCCCTGTTCTCTCCTTCCATGACCAGGCTGTGGCCTCAAGGTTCTGTGTTGCAACATGAGCAGGTTAGCGGGCAGTATCCAGCCTTCACTGTCCAAGCTGTAACTCTTCTCTCCAGAAGCCAGACCATACTGCTGCTGCTCCTCCATCCAACCTCAGCTTCCTACAGTCCTCAGTGCTATTTAACTACTTAGCCCAAACAAGCCACAGCTGTACATTAGCCAGGTCAGCCAACCCATCGCCCACAAGCAACTGTATACAATCAATGTTAATTAACCCTCTACAATTTCTCTGCAGTTCTCCCCACCCATTTGCATTGACAGGACATTTGCTGGATGATTTTAATCACCAGTGGGGTGATTTAAGTGGCAATTTGGGGTTTTTTTTCACCTTGAAAATTTCTGGGTTTTATTAAGTCATCTTACAGAGGAGTTAAGTAAGCTGCAGAGGTATATGGTCAGCATATGGGAATGGGACCTACCCTTTCAGAACCTGTAAACTCCTATGTTGGCTTGTTATGTCTCCTGAAAGTGTACCCCGGCAGAAATCCACTGTCTGCTGGGGACACTGCTGGGGCCGTTTGGCTTCCAGCCTGCATGCCTCAGTTAGGCAGCGTTTGTGTTCCCTCCCCCTGCCAAAACCGGTGAACGAGTTAATTTTCTCTGTGGCAGTCTTGCATGCTGCCACTCTCAAAAGCTGATGATCTCTTTCTAATCTACATAGAATCTTCAACCGCTAAACTTGTGTAATTTATTGTGTCATTGCAGCTGCCTCTGGGATCTTGTACAGGAATTTTGATTATTTTAATCACAACATCATTTTAATTGGCTTTATGAATGATACTCTTTAAAACTTAAAAATAATTACAGAGCATAATTTACATTTATAAAGAGCACAGCTCATAATCGTGAATGAATAATACATTTACTTGACCTGAAGCTTTTTTGGTTATGGTACACTGATACAGACAGCTTCTAATATATTTTATACTCTGTGTTAATTCTTAGAACAGTGGGGTTTGAGGTTTTTGGAGTTTTGTTCTTTTTTTTTTAATGTCAAGTCTCCCTAGAGGCTAAAGATTAAAAGAAAAGACTCCCTGAGGCACCTCCTGTAAAATAACGAAATAATATCCTTGCTCAACTCCGACCTACAAGTCTGCAATTAATACAATAATGTAACTATTCTGTTACATATTCCCATATATAAGCTAATTTATTAGTTCCTATATGTTTATCAGTATTTTGTAGTAGAAGATAAGCTGCTAAGAATTTTCTAGTGTGCAATTTAAGTTGAGTAGATATATTTTAGTATCAACACAAATCATGGATGCTGCCTTCTATACTAAAAATGTCATTGGAAACTGGCAGTCATAGAAAAATAAAAGATAAGAAAAAGCTTTCTATAACTAAATACTGTCTTTTCCTGTTGGCAGTCTATATGTAATGAGACAAAAGAAAATCAGTAACTTCTTTTCCCAAATAAAAACAGATACTCCATAATTAGCTTCTCCTAATACCCCAAATCTGCATGTGTATACATGCTTTTGGAAACTTGTAATTGGTAAGCACAAGATTTTATTTTGTTCTGCAAACAAATTATGTCCTAAACTATTAATATATGGAGTATTTATGCAGTTACAGAATAAACTGCCCAATTTTTTATTTATTTATTTAAATATATTCTGAGATAAGGTCACAGTTCTAAGATTTGGATAGTTAAAATTTAGGTCAAATTATATTTAAGGAGAAAGCTGAGGGGCAGATTTTTCTCTGACCATGTATGAAGTGATAATAATTCTGTTGCTTATTTTCGGGCTGTGTCATGAGAGTTTTTATCAGAGAGGGACTGGGCTCACTGTACCCGCATAGCAGATTGACACAGTTGCACTAAACTACTGTTACTCAGAGACTATGTTAGAGACACTGTATAGTTATAATGCAAGCTGCTCTCCAGCAAGCTTCCTTGTATTTCAAAGTCATAGTATTTTTGACCTTATTTATCTCTGAGAAATCGGACCTGGTGCAACTGGATTGAAACAAAACTAAACTAACTTGACTTAAGTGATGAAGTGGCGGTCTTGTAAATCCCGCTCTACAGTAGTGCAGTGCTTCCATGCTAGACAACTAGTGTTCAGTTTTCATTCCAGTGATTCCATTTTCTCCTAATATGAAATTATATTTGAGATATTTTTAGTTCTTAATCATTAGATACAGCCTCCTTTCCCAATAATATCCCCTAATCCTGCCCCCAAACCTCTTCATATTGTGAAGTTGGAATTTTTGATCTGTTGATAAATTAACTGGCAGGAAGTAGGTGTTGCTATAGTTTAACTGTCAACACAATGGGCGGACAGATACGAGTTTATATAATCTCTTTTATCTTGATGCTATTATATAGTCAAAGATTAGGCTAATAATTTTGACGTTTCCCCTGTTTCAGTTTCTGTAACATTAACATGCTATTGCCCTTCCTATTACTTCCGTATGTTCTAATAAGAAAATAATAGGAAGGCACAAGTGCATGTGAAATGTGTTTATTAAAGTAGCGTATGAAAGCAAATAAATGTTTTTCTTAATAGCTGCCTCAGCATTCACTTATTTTATTTGTGGATAGAGTGTGAACAAACTAAAGTTATGTACTACTACTTCACGGAAGGTCTAAGATAGAATGTAGTCATTATTAACTTTAGTAGGTATAGTGTGGCCATCACGTTCTTTCCTTCATTGTTACCACCTTGTTCAGATTTACCAGAATTAAAATTTATTTATATTACAAGAATGACTCTGGCTACATATAAAAAGGGAATAGGGCTCTTGGATATTAAGACTAGAGTAGAACACTGTACCCATGAGAACATTAATAGATCTGTTACGACATTTCTTTTTGTGTTACAGGGGTTTTGTCTCTATTTATAGATTACATCTCCCAAATGGATGTATGTTTTGAGATAGATGGGAGAATGGGCACTCTGTACCAGCTGTAGGGAAACAGGCACTGAACAGCCACAACTTGGCTCCGGCTCCAACTGTTATTTGCACATCTTGCCTCCTCTTAGAAGAAGTTGCCTTTCTTAACCACATATTTACATTTGCTTACTGTGGCATATAGTTGTTTTTCTGAAAGTCACTTTTGCGCTTTTGTTGTTAAGCATTTGTCATAGAAGACCATTTTTCACATATGTTCACAGCAGTAGGTATAACTGGATATTAAAAATAATACATTAAATGAGTTTAAAGATGCAATACAGAATTCAGTGATGCCCATGTACAAAACTACAACAGGATACAGGATGATTCTAGAGCATAATATAACCTTTAGTTAATACTATTCATAATACACATGAAGTTCTAATTCTTCTAGTTGTATTTAGATACTGTTATGAATACCTTTATATACATTACTTGAACAACACAAAGAGACTATGGTAGTGACTTCTGTACAAAGGTATTTTCTTTGCTTTCAGCTGAGGAGGTGGAAATAGCACCAAAGAATGGGAGTCTACCTAAATGTCCCTTTGCAATTCTAAATAACGGTGTAAGCATGATTTAAGTTAAGTGCTGTCTCTCCAAACTACACACCTATCTGCTTGATCAGGTAGCCTGCAAAATGTTCTATTAAATCCACCATTGTAATATCATACATATCTCCCACTGCTTCCTCAGCAAGCAAGTAAATAGTGCTTAGGGAAGGGGCATATATAGGGACTCACAGTGCATGCATTAAGTAAACGACCATGTTATTTAATTTGCAGTATTTGTTTTACTGCAAGAAAAACTAGGTACTAGGTTTGTCACTGGTCTTATCAAATACTGTAATAGTGGTAAAATTTCTTCTTTAACACATTTCTGAAATGAGGCATCTCAAAATTTCCTGCACAAACACATCCTCTTTCCTGCACAGCATGTACTTAAGGCTATATTTAGGAAATTGGTGCTCTGTATAACTATCAGCTTTACTGTTGTGAATTTGTGTGTCATCTGCTGAAAGTTGTCTCTGCTAAACATGATGGCAGAATGTGTTTAGGACTCAGGCTCTCAGAGTCCGCTGATGAATACAGATGCCAACCTCTTTTGTACGGAAAAAGTCGGCTTAGTTTTGATAATCACAAAGAGTGCTTTAAAGTATAACAATGTTTTCAGAAAGTGAGAAGTAATAACTAACAGGTCAGGAATGATTCCATTAATTCAGATATGTCCTAAATTTCACTGGAAGACCTCTGCCAATGGTATTGCAGTCCTCATCACTGTCAGTAGCTTTTAACTTTGAAATGGGCTTTAATTGGTCTTGTGGTGCAGAGAAAGTCAAGGACAGATTTAAAAAAAAAATTGTGATGCTTTTTGGAAGCTTTTTCATACATTCCTGAAACCCAGTTAAGATATCATGTGCTGGGTGTGGTGCTGGAGTTAATAGGACTTTGCTGTAATGAGACGCTTTTGGAATAGCTCTTGAACAAAGTTGGTTTCCTTCATGCCAAAGAAAATCCAATAGATAGAAGTAAGTAAAAAACACCCTTAGGAATTTGTTTGTAACAATGACAAGGAAGCAAGGAGCAGAGGTGGAAAATTAATAGAAGAACCAAGTGCTGATCTATAGCTCCTAATGATAGTACTTACCTCCATCATATATTGTCATGGCTACTGGGTAGCTAACACCCTAATAACCTTAGTATTCCTCTGAGACTCCAGACAATTGACCAGTCCCTCAGCCCCACTTGAGATGGCGAGTTCTGGCCAACTTCAAATCTTGCGTACGATGATTGGAAAACCAAAGACATTTGATACTGCATGCACTTATTGCATATTTGAATGCAACAACTGAACTCAGAGCATCTCAAATGTGTCAAAGGACAGTGTTCTGCCCACTTTGTAATCCCTTCGAGTTTTCACTGTGTTAGGCTAACCTGGGATTGCAGCACGAGGAGACTATGTAAGTGTGCAGCCTTACTCTGGTTGTAAGATTACCTTAATTTGACTTCAAATAGGAAGGAACAAGATCCCTTTTTTGCTTTTTCCTGATGTGTTTGTGCACCTAAATGTGCAGAAACTACTAGATAAATATATTGCAGGCTTTCTGTGTGTGCCAGCTATGACCCTTACTCACAAAGCACAACAGCCTGAATTTCTGTGCTGCAACACCTCTATTACTACAGTAGTTGACTCTCCATGGTGGTATGAATCTGCAGATCCAGTTTAAAGCTGGATACTACCGTGGAGACCATCTAATGGAAAAGTTAGTACAAATGGCATTTGTTCTGTCTCAAGAGCTGGTGACGGGCGTGGTGGTGATGTCAAGTGATGGGTAAGTGCTTCAGAGGTAGAATTATGCTGTCTGAAATTTGATCTGATGTTGAATATATCAAGTTGAGTGTTGTTTAGTGCTCAAATTCTTCTGTTTGGCACAGGTCAGATGATAAAAACTTGAAAAACCAAAAAGGCAAACAATGACTGTGAGGAAAATTGTATAACTTCAGAGCATTAATAGCAAATAAAACCCTTCTAGCTTAACAGTTTAGATACAACAGAGTTCCATGGACATCGACAGTATATCCTAACGAGTACCCCTGAAATAAAAGCAATTTATATCATTAAAACAAAATAATTTATTGTAATCTGCTATTAAATAAAAATTGTACTCAGCCCCCATTTGAATACTATTTATAGTGGTAATTTTCTTTGTCTTTTCCCTGTTAGTACTTCTAATGACCTGTATCTTTTAGTTAATAGAATGATTTACATCTAAAAACAATTGCTGATTTAAAGAATACCTTAAGCTCTTATTGAAACAAGAGAAAACATTCATTCTGAGAAGAAATTATGCAATCAATGCAAAAATAAGGTTATCTACTTTTACGCTATTATTTCCTCCAGTTCTCCAAATCATTGGTATCAGGGATCTTCCGCATGGAGATGGGAGCAAGAGAAGTGCAATACAGCTCCCTCAAGAGGGAATCTTATGGAAAAAATAATTCAGAGGGAATAACGGAATCTTAAAAATAAATTCAGCCTTACAGTGTCCTGTTACCATCATAGCTTTCCGACTATGTTGTCAGGCACCTGATACCAAGAGATCAAGAGAGCAGACAAAAGGCTTTGTATGTTAAAAACATACAAACTGCACTGGACGCTTGCACATTTATAATTAGAGAGTATTATTGTGTGTTACTGAAGGAAGAAACTCACGTGAATACGTACCTATTTAAGCAGAGAGATAAAGGAAAGAATTTTGCAGCTTGAGGAAAGGTAAAGGAAAGAATTTTGCAGCTTGAGGAAGTGAAAGGGACAATGAGGATGAAATTTATGTATTTATATATGTTTTTTATATGTTATAACTAAATTTGGCCTCTTGCTGTCACAGTATTACAGTAATTTTATTTTATATTTATAATTGAAAATAATCTTGAAGCATCTCTTCTCTGTAAAGGAGCTGTGTATAAACAGCACCTTCTCACTCCACTGATCTGTCTCTTGCACACATTCTGAGTCATACATATGCACTTCAGGGACAACTATTTTTTCTCTGTTTTTCTCTCCTCTGTAGAATTCTAATATCAACAGCACTCTAGGGAAGGGAGGTGCTGGCATATCCACCTGGCATAGCATCACCATTAGCACTGACTCTATTCTGATTCCAAAATGTTAATTGTTCTCAGTGAGCAAGATAAAAATAAGTATTTCTGACTTTCAGATTCTGATGTAAACCTGCATGCAGTGGATTTCTCTATGGCTTTTGACTGAAGTATGTTTTTCATACTACATTTTTAATAGTAATCATAATAACAACTGTTGTGCCTTTAGTGGAGAGAATTTTTGCAACTTTTCTTCGTGTTTTTCAGAAATCAGTGCAGAGAAAAATCCCCAGTCCAGCATTTATTTTGAAGACAGTAGAATTTGAAGTAGCTTTCATCATCTTTCCCCTTTCGTTGGCAAAATCAATCTTAAGGATTTTAAGCAGTTTTCATAAATTTAAACTTTAAGCAGTTTTCATAAGAAATGCGTGAGATATAAGTATTTGAGGCTGTAAAGGTTTGTAGCCACACATACGTACATACTCTGTATAGTTTGATATGAGTAGTTTTCAGTATTTATGGACTTTCATACAAGATTTAAATTATTTTTGTTGTTCTGATACAGTTTCATGTTAGACTTCAGAAAATCTAAAGAATTCTTTAGGAAGACTGCTATTGGAGAAGTTCCATAGTCAAACACAGAAATTCAAAAGCAATCACTAATCTAAAATTATTTTGTTTACTTTTCCAGCTGCACGCTGACTTACTAGTATACCTGAAAGAGAACGGAATATGAGCTTGTTTCTTATTTTAATGCTTTGATGCTATCTGCATTAGTATCAAGATAAGAATGGATTAGAAGTTAAACCATAGAAGGATTTTCCTTGGGAATTTTTGTAACTATATTCCTATTTACTTACTTATTTCTGTGTTTAAATGAAATAGAGACATAAAACTGCATTCATTAGTAGCTCATCTCTCAAAATCTGATGGAATTGAAAGACTTAAATGGTTGTAAAAGGAGGACGGCTGGAAATAGGTTGTTATTAAATATGAAATGTAAATCTATGTCATTTTGTTTTAAACATGAGGGTTAAGTAGGCTGCCAATAGCACTGTTCCATTAAAAATGGCTTATATCCCATAGTTCTGCTATTAAAGTCTGACTTAATTCCCCAATAAAATTGTTCTGTTAAAAATTCTTGTAACAGCATATGGACAGGGTTTTGTGTTAGTCAAGGAGATGCACACAGAATTCTAATATGTGCTTAAGGAGATACCCTTTTAACAATATAAAGACTTAACCTATATTTACAGTGGGATTTGCATGAGGGTTTATTCAGTGAGGTATTAGTGGCCACCATCATGCTACACATGCAATTATTTTTTTTTTTTTTTTGTGGGTGTATTCAAGTAAGAAAGACTCAAATCAGCATAAGGAAGATTATGTCAGAAATACCCTTTTATTTTGATTTATATATATGTAAATTTATATGTGTGTATATAAAACCCTAAATCAAACACAGGCGGTGAACAAATAATATGAATGCTTACTGACTAATTCAGCACACTGCCAGCTGTCAGAAAGCCTTTAGTCTGAAGTATGTTTCCCAATACCGCTCTAAAAAAATTCTGAATAGCAAGTGATGTGGTTTTTAGAAGTGGCTGAGATGCCTAAACATCTCTTAGCATTAAGCTGTCAAACAAGGTGACATTCATGAACTTGTGAGAAAGGGATACAGAGCAGTGGTCACAGGATGTGTGACATTTATATTTTGACTCCCCTTGACTTGAACTTTAGATGTTCCTGTGGGCCCCAATCAAGTATTTGGTTTTGCTGTGCTAGGCATTGGGCAAAAGTATGTACAACCCAAAAGCATATGCATATTAGGTTAGACATTTTATTGTGGGGTTAGTTAACACAAAGTCCTTAGGAAAGGCAGCAGGCAGTAAGAATAGCATAATGGGAAGTGGGCAGGGTACACTACCTTTCGGGTCATTGGTAAATTACTTTTAGAGGTTACAAGAGAATATGAAGTGCAAGGAGTACCAATGCATAAGAGCTGTGAATCTAAGTGGAAGACTTCTCAGGTGTTTAAATTGCTCCTGGGCAGAATGATTTACAGTACTTGAAAAAATGGACTGATACATGACAGAACAGCAACTGCTGGCAATTAGAAATGAGAAAAAATGTTAGGAGTATTTCAGCAAAAACATGGCAATGAAACAAAGACATAGCTACCTAACCCCCTCTATCTCAGCAAAATAAAATTACCATTTTGATAGTAGCTCTTTGTTCATGTAGATAAACCTCGTGAAATTCTGGACATTATATTTTGGATTTAGTTTATAAAATAGAGTAGAATACAAGCTTTAGTTTACATTGTTTATGAGTTTTTAGTTTAGATTGGTTATGAGTTCCTCTGAAATTTGTATGTGAGCCCAGAGAAGGTACTGAATGTGATGGATATAGTAGAGGCATAATATATATAACATAGCAGATATTTTTATTAATGTATTTGAGAAATAGAGAAGCACTGTTGGAACCCATGCATGTCACTTTTTTTTTTCTTTCATAAAAATTATTGTGTTTTGTTCTGTGAAGTAAAATGACACCATTCATTATATACTTTCAGGTTTAACCTAGCTGTGCAAAGACTGCAGTTCAACATATTTTGATTTTCAGTGGCAGAAACTCTTATCTCCAAGCTGGACACCTATACAAAGGACTCTTCCTCTTTTTGCACCTGTCCAAACTGATTCTTCAGCTTTTCAGTTCTTTAACTCTTGCAGAAATGCAGAAGTGAAGCTTTCTAAAATGGGCAGTTGGCCAGCAGTAATCAGCTGTGTTCAGAAATGCTGCCTGATGCTCTGCTTCTGCCTCATGATTTTACAGATCTCTAATCCACAGGATCCTTCTTAATCCACCCCTGCTGGCTTTCATTTTTAAGGTTTTATTATAAGGTTATACCTCATGTAAAGACCTTGAACTGACTAAAATTTTTATACATTCATCATTGTGACATATAACATTTGTACTCTTCAAAAATATTGCATGTTTTTAACATCAGGACTGTTATGTGCTCTATGTAGTATATGCACTTTTCAATATTGGTGATACTACTTAGAAAGTCTAATTAAGGGTGAGGTCCCATTGTTCCAGGCAGGGGAGAGTTGCAGTTGTGGCCACAAAGACCACACTGTAACAATTTGACATGCCAAATTAGGGGAAGGCTGGAACAGAGGTGTAAAAGCAGAAGACAATACATTACTGCGTAAGACATGTAATGCTTATTGTACTTGCAAATAGTGTTTGCAAACTTCCAGGTTTTTGAGGCATTTTACCTGTTTCACAGTGGGATTTATCAGCAGTGGATGTGTCTGTTTCTGGAACTATAATTTGTACCCTTAAAGCTCAATACTCAATAGTAATTTAGGAAAGATAAAATTCTATTAGACAGCAGTGACAGAAGCATGTAGTTCAGAAGCTAAAGAACAATGAAAGTCTTAAGTGAAGTATTCAAAACCATAATAAAATGTGAGCAGTGAAGATGTGACACTTCATCCTCATCCAACAAATGTTAAAATCTAGACATCACTCCATCTTGTTTTCGAAGTGTAAGTAGATTTTTCCATGGAAGTTAATTTAGTGTCAGGAAATGGCATGGAAAAAACTATGCATGCAAATTTGTGGCTATCACAAAGGGGTATCTGAATTTTTTTCAGTCTGAGTTCACTTGTAAGAAAGTGATTTTGTTGTTCTAAACCAGTAGATTCTCCTGAGTGTTGTTTCAGAATGCTGGAGTGCCAAGTACAGCACAGTATCCTCGTGTGTTTGGAAAAGTATCAGATCGAAATGGAATGGGGGTGGAGGCGGGGAGAGTTCATCACCTCATGCTGACAGCTTTGAAAGTTTTGGAGGTCTAGAAAAGGTAGTGTATTAACTCCACAGAAGGGTATATATTGGTTACAGTTCTTGGGATGACAGTCTCATCTTTCTCTTAAAAAAATGAGGTGAGCTGGCAGTAAAGCTGATTGTTCTGACAAGACAGTTGTCTATTAAATCTTGAGGACTAAAAGACTACAAAAGCAACGGTTCAGAAGGTATTTGTTAACAGCTTTTCATTTCGCTTTGTGGAATAGCAGCACTGAATATATTGATTCTACCTCCATTTGGTTGCAATAATGTGTTGAGCAAAAGTATGCGCTCATGATGGCTTCAAATGTTAAAAGTTATTCTTGTAATCTCCCAGGTATTTTGGATATTTCACAAAGCTCTATTTTGGAAATTTTGGAGAGACGTTAAATATTCTTTTATCTGAAATTCCCTTAAAATGATCCCCAGCCATTGAAAGATTTTGAGAACATCTCTTGTGATTTATGTTGACTTAAACCTGGAAGTCAGGTTTCAGAACACATTTACAAAAGTAATCTTAAAAAATATTTATCAAGAAGCAAAAATTGCAGTTTGTCAGTCTCTTACATGATTGGAAATAGACAAAAATCTGAGACAGGAACTCTGATAATTGTTCACTCATAATATTCCTGAAGTTACTAAGAGTTTCTCGTTTCAGTTCTCGAGAACTGGTGAACTTGCTCCTGCTGATCTTGAATTTGAAAAATGAATGAGCTTCATTCATGTTTTTTCCATTTATTTTGCATTTCTGTTGATATGACAGACAGGGTGGTTCTTTTGGTTTCTCAGTATGCATCCAGTAATGTTAAAAGGAAAATTTTGGAAGCCTTAAAGCCAGTTTTTTGATGTATGTTCAAAGTGTTACCGGGAGCTCTTCATACAACATGGTTGTATGAAGATGGCATGGCAATATGGTTTTGAGAAGTTGCAGCCTGCAGTCTCCTCTTTACTGCAGTTTGAGGGCTCAAATCACATACTTTGGAGTAGTTGGCTTGATTGTCTTACCTGTATTTTGAATTGAGCACATTTGGAGCAGCTTTCTCATGTGGGTGACATGGTTTTATTCTGCACAGCATGCAAGGATTTAGTGTTCATATTCCATATGACTTAAAGTTCAGCAGAACTGGTTCAGAGCAATAGATTCTTTTGTTTTTCTTCTGACAGCTGTAGGGATTATTTCTTATGGAGAGCAATATGTGCAAACAGAACATTAATTTGCAACAGGTAATGCTATCCTTATTGAAATGAAGTGGTTAAAACTGAAGCCCGTACTTAAAAACAGATGTAAGCCTACATATATGAGTAAAAACCACCATAGCATTTGATTTCTCATTGGATTAGTCAATAGTGTTTATACTAATGATCTCAATGATAATGTGAGTTCTATTATATTTTCTAATATAGTATATGATATACAACCATGAGAAGCAATGCTGGAAACCTGATAAAGCAAATGTTTAAAATCTAAGGACTTTGTGTACTGTGTTCGCAGTGCTGACATTTATTTTAAAAGCTTTACTTAGGAATCTCTGCCTGCATTTTTTTAAATGCAAGTTTCTGTCTTCTTTAGTTTTGAAGGTTACAATAAGAGTCAATTGAGTCATCAGAGATCTTAGAAACAACTAATATGAGGTGTGAACCATTTAATCTTCTCTTTTGGAGCCTCATGAGTTTATACAGCTCACTGCAGTCCCAAGGGAGCTAACACCTCAGCAGAGCATGGTGCAGAGCAGTGTAGGAACACCTGCTTTGTATCAGAAAGCAGGGTGTTATTTTGTTGTTGTTGCTGGGTTACTGAGCGCTCCTTCTTCACAGGCATCATGCCCCACTGGTATGGCTATGCTGCTTCCCGTGCTTCCCATTCTGGCGTTAGATCATTCAGGACAAATTCAAGGGTCTTTATTGCACAGCATAGCCGTGCTCACAGACCCTGTTCTTCACACTGCAGAACTGGTTCGTGTGTCTGGTTAGTACAGTCTGGGCTGGGCTTCTTTTTGACTCTTACTCTTTGCCTATGCTTATAAGGCATAAGTAATGAAATGTACTTTTTGTTCTGTGTGCAACTTGTGCTCCAGGCGAGGACACTGAAGAAGTGTAGTTGGCCTGGAGACCTGAGCAGCACCTGAAGCTTGAGGGCTGCTGGCACTGGCTACAAATACAAACCTTTACTGGTACATACTATTGCCAGGCTACCTGGTGATAAAACCATATCAAAACTTAGCAATTTCCTCTCTAAATCCTGCTGATGAATACCGCTGTATGTGAGCAGGGTATTCTTGTTTTTCTGCTGTGAGAGTTAACAAAATTTCATCAATGTGTAAACACGGTGAAAGAAAAATTAGCTATCCCATCTGCTTTCCTCTGACTAACATTTCTTCCATCACATGTTTAACACTAAGCCTCTCTGATGGAATTAAAAATAGATAGCTACAGAGGAGCCCACATCTATTCATTGACACTCAGTCTTTGAAACTTACAACCACAAAATCACTGGAGTAACAGATCTAACCAGGCATATATGTAAAAAGCAGATTTTCATTAAATGCTCTAGTTGCACTGCTTCTGTATCTTATCCTCTTGGGAAAATTCTGTTGGGAAGTTCAAATCTGAAGATAAATTGATGAGGAAAACTGGAAAAGTGAAAAGGCTTAATTTTAATTCCTCAGGATGGTGAAAGGCAGAAGGTTTCATTTATTCTGGCTCTCATAAGATCCCATCACTGAAGTATCTGATCACTTCAGAATCACTGTTATTTTGATATTGAATAATTGACCTTTTTGTTTGGCAGCACAATGCGAAAATGGAAGAGGATAACTGTTCCACTCTGAGCTTGTCACAGCCTACCTGGCCTGTGGGTGTGTAGAGATTGCAGCTGTGGGTTCATAGGACACAGAGGCTTTATCCTTTAAATCTCTACTCTATTACAGATTGTCACAAATACCACAAAAGTCACCATTAATAGTATGCCTATGATTAATGACGCAAATATATATATATCTCTTAAGCAATTATGAATTATCAGCAATAAACAGTATAGCAGCAGTCAATAATAGCAGCACCCAATAAAAGCAGCAATCAAGTATATATATAGTATTATACATTACTAGAAACTTAGAACCAATGAAGCAAACTTATCAATAATATAACAACAAAAATACTTATTATAGATTACTTATATGTGTATATATGGTACCAAGTGCATTAAACAGCTCCTGGAAGGGGCCAGCCTATCCCAGAAGGGGACCCAATCATCCCAGAAGTGGAAGGACAAAACGAACCTACCCCAGTTTATTATTTTTTTTCTCTGGACTCTTTTTCTCTTCTTGCAGTTAGAGCAGCCAATGGCGGTTACTGATTCTTACTTCCTTAGGATGTTTTCCCCTTTCTTCAGCCCATTTCTCACACTTTCGGATGGTAAGTTGCTGTTACAGTTCATTGGTTTTGCGCTTATTGATGGCATCTCAGGATGTCTCTGGTTTCGATGTACCCAGCTGTACTCCAAAGATGCCAGCTGCGCTTCTCAGGGATGCTTCTGGTTCCCAGGCCTAGTTCCCAGGCTAACAGCTCCCAAGCTGGCAGGCATGTTCTGTGTCAGTATTTTAACAGACATTTTCTTCTATTCAGTAATTTTCCCTTCTAATCAGGTTGCCTTTATGGCTGCTCACATCAGAGCTGTAAGTGCAAGTTTTAATTTTTCTATTAGTAAGGACCTCATCAGAGAAAAGTGAGATATTTTGGTTTCAAAGCTGACAGTTTATGTAAGTATTTTAAGTAAACTAAGAATGTGTGATGTGGTCCTCTTTTTTACCTGTTGTTTAGTAGCTGTCACATTGATCCAGGATCAGACATTAAATCCAAGCAGCCTTTAGATTCCTTCTGTGCTTGGGAAGATTTGCATCCACCCCTGCCATCCTCTGGAAGAGGGTGCAGCAGCTAGGCTATCCCTTGACCTGTGCTGGTCTCCTGCTTGGCCCCAAGTCGTCATGTGTAAACCATTAACAACCAGGTAGGGCAGGGACAAAAATCCAAGTGTGCCATTACTGTGGGAAGTGCCCCAACTCGTCTGAAAGTAATTTTCTCTTCTGGAAGAGAGGTGAAAGGTATGTAAAGGGAAATAACTCCAGTAGGGGAGATTAAAGTTCACAAATATTTTGTAAAATTAATCCTATGGACATTCACCTGAGTGTAGCAGACTTTCGTTCATACCCACGTTCTGCAAATGGTAGAGGTTAAATCTGACATGAGTGTCCTCCGTATCGTGTGACTCTCTTAGCTATACTGTGCATTGACATGGGGATCTCTGTCTCATATTGGAAATACTCTTGGTAATTAAGACAGAAGGAAAAGAAAGATACTCTTGCAGGGTGACAACAGAGGACAGGAGACAGGCAGCTGTAGTGCCCAGGTGCTAAATTAACTCCCACTGGAATGTCACATACATAATTTTTTTTCCCTGTTTAATAACATAGTAGTTCCTAACAGGATTTCAAGTGTATCAAAACTTTTGAATATTAACAGCAAACCCAAACTATGGGCATAGATACATGGAACTGAAGAAGATGCATAACCACACAAACTTTCTTAAACAAATATGCACGTAAATTGTTTTTTCTGTTTCACTGAGATGATGGTTGAAACAGTGTATGTTTTCAAAACAGATTGACCTGAATTCATAGCTATGATTTCCTTAAAATTCCTGTCTTATTGCAGGAACATTGGGATATTTCTCTTACTATACACTAATTATACAGTATCACTTGAATTTTTTTTTCCCTTATAGATGTTCATCATTAATCCCATCATTGTATTTGAGACAGCTGGATGAGTAAAACCACAAAGCTGTTTAAATTGCATTGAAAGAGGCAGAGCTGTTGGTAAAAAGAGTGGGATTCTAAGCTAGAAAAGACGGTACTTCTGTTAAGTAAGGTTGCATGACACTCATAGCTAAGACTATCAAATGACTGTACTTATTGATACAACTTATGCAGTTTTGTTCCACAACAAATGTTGTGTTAATGATTAAAACCGCCACACTTCTGACTCATATATTATTAACTATGTCCTCTGCCAGTGTTAATCATGTATTCCTTTAATGCACACAACTACAGATGCCAAGCCATTGTCTGGAGAGAGTATTAATATACATATGGTGAAATTCTTCATAGGTTTGCTTTTTTATCTATCATTTAAAGTTTATATACTGTATTTAAAACATTATTTAGTCAATTGCAATATTAAATTGAAATATAAAGTATTGACTAAATGTTAGCTTCTTGGTAACCATTTTTCCTGAGTTCATTTCTTGTGACTACTGCTACAATTTTAAGTAATGTTTCTAACTCCAAAAATTGTCCCATTTTAATTAACGTCATGCGTGAAAGTGCAAGCAAAAAATAAATAGAAAAAAAATCATGAATTAATCATAATTTGAAGTCTTATGGGTGGGTGGGTTGATGGATGGATGGATGGATGGATGGATAGGTGGCTGTAAGAAAAAATTCTTAGTGCATACTAACAAAGCACCTTTTCCATATGCACAAAAATTATAATGATTAGAGAAATACACTTTAAAAAATTAAGTTATTACTAACTGAAGATATTTCTTATTTAAATGAGATACTTCTTTGCACTAATCCATTCATGTCTATATCAATAATACTAGCTTCAGGAGTGAGCTCTTTGCAGCGTTCAGGCCTATACAGAACTCTCACCATATCAGATACTTTCTTAGAGTCAGCGGCAACTCGCTTGGGAAACACTTGTGCATGCGAGTTTTGGCATGTGACTGCCCCATGCCCAACGAGCACTTCCTCTGGCTTTCCACTTTGGGGAACATCATGCTGTGGGTCCCCCCCAGGGTGTGGATTTGACAGCTGTGCATCAGTTACCAACAGAAACTGCAAGATAATTATCTGTTTCCCCTCCTCATCCTCCTCCCTATCAAATGCCTAAACTGTTTTCACTGCTTTTAAGATACTCCTTTTAAGACATTCCTGTGAGTTTGCCTAGCCAGGATGACTTACTTATGCGCACTGTTAACTGGTAGTACATGCAAGCTAATGCAACTTAGTGTAGACAGCAGTGAAAAAAAAGTTACTTGAATCATTTCAAGTTCTACGAAGTCAAATTGCTTTACATTTTCCACAGGCCAAGAGCAGGCAGTCAATCTGCAGTGCCTCTTTTGGTAACTTTACTGTCACCTGCATGTGCAGTATTTTAATATCTATGAGACGTATTTCCTTTTATGTTTTATGTGGGACTGTGATATTGCAGATTACATTAAAGTTAGCCTTTTAACTCCATTTGCAACTGAAATACAGAACATCTTGGAGGAAGGCTTTAATACTGAGTGAAATTAGGGTTTTTTTGAGAGTTCCCAGGCCGGAATAAGTTTGCTACAGTTAAAATCTGTAACACTGTAAGGAATACAGAGCGTTTTATTTTTTATAGAAAATATTACTGTCACCATTCCTCAGTAGTCTGATTGTCTAGACATTCTCTCGGTTTCTGAATGCATCCTTTACAAATAGTTAGCAACTCATTTGTATTTTGCTTGAGATGAGAACTCAGCTCAGCTTCCCTCTGACAGGGATGTGGTAATCCTCAGTGCCAACCAGAAAATCCAGTCTATTTGGCACCTGCTAAAGTTTTCCTTTCCCGTGCTTGTCTGTGAGCAGTGATGATGCAGCAATGGTGAGGAAACAGCTTTTTAAAGCAAAGTATTGTGTTTTGCCAAGATAAATGGAATTAAATAACAAAATGCCTTGTCTATAGAGGACAGTGCTATATTTAAACCATCCAGCTTTAGGCAATTCACTCAGATGTTAAGAATCACCTTTGAAAAGTACCTGCTTTTCTCACTCACAGGTCACGTATCTTGAGCTTTTAACTTCAGGTGCTCTGAATTACATTTAATTTAGATGAGATGTGCAAATAATTTGGGTTCGGCTTTCTTGGTACAGATTCTGGATCATAATTGCTCTTTAACTGATCTGTGCTCTCTCCATGTCTTCTCTGTAGGACCGATCTTTTAACTGAGCAGGGTATTTTGATCTGCCCTTTCCCAACTGTTGGAAAACTTGCCCTACTAACAAAGCTAAGATCTTCATTACATCATGATGGCTGGCTGCATGTTTTATGGGGATTCTTCTTCTAAGGGCTATTAGGTCATTTCTTTCTTTTCCCTTTCTAGCTATGTTTTATGAACAATTTTTAGCTTACAAAAATAATACTTGAAGTACACATAGCATACAGATAAAATCATATGATAATTTACTAGGTTGTTACAGTTGCCAACCTTTCAGTGACAATATGATGTAAAATTTTGATTATTTTTTTTAAAAATTAATATTGGAAAGCTGTATTTCTTTTTTCTAGCCCCAAAATTATATTCAACATGTTCCATTTTTTATTAAATTTACAAAATGTTATTAGTGTTGTTGTCAGACCCTCATGGTTTAAATTTGGATTTTTATACTAATCAACAAAATACTTCTGTTTTGCAAACTAGATTCTATATTTTTATGTATGCATTTGTCTGTATCTGCAGTTATGATTTACTCAGAAATATTGGTTTTGTCTGGATCTGCAGTCTTTCATGTTGCTGTGTGGGTGAGTCTCAGAAAAAATATAGCCAGTATTTATTCAGTGGTGCTTTGATGCTAATTCTTTGGCTGTTTGAGTAAGTGTTGCCAGGGTAATGTTTTACTCTTTTTGTTATATTCTTTTCATCGTAGTCAGTGAAGTGTGTGCTCTTGAATTTAGCATTTTGAGTTGTGCTATAGTCTCAGTTTTATATGGGCATGATAATTGTTGTTATACTTTAAAATCTTGGTGCTTACCTGGGTAGAACAGCTGCACACAGAGAAGCAAGATCGTAGGTATCAGGAAATCTTTTCTTCCCTGGACCACTCAGTCACTGCTGCAGCATCAGGGACTAGTGGCAGCATAGCAAAGGAAACTGGGCTGATGGACGTCCCCAGCTTTCTTGCTTACTTTCCTCAAGTCTCCTGGCATACATGCACTTTAAGCACCTTTGTCATTATTTTCAACATCCATTTCTGTTCATTTTCATTAAAAA
This sequence comes from Ibycter americanus, assembly GCA_035590275.1. NCBI lineage: Eukaryota > Metazoa > Chordata > Aves > Falconiformes > Falconidae > Ibycter > Ibycter americanus. The sequence goes on along the minus strand of JAVJGI010000060.1, from coordinate 39,905,403 downwards.
GATGTAGGTTTTCCAACATAGTCTGTTAGAAAATTCAGTCTGATTTGTGCTTCAAGCAGCTGCAGGGAATATAACATGTGGAGAAAATAAACTACTTGAAGAAAAGTTCCCAAAACTTTTTTTTTTCTTGGAACATTTTAGATTTGGGCTTTCAGTGTGGTGTTGAGTTATAAACAAGTGTCAAAAATGACAGTTGAAAAAGAGTTTTAAAAAGCTTTTTGTGAATAAACAATCTGTTTTAATACATAAAGATACAAAATCCTGTCTGCTGATCTTCATCTGCCAAGTTTCGTACTTAATTTAAATCAAAATTGTTTCAGTTCTTTACTTTACAATTAGAATTTCATCTCATTTTTTAATGTGCTCTTCTTAGTAATGCTTTTCATGAAAGCTTTTGTGGAAAGACTGGGTAATCTCCCTCTCCTACCTAGCTAAGTCCTCAAATGTAGAAATCCACATTTGAGCTATAATTAATAGAGAGAAATAAACAGTTTTATGTACATTTAATCCTAAAATAGATCCTGACATAGGTCAGGGGTTTTGTTTTTTTGTTTTGTTTTGTTTTTTATGGTGTAGATTCTTTGGGTTTGGGTTTTTTTGACTGCTTGGACTCTGTGGATGAACACATTATGTCCCTGCCCTGGTGCAATACAAGAGATGATACTATATCTAAGGGCTAATGCAAATCTTTCATTTTTGATCACATAGCTGTAATATACTACTTTGCAGATTCTTTCAGGAGATAGTAAAAAAGATGCTTCTGTTTTGCCTCTTCCTCACTCACAGCTTCTTTGTTATTTTCAGTGGAAATAACTCCACCTCCTTTCCACTGATATCCCCTACCTTTGGGCTGTCTTTCCAAGTAGTTTCTCTGCCTGCATCTGCCACTGCTCATGGCTTTTTCAAGTGACATTAATGTGAAGCTGAACTGATTTCTGACATCTGGCTGTTGCCCAAAGGGTTATGAACAGCTGAGAAAAAGACCAAAGTCTTGTTAATTTGTTTTTGCTGCTGCTTGGCAGCATCATAAGCAGCCTTAGTTCCTGAAACTGTGTGTAAATCATGAATGTAACATTGCACTGCTGTGTATTTGTTTGGTATTTGGATGTCTTCTGGTATCTCAAAGGATTGGGGGGAGGGATGTGTCTTTATATGCAAAGAAAAATACTGCTGCTGAGGTCTGTGTCTTTGGCTTCTATATTCACTAGGAAAAGCAAATAAAGCAAAAACAGCAAAGTGCATCCAACCAATCTACACGTATCCCAAGCACACATTGTTCCTACACATGTGAAACGTTCCCTTCTGCCTTTTTTCAGAGAAGAAAAATTCTCAGAGCTATACTTGCACAGTACCTAGCAAACATGGTGGCAAGTTAAAATATAAATTACTTCAAGCAATAATTGCTGTAAGATAGCAGGAATGCATGTGATGGCCCTGACCTATTCAGGACTTGCAGACTATTGTACAGTCATCAGTGAGACAGGGAGGGAGAGAGCCAGATTGTTTGGGAGCTGGCCCAATAGAGTAGCATTAAATCCCCCAGGAATTAGCATTATCATATGCCTGTCCCACTTGTATCTTCAAAAGCAAGCTGTATTTTTTCAGCAGTGTCTTCTCTAGAAAGATAAAAATTTAAAACAAACCACTGAACTAAGAACAGTTCTACCAAAACACTTTGCAGACTCCAGATATCTATGTATCTGTCCATGTATTTCTCTGAGGGGAAAAACTATAAGAAAAATCAGTATGCAACAGCGTTAGCCATATATAGTGGGCATGTATAATGAGGTTATAGTTGTAACAGTGGTACTTAACTCCTATGAAAACAGAAAACATAGTATTAAATTCTTTTTGTGCTGTCTAGGATTTACACTGATAATCTCAGCAGACCTATTGTTTCCGGAATTAGAACTGGCAGAGCTTTAATCAAAAAAACTCCTTTCTTTTGAATCATCAGGCAAGAGAGAGTGTTTTTATGTACTTTTTAGTTTCCTTTTTAACTTTTTCCAACTCTGTAGTTTTAAAAACTTAGATTTGTCTATTCTCCAAAGAAAGATAGGGCAGAAATAAATTTTCTTAATCCCTGTGTAACAAAATGCCAAAGGGGAAATCATGATAAATGAAAAGAAACACATTCTTTGTTGTGGATAGCTTTCCAAAATGTATTTCAATGAAAGGTGGGGAGAGGGAAGAATGTACATGTTCTTTAAAATCCTTTTTATATAGTATTTTCTCAGATAATGTTCAAAACTGTCTATCTTAGTAGAAATTACCAATGATGTGATGATATCTAAGACTGAAGCTTGTTTGAGAGGCTGGTAACTGTACATTTCAAAGCTATTCCAAGACAATTTTCATATATACACTCAATTTGAGCAAAGTTATTGTATTTCACTGTGCATTCATATCCTTCATACTTAAAATCTAATGAACCGTCCAGAAGGTGTTAACTGTGGCCTTTCCTATATCCCCCATCCCTGAGCTGTGTTGTAGTCCTGGATGGCGGATGCAGAGTCAAAGTCAGTCTCGCTCTCGGTTTGTCCCTGTAGTGGCTGAAACAGTTTTCCCCACTAACTCACTCAAGGTTTATGCAGGTCTCTTGACACAGCTGCACTGAACACAGTGGTGTGGTGGAGGTATGGCCAGTCCTTCACGACTGGCCTCCCTGGCCACTGTGGGTGGATTGTGTCAAGTCATTTCTTTTTCATCCTGCACCACAGGACTGAGTTCAGGGAAGACGTTACATCCCTTTTCCTTTGTAAAAGGAGTCAAACAGTAGTTTTCCACGTCACTGACTGAGGAGAGGACTTCTCATTGCCTCATTGTCATGCTTTAGCCCAAGCCAGCGACTAAGCACCACACAGCCACTCACTCACTGCCCTCCGGTGGGATGGGGGAGAGAACTGGAAGGGTAAAAGTGAGAAAACTTGTGGGTTGAGATAAAGGCAGTATATGTAAAACAAAAGCCATGCATGCAAGCAAAGCAAAACAAGAAATTCATTTATTACTTCTGATCAGCAGACAGGTGTCCAACCATCTCCAGGAAAGCAGAGCTCCATCACGCATAACAGTTACTCAGGAAGGCAAATGCCATCACTCCAAATGCCACCCCCTGCACACCCCCAACCCCCCTTCCTTCTTCTTCCTCCAGCTTTATATGCTGAGCATGACATCATATGGTATTTGATATCCCTTTGGTCAGCTGAGGTCAGCTGTCCCAGCTGTGTCCCCTCCCAATGTCTTGTGCACCCCCAGCCTGCTCACTAGTGAGGTGGTGTGAGAAGCAGAAAAGGCCTTGACATTGTGTGAGCACTGCTCAGCACTAACTAAAACATCGTTGAATTATAAACACTGTTTTTAGCACAAATCCAAAACACAGCCCCATACTAGCTACTATGAAGAAAATTAACTCTATCCAAGTCAAAACCAGCAAACTCATATGCCTTCTTTTAGTCTTCCTAGGAGTCACCACTGGTCTACATTTAAAGTCTGGCATATTGGGGGTTCGTAAACCAACATAGCATAGATGGTACAAGCTCACATGTGACAAAATAGGCAATTACTTGCCGAGGGTATACAGCAGGAAGTTCCCAGACAGGAAACTAAATTAATACAAGTTGTATTGTTATACTGTTATGGCTCTTTTTTTCAATATGAAGGATAAACCATTACAGAAGTTTAGCTGTATATGATTACAATCTCCAGACAGACTTATCTTGAAGACTGTTTTGGAAGGACCAGTTTGCAGTTGGTCAAAATAGTTGTCTATATTCTGATGATTTGGCTTGGTGATTATAGTTCAACTGATTAGGCAGAGCGCAATTTTTTTAATGTGTACGTATGTACAAACAGTCAATATGTGTTAAGTGCCTTTGAAGAGTACCCTATCTAACTTGTACTTTCCCGAGTAAATACATAAGCCAGAAACAGCAAAACACAAATCTCATTTTACCTTCTCCTTGCCTATGTTATTTGAGAATTGAGGTATACCCTTCTGGGCCTCCCTAATGTACATGGGGGGGGGTGGGGTGGGGTGGTGGTGTCGTACTGGTTGCTCCTTTTTATTTGCTCACACTCATACAGCATGATCATGGCCCAGAGTCCTCCACAGCCCAGGCAGAGCCGAGTATCTCCCAGGAGTGCAAGAAGGGGCTGCATTCTGCACTCAACCAAGGGCAGCTTTTCTTCTGCCTCATCTTGCTTCCAGGAGATCAGAGGGCCAATTGTCCCTCTGTTTGCAGGAAACTTGACATAGTGGCACAAGCATTCAGGGAAATGAGGGAAATATTCATTATTACAAAATAAAAGCGTGATTCACTCTCCTGTATTTTTCCCTACATAGAAATCTGAGGATTAGAACAGCAACAGATTTTTAATAGGCTTCACCTGACTTTTGTGACCCAATCAAAGTTGTATGCTGTTGTGGAAAATGATTTAGGCATGCTTTTGGCTTTGCTGTCTGCTGCAGTCATACAGTAAGAATGAAACTACAGAAAGCAACCTTTTCAAATTAGTGCAAGTATGATTCACTGTATTTTGAACATGTTTTCAGAATTTTGGCTTCATATTGCCTTTGACAAAGCTCTGATAGTCCCAGTGATTTATGTCGTGTTTTTGAGATTTCTCTCTCCCACAAGATCCATGAGGTTTCTGAAACCTGTATAGGCTCCTCAGGTGCATTCAACCTCTGCCTAACCTGGATCTGTCAGAAGTCTGATCTCCTGGGACCATGTGCACAGTTTAACGTAATTTTTAACACACTATCCTACACTATGTTTCTCTTATTGCAGGGCAGTATGCAGGCATGTGTGAAATGCAGTGTTTTCTTTCCCTACAACCTGGGCTTCAGTGACAAGAGAGATTATTCTTGTAGGCTGGGAACAAGTCTTGCAGCTGGGTGATTAGAGGAGCAGGATTTCAGGGAGTGCAGGAAACACTGTAGGTGTGTTTGGTTGGTAGTTTATTTTTTCTTTTATTTTGCTCTTTTATTTTCTTTACCCCTCTTTCTTTCTTTCCTTCTTTCTTCCTTCCTTCCTCTCTCCCTTTCCTTTTCCCTTTCCCTTTCCTTCCTTCCTTTCTTTTCTCTTTTCCTCTTTTCTTTTTTCCCCTTTCCTTTCCTTGCCTTGCCTTGCCTTGCCTTCCTTTCCTTAATACTAGTCGTCGATACAATGACTTGGAAAACAGCACCTGGAAAGTAAATATCAGGCTGTTCGTGCTTCATGAGACAGAGCAAAAGAGTAGTCAGCATGATTTCCACAGACCTAGTTTGAAAACCAATTAGCATAACATTGCAACATGTTCATATAGTTTCATATTTTTACATGATATCAAATGAGTGTGTCCTTTGTTTTACACACTTGTAATAAAAAACATCTTGTAGTTTGAAAAGACTTTATGCAAAAGAAATGCTGACAATTAGGCAAGGAAATATTTTTTGGTTTTGACTAAGAACTATTCAGACGGTTCCTTTCTAGACTCTTTTTATTAACTAAAATTTTAATGATGGAATATATGCCTGAATTGTATCTGTGCCTCGGTACAACACAGAGGCATGATCTTGAGATATTTTAATGGTTATCTGAACTCAAACTCTGCTTCTGTGATTACTGTTCTGAATCTTTATTTACTATAATAAATTTCTCCTAAGTCAAATATATTTGAATCAGTATTTTATAGTGTAAATGTAAGAGCTTATTTTAGCTACAGTGATTTTCTGCATTCACATCGCAAAAAAAAAGTTTAAAACTATTGATCAAAGAATAATTAGACAGTTCAGTCACTGTGATACAGGTAAGCAAATAAATACGAATCTTATTATATCTTTTAAATGCTCACTAAATGACGTATACCTTACCTTGTATCATCCAGTAACAGTACTGTGTGAAGATTACTAAACAGATTGCAACGTCTGTCTTTCTACATACTAGGTTTTAAGGGCTACATCTTGCAAATTTTTACGTGTAGATTTAACTCTGCAGTGATAAGTTCCCTGTATGTCAGTGGGAATATTCCCATGTACGAAGTGTATGAAGGTCAATGTACACACCAGACAGCTCGTATTGATATAAATGGTTGTAGAGGGTGGGTTTTGTTACTTCTCTTTACTTTTTTCCTGCAGGCTATCATCATCAAGCATATAGTAATTAATTTATGTGTAGTGTATGTACATATATATATGTGGGGATGAATACAGGTGTGTGTGTTTATGTGCAACGTATATCAAATCTTAGAATCTTAAAATGGTTTGTGTTGGAAGGGACCTTTAATGGTCATCTAGTCCAACCCCTCTGAAATGAACAGGGACATCTTCAAATAGATCAGGTTGCTCAGAGCCCCATCCAACCGGACCTTGAATGTTTCCAGGCATGGGGCATCTGCCACCTTTCTGGCCAACCTGTTCCAGTGTTTCACCACCCTCACTGTAAAAAATTTCTTCCTCATATCTAGTCTGAATCAATCCTCTTTTAATTTAAAATCGTTACCCCTTGTCCTATCACTACAGGCCCTGCTGAAAATTTTGTCCCCATCTTTCTTTTAAGCCCCCTTTAAGTATTGAAAGACTGCAATAAGGTTTCCCTGGAGCCTTCTCTACTCCAGGCTAAATGCCCTTAGATACTTCTTTGTATATATTGTATCTTATATATGCAAAATTATTTATGTGTACACACACATGCACAAACACAGTGATTATGATCATGCAACTGAGACTCCATTTGATTTGCTTAATTTCAGAATATAGGCACTTTCAACTCTGTTAAGTTAAAAGTTCTAAGTTGGTAATTTAGGACCATTCATTCACTTCCTATATTTACAATGTCATTACAGGTAACTGAATAGTTAACTGAATGAGAAAGTATAATTAAAGAACAAGGATCATATATTAAATGATTTTTTTAGATGGAGGAAGAAAATGAAGTAAGTATATGTTGGTTCAACAATAAAAGATCACTTTCTGCACAAAATCATCTGACAGCTTTGGATAAGAGACCTCTCACAAAGATGACTGATATCCTATGGGCAGCTGATTGTAAGATGGGGCAATATAAAGCACTGATGGGTCTATTGAATTTTTTTGAAGATATCTAACATTGCCTTCTAGTACAAATGTTAAAAGAAATTACAGTGACATTATTTTTTGTTTAATTTAGATGATATATTAAGAGGTCAAACTTTTTCAGGGATAGCATTTCTGTGGAACAAACAGCGGTGGGATTTCATGGATTTTACTGAGAACTTGCATGCTATGTAAGTCTCATACAGGCTGAGTCCCAGTGTTAGAGACAAACTCTGGTTTTGCTGTATACCCAGAGTGTGTTTTACTGAGATTTAAACATTAGTTGTAGTTACTTTTTTCAATTTGAGATACCAATGCTAATATGTAATTTCCAGAGGAGCAGAGTTTCAATGCATTAATGTGCTGGGATCATTTTCAAAATAAATAGCAAGTTCTTTAGTCAGTTAAGTCTTCCACTTGAGTAGTCAGGACAGATTCACATGTATCCTTTACATTTTTTGTCCTCCCTAGTTCTGTGTCTGTTACACTGAAGGAGTGTCCTCCTCAACAGATCTAAGTGTGGCACAATCTGCCTTCCAACTTCTTTTCCACCCAAAAGTCAACCTTGCAAGTAGGCTGTGAGTCTGAGCTACCTGGTGTGGTCCAGCTTTCCTGGTGAGTCTCAGACTACTGAGTTCTAATGTGCCCCAGAGGCTGCAGTCAACTCTTACCCAAAAGCATGCTGCATATGACTGGCAAGTTTGGTCTTCATTGGGATTGCAAGACTTGTCTTCATTGCTGCATTGCTTTCTAAGCCAGCCTTTACAGACAGTTTTAAGACTTAATGCCTGCCGGTGGATCTCTGAGGTGGCTGCAGAAGAGGAATGACATGCCATTTGTTCATAATGGTGTTGGCAATGAGGTGAGACCTGAAATCACTTGTTGGTTGTCACAGACTAAATTTTTCCAGAGGAAGCTCCAAGAGCTTCATTACTTGCAACTTCAGGCAAGTGCAGAGCTGTCACTAGAACTATTGTCAGGATTAAAATTCTGTCTGGATTGCTAGGGAAAGACTGGGTAAGGTGGCCGATTTTCACATCCTTCATCCTTTGTTCCTTCCTGTTGTAGAAGCTCTCTGTCTTGCTCAATTTATAGGTACCGTATCAAGCATAATGAGAACTCTATGTGCTGTAACACCAAATAACATTTAGTATTGAAAAATAACAGAATCGTAGCATAATTTAGTTTGGAAGTCATCTCTGGAGGTCATCTAGTCCATGCATGGCTAACTTTATAGCTAGATCAGGTGTCCCAGGGTCCTGTCCAGTAAAGTTTTGAAATGGTCTTCCATAAATGAGAACACATTGATGGGGTAATTGTTACAGATAGGTATTTAGTATGCAGTATGTGAATTTTAAATACACCTTTGAGATTATTAAAGTACCCTTTGCCAACACATGGATATCACACTTCTCTTTCTCTGTAGAACAGGCAATATGAATGGCAACTAAGAATATATTTTGTTACTGTGAATTCACATGATGACTTCTCAAAATTAGTGTAATAGACGCATGCTATCAAAGACATCACATATCTGCTCTATCTGTGGTATAATGTACCATGATATGCAATGATGACCTTATGGTCTTCAATTTTAACAGGGAAATATTTGTTTTGTAGCATTACTTCCAGTACAGCCCACACTCAAAAAACCCAACCAACCAAAACCAAAACCAAACAAACAATGGATGTTGCATTAGTGTACATTTGTCTATGCGTATGTATCGGTACAATATAGATTAAACTGATTTCAGCTTGAGTTAAAGGTACTGATTGTTGAAGTAATCATGTGAGATGCTTAGGATATTATGTGCAGCAGGCTTCACTTAAGAAAGGCTTAGCTGAAGCCACTTTCTTAGCCTGAGTGCAGAGAATAGGCAGTGAATTTTACTATGCAATATAAACTTTTTGAAATATTGTACCTGTGTATAGTGGGAGTGTTCTTTGTGGGTTTGTCTTTTTTTTTTTTTTTTCCTCCCTCTACTAAAATAACAAATAGAATACTTTCTACAAGAATGGTTTTAGAAAGGAGGGAACGGATCTATTCCTTTTGGGCTTTTTACCTTGATGGCTGTTCAGATGGCTTACTAAGCATGACCTCGCTTAGCTCCCCCACAAAGAGATGACACATAAGGGAAGAAATGGTTCTTTTCTGCCATTGCCTAGTTTCACTAATTAATGTGAGTAAATAAAATTTTCAATAGACTAAAAGACCTAAATAGCATTTTGGACTGTGGTGAGTGATGTAAGACTTATCACTACAAAATTCTTGTCAAGAAACACCAAATATTGCTCTGAGGGAAATTTTTTTTATTTCTGAGAGCAGGTTTATCATTATTTTTCTACTAATTAGGTTCCACCTACATTAAAGAAGTCAACGAATTGGGGAAGACTCTGTGCTGGTTTCTTCAGTCTGTCAACAAATTAGATTTATTTGGTGAATATCTTTGAATTTGTTAGCAGCTTTGGATACCACCAATTGTGAAACCTGACTTTCTTTTTTATTCCATGTCCTTATCTTGGACATGACCTTGAAATTAGTGCTGTACTGCTCACATCATAACTGCGAACAGGAGTTCCTGCTCTAGTAGAACTTTGACTGGAGGCTTGCTAAGAAAGTTTGGATTATGATGATGTTGGTATTTAGGAAAATACATTGTGTTTCGTATGACCTGTACAGCAAGATCACTTGAAAGCTTGGTGTAACTAACCAGTTTGGTATAAGCTCAGGAATATCAAAGTTAGACTTCATGAATTTTCACCTGTTTCTCATAAGTTAATTTACAGATTTAGCTAAAACATTGTTTAATTTTAGTGCTTCCACAGAAGCTTGAAATCGTAGTCTCATGTATCCTTTGTCACTATTTCCATCTAGTTGTGAAATGCAGGCCAGTTTGGTGCATATGTGGGCCGTTAATTGTGATTATTGTCTCATGAGGGCTTGGAAACTCCAGGAGGTGTAGCTTGGCTGTGTATGTACCTAGAGGGCTTTTGGTAGGTGATGCCTTTTCTGAAAATGTTTTCAGATGTGCTACAGCCTCACACAAGGCTTTTCTATGTGGAAACCCAAAAGACAGAGGAGAGGGAGCCTTGAAACATTTCTGGGTCCATCATTTAGGATACAGCTTGAGAATCTGTCCCTGTGCATAGCAAATAGCAGCTAAAGTGCACATCCCAAGCAAGAATACATGCACATTCTAGAGCTTCATTTTCAGAATTTCTCTCCCTGTTGACCCTATTTTCTCCTGTGATAAATTTTAATGCTTATGCATTTTCTCAAAGAGGAAGACCAAACTGTATTAGAAAGTTTCATGAATATTAATCCTAATAGGTTATAGTTACTAGGGTATAAAGTACTAAGTAGATGCTGTATTAGATGCATTCCTGAATGAAATAAATATTTTATCAACGTGCATGAGATGGGAATTGCTGCATTACTTACACTGCATAACTCATTCATGGATTTTGCTTCTCAGACGATTACCAGTAAAATCTTCATGCCAATATGATGTGTTTACCTTAATATGCATAGTTTGAAGACAAACAATTTTAGAATTAGTGCACAAATTTTGTAGTTTTTATTGAATGTTTTTCTTTCATTTCTTTTACACTTGACATTTTAGGTACTATGAGTCCAGTTGGACAGAAAATTACCATGGCTATAAGGAAATAGCCTTACAGCATTGAAATATCAGCGATCACTCATTTCCAGTTATGTAAAGTTTCCCATAGTAGGCCTGAAGAGTCAAAATATTGGATTGAACCTATCAGCTGCTCGAATTGAACACTGTTCATTTTATACCTTTCACCAATAAACTTTTAATCACAGTTTTGCAAGAGGAAAGAGGGGGGGAAACTGTTTACAAGATAATTTGAAAAATTAGGTTAAAGTTACTCAGGGATTATTGCTGTTAACAGGGATGGGCAGTGAAAATGAATTAGTTAACAGAGCTCAGACGCAGCAGTCAAAAGTATACAGTAGTTCTACCTTTTCACACAAAAGTGCAAAATTATCAAAAAATATCATAGAGTAGATGTACGTAAATTAAGAGATGTGCAAAAATGTGTAAACTATTTACACATTATCCAGTTGCATTTGTTTCTACCCTTTTTTAGTAGTTGTGTATGTATGAACATTGAGATTAAATTTAATAAGCATTAAACCGTTATTAAAGATGTATGAGATGAAATAATGAATGGATAAAAGTTTTTAATGTGTATGTTTCCTTGTGCTGAGATATTGTTTATTTAAAACAGTGTCATGCTGACATAACATGGACTGTGTTTTCCTTACAAAATTCTAGAGCAACAGAATTTGTTAAAGATGGTCTTAAAGATCCATCTATGATGCATGAATTGAACATGAAGTTGCTTTGCATGGAAATATCTTTTCAAAAGTAGCTGCTTTGTATGAAGTGAAACCTCCTTTAAAAAATTATAAAAAAGTTTTCAAAACTTTAAGGGTATAAATCTAAAGAAGGGAAATCTGGCAGAAGTTAAGAACTTGCCAGTGTACATGGAGAATTTTGTTTAAAATTCACTTTTTGTTACCACTAATAGCATAATTCTCCTTTAAAACATTGAAAATTTAAAACTATTTCAAATATTTAAAAACTGGTACAAATCACAATGTGAAGATCATTGGCAATATTTGGCTTCTAGGTAGATGAACATGGATATATGCCTGTGGCTGTTATTAAACATATTGATAATGTGCACATTTTTGTTTACTGCAAAAGTAAGTCTTAATATACAGTCAGGCTTAACTTCCTCATAAATTGTAATAGTAGTCATTATAAAACACATCTTGCAATGTGTTGTATTTTCCAAATGTTATATTGTGCTATTAAAAATACTTGAATCCAAAATTTTGTCAGGTCTGAATACCAGGTATACTGAACTGAGTTGGTAATAGTCATGAAATAACGCTTAGGTCAATGTTTACTTTGAAAGATGATGAAGCTCAACTATAATTAGCATAAACATTGTATGTATTGTTACATATGCTCTCAACAATAGAAAGACTGTTTAGACATTTAGTCTAGAACTGTTTGGGTTTTTTTGAATGGCAGTCAGGATAGATTGAACCAGAGGTTTAAAAAGTACTTCCAGAATTTTTTGAAAATTTCTGCTGTTGATTTCCTCTGAAGTAAATATTGAGATCTGAAGAAATGTCATCTGGTCAGATTGCCTGCTAGTCAGGGTCTTTCTAAAGAAGAATGCTATATGTTGGGCTCTGCAAAAATAAATGAAGAAGTCATGTAAAAGGAGGAAAAATAACATTCAATGCTAAAATATATTCTTCAGATAGCTGAAGGCACTTCCAGATTTTTGACTGCACATAGCTTCTTTCCTGCTATTTTGCCACTCATGATTATTTGGTACAACAGAGAAGTATGAGACAGCATGAAAATTTTATCAATTTCATAGATACATTCTACCTAATAATTTAATAGGTTTACTTCTTTTAATGTCTTTCCATAAGATGTTTTAAATTGAGAGAGAAGATACTACTTTCTTCAGACCTCACAAACAGTAAACTTCTTGCTTTATGTAGACACCTCAGATTAAAGTTAGCCATGGAGCTATGATTATTTCTCCATAGTTACCTAACGGTTTGACAGTGCTTCAGAGTTCACTTCTGCCAATGCAGTACAGAACACTGAGGTGACTTGCTATTTGGTTGTTCTCAGCACCTCATGAGCCAGGAGATGTAACAATACTTTCAATATTTTTGTGTGAATTTCAGTTGAGCCACATTTTTGTTCTATTAGATCAGCTTGCTTGAATGATAATAACATTCATCTTGTTAGCATGGTATAATGTAAATATACTGTAGCACTGTACAAAATTCTGTTCCATTCAGCAGAATCTCTGTTGCCCCCTTTTTCAGATGACGGTTGCTGCTGGTACGAGCATTGAGAATAACATTCAAAGGACCATATCCTGCCCTAATGTATGTTCAAAATATCTTGGATTTTTGCGTAATTTAAATGTGAAGCCTCCTTATGTGAATTTGATATTTTGTTGCCCACACAAGCTTGTGCATCTCGAGGTTACTTCACATTGTATGTTTCAGGGTCAATGAATATTGTACTACAAGTGAGGTCTCAGCCTATCAAAATTACTGAATTACTGTCATTTTTTCCCATATGGTTTGATGGTGCAGCTGAAGAAAGACAATGATAATATATTCACAGATTCTTCTGCATTTACCTTGCTTCCCACCCAGCTCAATGCTCATGTCAGTTGAAATCAGTAGAACAACAACAGGCAAAATGAGGAAAGCAATGAGAGGCTGTATTTATTCTACTTAACCTGGTTCTAAATCGGCTTTTGATATAAAGATGTGTAATACTAAATTTGGAAGGAAGGTAATTTCATTTTTCTTGCTTAAAACAAATAAAATAGAAGGGAGGAGTTACTATTGCTTATGAAAGGCAGAATGAAAAATATATTTTGTTAACAGAAGAATCAAATTCTTCACTTGTAGTATAATAGGTAATATTTCTTTTTTTACTAAAACTATTCAGATAATGGCAAGTCATTGGGCTAAAATTGAACCTTTCTACATTAGTAGGGTAAAATCAATGAGAATTTGGGATGTACCACTGAGAAAAGACCATGGTTCTGCATTATATAGAAGATATTTTTTATCTTGTAATATGTTTAATAATTTATTTTTCAGCTGAAGATTATCATATTTATAGCAGAACTAATAGAAGTAATTCTGGATAAACATTTCCATCACCTTAAGTTCTTTTAAGATATAACAAATAATCAAAGTATAAGCACAATATAGTTAAAATATCTAATAGCTAAGAGGAAAAAATATTGTGATTTAATATTGGCAAGAAGTTAGTTTGTCCATCCTATCTGGGAAAAACATTCAACATGTTAAACTAATCTTTTTTTCTGGAAAGTTTGTGCTCTTCAGGGAACGTAGAAAAATTCTTTACATTGCATTCTTAGAAGATATTGCATCTTACTATCTGAATCATTGTGGATTTCTGAATACATTCCTTGAGTGGACCAATATTATAAATTCTTGGCTATGATTACAGCTTCATGGAATCAGTTCAATTCCACTTTCAGACTTGCTTCTATGCAGAGGGAAAAAAAAGCTTCCTTAATACATAGTGTGTGATTAATCTCCAATCTCTTCCATATTTATAACACGCCTTTAACTTCTCCAAGGCAGTTTTAGTATTACAGTCTTTAAATAGTACAATTTTTTAATGGAATATAGTAATATGAAAGATAATATGACAGAATTGACAAGCATGAAAAAATGCAGGGTTTCAGTTTTAGTTATAGAAGTCCATACCATTACTTCAAAATTGTTTGGTTTCTTTTTGTTTGTTTTCTGTTTCTGAAAATTTCATTAAGACAGGCTCTAAATTGATGATTTCATAAAAGAATGAAATAAATCAAAAACTTGGAGGTTATCTTATAGTCTTTGGATTATATCCATTGCCATTAAGATCAGTAAGCAGTTCATTAACTGTCATTGAACACAAACATTCTTATTCTTACCTTTAGAGATCACAAGAGCTGTCATTGTAAACTACAGTTCTTGATTATCCCCCATTTTTTATTTCGTTCCTTCTCTTTGGACTTCTGTGGGGATTTTTCTTCTCCAAAAAGAAATATATCAACCTCCACAAGAAAAGGGATAAAATTTAGAATTCATTAAATGCTTTTCTAACTCAGTCTCCTGATTTTCCTGTCTAAAGTTCAGTGCTGAATTTAATGTCGTTCTCTCTGCTGTAGAGACAGCGGAGGCTACAGTCAGTCTCACCTGTTGGGTCTCTGAAGGTATCAGTCTTTTTCTGTTGGCTAAAAAGAGGACCTAAAAGGCCATATTGGCTTAGGTACCTTGTTTATAGGTGATTAAAATGAAGTAATGCAAACCCTGGTTTCCCAATTTAAGATTGTGTTTAGGACAAGTATTACCTCACCAGACTGTATCCTCCTAAAAGCCTGGTATTCAACTGAGCTATGATGCAATTGCCTTCAATCAAGAAAACAAGGTATATACCATTTGAAGAATCATCCCCCCTTAAGACAGCTTGGATGGGTTGTTATTGAGGGGTCTTTTTTCTTAAGCAGTAGGTTAGGTGAATAGCATAGCCTAGACATTAAAGACCATTCTCAAAGCTGAAACTCTGAAAAAAAAAAATGTTTATATAACAGTCAGATAACAGTGAAACACCCTGGAATTCAGTTGAAAGACTAGGTTTTAATATTTCCCTCTGAAATCTCTCCATGAACTAAAAAGAATTCTTAAATGGTCTTTAATAAAAAAGTTAGTTCCCATTCTAAAAATAAACACTTTCATGTTTAAAACTACTGTTTATTTCCTTCCCAGTGAAAAATAACACCATTCAGTCACCAAGGTTGTGGAACGAGCTTTTGCCATTATTATTTACTTACACCTAAAGTCATTGTCAAGCGGTCACAAGGCCTAATTTTAAATTCTTACTTTATAAATAGATGCAAATCACCAAATTCTTAAATCTGAATACTTCTAACAAGGAGACACAGTATTCGATCTGTTTCAGGGACTTCCAAATAATTCTCAATGAAAGTTTATCTTATGTAGGCAGGTTTTTTGATTCTGAATTCCTCAAATTTCTTTCTGGTTTTATTAGATTTTTTAATTTATAATTAATAATGACTAGAAGACCTGTTAGATACAGAAGATCCTTTTCAAAGACAGAATATAATCCCTACCAACACCTACATGTCATCCAAGTGCACAAAGCCTTCACCAAGAGCGAAGGGTCACCCTTCCACCCAGCATCTTGTGGGGACAATAGGAAGGGAAGGTAGTTCTGCTTTACAAGTACTTCTCTTGGCACAAGATCTTCTTGGGGCACTGTAACAATTGCAAAAGCAGATCCAGCTTCGGTTCAGAGAAATACTGTAACTGAAAAGTCATCCAAAACTTGATTAATAATTGGAAAGTGTTTTATTCATTCCTAAATCCTCTAGTTTCCTGATGACTGGAAACTGTTTATGTAGCTATTCATTACTGAATAAAACCCAGCTCCTTAGACTTTTTCGTAAGTACACTTTTATATTATGACTGATTGTTCTCATGCTAATTAGAAAAAAATTGCTAAAGGAACAACTTAATGCACTTTGTAATATATGAGAAAGAAAATTAATTAAACCATTTATTTTATTCCATTGCATTCCAAACCCACAGTTACCTGTGTGAACCATAGTTTTAATAACTGCCATTAAGGCTGTCAAATCTACAGCTGAAACTGTTTGAATGCATGGTAACTTTTCAATTATTGGGCGACATTATTCTGAAATGTTTTCTGGTTTCTTGTAATTACTGTGAATTTCTCAACTTTGTATTTCTGCCTTTTTTAAAAGGGATAGCTATAGAGGATTCTCTCAAAGGCATAAAAATTTTGGTCAGTATATATTGTGCTAGTTCAGCATTTTAATTACATGATATTAATTATACAGTTGTAATTAATTCTAAAACTCAGTTATTTAGCCAAAAAGGGTACAATACATTTGATCTGGGTTTTCTGGCTCTTAATCTCAGACTTAATATGTGTTTTTGGAAGTGGTCATCTAGGAGCAGAGTTTGAGCTGCTAAAACTGTACAGAAAACACAGACTGTTTGTGAGACATATGCTAAAATATTTTAAGTCTTTATTAAGCCTGAGTAGCATTTCTTAATGTTATTAATAAGAAATGTAAGCAGGTTTTTAAATATAAAGGGTGTATAGTATATAATTTTGCTTAGTAGAAATACACTGCAAAGCCTGCAATATAACTGAAACTCAAGAAGGATCTGCAATATATTCAGAATTGAGAACTCAAATATTATGATGATTTTCAAGGTACAATTTTGTGGACAGTTTCCCACAAAAAAAAAAAAAATCTAATTTGCATGCTGTTGCTGTGTGAAGTTTACACCTCCACAGTCTTCATTATAGGCTTCAATTTACCTTTATTCCCACACAAACTTTCTGTTTTCTGTCTTTCATTATTATAAATTGTTTACACGAGAGAAGCTGAGTGAAGAAACTGAGATTATAAACAATAGTAATACGCTATTTCAGTTTATTCCCTTCTTTTACATACTGTTTAGTGGGACAATAAAAGGCTCTTAACTGCTAGGGTTGCTGTCTTTCATGTAAGATATCCCAAATCTTGACACTCTCTGTGTGTGTATATATGTATATATATGTATGTATGTACTATTTTTATAGATTAGTCTTTAAACAACCAATACAATTGCTATATACTTTGCAAACACTATTTCTTGTTAAGAATTAATTTCTGTAGATGTACTCTTAGGGTATACATGTGTTCTAATATGCCTAGACAGAAATTACTGATGGATATAGGGTAATTTAGACAGAACAGTCTATCATGCTTTGATATCTCAATGCCATTACTTGATAGCTGGAAACATTGCAAGCTAATGGTCAGAACAAAGACAGGACACTTTGTATGCAGATCCAGTTGCCATGGTTGCATGACCTTGAGCTTCTGCAAAAAGGTAGTATTAATACTCCTTTTTCTTTATTGCTTTTTGAGGTCCACTTAAAAATGTGAACAGCAAAACACAAAAGAAAATGGTGGCAGGTATTAAACATGCTGTGCTTTCTTCATTCGAAACAGCAGAACTTAAGTCTGATTTCTAAAAGAAAATTGCTCTATATAATAAATGAAAACATACTTTACTGCATATTAGTGCAGATAAAACTAATTATTTAAGTTAATCAAGTGCAAAACCAATGTATTTTGCTATTGCACTACTTTTTCCATGGAAAAGCCACATTTGTTCTGTGTAAAGGGATACATACCTTCAGGAATTCTTCATAGAGCTAGTCACAAATTTTAGAGTAATTACTTTGAAAATGCAGGGTTTTTTAAATTCCAGCGTATGTGAATCAGGCTGTTTTGTTTGGTTAGATATTTTTATTACTTACATAGCTTAATGTGTGTAAATTTTTAACATCAATGTTTTTTATTATCTTATGACTTTAGACAAGATATAGAGCATATATCTATATAGACATTTTCAGCAGTTTGCTTATATTTCATAAAATTTGACCGTTAGCAGCATCTTATAAAACTGCTGTTTTTCATTCAGCAGCAATCTTAATCCTTTACACTATTTCAAAAGGTGGTTGGGGAGGGTTGCATTAACTGGGGGAGAGAGACAGAAAGCTTAGTTAATATATAGATACCTTAAAATATCAGTGTATTTCTTTTTCTCCCAAATGGAAATGAAACTATACTTTCTATGCTTTCTGGTTACTTCTTTGTTTCTAGCAAAGATTAAATCCTGCTTGTTTTGATAAGTTTATTCATGTGAATAAACTGAGCCTGTTTTTTTCGTTGTTTAAGCCAAATGCCTATATTCTCAGGTAAGATGAAGCAGAAATCATATTTTCTATCCTGGGAAAATTTCTGAGATTAGAAAGTAAAAATAATGCAGAACTACTACACATAGGAACAAAAAGTCAGAAGCCAAAACATAGTTACAAACCTCCAAACTTTCTCAGGTTGCTATGAAAGCCCCCTGAGCTTTCAGCTCAACTCTTTCAGCTCTTTTTTGACTGTCAGAGGATTCAGTGATTTACCAAGTGGTGACTTACCCCTTGAAGCTTCAAACCCATTTCATGTGGTCACCTGATACTTTCAAGTGTCAGACCCTCTTGGCACATAGATGTCTTATTTTTGTCCATGGAAGGAAAAAAAAAAATGTAAGGAGGTTTATTTTCTCAAGCTTTTACCCAGACTCCATAGTTTAAAGTCTTCAGGAGTTACTTTTTTAACAAATACACTTGCAAACAGAAAAGCAGTTTCAGTTTGTTCTCACTGGCAGTGACTGTGCAGCCCTGTATTTTGAGCATGACACTAATCTTTTGGCCCTCATCTCCTGTTTCCCTGTGCAGCTCAATGTTTCTGCCTCTGCTCCAGAGCTCATGACAGGCAGTTAGCTGGCAGATCTGCTGCTTGGCCAGCTGTGCCGAGTGTGTTAAATCCTAAGCTAGAAAGTGATAGTAGCAATGCACTGCATCCAGGGAGAGGTATCACTGGCAAATTCATGTCTTAGCGACAGCATAGTGCCCTGCTCCTCAGGTATGTGGCTCCACACTCATGGTAATGCTGTTACGTGCACAGCATCAGTGTCCCAGCGTAGCTTTGCAGGCACTCCAAAACTTCACAGCATTTGGACTGACACAGGCCCAATGCATTGATTCCACTCATTTGAGAGACTGAAAATTGCAAAATCAAAATCAGAAATTAGGAGTTGTAGCTGCGTTAGCAAGGGATTTGCAAGGAACAGTGCTCAGATGATATCTGAGCATTTCCACACCCTTTTGATTTTAATCTTCTTATATGCACTGGGAATGGACACAGTACCACATGGTTAGCTCTGTTTTCAACTACAGCATGTCAATATGTAGATGCTTATCTGTTGCATCCTGGGAAACAGCTTTATAATCAGTACTCAGTATCATGGCGAAGAGTATTATATGAAAAAAAAATATTGCCTGGGTTCACAGAAACTAGACGTTACTGGACAGCTTTACTGAGCAGATCCACTGGAACGCAATACCCAGGACCCTTAGCTGGGCATTCCTCTCTCTGCAGCCTGCTGAGAGACTGAGTTGTTGTTACAGGCCGACCTTAGCCAGCAGCCAGGTGCCCACCCTGCTGCTTCCTCACTCCCCTCCCTAAACCACAGGGAGAGGAAATAGGATGAGAAAGTTTATAGGTAGAGATAAAGATGGGGAGATCCCATACCGGTTACCACATGGGCAAAACAGACTTGACTTGGGGAAAATTAGTTTAATTTATTGCCAATTAGAATAGATTTGGATGGTGAGAAACAAAGACAAAACTTAAAATAACACCTTCCACACACCCCCACACTTTTCCCAGGCTCAACTTCATCCCTGCATTCCCAGCCCCTCCATCCTCCCCACCCCGAGCTGCAAGCGGGTATGGGGAATGGGGGTTGGGGTCGGTCGATAGCTCTTCTCCACTGATCCTTCTTCTTCACACTTTCCTCTGTGCTGGCATGGGGTCCTCCATGGGCTGCAGTATGGATATCTGCTCCACTGCCTGGAGCATCTCCTCCTCTTCCTTCTCGGACTTTGATGCCTGCACTGTGGTTTCTCACTCCCTTTTTCTTTCCCTTCTCTTTGCATGTGTGGCATTTTTTTGCCCCATCTTCACCACCTCTTCCCAGAGCGGCCACCCCCGCAGCTGGGGCCCGCCGGTGCCCTATGGGGGTGGGCTGGAGCCTGCGGGAGCCGGCGGGAACCGGCTGTGTCTGGCACGGGGCAGCCCCGGC
>JAVJGI010000060.1:39868165-39884901 GCA_035590275.1 Ibycter americanus | reverse complement strand
GCCGCGCCTCAGGGGGGCCCTGCGGGTCCCTGCGGGTCCCTGCCACCGCCCGGGGGCCTGCGCCCAGGGCACGTGTGTAGCCGTGCTCTGAGCGTGCCTCACGCAAATGTACACACAGCGGTGAGCACTGCCCACGTCCATCCAGTAACTGAGATGGAAATGTCCAGCTTTCAGAGTCCTCTGTGAGCCACCATCTGCAAGAGCAAATGGAGAAAAGCTTATCACCAGAGGCTACATCTCAAACCAGCTTCCATGTGCTTTCAAGGAAGGAGCTTGAAAGGACAGAAACAGTTACCTAGCATTTTCTGTTTTCTTCTAGACTTCCCCACTGGTTTTCTCTTTTTTTCCCCCCTTTTTTCTTTTTTTGTTTCCTCCCCTGCTTCTGAGGCATGTCTTAAGTGAGGAGGCTTTCAAGCAACAGAAGAAAGATCTAGATTTGGAAAGAACTATGCTTTACCTGACTTTTAAAGGAAGTTATGCACATAAAGATGTCCTCTGGGGAGAAGAGCAGATTTTCATTGGTTTAATAATATTTTGCCCCTGTATTACTAGTGAGAAAAATCTTAGTCCTATTAGCAGAAAATAGATGGGAGGACATCGTTCCAGGGCAGAGATTTAATGCATAGGGAAAAAAATTCTAGATAACAGTGATGCTCCTAGATACTTTCATTTACTGCTCTTCTGGAATTTACATTTGTCGTGGAAAACAGAGATATGGAAGAGTCACGAGCTGTTAATGACTGAGAAATAACTCATTTGGCAAAGGCCAATTGGCAGATTCCTTTGCAAGAACAAAAGAACACCATCCATCCCTTTGCGGTACCCTCCTACTCTGGTCTAAATGTTACTTTCCTGAGACTTTCCTGAACACATTTAAGAGGAGCTAGAAAGAGAGCTTGACTCTTTGCTGCAGCCATTAGCCGGCTCAGTCATCATACCCTTCTAATAACTTTATCTTAGTTTTATTCAGTTTCAAGCAGCTGTATTCCCTTTGACACCATCATGAATCAAAACAAAATATACATCCCACTATTCTTACTGGTCCTTACAAAAAAACCCACCAAACACAAAGCCAGCAAAGGTCAAAAATATCCCCCCATCAATGAAACATTGGGAAAAACTGTCCTTGAAAGGTGACTAGTGTGCTTGGCAAATAGGAGCCTAAATGGATTTAGAAAATATTTTTAAATTTTTATTTATCTGTCTTTGCCACATGGCTGTCAAGTATTGTGATTTTGTTAGCATTACAATGTAAAGTCATTTTTAATCTATTCAAGGCATGGACAGTTGCTGCTCACTGTGATCAATGAAGGTTCATGATAAAATGGTCACTGACTGTCATCTGAGACTAGTATCTAGATTACTCAGGGTATCTAGCAGTTTCTTAGTCATAAACCTGTTTGTGTTAAATACTGTTTATATGCTGATATTTCAATTAAATGGAAATATCTGACTAAACATCTTCAGCTCTAATTTTAGTAAAAAAGAATTAACTCCAATTACTTGTAAGTCGATCAGTACATCAAATCACTTGTTACTTTCCTGCAACAAGTAACACTTCTTTCTTGCTTTGGTTACATCTAACTTTTTATAGCTACTAAAGATGTTGACTGACTCTTGGCAGTTTAAATAGTCAATTATTGTGAAAAGGACATTATTCAACATTTACAATACTTTTCAATCTCCTGAAAGATGAAATCTCCCCAAATAGCAGGCTATGTCATTCCCAGTGTGTCTGAAAATGGCTTCACGTTTTCTGTTCTGCACTTTTTCTGCACTACAGATTTGGAAAGTTGTACTAAGTTAGGTTCTACTCTGAGTAAGTGAGTGAGCAGGGGTTTAAGATAGCAACATGAGTGTCCTAGTCCTGAAGAGTTAGTACAAGGACCTGTGAAAAAGAAATCAGCTCAGATTCAGTTTATTTTTATGTTTAGGTCTCGAGGAATCCTTCAATTAAGCTAAGTAATGAAAACTTGAAAGTCCTTATTTTCATGGGGTTTTAATTGACAACATAAGCAACTTACAGTTTTTTCTTTCTTCCTATTGTATTGAAATAATTGATGGCAAAGAATATCACTTTAAATAGCAATCAGATGCTTTTTCATTATAATATTATAGTATGCTAAAATGTACAAAATACGCTTTTAGAACCAGTGTCCAATAGGTTGAAATTGTTTGAATTATACTAAGCCGCACAACAGGGTTGTTCAAAATCTTAATAATTATGAAGATTTAAGCTTACATAAACTCATGGACATGCTATTTTTTTGCAGATTATGATAATGAAAGTTTTGATTGAATCTTCTAACAAATTTTAATGTTGAAATTAAATATACATATTAAGGATGAACAGTCATATTCTAATATGTGTTTAGCCAAAGTTTAACACACACACCCTTTTTTTTTTAATCTATGTGGAAATCTTTATTTTTTATTAATATCCATGCCTAAGCTGGATAATGCAAGTGTAAAAGGACAGCCACAAAATGACAGTAAATGGTTAGTTCACAGAGCATCATTATTAGTCATGTTCATGCTACTTACTTTTAATATTGGTGTTCAACAGTTCAGTGCTGTTGTTCTGGTCCTAAACCTTCACAGAGTGGGAAATCGTGCATTTCTCTTGTGAAGTCTGTTAACACAAGGGTTGTGTTGAAATTGCACTTCAGGTGTCTGATGAGTGATTACGTCCTTCCTGTGGTTCTTGTTTACTGCTCATGGCTGTGATCAGCGCCCGCTGCTGTTCCCGCCTGCCCTGCCTGTTGGGGTGTTGCTCTCCCCAGCAGCAATGGTTGCAGATGTAAACCATTCTAATTTACATGGGGATATGCCTGAGACACATCCAGCCCCACAACTGGAAAGAGTATCTTTTCCCCAACATAGATATAGATAAGGTGAATATATTGCCAGGCAAATTTGATTTAAAATGGAATCAGTTTCTAAAACCATTTAGAAATAGTTTCTAAAAGTAGCTATAATCTATGTAAATGCATCTTAATTCCTCAGAAGATGGTAGAATGGTTTCTGTGTGGGACAGATAATGAGACAAATCAGTTGCTTTAATGGGTTAAACGAGCGTTTCTTCAATCTAAATCCCATAACGTGAAATTTCTGTCATTTAAAATGGCAGTAGCTGCTGCTATTGTGGTGGCTAGCTATAACAGCACTAGCGGAGTTTGAGAATAAGGTGTGAGTTTTGAGGACAACATGAGCCCCATATATGTTCAGAAAACCCCACTCAAGCTTTGCTCCTATGATGAGTGTTTAGAGCTACTCACAGAATTAAAATACAAGCCACTGTAGACTCTAAACCAAAGACATTTTGTGGATTAAATAATCAGAATAGAGCTAGGACTTCAGCACTGCTAACGGTTAATGTTGATTGATGCTGAAACCTACTTTTGGCATTGTGGTCTCCTGGTCTGTCTTGCTTTTGGTGTATAGCTTTTGCTTAACGAACCTGGGAGCCTTTCTCTCTTGCTGCTGTGGCACCTTTGCTGTGCCCAGGGGGAGGCAAAGGAGGAAGCTGTTCCAGGCAAAGGGGAGCAAACCTGGACTAGAAGAAAATAACGCTTAGATTGAAAAGGATAGTTAAGGACTGGAAGGGAGGAATCATGCATCATTAAGCATGGAGTCAGGAAGCAGGTGGAGGACCAGACACACCAGTGGCAACAGGGGCTGTGGAGGAGGGATGCGAACTGAGACAGATGAGAAGTAAGAGTGAAGAAGGAAGTTTATAATGCCACAGCTCTCCCAACTGAAAAAGCAGATCATTGGAAAGAAAACTTTTCCTGGAAATGCATCAGGTTTTATAGGAAAGATGTCTCAGGTCTAGAGTCTGAGGGAGGGTGAAAGTGTGACAGAGGTGTCCCCTCAGAAGGTATTCTGAGTTCTAATAGAAAAAACTGTGAATGATGGTATAATAGTGGTTTGTGTGTGTGAAGTGCTTCTGTAGACAACCATAATCCTGGTACTGGCACCTAAATAACACTCTTGCACTATTCTAATATAGCCTTTTTACTGTAATTATACACACGTATAAATATATCACATTTTGAGTGGTGAGATAGTTTGGTTGTAATTGTTTTCCCAGCCAATAGTTCTGGTTTATTAAATTGCTAATAGTTGCCTGCTAAGAAGAAACAAACATGGTCCAAGAAAGAAAAGGAATTATTTTAAAGGTCAGTATTACTTAAACACTTGTTCCCTGCTTACAGCGGATTGGAGTTAGAAATAATGGGAAAGCATACCAATATTGCAAGTGATGGATCAGAGGAGAAGCCTTACACCAAAGATTATGTTTTGAATTTCCTCAGTGCCTCAAGGAGGTCAATGGCGTGGAAATGCATAAATGCTTTATACAATAATGACTGAATATAATACTAAGGCAAGAATTAAACTTGATTTCAGTTTCTCAAAGGAAATGCCAGAGAAAAAAATCTATACTGTGAGAACTCTAAACTGTATACCTCAAATATAGCATATTTATTTTCTTTATCTGAGGAACCATGATGACAGACCATTAAAAGAAATTTGTTAAGAGAAACTCTCCCTCCACTGTTACCTTTACATTCTAATGCTGCTGCAGTGTGAATTAGTTTATGCTTGCAAAAAGATAGGAGTGGAAATATGATCCTTCTGTAGAGTTAGAATTTCACCTGACCTTTGAATTGCACTGTTACGTTTTCATTCACATGGAGTAAGCGTATTAAAGGTTACCTGGGGAGTGATACAATGTATTTTGCAAATCTTTTCTTTTCTGATTAAATTGTTGATGCATTTTAATCTAGGTAAATAAAACAGCACAAAAAATCTTTAGAAGAGCTTGTCATCCATCAGTTATTTGTTTTCTGATCTTAGTTATATGTAATTATTGTATATATGTAAAATATTTTAATTTTTATCTACATATGTCTGTCCTTTGTGTTACACATCCTAGAGACCCAACAATATCAACTTTATAGAATCAACTGGGTTCTTATTCCATTATTCCCTATCTTGTATTTTACATCATAAAATGCATAATTGTACAGTAAGGCATAATTATAGGGTAAGGGAGAAGTGTGAAGAGTCAGACAATTTGAAATAATAGAAATATTTACAAATTAAACAGAATGTACAAAAAGAAACATATTTAGGGACAAGTGAGCAGAAAGAAACTTTATAAAGATACTTCTAGAAATGCATCCTACAATCTGCTAAACATATTAAGCTTTTTCTCTCTTAAACATATACTTTTTCCGTATGAATAGATTATTCCCTAGACAAATAATGAAAAAAAATTTCTACCATGACTTCTTGATTTTTTTGCATATTGGGTTACTTCTTGGCTTTATTATTTTGAAATTTGACTTAATCCAAATTTTATACAAATGGAAAAAGAATCCTTTTCAGATCTTAGTTTTAAAAACTTCTCAGGATTAGTCTGTCTAAATTTCTGTTCTGAGAGTAGTATTAACATAATTCTGAAAACTGGGTGGTGAGAAAGCATAATAAATTTTACATAAAGTGAATAGTTTCTCTTTTTTTAGATACTAATTTTAAATATATCCTTGAAGAAATAACCCTATCTTATTTTGATAAAATAAAAAGTAAAATGAGTTCTCTCTTCTTTATGGTCACATCCTCCAGGTATGGATCAAAATCTATTAATAATTTTTTAATTTTGTCATGATTTATGGAATCGACTAGTACTGCATTTGAGGAATAGATTAATTTTGAGATAATTGAAAAAGGATCAGTTGAGGATACTTTGAAGCATAGATGCCAAGTTAGATTTAGATGTGGATCATGTGCTGGGAGGCTGGTTTCCTCTCATAAGTCCTTACTATCTTCTTGTCATGAGCTCATTCTGTTCCTTCCCTTGAAGGGAATGATCCCTACAAGGGAGAGGAGAGGGAGACCGAGAATGTATTTGGTTATAAGATTATAAGAATAGAAGCAGAACTGTTTCCACTTTGCAAAATTATCAAAGAAATAAAAATAGCTTGTGCATATTGTGAAAAAAGCCTTACTGGATTTCAAGTGATAGAAGTACCTCTTAAAATAGTCTAATTTTTCTGGCAAATTAAATAAGCACTTTGCTATTGACTTCAATATATTTTGCTCATTTTCATCAGAGGAAAATTTGGCATGTTATCTCTTTGATCTACTGTTATGGTAAAGCAAAATTGGAAAATAAATGTTATTAGCTCAAGCATACAGTGGAAATCTATTTGTTCTTGCAGTCATGCAAAAGGAGGTTTATGTTTCTGTTTAGTTTCAGAAGGATTTTTGCAGTTTTTTTCAGGCAAGTATCATTACTGAAGCTTTATTAGGAACTGTTACCTTTAAATTAGTTTTCTTTTCCAAATTCCATCCTTAAATTTCATAGTACATGTTTATTTGTTCCCTAAGCAGTGTCTTTGAAATTTCTCTTAAAGCAGATGAAAACAGATACAGAGCTAACCACTTGTTCAACTCAATTGATTTTAAAATATTGGGTAAGCAGCAGTATTTATCTTGAAAAGGAGTAAATTTTGATTGATAACTATATGTTGAAACAATATCTTTGAAAGGATGCAGTTTCTCAAGATGTATTGTTTACTATTTGATCCAGTTAATCAATGAATTACCTGCCTGACTATATAAAAGAGTATGGTTTGTCATAAATTACATGGACTGTAGCTGGAAAGTCTGACATGGGGCTATGCAGTCACACTGGTAGTCTTTCCTCATTTTTATTTTGTCACACATTTACCCCTGTTTTAACTCAGAAGCCAAATCCAAATGAAGTTGGTAAAAGCAGATGAAGGGTAAAAATAGGACTAAGAGGTCATAATCTGTTTAGTATTTCTAAATTGAGATATATAATGTGATCTATACGACATTGCCTGTATCAAATTGCATTTTGCAGTCACAATTAGTCCATGGTAGTTCTATTTTTTCTCCCGGAGGCAGGAAAACACTGGAAATGTTAGTGAGTTTCAATCTTGTGAATTACACAGTCACCAGAAGCAAGCATACTGCTTACACGTAGGAATAACATGTCTTCCTGGGAGCTACTGTAGGAAAAGAACATGTACTTCCTAGCTACTGTAGGAAAAAAACATGTACTTCCTAGATATTCTTTAATGTCTTGCTTCCATAGCACAGTCTGGTCTTATGACCTCCTGCCCACAGACAGCATAACATCCCTGTTAATTTTCCTGTTCTTACATCTCTTTGAGGACACATTTGAGCTGTTACAGTGGTACAGTTTGAAGATCTCATTTAACCTCCAACTGCAGGACCAGCTGTCCAAGTGTCATATGCCTGAGGACAGCTTTAGCTTGCAATGGATTTAGTTGTTTCTGCAGAGAAAATATGTCTCACAGGATAAGGAGACAGGTTTTCAGGGACTATCTTGTGTTATAATTCTTTTTTGGTAGCTATAAATGTGTGACCTGTATCTTTATATTTTAGCTAGGCAAAATTCGGTAAAAGTATCCCAGAAGACATGTCATTCTGTCCACTTCTTGATTTCCCCTTGAAATATTCTATTCTCACATGACAAAAATTATGACATTTTTGTGGTTGTTCGTTTATTAGTGTGTCTAAGGAACAGAAAGGGTTTGTACAGGGTCTCGTGGAAAATTACATTTTTATGAAGATCTGACCTGTAGCAAACTGTGTGCTTTTATTCTTCACCGTAGAGCTTCAGATTATATCTCTGTCACAGCTCATGATATCCTGCACTCTCCAGCTCTGAGCAGAGGAGACAAGGTGTTCTGATTGTATAAATGAATGTTATTTGGCATGAACAAAAGCATTTGCCCAAGATCAGAACCAGGAAGGAGAGTGAAGTGGCAATCCTACGGCAAACACTCAGGAATGCCTAGCACAGTCAGGGAGTCAGGGACTGGAAGGTGCTGCAGGAGGACATCTTAAGTATTACATCTCAACCAGATACTACAGCTGCCACCTGCAGATGATTTTTTTATTCTGCCAGCCGTGTGGACAGCTCATGATACAATCCTGGAATTGCAGGCTGTGGACACAGATACCTCTGTAGCTGGCATGAATGTACACAGCTGCTTATTCCACAAGGCACCCAAAGGGAAGGGAAGTACAGAACATTTTTTTCTTGTTGTTGTATCCCATACTTTTCTATCCTTGCATGCAAGGATCTCCTATTTTGTCATTGGTTTGGGAGTTGTGAGCCAGAGATAGCAAGCCACTGAGCAATTTGCCAGTAGTTACCCTGTTTTGAAGGCTGAGGATGTGTGATTAGCATAGGTTTGGCCAGAGCATGTAATTTTGCCTTTACCTTTGAAGTGTATCAAGTTTTCACTTGCAGCTTTTGGTGGGCTATAGAAGAATGTATTTCTGTTGCCTACGTCTTCATAAGCACAAAGAGGCACAGTTAATTCTCATGCCTGCCAGAAAGCCCATCTGCCTTGCAATAATATATTTGTATGCTCATACAAATTCTTATATTCTTCACTGCTATGTTAATATGCTATTCTTTTACTTAAATGTTACACATATATTTAATTAATTGTTATGTCATTCTGTTGTAGAAGATTACTGAAATCTGGAGGTTACTTCTGTCTTGTGGTATTTCTTATCCTGGGATTCATTTGAGGATATTTTCACTTACAACACTGTTAGCTACTGTTTATATATTTTACTTTTATTCCCATCAGCTTCAGTTATTGTTCATATTTCTGCCATTATTTTGTTCATTTGCTTTCCTGCTTACAATTTAATGCATTTTTCCAAGCTGCTTCATTTTGCTGAAAAGAAAACAACTGTTAATGAGGAAAAGGAGCAATGTATTTCCTATGTTTACACTCACAATGTTATTTCGACATAAGATGAAAAAGAGAATGGAAATGAGATCTCCCTCTGGAAGGTGAGCTGTGTCAAAAGGTAGCATGGCCCATGTTGCTGGCCCACAACTCTGTCAAGGAAGAGTCAGCAATCAAAGCACTGAAGGAAAGTACATACGCTAAAGACCCATCAAGCTCTAGATTCTACTGTATGAAAGCCTATAATTCAGCTCTGCCCTGTGATTACTGTTTGTTTGTTGGCCCCAGTGGCTGTGATGACTATCTTTTCTAATTTCTGTTGATTTATCAGAAAAATTGATTATGCAGTATGTAGCTGAAGCCAATTATCTGTCATGTTGTCACATTGTCTCTGAGTTGTCCCTTGCAATTTACTGCCTCTTTTTTTATGCTTAGATTGTAAGTTCCTTCAGAGAGAAACAGTATCTTTCTCTGCTTTCATACCACACAGTATGATGAAATACTAGGCCTTGAGGTAGGGTTTCTAGTGCAAATTTATAAAAAATATTTAATATGACATAAATTTGTTTTGTGTATGGAGTGTTATAACATAAGGACTGAAGGGAAAGTTATGTTACTTCCAATTGGATCAGCCAGAGACAACGTCCAATATATTTGACTTTAATAAGAAAGTGTTTCCAAGTATTGTACTGCTATAGGCAAAAATTTACAAATCTATATATGCATGGGATGATATATTTGGGTTTCTTAGTATTTTCAAATGACATAAAACCAACAGCATTCTTTGCAAGTTTTGATAGTTTAGTAGTTCTTGTCCCTTCAAAAGATTACTAGTTTAGACTTCTAAGCCTGACTGATTTTTGAGAGAGACATCTGGAGTCAGACTCCTAAGTCAGAATAGAGGAATCCCTACTATATAAATCAATAACTCCATCCCTGAGGAGGAATCCATTCACTGGATTTAGGTATCAAGATGCAGATTACTTTTTGGAATTAAAAGTTCCCAAAATATAAAACATTCTTGGGATTTAGTTTAGCAAGATGTGCTGCAACAGGCTACCTTTCTGATGTGGTTAGTCTTGCCACATTAATAGGTCCGATGGAGGATATGGCTGATGATGCACATCTCTCATCTGGGTCCCAGCATGATTTTTTTCTTGATTGAAAATAGTGCAGTAGGCGCTAGAGGCATTGCTGCCTGGTGCTTTTAAACCATGGGGAATCATTTGTGACATTACTGCTGCCATAGAAACCTATTTAAACTCAACAGAAATTCAATTCATGGAAAAAGCTTTTAATCATTCATACATTGTTACTCCTAAGAGGTTTGCCAATGGAGTCGAGACTTCTGGAAACATTTTGGAGTCCCTCAGAGCAGTAGTTTTATTCAGACGCTTTGAAACTGACTGTATCCACAATGTGGTCCTGTGGTCTGTCGTTTTATTAGAGCCCCAACATAAACTAACATTCTCCACACATGCCTACATAATATCAGTTTCTAAAGAACTGAAGAAATATGAGCGCTATTGAATTTCTACTGCTGAGTTTTCAGAATATCAGATCCCAATACGCTACGACCTGGCTCTTTTAGATATTACATATGTGGAAAGTTTAGTGTTTAATACCAAATTTACTTGTGTGAAGATATTTGACGATACCTCGGATTTTGATTTAGAAAAGTGATACAGTGTAGAGGGTTAATCAACATTGATAATATACAGCTGTGGGCTTGCTTCTGGGGCGGTGGGTTGGCTGATGTGGATAGTGTACAGCTGTGGCTTGTTCCTGCTAAGTAGCTAAACAGCACTGAGGAGCCCAGAAGAGGAGGAGCACTGGTGGAAGGGAGCACTGGGTGAAGAGAGAGAGGAGACTGTATGAAGAAGAGCCCAGGGATGTAGGAGAGGCCCTGAGAGAAGTAGGGGGCCTGAATGAGGAGAAGCTGGCTGGAGGAGAAGCCAGGAACCTGCATGCAGCAGAGGCAAGAAGCAGGGTGGACTGGCCTGAAGAGGATGAAGAAACAGCATGGACAGTAGATAAACTTTTGGAACTTTGTGTGGGAAAGCCTTGTTGCAGCATGATAGTTTTGTAGTGCTGCGACAATACAGCAATATTCTGAAATTACAATGTGAGTGCATTATAGCAATCGCACTACACAGTGAAATCACATAATGAACAGAATTCCCATTACCGTTCTCTATATGCTAGCTGCCATGTCACTGGGCGTTCCTAGTTGCTAGGAAGGAATATGTAGGTTGAAGCCAGCTCAAACCTGTTGCTCAATTCAAACTCACTTTTGCTGTTTGCTCAATATTTATACTCTTTATTGGGCTGAGCCACATATACAACTCCCCCATGCTGGTCTGTCTGGCTCAGGAAAGTGCTGCTTTCTAGTGAATATTTTAGAGAGGTCCATTTACATAACCAGGTGATCCCCTTAACTGTTACAGCCATTTATCTACAATAAAGGCCACCCTCCAGTCTCCTTCGTGTTGAGATAAGTTCAGCTTTCTTTGTGATAGCTGTGGCCACTTCCAACATTCTTTTCTGAGCTTCATGAGCACATCAACCTTGTCTGTCTTCTCTGAGCTTTCTTTCATTGTAGGCATTCATTGATCAATCACACAGAATCAGCAATATTGCAAATTACAGCAAATATTCTAGGAAGAACAAAAATAACATGTTAAACAGTTTGTACGTGCATGTCCCTCTTTCCTTAGCAAGTCCAAATGACCACATTCAGATAATACAGTTAAAGTTTGTCAGATTCACCTTTTAGGTCAAGTCTTCTGGAATACAGAAGTCCTAACATGGAAATTTCATCAATAGATAAATAGAAATAAGATAGTATACATAGGAAAGGTGAAGAAGACATCAGTCATATGAATTATTTTTATTATATATATTATTACATAATTCTGTGATACCAAAACAAAGATTTTTTTAAAATGTTTTATAAATGTATCTATGAAATACTATCCAGTTATTACAGAGGAAGCCTTTAGAGAATAATTTAAAATAAATCAAGCATTTCATTTATATTTTAAAATTAATATGTGTAAGTTCTTATGCAAACTGTTGCTTGAAGATCTAGTAAAAACTGCATGCTCATTTGTTTATACAGTTTTACATAAGCTACCTAATAACAGCAAATAAAATTATATTTAAATCTAAACATAATTTATAAAAAAAGAGCAAATCAAGTCAAATAGGCTTCCTGAGGCAAAACAGAAGGTACAACTTTATACAAAGTTCAGCATGATCAGAGGGGAAGGATTATTTTCAAGTAATTTTATTTCAGCAGATATGGGCTTGTGTGTCTATGTATATAAAGTGCAAAAAAGGATAGCTTTTATTATCCCCTTTAGTTTTGCAAAGCAGTCTCATTCAGTTCTCATATTTCATATTTTTCCTGTTGAGAAAGTCTTTTGATATGATTGCAATGCTTGGGGTTTTGGTTTGTTTGGGTTTTGGTTTTTGGTTTCCAACAAGCAGGTAATGAACACTGAAATGTTGTCACTGCGTTTTAATTCATTAAACTGTGTAATTTTTGGCCACTGAATGCAGCTGAAAAATAACTCCAAAATTTAAAGAAGAAGCTGTACTTTTCTTAGATGTCCATTTACTCTCTCCCACATTAGAATACATTGCTTTCTTGTTGTAGAAGGCATATATATTTCACTTCAAATAAAAATAATGTATTAACCTATTATAGCTCAGTGGCTTGTTCATAAAGGTGGTAATAAAATTTTGAATAATAGAGATTGGAAATGGAAATGTTAGATAATGCACAGCTTTACAGAGTATTAAAAATCTATTGATTCAAAAAAGATGAGAAGGAAAAGAGGTGCTTCAAGGTGCCACCTTCAGTTCCATAATATGAACTGATTTTATTGCATTCCAGTAGTGCTAAAATAGATGTCTACACAGATATCTTCAAGACTTTCAGTAAATTCATATGTGGTGATTATATACTAAATAGAGTGCAGGCACCTAGCCTTTTGGGTGGCAGAGTCAGATTTCCAGTTCATCAGGCGGGTCAAGACACAAATAGGATGCTCAACCCAGGTATACTGAGGTGTTGTCTTTCCAAACTGTTCGGTACTTTAGCACCCAGGCAGGGATTTTGCCAGCCAGGTTACCTGCAGACGGTTTACTGACAAGCTGTGAGATAGCTGTGGTACTCGTGAGAGCTGGAGGTGGGCAGAGTTGCAGGCTGCATGGCCACACCTGGGACAGTGTTTTACAGGCAGCTGGGCATGTAGACTTTGTCACGTAACCAGGATCTCTAGACTTACCTTCTGCTTTATTTTGGATGTCTGTGATTCTTTCATTTTTTATCTCCTCCTTGTCACAGCCTTTGTTAAACAATACGAACTCATAAGTGCTAAACTAGATGTCTGCCTGAAACAGATAATATTAAAGATTTTTTGTAAACTAATGGGTGATGGCTATATACTAAATATATTCCAGGCAATTACCTTTTTGTGATGACAGAGATTTCAGGGCTTCAGACTGAGAGGATTGCATCTCTCTAAATCAAAGTTTAATGTAGTATAGTATGATTGCTGTAATTATTAGTTATCTTCACTACATTTAACTAAGTCCCACTGCTTTTTTTACCAGTAGAAAAGCACATAAATTCCCTAGAGAATGGGGAACTAGTGAGGTACCATTTTCTGCAGGATTTATGTTCTTCCTGTTTAGAAAAATCTTGC
Source organism: Ibycter americanus (assembly GCA_035590275.1). Taxonomy (NCBI): domain Eukaryota; kingdom Metazoa; phylum Chordata; class Aves; order Falconiformes; family Falconidae; genus Ibycter; species Ibycter americanus. The sequence continues at coordinate 39,871,415 of JAVJGI010000060.1, read as the reverse complement.
TTTTATGACCAGGAAATTTATTTCCATGTATGAGTGGCATGATGCAATGCTGTAGCCTTAATTCATTATCTACTTTTTTCCATACCAAAAGTACCAAATCCCATTTCTCCTGATTGAAATACTTCTCTACAATTATAGGAAATTTCCCACTTTTACTAAGGAACTAAAAGGTAAATGGTTAACATAAACAGCTTACTGTAGAGTTCTGTTGATAATTTGTGCAAACAAGTAACTGTTCAGTTTTACCAACTTGAAACTAGTAGAAGAAATTCTTTTCTGGAAAGTCTGCCATCTAGTAAGTTTTGCTTTTGACTGAATTTTAGTATCCTCTTGATTGCAATCACTTTTTCCTCAGCTTTCTCACCTGATGACTTTTTTTTTTTTTTTTTTAGAGATGTCAAATAATTGATGAGTGAAGAAAGGTTTCTTTATTTACTCTATTTACTTATATTTTTTCTGTTTTATTGAAGAGATTCTTCCAGATAATTATTTACAAATCTCCTCCTTTTGCCCAGTTGCCCATCAAAGAAAGCGTTAGCTACACTCAGAAACCTGACATAATAAGCTGTTTGAGCAAGTTAATTGCTCTTAACTATTAATTGCTTACCAGTTTATGAGGGCAAGCACAGCATTTACTAAAGGGCTACCATCATGGATACTTAAACCTAACAATCTTAATCTCATTTGTGAGTGCTAGCACTTAGAGTCATGCTGCAACATCGTGATCTTATCCATTGCTGCTGGGCTGGGAAAGGTACCAGAGTAAGTCATCCTGACCAGAGATGGAGGAAAGAGTGCCAGGGTAGGCTGCCAATAATGATATGGGCTCAAACTGTGGCTTTCTGCTCAGCTGAAGTAAACATTTTCCTCTTACATTAATACAAATTTTAATTGGCTTCAAAGAATGGATTTGTTGGGTCTAGAGACTGGCTTTTCAGAAGTTAAGTCCTTCAGTTTTTCCACTGTTGCGACCGTGTGTGATTTTTTTGCATCTACAAGCTTCAGGAAGACTGATGCCAGGGCAAAAGGGGGAGAATACAGCCTTAAGGTTTTGAAGCACTCTGAATTGCTATGCGACCCTAAGCTTCAGCACACATCTAGTTGTATATTATCATGGTTGCTGTCTTGTGGTTTTCATAAGAAATATAAACAGCCAGTTTAGGAAAGATAGAGCATTATCTGATTTAGCCATATTGCATGATATTATATAGATAACTATGCAAACTACTTTGGGAAGATTTATAAGGTTACGATACTAATGCATTTCAACCCAGCTGGCAATTATGAGCGTGCTCTGAAACAAGTGTCCCACTTCTGTTGGATTTCTGGTGTTTGCCTTTGTTTTAATGTTTATTTGCCGTATTTATAATGGTCTTGTTTCTGGAAATATACTGTAAATAAATATACCCAAGGAAATTGGGTATAATCGTTTTGGTTTGGATTGTGGAGTTGGGTTTTTTGTTTGTTTTTTAATTTCTGAACCTTGGGGATTAGCACATTTTGGAGAATTACATGTCATAAACTGAATATTATGCAGTAAAATACAAGAAGTTTGTGAAGTATTTCTGTGCAGTGAATCTGACACACGTATCTCTGGAGAGGTAGGAATTAGTCTGTATGCATTCTATTTCACGGGGGAGGCATGATAGAAACATGGTCTGTTTATGTTGCAAATACACCAGGATTTCTGAGAATCAGTATTATTAAAAAAATGTTTTCGATTTCTCTTGAGGTTAGCTACTGCAAACTCTGAGTGATAAAGAAGGGCTAAGTAGTAGTCTGAGTCTAGTGGGTTATGAGTTTTAAACATATCTGGTGAAAGTATTTAATAGTCTATATATATGGGTTTGTGAGTGTGCATGTATTTCACTGAAATGCTACCTTAGAAAGGTAATTTTTGTTTCCTCTCCCCTTCATATATCTCTTTCAGAACTTTTGGTGATAGCTGTAACCCTAAATTGAGCTTTCCTGAATAGAAGAGCTCAAAGCTGTCATGTATATTCTGTCCTGAACATTATGAGCTGTTTAGTTAGTTATCTGGAGACACAATGCAACAAAAGGGGACAGATGTAACATTGAACTGGTAGTACTATAGTAGGATAATGAACTTCAAACAGAAACAGTAGCTCTACAGCACCTCAAAGGTAACCAGGCATGTTTGATGTGTAACTTGCCTTTAGAGCTCTAGATCTGGATCAGCAAATCTGATTAGGTTTTGAAGTGACAGCCACACTTCAAACAAGCCCAACTACTTCTGAAGCGTGCGCGTGCAGATTAGGTAGCAAATCTTTCTGTGACACGTACTTGTAGCAAATATTCAAAACGTAGCTTAAAAAAACAACCAAACAGAAAAAATCGCCATGTTTGCCTGTTTCTGAGTTTTCCTTTTTATGGAGAAACACAGATAGTGTTAGGTGGAGTCATCTAAGATATATAACTAAATTAATAACTTTCTTCTAGTTCATATATTGTGTAATGTTTATGTGAGGTGATCATACGCATGTGTGAGTGGTTCTGGCAAGACATGCAACACACTGAGGAATGTGCATACAGTTGTCATCAAAACAGATAACACACCACTTTAGAAGTCGTGGACTAGGTCCCAGTTTGGGGGTACTGTCCTGCTGGTAATCTTGCTGTTCTCTGGTGTTGCACAGCACTACCCATGCCTGAAGGTCTCAGTAACAAGATGTGGAGAGAGAGGCATGAATTGCCTGGGCTCTGAGGAGAGTCAGCTCCCTGGACCACCTGTTCAGTGAGCAGCTCAAAAACTTATAGCTAATGAGGCCTTATTTTGATGTAAACTTCTTATTTATTGAATGCAATCACTGGTGTCCTGCAGAGCTCTTGATAAGCAGTACTTTTTCTTATATAGTGAACTATTTCTTACATATTGTTATATATTGAACTATACCCTATGTATATAAGATATAATTTATATTTTTTCTCTACTTTCATGAATGTGGCATGCTATTCAACATAAGTGAAAGCATCCTTTCATCAAAATTTCTGATTTAGTGTCCTGTTTTTCTGAAATGGATAAGATTCTTTCTAGTATTTTTGCTGACTCAAAATAAAAAAATCCTTTAAGATAAGAAATATCTTTATTAATATCACTATTAACTACCAGGTTTTATCAACTTCTTTCTTTAGAGGGAAAAAGATAGTTTTACTCACTAAATTTTCAGAATAGAAAAACTTCTATGTCTTTTACACCAATTACCCTATATTCTTAAAAAGAAAGGGGGGG
>JAVJGI010000060.1:39736372-39860308 GCA_035590275.1 Ibycter americanus | reverse complement strand
TTTTTTTTTTTTTTTTTTTTTTTTTTGTCTTACAAAATGTCTTCTTTCAGTAGTTATTTTTTTGTGGGGATGATGATTGACTGCATTTTCATTTCAACTCACGTTGTACTGGACTGTGTACAGATGCTGAATGGTTGAGCATTCCAGCTATGAGGTCTTACAATTTCTGTGGCATACTCTCAGCTTGGAGACTAATTATATACATTTTTTGGTCGTAAAAAACAAACCTTGCAGGCCTTTCCTGGGAACAATAAGCAAAGAAAGCAGCATTTGTTAAGGCAGCCCCTAGAGGCAGAGATGTAGTGGTAAGAGAGCTGCGGTATGTCTCCCCTGCACAGTCCGGCTGCCAACACATCTGGCAGCGCTGTCAGCCCGCCTGTCCCCATGGCTCACCACTGTCGCGGGCACCCTCCAGCCTCTGCTCTGACTGTATCTCAGCTGCTTCACCAGGGGAAGGCCTTGAGGTTTTTTTATTTGTAACACCTAGCAGTCCTTTCGGTGGCTACAAATTTCTGTTAAATTTGTTTTAAAGGCTTCTGCCTTCTCTTCAAAGATAAACACGGGATAAATGAAGAGCTGTCATTCCAAGTCAGCTGTTTTTTAGTCAGACAATGTTATAGCCCAAGTATTAAGAAAAAAAAGAGAAGCAGCAGATAAGATAGGTTCTGAGATTATGTTTATTCAGATGCTCTTTTTTGGGTTGTTTATCATGAACGAATTTTGTTAGTGTCCTGATGTCATAGTATAGTACAAAACCAGTGCAATCAACTGAATAGTTTTCATACAGTTTTAATTCAGTTCTTAATTAGCTTTTTAGTCACACAACTTCTACATAAGCTTTAAAGGTGCAGTGGTGCCTGTCAAATCATATTAGTTATGTAACAGATACCACCTTTAGGGCTCCCAAAGTATGACTGACCAGGCAAGATTTCTGCAATCTCTACAATAATCCCAGATGACAGTATTCCCTTGATCCCTGTATATATAGGAGGGAATTGCACGAGCAGAGGTCATTATCATCACGTTATTTATTACATAACTGGATAAAACAAAAATACGCTTTGCTTCTAGCATGTGGGAGATACATTCCCTGGAGCTTTACATTGTTCTCCCTGTGTCTCAGGGATACCTTGGATGAAAAGGGTATATTTCAAATGAGTTTTACTTGTAGTTTTGGAAGCATGAGTTGAAAAACAAGTTGTTGTGAGGTTTTATCCTAGTTATCAATTCACCAAAGCAGATGTGACAGAAATAATAATTTGTAAAGCTCTAGGGCAAACTCAATTTTACTTTGAGACTTTCACTGTAAAATGCTTATGATATAAACACCAAGAAAAAAACAACCCTCTTTCTGTCATCATTCGATCCAGAGAAATCAAAGCTTTTGACAACTGAGCAGTCTCTAGTACTTCAGATGGAGAAAGTTGGCCACTTTAGCTCCAGAGGTATGGAGGTGACTGTTGTAATTGCTAGTACTGTAGATATGTCAAGAGCACAGAGGAATTTTGAGAGCAGCAGCACCTGAATAATCAAGAGGCTTGAAGGGGCTGTCTCAGTGACTCAAGTAAAAAGGTCTAAAATACTGGATGCAGGTAGCTCAGCTGAAGTGAACACTAACAGTTATTATGAATATAAGATAAAGCTATTTCAAGGCTGAGAGGACACTGTGTTAGGAATGGGACTGTCTGGGAGCAGAATTTTGAATAATTTGTTTTTAAGCGAGGGAAAATGAATGCTAATGACCAAACAAAATTTCCCTGAGAATAAGCTCCGTGCTGCTCGGCAAAATAGTAGGAATTCCATTCCTTAATTATTTGTGATTCTATTGACCAAAGCATTAGAGACTGTACCGCTGGTAGCAGGCTTGCCTTGACACAGCAAAGAATGTACAATTTGGTAAACACTATCTTTTTCTGTTTCCAAGGAAAGCAATGAAAGCATGTTATCAGACTGCTTTGCATTACTGTAGTTAGGAACTGGAAGTCACTAGATGATACTTGTTATCCTTTTCACCACCTGTCGCCCATATGGATGCCCAAGCATATCCAAAATGTCGATTTTAATTCCAACTGAAACAATACAAAGAAATAAGAAAATGTAAAGAACAATGACATACTACGTAGATTACACAGAATATATATTATGCGAGATTCTGAAAGTATTATCGACGTTTATCCATGTCTATAAACTGTATGTAAATTAGTAACAAGGTTTATACCCTGTAGCACTATAAAGTTTCTCTTAGAGGAATATGAAGAAAAAGCCTGTGTGTAAATATGTGTGCATGTGTGGTTTTGTGCTTCAAAATTTTGAATCAGTCTGAGTTGAGATCATTGGTTTTCTATTAAATATGATATTTTCATTTGGGATGTAACATTAGTTATAACCTACAGGACAGGAGTTTTTTGAACAAAATTCTGAACAGAATAACACTGCTGGACTGGCAGCTTCTGAATCCTAAAGTAGGACCTACAGGCAGAGTTGTAATGATACTTTTGAAAAGTGAGAGGGGAGGTTTAAAATTTAAATCCCATTTTCAAAGCTAAGTTAAGGGCTTTAAGATCAAAGTGTGCTGCATAGCCTTACAAGATCTTGACCACTAGGGTTTAAAATGAAAATATTGATTAGGAGGTATGACACAAAACATCACTACATGGTTCATGTGATCAACAGCTGATATCTAAACCAAAATCTACTGGGGATATCAGAACAAGAGTTTCCTTACTACCATGCAAATTTCATGAAGGTTTACGGTGGATCCAGTTTCAGCTGCTGAAAAACGAAAAAAGAAAACCCTAGTTACACATTGTCATAACACACTTGAAATCTATTAGAATGCTTTTTATTATATTATTGATAACACCATATACCATTAAGTATTTAGAAACTTTATTAAAACAGAATGAGCCTAGGAATACCTACCAAATGTCTATTGAACAGCACTTTAGTTCAGATAAAGGCTGCTTTCAGAAGGTCGAGGGGAAGCAGCAAACCAAACCCTTTTGAGATCATCGCTAGCTTTTGTCTTAAATAAGTAGATTTAGTCTCAGCTTCATCCTACTGGCTGATAAGATAAACCACCTGGACATGTTTTTTTTCTTAAACTCCTTTATTTTTGGGGGGGGTGGGGGGTGGAATTAAGAACGACTTCAGATTAACTCTGGCTGATTGTGGGTCAAGCAGTCAAACTAATATTAACATTTTGAAATATGTATATATCTTTGTTAAGCAGCAGTACTTCTTGTTCATCAGGACATCTTTTCTTTTGTGACACATGATCACAAATTTTAAAGGCTTTTCATCCTTTACCTCACTGTTTTTTGAGACATGTAGCATCTCTTTGCTGTAAAGGATAAAACTAACCACTATGGTTTAGTATGCGTTGTGCCTGTCAAAAATAAACACATATGTAGTGAAACCTTTTCAATATTGAGCTGAATGGCAAATCTGTGACTGCCCTTTGTATAGACAACAGTTTACGTATATTGTTGAAAAGTAACAGCAACAGTAAAATCAAGACATTTTAATAGGAATTTTGACAACTGAAAAATGTGTTTTTCAGAAAACCTTTTAGTTGTGTGTATAAAACTTAACACTGGGAGCAACTTAAAATCCAGTTTTGTGTTATGTTGTTATTTCACAGGAAATTCACTCCAAACTAACATGCATGGTTATTATTCTGACTCATCACAGCCTTTCACTATAATGCCCAAATACCTTTTAGCAGTTAAATTCAAATATCAAGTAAAAATGATGAGAGTGTTTTTTTTCACAATGCACATATTGCTTATGTTAATCTGATATTAGATAGATTTTGATCAGTGAATACCTTAACTTTTTTTTCCCATATTGCAACAGCAGCCTTACAGAGAGGCAAGAACACTCACTAAGCAGATACATTGAGTTGAACCTCATTATGTGTGCAATGTTGTGTCTCTGTTGCTATGAAATAGGCCAATTCTGTTCTTCTTGTGTGGTTCTGACAGTTTATGTATGGGGGATGTTGCCATCATCTTGAACCTTCTTTTGTTTCCAAACTTAAATCAGTGTTTTCCATAGGCACTTTTTATTAGATACGACTCGACTTTAAATGGTTTTGGTAGATGCTGATGCTTACATATACTATTATAGTTTATGTTGATGATTTCTAAATATTATTTAAATCCTCAAACTCTAGAATGCATATGGATTTGATTATTCTAGTGCTTAGGTCTTGATTAACTTGAGTATATAATTTTATTCCACAGGAATTTGCTGCACTGACAAAAGAATTAAATGCATGCAGGGAACAGCTGCTTGAAAAAGAGGAGGAGATTTCAGAACTGAAAGCTGAAAGAAATAACACAAGAGTAAGTATACAGCAGACCTTTTCTGGATATTATGTGTGTGTAAAGCAGGAGGAGTATATATAAATTTAGATCTTCATTTGTATAAATGAGACAAAATTCCAGCCTTTTAAGAAGTACATGAAACTTGTAAGGTTCTAAGTAACAAGATGTATCTACCCTGCTACAGTCCTGGAGGAAATGAGTGTATGTTAGCAAGATATATTACAAAAATAGCAGATTTTATATATAACATGGTAAGTACAGTCAGTTTAAATGTTTATTAAAGCAAGGAACTTATGCAGCCTTCCAAGCCCTGGGGCCTCCTTAAGTAGCCTGCACATATCCTCATCTTCTATCAACGCAAAAGGCAAGATTAGGACAGACCCAGCTTTCCCTTGTGCCTTAGGTTTGAGCTGAATAAGGATGAGATGAAGGCTGCCACACATAGCACAGTCTGTTGTTTAGTCTAGATGCAGCCATGTGACCCTTGAAGTATATGTCATTTGCCATACAGCTGAGTGAGGACAAGATTTCACCCTTAAATTTACCATGTTCTGCTTCAATCAGATGTTATTCTGTCTGGGAACAAGAATATGTGATAGCACCTTCTGAAAATTCTCAAATGGTGTACAGAATGGTTTTCAGAATAAAGTAATTTGCACATGCAAGTGTCTGGGCAAAGGCAGAATTGATCAAGAAATGGAAGAAAAGAGCAGAGAAGGCTTTATGAGGTGTGGAAAGGTATAAGAAAAGAGATGGAACAGTCCCAGATCAGACAGAAGTCAGGCTGGTAATGAATATATGGAATACATCTCGGACAGGCTGATCGCCTAAGGTGTTTTCTCGTATCCATATTTCATTATTCTGTGATCTGGGTAATTCTTCCTGTTTTCCTCCTCTCAGTAAACTAATAGCACTTTGGCTGCTCAGATAGCATCTTTCCTTGGTCAGCTAATTTGCTTTCTGATAGAAATCTATCATTGTACATAACTAAAGAACTGAGGGAGGGTCTCTCTTCCTCCTTTCTTCTGTCCAACTATAGCACCAGAATGCTACAGACTTCAGAAATCCAAGGAAGGACAGATGATACAGATGCCTACAAAGAGGCAAAGCTGCCTCATCTACCTGCATGCTAGCTTGGAGGTGCAGGAGATGATCACATTTAGCACAAAAGTCTTAGAGGCGATGGGTTTGGGAAAGCTGGTGGAAGACATAGGTGATACCTACTTTTTCTCCCATGACTCTCATAGATTCTAAACAGTCCAAAATGACTCCCACAAAAATAGAATTAATTAGTGGAGAAGCACATTGGAATTGCACTGCATCATTTATGTTCAGCAACCCATCTCAACTACGATTTCGAAGACTTTCTAGAGCTGCTTAAATTATCATTAACTGCTACATGTATCAGTTATTTTAGTATTTAAGGTAAAAATAGGAAATTCAATTAAGAAAATTATTTATATAGAATAAGGGGCTCTTTGTGTTAATTTCCAGCACAAACTTTTGGCTACAGAGATGTAGTTAAAATATACACTTAATTATACCTATTCAATAATCTACATATACCCATTCCTGCACAGAACATATATCCATTTGCCTTTCTTCACAGAAGAAATACTATACAAACTAAATTTTCAATGTCATCTTCTTGGTTGTCCTCAGTTCTTCATAAGTACACACACAAAACTGCCTAGCACAATGCTTTATCCATTTCACTACAAAGCCCATTTGTATATATACATATATAATATAGCAGCTTTGGTATATTAAAACTGCAGTGTACCAACACTTATTGTGGGTCTGATATAAGCGGTGCAGACTAGCAAAAATCCTGAGACAGCCTCATAGCCAAAGATAGTCACTTGCCAAACAACTGTGAGGGAAAAGAAAGATGAGTCAACTGTAAGTCATCACCAAAGTCAGACTGAGCTCTGTCATAGGCACTTTCTTTGCAAACGAAGAAGCTTAAAGATCATCCATTCTTATGTTTCTTGTGTTATATAAAACAAAAATCAGTAAGAGATTTTCCAGGAGAACTAATACCAACAAATTAGAGATATACAGTGTGATAATCCTTGCGAGAAGTCCTTGCAGTTAAAACTAGTAAATTCTACCAGTGTGTTTTCAGAATAAGGATGAAGCTAGGTATTAGTGATGAAGAGATTTAGGCCATGAAAAAATATAGGAAATTCAGGAGATGTTACAGTAAACAAGAGGGTAAGATATAGTCCAAGTATTAAAGGGGCAGGAGAGAGAAAAAATTCAGAGACATGCCTTACTCTGACCTCTAGCATTTTCATCAATAATTTATCACCCCATCATGTCATATATATGTTCTTGCCAGACTCTAAGCTGCCATATGCTACATTAGTTGCCAAAGTTTGCTGTAATAATCATGCTGTCTTCTATAGGCTCCTGTACACTTCTTTTATAGGGAGAGATCAGCATTTTAGATACAAAGCTGTTGTCTTCAGAATAGTCTTGATGACGTGCTAGCAATAAGATTTGTAGCAACATTCATTGAGAAGACATCTCCTATAAGAGGCACTTTTGAAAACTGAGATTTATGCTGTTATTAATGGAAAATAACATTAATATTTTGTAAGAGAAAGTGGCTCCAAATTTTTTCTGTTAATTAAGCAATGTTTCTAATGAAATAGTAATATTTGGAGGACCACTGATACACTTTTGCTTTGAGGAAATTAAATGTCTTTTCTAATATATAAAGTTAGGCCATCTAATGCTTCTTTCTCTCATCCCACTAGTGTTCACCCCTAACCAGGCTGTAGCTTGGCTACACTAGCAGTGCTTACCTGCCCTCCCAGGACATGCTCATGCACAACCACATGTAGGGGAACTAATCAGTGCAACCACTTCTGTCCCAAGTAGCACTTCCTACTACTTTTAAATAAAGAGGTTCAGTTCCAAATTCTCAGATTGCTGTTTCTGAATTTTTTAATTCAGCCTTTTATCTCCCCAGTCTGAAGCTCCCTAGCATAAAGATATTGTTTGAAGTACCTACTGCTTCAAACTGAAAGCAGCAAGAAAAAGAAGTGGCAACTCTGTCAGGTTCTGAGTACACACTAGCTTTCTGGCTCCCTTTCACATTTTCAGTTATGCCTAACTAAATTTTTTTCTTTATTGTAGACCCACATCTATGTATTTTTTTATTTCTTGGCAACACCCTCATACGGTTTTTTCCCAATATCCACAAAAAGACACACACACACCCAAAAAAACCCCCAAAAAACACCATCACACATTCTGATTTGCCACTCTATGTCAAGCAACAGTGGCAGACCCTGACAGTAACATATATTAGAGAGAGACCATGATGGAATTACATTCTTCAGGACCCGTACACTCCAGATCTCAGCCAAAATACCACCTTTTAAACCTTACCCCAATATTTAATCAAGTTCCTACTCAATCCTTCTAGCAGCATTCTTAAGCAAAGTTTCCTACTGACCTTTTGCTGTTGAATATCTATTTTTACTGCCTATGGTAATTAACTTTTTCTGACATATTACAGTAGAAATATTTTCATGTCAAGAACTTAGCTGGCAACTTAATCTGTCAGTACACGAGGCAAAATAGAAAATGCAGGAGCATATGTATGCGTATTGATTGGTGTGGTGTTGCTGACAGGAAGACAGGTTCTCTCTGGAAAATCATTGCATGAGACTTTGAAAAAATATACAAAAATATCTTAATAGAAACTGATACAGTTACTTCTCTGGATATTCTCTAGACAGAATGATTACCTATAGCATGTGGAAAGGCATCTTTTCTGAAGCTGGAAAACAGGTCAATGTGATCTAGCATATTATTTAGTGGAAATTATAAAATAATACTAATTTGGATATGCTACATTTAAATTAAAATTGAAAGTTATTTTTGTCTTAGTCTGTATTCTGTAAAAGTAGAAACAGTTTGTAGGATTAACTTATTAAATCAGAATATGATTATGAGGAAATTTAGGCTTTGGTTTGGCAGCAGAAACAAAAAAATATTACAACACTTATGGATTAATCTGTGGTTTTTTCACTATAACAAAAAACCAGACACATGAATAATCTTTTTGTATGTAGCATAAAATATTATTTAAATTAGTTCAAGCAGTTTCAGAAACAAGAAAAATTAAGCCTATGTTCATGATGAAACAGCAATAACAAAGACAGTGTCATCATCTTTCTTTTACTTAATACCTCAGGAGTTGAAGCATTTATTAAAGTGAACAAGTCTGACTTAGATTGAATTTTATTCATATTTTATTGTCTCAGTTCCTTAGTGAATGTTTTACTAAATATTTTCAGTTAGGCAATGCAGTCTCATAATACCCATAGATCAGAACTTAATCCTGTATTTTATGATTAAATTTCTCTTTTATTGTGCTGGAAAACTCTAAGAATATCTTTTTAAAGTATGGTTTCAACTCCTTTGTTTAGCTCATTTTCTTAGAGGTCCTTTTACTTACATCAGTTTGATAGGTGCGGAAACTAAATTGGGCACTCTATTTTCTTTTTTTAAAACATGATAACAGGAGCTCTTCCAGTCTGAAAGCACTGTACACATGAAAATAAGTATAACTGTTTCCTCAAGTACTGTAAAGGCAAAAGCATTATTTCACTAATGTAAATGGCAGTAATTTTCATTATTTTTACCTCAATATTATGATCTATCTTCTAGACTAATGTGTTTCTTCTTCCAAAATAAGAACTTCTATCACAGAAAACAGGGTGACAATAGATAGTAAATGTGGTATATAGTAATTCTATACCTGTATTTTCAGACACTGTATAATCTAATAGTTATTATATTTATATTCATTGTTCTTACAAGACCCATTTTATTCATTGATATTACTTTGTGTCATTATCGTGATTATTACATTTTCTTTCATACTTTTGCTTCACATGTTTGTGTTTCCATTAAGGTTTTAGGTCACCAGTATTTTCTTTTCTGTCTTGGATATACCGAAAGGCAGACATGGGACACATGCTGTAGTTAGGCTGTAACTTTGTTTTTTCCAAGAAAGATTTTGACCAGTAATTTACCAGTATAGCTGTCTGAGGTCACCTCAGCTGACCACGGGTGCAAATTGGTTTCCACCACTGTGGAACAATGCTGAAGAAGATGACTGGTTTTGTGACTGGTTTTAGAGCTAACTTCAACCCCATGTCTGCTGATTTTACATGTCGTCTTTGCTTGCATCAGAGATGGAGATTCACTGAGCAATGTGCATTCTTAATGTAGACTGAAAGGACATTCAATTTTGCCTGTGCTGGTGAGAAATTTTAAGCTGGACCTCAAAAGAGAATAGTCTTCTTAGTGAGTTGCCCCATTCCTCTAAGGAATCCCTTAGCTGAGTCTGTCTCATTTTATTAAATCTCTTATCTTTTATATTTTTTCCCTGTATTCCATTATTTATGCCTCTCCTTTTCTCTCCATCTCCGTCTCCTGATTCTTTCATTTTTCCATTTATTACCCTTCTGTGAACTTCTTTTACAAACAGGTTTGCTGAAAATAAAGTAAGTTAAGATAAAATATTTTATATTGATTAAAATCCAGGTCCTGTAGTAATACAAACTCTACTGAGTCACACTAATCTCAACTTACTGAGTCATCATTCCTAAAAAAGAATGTTTTAACTTTTTTTCATTTTCTATATGTAAATCATTGTCCATGTAGTAATGATGGTATAGTAAAATATAAGTAGGTGATAACCTACACCAATGTAGTTATTATTGTTAAATTTAACCATGCATTTCCATTTCACAATAACTCACTTCCATAAGTGCTTTGGAAGTGATTTGAAAAATACAGGAATCTGGGTATATTCTAACAATTTTCTCTATTCTTATTGATTTAGTTCTAATTAACATTTCAAAGATGCTTCATTCACTCAGAAAATATGCACTAGAGCATTTTTCAGTTTTTAATTTATTATTTTTAAACATTTTTTATGTTCATGAAGGGTCCAGAGCTCTGGAAAACTTCATCCCATTTAGCTAAGGTACAATTATCAGCACATCATCTTGAGCATCCTAAAATTTGCCCAGCATAAGAGTAAAATTCACTTGTCAGATTATTTCATAATTCATTGTCAAGTTTATGCTTTCCAGTAGGAAAAGCATAGTAATGATGCATGGGTGATTCAGTCCCGCCTGCTGATGATGATCTTGATCTGCTTTTCTCTGCAAGCTTTCTGTCCCTCTGTTTCTCTGTCTCTTTTCTGTCCCTTGACAACTGTAGTAACTTGACACAGTGTGAGGGAGCAGAAAATGCTCAGCAACCCATGATCTTTATTAATGCCAGAGTTTAATTGGAACATACTAAAATACCTAAAGATGTTTCTAACAATTCTTTTGTAGTTTAAATGAACTACCAATATCTTACAATGTTATTTTGGCACAAAAATTTATAGTGTTCTCACAGATATTTGGAATACTGATTCTTGAATTATACAGAGGAGAAAGTTCCCAACATGTCCCTATGCCCACAAGTTATTGTGATTTCCTTCAGTCATCAAACTTAAATATTACTTGGACGCACTATTATCTTCAATGACAATTTTATATGTTTATATGTCCCTTCCCCCATCACTGTAGTGATGGGACACTTCATAGTTCTGTCAGTGTAGTTACATTTGCTCTTTCCAGGGAAGTAGGGGAGATCTGTTGCCCCTTTTTTTTATTTTTAAATATAATTGTAGCTGGGGCAAAGACAGATAAAATATCAGTACCGTTTCAGCAGAGCAGGGGGCAAGGCTTTGCCATCAGGTGCTCAGTCACAGTCAGATGTTCTAACCCTCGGGTTGGTCTTCCTTTTCAGCATGGCTGGGAGTAATGTGGCACTGGGAGACCTGGTTAATAATACTCTGCTCAGCTGTATTTGCTGTAAGCAGTGCTCACAGAATTTGTGGAGAAGTAAAGCTGACTTTTGCTAAAAAGCAAAAATAAGAGACTTTTACAAGCCAGAAACCTATGTCAGCATGTCTTCTTGAGTATTCTTAGGGCTGACTGTAAGGAAGATTCCATTGTTCAGGGGTAGTTTCCAGAAAAATAAACCCCTACATACCATTCGCTGAGTAGCCTGAGTGAATAAGAACAGAAAGAAAACGTGTGAAATGTTCACAAGTAGTGCAGTAATTCTCCTTAGCTGCGATGTCAGCTCATCTGTCTGTATATAGTAGAATAGGCAACACAATATTTTGCATTTGATTTATTTAACAACTATGAAATATATACAGACATTGAAATATGGTTTTGTCATCTCAAAAATGGTAATTCTAAGCTAAAGGCAAAATTAGCTTTTGTGTATATTAAATAGATGACTTTCAGTGGTTTACTTTTATATATTATGCATGTTTCTAACATGGCAGTAACTTAACCTAAGGTTAAATATGTTATCTGCTGCTCTACAAAGGGCTAGGGTGCTGCACTGTTCATCCCACATAGTAAACTCTTCCACGATCACCCCATTAGAAATTCTGAGTTCCCACAACTCTGCTCTATTCTCGTACTTGGAAACCTTGTTTAACTTTTTGTTTGCTCTTCATTCTTTTTGATCTCCATTCTTCCTTCTCTTAGTAAGGATCTGGTCTTCCTTCTGTCCATGCAGACTTCAAATTCCCTGTTGAGATTGTCTGTGTCAGTTCAAAATGAGGTTCTGGATGTATATTAGTTTTTTTCTTGTGTTCCTTATTTATCTCTGTGCTATAGGTTATGTTTAATCTCTTCTGTCATGAAAGTTTTTTCCATGTCAAGAATTCTGTGTCACCATCAATTTCTTTTCTCCTAAACCAGAGTTTCTCATTTTCCCCTCCAACTAAGACTTGCATACAGGCTCCCAGAACTTTCCTTTCCGATCATCACAGCGTTTGTCTGGGAGATAAATTTTTTAGGGTTGTAGGGCATCAAACATTATAAATTTGCTCAGCATTAGGCCAAAAAATAGTTACCAAGATTTTGTTATTCTGGGCTGTTTTGGTGGGTGTCAGTTTGATCTTCAGAGGACTACAGACTTATGGGAGGAATGACCATGCTTCAACATTTTCCTTTTTCCCCTCAGTTTCTCCAGAAATTCATAGCATTTTATCTGGATTTAGACTGTTCCAGAGGTAGCTATGATGCTATGGTAGCTATAAAAAGTTTCTGCATAAAGGCAGGCAAGACAGACAACAGAGCAGGATGAGCCAGGCTCTAACAGGATCAGCTAGCAAGTGGGAATGACTGTGGAGAAGTGTAAGTCCCCCACATAGATGAGAGTCAGTATTTGGCTACCTCAGGGATACAGAGTGGGGCAGGGTCCAGCTACAGCAGGAAGGACATGTTGCAGTCACACAGTCTCCTTGGAGAGATGTGGCAGAGAGTAGGCTGTAGCATTAGCTACATCAGCAATTGACGTTCCTCCAGCTATCTCCTAGATAAACTGTGGCCTAGAAAAATCACGTAGATACATGAATTTAGACCAAAATTCAGAAATTCAGTTCTGTTCATGATGGCAGTTAACTGTGTATTTAAGTACTGCTATGAACAGAAGTACTCTGTAAGTATTTGGAAGCTATTCTGATCTTGTTTGAGTTACAACCTTACCACAGCCCTGTACCAAGTTCCTGATGGCTCTATGATGAAAAGGTCTCTTCAGACTTGCCTGTTACTTTGGACTGCCTGAAATAATTGAAAATTTACCTGTATCTGCTGCCAGCCCTACAGGGATTGGATGACAAAACTCATGAATTCCTTGTTCATTTGCTTTTGATAAATACAGGCCATCACCTGAATCAGAAATGGTAGAAATACCCTCCTTGAATTGCATGGAGTCATTACAGTTCATAACGTATGAACATTGTTTGCATATGTGTTCACTATTTCTTGTGAATAATACAGTTACTGTAACATCATAACCAGGCAAATCCAGACACAAGAACCATGTTTGAAGCAAAGATAACATCTAACCCTAATCATCCCTGACTTAATAGCAATGTATTACAACTATAATGTTATTGCACTCTGGTTTTGCTCTTCTATGTCTATTAATTCATATAACAATAAAGGTCATTATGTGACTGAGAATAACTATAGAGTACAGATAAATATATATCTTTAATAATAGTAACTATATTAAGAAGCAGATCGGAGGAGAAATAATAAACAATTATCCCTGTAACTTTCAAATTTCCAGTTCAGTGACTTAGATGTAATTGTATGTTGTAATTACAATACATTTACCATGCATTGTGAGTCATGAATTTAGCTATCCTGCTTTAACCTTACAGCTAACCAATTCTCTTTTATGTTCAGACAGTAAGAACAGAAATGATAGCCCTATGAAAGTATACACAAGTGGGGAATTTTCTACACAACATCAACATATAATTTTAATTTTTCATTTCACCTCAGAGTAATAATGGAAAATAATTTTCATATGTTTTTATATTACGTTATTTACAGGTTATTTTACAGGTATTTACAATAGCGTGAAATTTTTCGTTATGGACCTTTTGGTTTCCATTGTGTTTGCAATACAACAGAGACAGTAAACATTTTAGAGCACATACTGGTGACAAACACCACTAGCTGTGGCATTTAGAAAGAATAGTCTTAAAAATTTAATAAAATATAGTGTTTACTTTCACATATTTTGTTAAGTAACCTTCAGTATACATTGAAAATACATTACAGTTAGGGTGAATTAATTATAAACTTCTTTAGTATTTTTGCATGATGCTTTAGGCTGGCTTTGGTTGTTCTTTGTTAATGCTCATTAATTGCTATCACAAATAATACTGTAAATATATACTTAAATTAGTGATCCTATGCTGACTGATTTGTTGTTCTCACTTTTCATAGCAGAGTTTTAAGTGAAATCACTAGTAGATTTCCTATTTTTCTATTTATTCCACTTGATTTAGAGTCATGAAATGTTGTCAATAATTCCAGCAGTCTCTCCTACAATGAGGTTGCCATGAAAATTGCCATTTAGTACCATGCACTTTGTAGTTAGAATTTCCAAAGCATTCGGCTGCGCAAAAATTAATAACCTTTTATATCGTATCCAATAGCTGTTACTGGAGCATTTGGAGTGCCTTGTCTCAAGACACGAAAGGTCACTGAGGATGACCGTGGTGAAACGGCAAGCACAGTCTCCCTCAGGAGTTTCCAGTGAAGTTGAAGTCCTCAAAGCTCTGAAATCTCTGTTTGAGCACCACAAGGCTTTGGATGAAAAGGTACAGTATGGAAAAAAAGCTTACTAAATACACTCTCTTACTTAACCGTGCCTTATGATGCAGTAGAGCAATAGTACTGTTTATTTACTGTTCGGAATGTGTCCTGTACTGATAGTATTTACACATGTCCAGAGAAATCCATACAAATGTATGACCAATAGATGTAATCCACATCAGGTCAGACTAGCTATCTTTTCTAGACAATAGCACTGACTTTCCAAAATAAGCAAATCTTACACCTACCAGACATGCTTCTCGTATTTAGCACTAAATAAAGATGACACCATGGAATTTGTTGTGTGTATGATATGTTTTTAAGTTATTGCTGAGAAAATGTAGGTATCTCAAATTTTAAAAACACACAGAGTGAAAAGGCAGAATGACATTTCTAACTACATAAAGGAACTTGTCTCTTAAAAAAACTTAGGAGAAACACCTCCTAAGTTTCAGAGATGTTTTTAGCATTTACCGCATAAGCACAGTGTTCCCTCTACAAGTAGGGTAACCTAAAATAAGTAGTAGATCCTTCTTTATCAGAGGTAATGAAAGGCTTGCAGAATCAAGATAAAAACCACTACAATAACTGCATCTAGTCATGCTAATTAAGAGGGTCCTTCCACTGGATTCCTCATGTGTCCTGTGCTGGAAAGACTCTTTTGTGTGAATGAAACTTTGTACAACTATGAGGCATCACCTTGAGCATTGCTTACATGAATGCAGAAATCCAATTCACGTCTAGAAACAATATGCTCAGATGACGTATCTCAATTAGTAAGTGCCTCAAATCTACACATGCAGGGAACACATGAGAACTATTGCTGACAAGCAAAGAACATAGTTCTTTGTGGGGTCTGTCTTGGCCGATTTGCTTGGGTTCATTGCTGTGGCTGAGTTGCTTCTCTGTTTGAGATGGTTGGGTAAGCGGGGGAGATGTTGTGCAGCACAGCGTCTGAAACTATTGACTGCACAGTTGAGCTGTGTTGTGTAGAACCAATTCAATGGTCTCACAGTAAAAAAATTAACTTTTTTAATTTCAGAAGTCTACTCGGAAAGTTGACTATACTGAAGGAACTATTATTAAAAGAAGCAGCTTTATGAAAAGGGTAGCTGTAGTCACTGGTAATAAGGCTGTGAAACACTGGGTTATGAGCCATATTGGGTTAACTATCAGGTTCAAAGTGAAATGAGTTTAAGGTGCTAATGCTAAATCAAAACTTATTTTGTGTTTAGGCATATCTCTTTAGTTATATATTCTGTTCAGCTACATATCATGAAAGCACATTTAAAGAAAATCTAGAAAAAGGAATATAAGGACTTCTAGCCACTGTAAGCAATTAGCTTTTGGATGTCGGTAAGACTTAAAAAATCCTGTATTATTAAAAATATGTTTTGAGGATTGATAGGGTTTTTGGTCTGAGCTTTGATCTTTTATCCAACACTTAAAACATTGATAAAACTATAGAGTAGGGAGCTCTCCTGCTTTTATACTTATTGACACTGTGCTGGATGAATATGAGAAATAATAAGAACTGAAGTTTAAATAGATTCTGATTATTCAGGAGTTATGTACTTCTTACACTTTTGTGAATTTTTTAGTGTTTAGGTACTGTGCAGTTTATTTTACCTCTCATTTTGAAAATTATTGTACAGAATTAGATTAAAGCTAAATATAACATTTTCACCTATATTCTGAAAATTCTATTTTTATTTTTTTTAATGTAGCAGGTTAAAATCAGTATTCAGTTCATTTAAAAACTCTGGAGTGACACAGGTACATATCTTATGTATATAATGAGTCTCGGTCCCAACAGTGATGATAATTGTCAATGTAGAAAAATCAGACATTTGCAATCATATTAACAGGAGATTTGTTATATTATAAAGCAAGTTTTAAAATTGATTGGTCAAAATTATTTTTTCTATGTGCTATTCATCTATTCATTGAATCTTTTTTATTTTGATCTAACAAATCATGTTTTTGTTGTGAAACATTCCAAGATCAATAAAGGACACAGTTTAGTAAATTATTTTAAAATAATTTGTTACAAACCTAGCACATGTTATTTTCGGGTACAAATCCTGTATAAAATTGTGTTTATTTGTAGTGTCTCTCTTTAGAAGGAGTTTTATATATCACCCAGATACCTGATAATATAATACTATCACATTATAGCACACATTGTCAGCATTATTGAGATTCTTATTCAAAAATAATGGACGTAAGAAAGTCTTCATACACCCAAATTTGCAAAGAAAACTATGGCATGTAAGTCATCTATTCTACACTTCCTTTGACAGAAAAAATATGTAAGTTACATTTGTTTCAGACCCTTCAGAAATAAGGTATGAATCCACCTATGAAAATTCACTGAAGTTATTCAAAGACTGGTAGAATAATGGACCTGCTAGAGGACATCTGGCCCAACCTCCAGCTTAAAGTGGGGCCAGCTGTTTCAGGTTGCTTAGGATCCTGTCTAATCCACTTCTGAATATCTCCAGGGAGAAAACCTATTCTGGTATTTCATTACCCTCATTGTATTTTTTTTTTTTTTTTTCATAATACATAGCTGGAGTTTCCATTGCTGAGTCTTGCACCTGTTCCCTCTCGTCCTGTCACTCTATCTCCGAGAAGCTAACTTTGTTTTCTCCACATGTTCTCATTAGCTAGTTGTAGGCAGCAGTGAGGTCTCCCATGAACCTTCCCTTCTTAAGTTTGACCAGACCCTGTTCTCTGAGCCTCTTCCCATATGCCATATGTGCCAGCCCATGACCAACTTGGTGGGCCTTCATTGGAGTATGGTAGTGTCTTTCTTCTACCAGGGAGCCCCAAAACAGGTGCATCCTCAAAAGTCCAGAGGCGAATAATCATTTCCCTCAACCTGCTGACTGAACTGTGTGTCTAGCTTTATTCACTCCTAGGTCCTTTCTGCAAAACTGCTTTCTCTTCCCCAAGCCGGTTCTGCTGCCTGGAGTAATTCCATTCATAATAATGGGATGCCACTTGGACTTTGTTTCACTGATCACAAACCTCTGAGCCTTGCAGTCCAGCCATTTTTCCATGCACTTTATAATACACTTATCTAACTCATATCCCTTTTCTCCAAGAGATGGTAGATCTTGCATAAAGCTTTGGTAAGGACAAAGTAAAAATCATCCACTGTTCTCCCCTCATCCATGGAGCCAGTCATCTCATCGCACAAGACAATAGGGATGGCCAGATATCATTTGCCTTTGACAAAGTCATACTGGCTCTTCCCAACCACCATCCTCTCCTTTATGTGCCTGGAAATGGCTTCCAGGAAGATTTGCTCCATAACCTTCCCAACACTGGCCAGCTTGTACTTCTCTGGATCTCCCATGTTAATTCCTGCCTTTCATGACGGTGGACACAACAGTTGAGGTTTTTCCACTCATCAGGAATCTCCCCTGACTGCCATTACCTTTCAAAGATGGAAAAGGTCTCACTATGATGAGTCAATCAAGTCTCTCAGCACCCTTGGGTGCAGCCAGTCTACTCCCTTTGACTTATGTATGTCTTGTCCTCCTGCATTGTGGGTTATTCTTCATTCCCACAGACTCTGCCACTATGCTTAGAGAGGCTTGAGGGCAGAACTTTGCAGTAAATACTGAGGTAACAAACCATGATATCTGATATACTGATGTCATCACATAGGTTAATAGATAATGAAAAGTGTCTAAAGTGCATTGAAAATGTATCACAACCCTTTGCAAATGAATAATGGAGAATTTTATTTGATTTTTTTCTTCACAAAAAATGTTGACATTGAAACTAATAATTTAGCTGTTAAACCCTTGAAAAAGCATAACAAGATATTTCATAAAAATATTTGCCATTTAAACTTACAAAAATCCCAGGTCTTTACATTCTTCTTAAATTCAAATTTTCTTTCATGTTTTCACTTTCTACACTGTAACAAGCTCTGCCACAACACTTGACTGGTCATACAAGGATTCCTAGGTACACAGTAGAAGAACTACAAATATGTCCTCATTACTATAAAAAAATACAATGAAAAATACAAAAGTGACTGGAAAGTGGAAAATAAAACCTATCAATTCAGGGTTCATATTTCCAGGGATGCCTGCTTAAATATAAGGAGAACTAGGAATGATACCTTAGCTTATTTTAAAAAGCCTATTAGCCCTATATACATTACATGAAATCTGGGCTTTGCCTTCATCTTTTGTCGAAAAGATAGATGACCATAGAGAGATCACAGCCATGATTGCATTATTCAGAGAAAGCATGACTGTCTTGGACAGTTATTTCAGTGTTTGACAGCTCCTTCAGCATCCCTTCACCCCCTGTAGAATGAAAGCTTGTCTTGATCTTCCAATGCTAGAGGGTCAGTACACAGAATAGGTACATCCTAGTGTGCAGAAGGTAGTAAGAGTATGCTGTTATTCTTACCCCATTCTCCATATGAGATCCTAGCATTTCCAAACAACAATCTTCATAGTTTGTTCTTGCATAGTTGTAGTGTATTTTGTGAGAATTTTCACTTTAGGGCATGGGGATAATGAAAGAGTTAATTTAGTTTATAAATATTTATTATTTTATGCGTATCTCAAAAAAATCTCATTGTCTCTCCTTAAGTGAGTTGTGTCACAATAAATGAAATTGATACTGCACTAACTGTAGTAGTAGTATTATTTAGAAATTTAGTTTGACAGAAGGAATACGTATTTGCAAACATCTTTATGTATCTAATTATGCTAAATTTTTTAGAAATCTGAAAACACAGAACATGGGCAGTTATGCTACCAACTCTCGATTTTCTTCATGTTCAAAGTTAAATTTGATGATTGTTTTTTCTAAGTGTAAGGTCAGGTTATGTCCCACAAACAATGAACATTGTTAACAAATGCTAAGTTTTGAACCCTAGAGGTTAGAATCGATTATGATTGGGACCAATGTGAAATTCTGACTTAACATTTCTAATAGCCTTTGCTATTGCATAAGTCACTTGAAATTTGCAGCTGTATTGATAGGGAAGATACACTGAGTGTAAACTTCTCTGCAGTTAATCACCCCTGACCTCCTTAATGCTTCAGATCTCAAAGACTTCTCTTACTGCTGCTAAGTAGCTGATATCTTCCTTTATTTCATGCAATGAAAAGTTGTAGAAATAATGTAAGACAGCATTATGAAATATTTTGGGACATTATATATGAATATATGTGGAATACTTTATAAGAAAGCAAAAGAAGAGGAGATTTACTAGATGTCATTGAAGTTGAATAGAAATTAGAACCTCAGATTAAGTTCATGGTTAGAATAGACATTGAGTATAGAATAGGTCAGGAAGTACATATTCCTTATATGCAATTCAGGAAGAACAAAACCTAGAAAAATGGGGGTTTTGTTATACCATTTTATAGCTGTAATTGACATCTAATATCTGTCTGAACATGTTTATTTTACTGCAGACATTTTCCCTATTTTGCTTTAAACTTTGGGTTCAACATTTAAAATGTGCATTTGGAAAGAAGAAACTGTTTAAAGCAACTTCTCCAACCCCTTTTTTTGGTCAGTTTTTAAAGAAAACGGTCCAGTTGATCTCCACAGAGGATAACTACCAGGTGTTATTGTCCTAGCTAAGATTCAAAAAACACTAGTTCTATTTAGGTTAATTCATGGCAGAAAAGTGCACCTAATAGTCTTGAAAATAAAACCAACCTATTCATGTCAGTATTTTCACTATCTTTTTATTCATTAACAGGTAGCTAGGAGAGCTTTTATTCAATAGACTGTTCGTGGGGGGAAAAAAGTGCTTCAGTTCTAGCATGTGCAAGTGTTTTTTAAAAGCTCTTTGGGGGCTGCAGATCTGGAGAGAATGAAGAAAGAATTTGACAGCAAGGAAAAAAGTAGGAAGCAGTTGCTAGGAGATGGAGAAAGATGGGTGGTATTTTGCACTCACAGCAGTGCTAACATGACATTGACTATGTTACATTTCAAGATAATGTGGTTGCATTCAAAAGCCAGAGGAATACCCAGTTATCTGGGCACATGTTGGATACACCCTCTAACACAGAGAGAGCAACCCTCTTCTGCTGTGTCTGTGGCACTGTAACGGGAATCTGGCCTTTAAAAATTCATATTATAGCATGTTCTGGTTGATCAGGTGACATCTGATTAGTCTTACTTTGTGGAACCTTATTTAGTAAAGATTTATGTCATGCCCAAGAAAATAGAATATACACTGAAGGAGTACACGAAATTTAAGTAGCCTGTTATTTCTGAAGTGCTAAGCACAATCTCACTAAGATAATGCTTACTTCTATGAACTATAGTTACTCACTTTCACTTCCAGAAAAGAGAAAACAATGTAATATTCTAATCACTAATTTGCATTCATCATACGAAAACCCCCCAAATTAGCAGATATAAAAAAAGCATTTATTCCAGCTCCTTTTTCTCCAGCAAGATAGTGACCAGGAGCAACACCCTTTCCTACACCTCTCAGAAATGACGATGGCTCTGTTTGTTTTGTTTGCTGTAACATAAATTTGAAGAGGGAATCCAATACAAAATTCTTTGCAATACATTTGTATATGTCTTTTCAGAGGCTTTGGCTGTTGCTTCATATATAGATTCAAAGGTTAATCGATATGAACTTACAAAGTTCATGACAACATTGATACAACTACTGACTGGTAAATAGTGCTCAGAGTAAAATCTCTTTCAAAATGTTTGTATACCACGTATGTTAGTGTGGCATTCGTGGCCTGTATTCTTTCCTGGAATGTGAATGAACAAACCTGAGATCTTTATTCAGCTTTTGTGTTCTTCCTCAAGTTTATTTTGAAATCAATTAAAGACTGAGAAAGAAATTTAAAATGAGAAATAAAGTTACAGTTTCTGGGCTGTAAACCAGAGCAGATCTCTCCTGCAGATCAGAGCACTGATGTAGTGCTTTTCCTCTTTTTTCACCAATAGAATCAAAGATTTCCCTCAACTTTAACAGCCACTGTGCATGTGTTTGAAGAATTAGTTGCAACATTTCCAATGTCAAGGTGGCAAATGTGAAGCTGAATTAGTTGTTCACTGGTCAGAAGAAAGGAAAAAAGAAGTCTTCTGTGCCAAGGCAGAGTTGCTTTGAGTTCCCTTAGCAACTTTTATATTCAAAGAACAAATAAGGGCCATCAGACTGCAATTTCGGTTAGGTCATTATAAAAAAGGCAGTGCATTAACTGTGTACATAGAAGGGAGGGAAGGCAAGGCATGGCAAGGCAAAGGAAAAGACTTCCAGCTGTTGCTCTGTGTCACACTGGTCCTGTTCCATCTTGTTATTGATAATAGGCCAAGAATGAAAAAAATTGCATTTTAGTATAATAGCTTGATATTCAGAATAAAGACATTAATTCTGTACCTATTTTTTCTGGAGTGCCATGTAAAATATGCATCTCCTAAATTTTCTTTGAAACAATTGCCTATTATTTTCAGGAAGCGTTGTTTTCAGGCTTTAAAATGTTCATATAGAAGAACCCACTAGGATTCAGTTTTACAGTGCCACAGTGTGCAAAGGTTAAGGATAATTCT
The DNA here is from genome assembly GCA_035590275.1 of Ibycter americanus. Classification (NCBI taxonomy): domain Eukaryota; kingdom Metazoa; phylum Chordata; class Aves; order Falconiformes; family Falconidae; genus Ibycter; species Ibycter americanus. The sequence goes on along the minus strand of JAVJGI010000060.1, from coordinate 39,838,182 downwards.
TCTGGTAACAGCTTCTTGTGGAGCTGTGACCTCCTCAGTAAGGTGCCCTAGCTGGTTTTCAGTTTCTAACACTATTCAAAATTAATGCCAGTGTTGGACATCTTATAGTTTTTAAACATGCATTCTCATTTATAAAACACAGGCTTGAATACATGGAGGTTTCAGGAAACTTATGAAAATTTAAGTAAAATTACCAGCTCATTGCATTTCAGCAATTAACAACTGCTGTCTTGTGAATTTGCTCTCAATCATCTTGTCCCTCAGAAGCACTTAGAGCTAAGAATACTGAAGCCAGAAAGATGACTGTCATTTTTTCTGTGTATTTTTAAAAATCTAAGCTGAGATTTCCAATAAGAACTTGTCTGCCAGCTCCCACTGTGATTTGAGAGATTGAAATCAGACCTCTTGAACACAGGACTACACCCCTCGCTGGCAGGACATGCACTTTAAAAGTGGAGTGCTAGTGAAAGACAGAAATGGTGGTGGGAAGAGAAGCAGGATGCAGAAAGAGAGCTTTGGGATCCACAGCGGGGGAACCTCTGGGAAGGCAGAGAGCATGGAAGGAGCAGAGAGAGAGAAAAGATGAGAGTACCAGGTGGTGGACTCATGCTGCCTTGGACTTTTCATCCATCTGGACAGGGAAGCGTGTCATTGAGTAGCCTTGGAAGCTGGTAGAAGAACTGAAGAAATAATACTGGATTTCAAGCAGAATAGGATTTAAAAAACAGGAGAAAGGAAAGGCAAATGAAGAAAGAAATACTTTTTCAGCTATTAAAAAAATTAGTTTTTCAATTACAGCCAGAATAATTGATGCATTATACATCTGGTGTGAAGTACTTTTATGAAAAATAGAATTAACTGGAAATTATGAATAAATTAGAGTTAGTAAATTTAATATTTCAAATTAATTTTACATATTCCAAGTGTGTTAGAATTGAATACTAAAAACGATTATATAAAATGACTGTGATGATAGCTTGTGTACTGCCATAAATCTGAAGCTTTATGAGGATGTTTTTGTTTTCCAGGAATTATGTAACTCATTTTGGAAAGCAAGCTTTATTATTAAAGATTTTTATATACAACTTTGACAAAAAATAGTACAGACAGACATTTAATAAGTGGCAGAAACTTTTTGGGTTCATTGCATATTCCTATTGCATTCTGTTGTTCTGGTGTATGAAAACAATTGAAACAGTCATGAAAATTTGTAGTAATTTTCACTCTTAACACAGAGGTGGCTCAGTCATTGCCATTTCAGGATGGCTTGAACTTTATTTCATCAGGTGAGGAACAGGCACAGTTACATAGTCACACCCTAAAGGAAATGTCCATTTAAGCTACAACATGCATCTTTGGGAACATTAACAGTCGATTTTTTATCAGTCTTATAATGCTGAAGGAATAGAGGGTAATTAATAAATCAGAAATTGGACCAAAAAATTGAGGATTCTCTCTGATCTTGAGAGCATTTTAATATTTCTTATACCTTAACACTCTTCAACTCACTTTTCTTTCACTCCTTTGAGCATATCACTTGTGATTTCTGTTCTGTTAAGGCTAGCAATATTGTTTAGTGCATAGTAAAACTACAGTTACCTGAGAGCATTCAAATAATTTTTGTGAATACATGAAATATATTTTCAATTTTTGTTTAATAAAGCTGAAGTATGTAAAAAGGACCAAAAAGTACTGCATAAGCAATGATATTTGCATTTGTTAGAAAGGCTGAATAGCTTTCTTTTTTAGTGTTCATTTCCTGAATATGTATTTGATCTTTAGATTTAGTTAGTTTTAAAGTTTAGTGAACATGCTATGTTATAGTTTTGCCAAGTAATTTTCATCTATTTAAGTCTAAGCCATTCTTGGGATGTAGTGAGTCTCTTTGCAAAGTTTCACTTCTGTCAGTAGTAATGGAAAATAAAGTATTTATGGAAAGGTAGTATTTATTAGACTAAGAGGTGCCACTGGAAAAAGTATGAAAGCATGAGGACATACACAACATTTTCAAGGATCTCCTGTGTTTCTCAAGGGTGTGAAAGCAACTGTACATACATGAGAACATACAATGTTCCACTGTACATAAAAGATTGATTTTTATTTTATTTTGTTGTCCAGCTGCATCTCTTGGTCTAACAGAATATGCTAGCTTGCTTTACAAACACTGCTAATAGCTTTAAACATACTTGGATCCATCAGCTGGAACAGCATTGCCACCGTGTAGCTGGAATGCTTATAGATATATATCCTGAGTGTTGCCTGATCAGCCAGGTTGTAAAGTCATACAGTGTGAGGTGCTAATAAAGTTGTGTAGATTAGGAGAGGAGTTGCCATAGGCTGCCTTCACAGTCAAGAGAAAGTCACCTACACACAGCACTGAAGATCACTATAGGTCTGATTTGCTTTTGATCATGCTGGGAGACTGGCGACTGTTGCCAGCTTAGGTTGTCTTATCGCTACATGAGGTGATGCTGAGCCAGAGCACTCAAACAACAGTAAATATGTCTTCAGAGGTATTAAATTATTATTATTTAGTAATAATTACAATAATAATAATAATTGACTAGATCATAGGCATCCTTAGAACAGAATAGGTCATCTTTGAAACGGGTACAAACACAGCAGTCTTTTCTGCTTATGAGAGTATATCTTGTTTCTGACTTTTTGCAAAACCCAAAGAAACTGCATGATGATATAAAAAATCTTTAGTATGTGTGCCCAAAGGCAATGCTGCAAGTTATTTTTTCAATGAATTTGTTGCATTCAATTAATATGAACAGAGTAGTTATCTTCCATGGAATGAACTTAAAACATCTGCAATGTTTTTTTCTTTATTCTTTGTAAAAGTTGCTTGCGAACGTTTTATTTTTATGCCTAGTGTGGTTCTAGAATATTTACATTTGCTGTGTATTCCATAAAATTATAGGCAAACTGTGAAACAGCAGTATGGCATTTAAAATTTGACACCTATTTTCATGGGTTAAATCTTCCTATAGTTAGATTTAAATGTTTACTACACAGTATGTCTCATGAAAGGATGCAACACACATGCCTGCAAACAGACTGGCAGGGCATACAGTAGTGCATATGGCAGATTATATAATCTTTAAAGACTGATAGAAATTACGTTACTGCACATATTTTGATTTTTCTTCTAGGTAAGGGAACGACTGAGGGTTTCTTTAGAAAGAGTCTCTGCACTGGAAGAAGAACTAGCTGCTGCTAACCAGGAGGTAACATAAAACACTTTCTCCCCTTTTGAGGTTCAGTTTTTCTAATACTCTGTCCCATATGTTCCCTGTCACTTTTCTTAAAACTGCCAGGAAAAAAAAAAAAGATAAATTACATTATGATTAAGCTGCTCAGTGAGGTTTGTTTAAGGTGGTTGTAAGATTAATACAACCTTCTGTTTACTGATTTATTCCCTTCTACTATTCCCTTGTGAGCAAGCCAAAATCCAAAAGCTAGTGACAGATTTCCAAATTTCTTACTGGACACAAAAAAGGAATGAACCAATGAATATGTCAGATACTATAAACAATTCAATAACCTGAATTTCCATTTTACTATAAAAACACACACACACATTTATGCGCACATAATATGAATGTTAATGTTGATGGAAGGATTATGGATGACCTTGAAATTTAGGTTTGTCTCTTCCCTTTTAATTGCAGTGTATCATGGTGAACTGTGGGGCCATGTAACTATTGTGAACTTGAACAAGAGATATTTATCCTGTATGGTAGTTTGCAGACTGTTCTGTTTTGTTTGAAAGTCTGAACAACAACACACAATGGTATTGCCCACACAACTGTACACACATATACAAAGGAATTTTGCACCCCAGAGAGATGATTCTGAGGCAAGAAAATGTAAATAATAGAGTCTGCTGGTGACTTTATCATTCCCATCATGTTCTAAATCTTCACCTGATGTGTGCTTCTCACACTGTTAAAAATAAGTCACACAAGCAATAGAGTTGGATTAAAGCTAATTTGGGATATGTCCATTTACTGGTGTCATTTAACGCAGGCTTAAGACAGAAGCTGTAAAGAGCCACTGACAAACTTAAAGTACTACCAAATAATTCTGTAAAAATTGAATACCTAAAATTCAGAATAATGTGTGATAATGTAAAATAGAGAATCCTAAAGTTAATTTTTTCTAGTATTAAGCTAGAAAAGTTACTTTCTTAAAGTAACTTCTTAAAAATAGGATCTGCAATTAAGATATTAGTACATCCTTTTTATAAACTATGAACTACATATTTTGAATCATCCCTTTCTTTTCTGAAGTGACTGCGCTTTATCCGTGCAAAAATAAAATCCCTTTTATTCTTCCATTTCATAATGTCCAGAACACTTGGGTTCAAATGATTTAGTTACACTATGTTACATAATCTGTTACACTAGTACTTATTAAACAGAATGCCATTCTGGCCCATCAAGCCAACTGAGATGCATCACACTCCTCTAACCCCTCCCATTCATGGTCCAATTAAATCCAAGTTCACTTCACTGGGCAGGGGACCAGGCCTTCAGAGCACTGCCTTGTTATTTGGAGTTTTAAAAAAATTAGTGATACTTGTATTGACAGTGAGGAGTTAAAACATACACAATGAAATTAAATTGAAACAGGACTTTCATAGTGTTTCTTGCCCCAGATCCTTAGAAATGTTGTACAAACTTTGTGTCTACATGATACTAAAAACATTTAGAAGGACATTTAATCAACCAAGCATAGCATGACCACCAACATAATCTGAATATTGTTATTCCAGTTTCCTGTGAGGAACTGTTAAAGCTGAAAAATGGAAATTCGATTAAATAACAATGAAAAATGAGCCAGGTGGGAAGAGATGTGGAAGAGAATGAATGGATTATTTTCAAACAGTTAATGCATTTGAACAAGAGTTCAGATAATGTTCACAAAATTGGTTACTTAAATGAGACAAAATTACTTACAGAACTGCAATGCAGAACTGCCTGGTTTTATACTAGATTCCACACCAAATGCATAGGCAATAAAGAGCTTTAAAAAATTATTGTACTATATATGAAAATAAATGGGCCAAGTTTCCAAGGGAATTGAATATATGTTTTTCAGTAATTTCTGTATTCCTGTCACTCAGTGTCTGTTCTCCCAAGAGAATTAGTATTTTCTTTTGTAGGTTTTTTTTCCTCATACTGATTCTAAGTGTACTATATATTCAGGACTATATCTAAACATAAAATGATGACAGTAAATTGGTGCCCTGATTAAATGAGTATATGATTAGGTATATAACAAGTATCAGATTCAAGGATAAAAAATAATAGATATGTGTATTTTAAGATAGCACCTTTCTCTGAAAGCATGTGGCTATGGCTCTAACACAGAGCAACACTGAGAAACTGCAGACACTCATGAGTACTTATTATAAACATCCTTATATAAATGAGAAAAAATGAGAGAGAGATACTATAGCTTTCCATCTTTAGATGGTAAACAAACTCATTTAACAGTCTTTGCAGCACATTACATACATACCAAAGGGAGTGAAAACAGCTGTAGTTCTGGCAAAGCTGATTTCATCTCTAGTAGCCAACACCTGCTTGCAAAGCACTTCACGTTTGATAGGGAATAGTAACACACATGGGCCTTAAACTGCTGGGGCCATTGAGATGGACAGTTGGACCCATTGGACAAACTTAGCTTGTGTAATATTTACGTGTAATCACACAAGAGTAATACAGAAGGGCTTTGGTGTGCAGTTCCAACAGTGACTATTGATAGGGCATAAGTCACTGTTGTTGTTCAGTTGAACTTTTCAGAAACAAGAATGTCCACCAGTAAGTTCATTACTGGTTTGATTCTATGAAGGCGATAGTTTCTATAACATAGTGAATATGTAGTTTATCTCCTTTTCACATAAACGCTACACAGAAATTATTTTGATTTTATGCAGTATTTTTAATATGCTATCAATTTGTAATATTATCAAAAAGTCAATTCTCACTATAGATTTCAATATAAATATACATCAAATTATCAAGGGAATCCTTATGTTTACTACAGGTTTAACAACAATGTTACAGGCATAGAATTAACCAAATCAGTTACATTAACCATTCTGAATATGAACTCTTGGTTTGAAGTTGTGCCAAGCTGCAGGATACTTACAGGGTACATCAGCTCCTTATTAAAACATGTTTGCAAACACTAAACATTATACTGTATTTTACAGAGTGCAGGATTTGACTCAGAATTAAGTCTTGAATTTGAGTTTCCACATGTGAGCCAGTATCTAAAATTTGACTAGTCTGTGGAGCTCGAGCAAATGCAGTCTGCCAGCTAGCCTGGTGGATAATCCGCCAGGGCTGCCAGATGCAACACAAAATTGATAGGAGAGCTGTGTCTGGAGCTATAGGTGGGGAAGGAATATCCCTTGTCACTACAATGGCACCAAATGCCTATGTTAGTTAACTGACTCTCACAACAAGCTCATATGTAGACACCTAATGCATAGACAGCTAAATTTGGGTGTCTTACTGCTTACAAACAGCTGAAGCTCTCCGAGTCAGGCAGTGGACATCTAGATATGAAGGAAATATAAAATGGGCCTATATTGTATTTAAAGTGGATTGAAAATTGTTTTAGTATGTTTTACTAGGGGAAAAAAATATTTGACTGTATGTTTTACTAGGGGAAAAGTTATTTGACTGTGTTTTATTTTGCTGCAGCTGATTAGTGCTAGCAGAAGGGACCTTTAAACATAACAGCAATCTGATTTGCTGTTAGTGATTTTTCATGCAGACTGGGGCAAGATAACAGTCTACAGTAATTAAATTCCATAATAGTCCTTATAATATTTGCTCTTTGTCAGCAGTTATCACATGATGTACCCGAAATTGTCACTTTTTTTTTCTTCTATGCTTACACTGGAAGCCATTATTTTTTCACAGCTGGTAGATGTCCTATTCATTGTGTCTGTTGTAGCTAAGATGAATAGTAGATATTAACAATTTTCTGAAAAAAATTACCTCCCGTTTTTATTTAAAATTACTCTAAAACATAGCTATATTTGCTTACCCCTCAGGTGCTTTTAAAATGATGCTGTTTTTCATCTGGTTCCACATAACCCATGATCTCTCCAAATAGTTTTGTGGCTGAAGGTTATAATTTGCAGTTGGCAATTAGACAAGCTGTGAGTGGTACATCCAATACCAAGGCTCAGTGGTACAATAGTGCCTGTCTATGAACATTTTGAAGGCAAATATGGTGTTTTTCAGTGAGTATATAAACATTTTCAAAGTCCAACAAGGTTCTACTAACCAGCTTCCTTTTTACACAGTAATTTGAGAAGAATCAGTCTCATTTGCAAGGGAAGCAGAATGCAAATTTTCCTTCCCAGTTTTGTCATTTACGATCATCATGGAAATTACTGACAAGATAACCACTATTGTTCCTCAGCTTTTGAGATCCTCCTATCAGCGTTACAAGTGTGAGTTTTTGTTAGAAGTATGTTAAACTACAGCACATGCAAACGACATGCCAAGATATTTCATTAGTGCCATATATCACCAGGAACTCAAGGTCTAGTGGCTTCCACAGGGCAAGGATACATAGATTATGTACCATGGCCCATAGTGATGCTTTTAAATCCATTTCTGCTGTAATGTGCAGTGTTAAATGACAACTGTTGCCATTTCCATTAACAGATTTCACTGTTTCCCAGAACTCTCAACAAATAGTTTCCCCAAAAATGACCTTCAGAGATTTTTCCCAAGGCTTGTATGTAAAATTAAGCTTTATACATAGTTAATGCTATACTGGGAAAAAATAATTTTTTTAATGGCTGCACTTATTATGCACATCACTTTTCTCCTGCTCATCTTAAACATCTATCCAGTCCTTGTAAAATCTTTCTCTGTTAATAAGAACTGTATGATAAGTGGCATTCCAAAACCATTTTGTTTCTGGTTAATATGCTGGCTTTTCCACCTTTTCTCATTACTAGAAAACGTGGCATGGAAAATACAGCTTTAATCACATTTATTATCTCAAAGATATACTTTAGGAACCTAGAAAACACTGGGACTGTGTAGAATATGAAATTAGAGAAATTACTGGTTTGAGTTTATATATCACTATACTACCATATGCTTTTCTTCATCATTTGTTGAAAATACCAATGCTGTTTGCAAATGCCAAATAACATTATCTTTCTTCTGTCAATTGACACATAGATTATATTTAAAGCACACAAGCTTCCTTTTAGAACCTCATTGTTACAATTTCCACTTGCTTCTACAGAATTTTGCTCAACTTTGAGGCTAAATTTAACTCCTGGAGCTATCAGAGTACTTGCAGGAGTTTTGGACCACAGATCTCTGCTTCATATAAGTGCATGCATTCTCCTATTTGAGCAGTGAGTTTCTTCCTGCCAGTGGGTTAGTTTATTCACTAGGGTGCCACGATGCTATTTTTTATAGCATCTATGAAAGCATTCATAAATAATTTACATCATTGAAGAGAAAGGATGACTTGTGATTTATGATTCTTTATATTCTATACCAAATGCACCAGAAAATGCAGCCATTCATTCACCAAAGAATTTTCAAATTCCATGTTAACTGCCTAACTTTTGCTATGCAGGGCAAGTCAAGAAACCAGTAAAAAATGCAGATACTTTTAACAATTGAGGACAGTTTTGACTCTGACCATGAGGGATGCTGCAGACAAGATTGTAGTATCATTACTGCTAATGAAATATTCTGTAATATTTTATATAAATATGTATTTTAAAGTAAAAACTCAGCTAACTATGGCATGTTCTTTTTATCCATGGTTGCATGTGAAAACATATTTTTATCCCCAGCTGTTTCAGGTCCTATTACCTCAAGGCACTTTTCGTTACAGGAGTTTATTTGTGGCCTTAGCCTTTTTACGCAAATACAATGCAAAGTGATTTTTGGAGTAGAAATGCTGTTAAAAGAATAGCTTGTTGAGAAAAATAGCATGTGCATTTCTTGAACGTATAATGTAAACAGAATTTCATAAATCCAAAATTCAGAAATTATGGATATCAAATCTCTGGATGAAACTAGGTGAAGTTCAGTGATGTTTTTTTCTGAAGAAGGCCAGGTGGATTGCTTACACCTATTTCTGATGTCTTTAAGCATACTTTTTTGCAAATCTGAAGCAGTCTTCATCTATAGTAGCTTGTTTTATGACATTTTCTCAGAATGGTGTAACTGAAAGTTATTCCTTTGTAAACTCTCTCCTACTTCCCTCCCCCCTAGAAATTTACACAGGTCTCTCTCTGGAGAGATCTTCTTTGTGGTATGAACTTTAATTTTAACTGTCTATGTAATTGTGCCAAATAATATCTTTTCTGCAAAGCTGCACATAATTAAAAATACCTTGGTCTAAAATTCAATGCATTTTTCAGATAGTAACTTAAGAAAGTATTTGAGATATCACTATTCCACTTGCACAAGTGGTTTCTCAGTATAATTTTCATAATTTTCTACCACAGAGAAAAGTTCTCCAATTTTGAGTATAAAACAAACATACATTTTCTGCAGTGAGAACAGATAATGATTTTGCACATATTTTGGTGTTGTTATACAAACTCTGGACAAAAATGCTTGTAGATTTAATTTCCCCTTTTATAACCTTCCTTAGTAACTCAGTCCTGTTTATGGGTTGGCCAAAGTGTACCATTGGAAACCCAGTAATATATGTTAAATAGGTTCAGCAACTTTGGTCTTCACTGAAATGATTTTGCAAACCTGAACTATGTAGCTGCCAAAATATTTCAGGGTATTTTCAAAACACGTCCTGAAATGCTCTGTTCTCTTACCCTCCCATTTTGCATGTGGCCGATGGCATGTTCAAATTTTGCACTGACTTTTCATCTAATTTGAATGCCTCCTATGTATTCTTTAGAAGAAACTACTTTGTAAGAAAGACTGTGATTAACAGAAGGGACACATGGTCTGTGTTCATGGAGAGCTTCTTGAGTGAAAACATAGCTGAAGGGAGAAGCTATTTATTCCTTCATGAATCCAGTGTGATTAATAGTTCTAAAAAAATCTTTGATCTTTATCTCAGTATATATTACTCTCCTTTCAATATCATGTCATAAAGACGATTGTTACTTTCTATTTTTATTTTCCAAATATTCTAAGGTCTCAAATATGAATGGATTAGGGTGCTTCAGGATGTTACTGCTGTTAAGGGACAGATTCTTCCACTGAAATGACAGATTCAGGCTGCTAAGGATCTCCACTGCATTTTTGATGTTCTTCGTAAAACCTTGTGTCGTGGCTAATACTTCTCCTTCGTTTTATTTACCTGTAATATTTTCCATGGGATTTTTTATATAAAAATTTGTGACTACAGTGAATCCCACTGTCACAGATTTATCATTGAAGAGTAGAGTTTTACACCAGTTTTGCTCCAGTTATTTACAAAACAGCCTGAGAGCTATTGCACCCCTCAATTTTCTGCAATGGCACATCCCTATGTATCAATAAGCATACATACATTACTCTTATACTGCTATAAGCTGTTAATTGCACTTTCTGAAGAAAAGAAAAATCAAAGTTTTGTAAGATAATGTCTAAAGGAAAATGGCAAAAGGTAAAAAAGCTATGTAAAATTTTGATTTGCTAATTCCTTTCTTTACTCTTCCCCCAAACCTGCTGTGCAGCTATGAAACAATTGTTTAAATATTAAAAGAGCAGACAGATATATCTTTGAAATATATTTTGCAAATCTCTTCAAATCTACTTCATCTTTTTGTCTGACAGAAACATTTGACTTTGACTTAATGAAACCTTGGTCCCTCATAATTAGAAACATGGGTGGTTTAATGCTTTGTTTTTTTCTCTGAATAAATATGACTGGAGATTAAAAATTCCCATTTTCCTCTAAACTTTGTAGCACAAACTCTCCATAAAATTATCATCTTCATCAAAATGAGCATAAACCTAATCCTCTGTGTGTGTATGAGATTAAAAATATTTCTAGGATGCTCATTCTGAGAACAAATCAGGTGCTACTATTGTAATGTTACAATGTAATCTTCCTTTGGTGCACTTTATGGCAAACATAGGCATGTACTAAATTCATTAATGTATAACAATTTAATGTGAACATTTCCTGCAAGAATTTGTGGAGATCCTCTTCCTACTTTCTTGCTCTGACTACATCTTCCATCAGCTGGATCTGTTGAGTTTCTCCTTATTCACTTTTTTGGAAAGCAGAGAGGCTTAGCTTTGCTTTTACAATCTCACACTGACCTAAATGTTTTCAGTGATGTCACTCGTTTCAGTCCTCAGCACATGAGTTCTCCTACACTCATTTCCTCTCTTGGATTTGCAGTGTTTTCTTACCTGTTGCTTCACATCAGAAGAACTAGTTTTGAGTAACACTTCTTTGTATCACTCCTTAAGTCCTTCACTCCTGTCACCTTCGCTACTGATTATTGTTAAGCAAGCAGTGACAAATTTTTAGTCTTTCACATCTTTTCTTTTTTCCAACTCTTTGGTCCAAATAATTGAAGAAAAGTAACTAGGAAATCTATGACAAATATTCATACTATTCTTTTGTCTAGATGCTATATTCTCATTTCTATAATACCTGTGGCCTAAGTATTCAGACTTTTGCCTTTGGAGTGAAACTGTATTTCTATTTGCATTTAAAAATGTGGCCTAATCTTAGTTACAACTTAGAGTACTGCAAAGATATAAATGTTTATTGGTATATTTAGTAGCAGTATATTCCATTTTCACATTTATATTGGAGTGCTTTTATTGCACATTTTTACTATGATTATATTGCATTACTGCACTCCCAACTGAACTCCAGTAAAGGACCAGGCCTTCATTTTGTTGTAAAACAAAATTAAAACATGGTTCCTGCTTTATAGCATTTATAGCATAAATTTGCCTTGTAGTGCCTGTTGCTCATACAGCTATGGACAAAGAGCATTACTGTAAAGCCAAGGTAGCACAGTGACCCATGCAGTACGTGTGGCAGTCATCGTCTACCCTTTTTACCATCATAGGATCTCTGCAAATATCTCTCAGAGGACTCAGGCTAATCTGGTTCTTTTTGAATATTCTTGCCCCTAAAAGCATTGAGGTTATTTTTACTGGGATGCCTGGCTGACTATTCCTACAGCAGCAGCAGTAGAATGCAATCCAGAATGCAATCCAATAGAATTCATGAGTGCAATGATCAACTTCATAAGTATTGATGGATGAACTTGGCTAAATTGCATAATTTCATTTTTGACAGCTGATGGCTGTAGTGCCATCTACTCAGGTGCACAGTCTGCCACAGAATTGTCCTGGTACACTGCACCAGCCCCGGTACGCTGCACGAATGCTGGTGTGCTCGCTGCATCATAACTGTGCTTGGGAGTTAAATGCTGAGTACATGCCCTCACCCCAGCTCTGTGCCTAGTTTTTTAATGGAAGAAAGACTGGGGCTGCAGGCAGGGAGGGAATGACAGTTCTGTCCGTGAGTTCCTGAGTCCAAATAATTCTCGGACATAGTGTTAAGGGCTCTCTACATAACACAACTGCTCTGCAATTAATCAGCATGTATGGAGAGTTTCCATTTTCTGGATCTCGTGAGGTGGAGTTATTGGCAATATTTTGGGGGTTTCTACAATGTTTTATATTCATCAGTGAATAGGGATCACGGAACATGCCTGACATTTCTGCACAACAGCAAACAAATAGATCAATATATGACACAGAGCCGTGAAGCTGAAGAACGTATCTCAGGGAGTGACAAATGGATCTTCTGATATCTTCTCTATTTTATTCCAGAGAACTACAAAATAGGAAAGTGTTGAGTTTCTAGCACAGGTTTCATGGATTTCTTATTTATCACGTATTCCTCACCCGAAGCAGCAAAAAGGGAGAAAGAGGAGGTGGGATAACAGCTGAGGAAATAGAAGCTGAGAGAACACAGGGATGGCAGGAGCCAGATGTGTGGCTGACTATACTTTACAATCGTTTGCCTACACACCTGAAAACTCCAGGGGATTAATGAAACTGGAAGGGTATTTGTATAGGGTTATTTTAAGGATTGTTCATAGTCAGCATGAGATTAGACACTGGGATAATTTTAGATTGGATTTAACGTCATATCTGGCAGCCTATTTAGGGAGCTTAGCAAATCAATGGAATACAACTCTCACCGGCCCTGGTTTCATAAGGTTATATTAACAAATGCCTTATTTTAAACACATCAACTTACTAAAGTAAAGAACATAACATATAATTAAAGGTATGCCTAGCTGATTTGCATTGTAGAGCTCACTATTAATTGTACAAAGGATATCAGTGAAAATTTTAATGTCTACTGTTTAGTTTGCTCAGAGTATGCACAGAGTGCCTTTCATGAGACATCAGAAAGAATACATCACTTCTCTTTGATCTGTTATTTTGGGATTCATAAACTTTGAAAGGTATGCCATTTTGTTCTGCACTAGAGGTATAAATTCAGGTTTAAGAACATAGTTGATTATCTTTCTGTCTGTATCAGCTTCAGGGTCATTTGACATTTGTCAAACAAGATGTTCATGTGGATCAAGGTAATTTCACTGCAGGAATCAGTCTTGTTGATTCTATATCATTAACAATCTTCTTGCACATCTGTCTTGATGAAAATGCAAAACACATACCCATTATGCTTTGTTCTTAATCTGCTGAAATGATGTATGGTTTTAACATTTGTTTAATGTGCTTCTTTAGAATGATTATGCAATTTTGTGTATATTTGTTAAATATGACATGATTTGTTAAGAACATTTACATTCAGTAACTCCCAAACCAGATTTTGTATAGTATAACAAGATCACATTATGTTTTACGTCTGTTACTCTCCATAATAAATTTTTGAATGTATGACTAGGTCTTACATTCTGCATTTGAATAAAAGATTTAAATTAATGACATTAACCAATAAATCAAATCAACATTAAACTTCAATAGTTTCATATTTATTAATCAGTACTCCCATTAATGTATGAACCAGAAAATGTATCGTGTTTTTATATTAGATCACCTCCTCAACCCAACAGTGCACATGCAGCTCTAAGAGTATTCTGCAGATTCATAATGTAGTTCACTAGAAAGACAGTAAAAACTAATGTCTGTGAGCAGCGTCAGCAATAATGTGAATCAAGAGTAATTTGCCACTCAGAGGTCTGTATTGGCCCCCCATTGTCAATAGGCAGAGCAATAGGCAGAGCAAGGTCTGCAAGCATGACAAATTGTTTCCACATTTGTTACTGATAGACTACAAAGAAAATTATTGCCATTTTGCTACTGGTCTGCTAATGCTTATAAAACACCTTAGTGATAAAATATCTGTGAGAAAAATAGAAACAGAGACTGTGCTGGAGATATGCGAAGGATACATGTATCTTGGTAAATGCTTTCCTAAGTAATTGTATCAGGAGATCTTTGCAATCAGGGTTTTTTTAATTTAGTGCAAACAATTTCCGAAAATCTAAAAATATTTTTGGGTTTGAAGGTGCAAAATTAGATATACATACTTTGGGCTCTTGATTGGAAAATGTCAGCATTAGGAAATATTAAATTGTCTTCATTCATATTAATAGGCAGTACCAATGTATAGATGGAATTGTTCCAAGAGGAGTTGTAGAGGGCTTGTTTTACTTGGTTAGGTCCATAAGAAATGATCCAGCTTGCTTGACATTGCACCTAGAGAGTGTAGTTTGGACACCTTTAATCATGTAGAATCTATGGTTACAAAATAAGAAGATAAAAAAGAAACCATATGTCTAATTCCTTTGCATTAGAAAATGGCTATCATGTTAGATTCTTTTCTGCAGTAATCCTAGAATTAAAACATTATTTAGAAGTTCCACTTATTAAGAATGTTCATTATCATTAAAAATCTATATAAAAATTGTATCAGTGAGGACCATATCCTTGATTTTCACTGGAGAAATCTGTGGGGGAAAAAATTACTCCCAATAAGAATGTCATTGAAAAGTACAAATATGTTGACTAAAATTAAATGGGTACATTTGGTTTAATATTTGTAATATGTACTTTAATTCACTCTACTGTACTTTCATTTCAACATACTGGTGGGTAGATTTAAACTGGGATTTCTTCAGCTTGTGCATGCAGATCAGGACTTTGATATCCTTTAGTTGTAGTTCTGGGGTAAAGTTCATTTCCTTTCTGGATTTTTACACATATCCTATCTATCTATTGTATTTTCATGTTTTGTATAATCAGTATCACAGGTGGTGATTTTAATACAGATACACTGTATAGGAAAATTTAATAAAACTGACTACACATGCAGAATAGTGTTGTTTTCATAACAGATGTGTCCAGTCAAAATAAATCTAAACAATCACAAAATCTCTAGGTGACAATATGCAGACAAAGAATCCAAAATTTTATTTGGGGAAGACTGTTTTTACTCGGAGGGATATTCATGTAATTAGAAAAGAAAAATGGATTTTCAGTGCAAATAGCTAAATACTTCATTTTAACCTCAGCAGGATTTCTGAAACCAAGTTACATACCTTAAGCATGGGTAGTTTTCAGTTAAATGCTTATGTACTGAAAGCAACTACATAAAGCCCTAGAGGCACATTTTATTTATGGTCAATGGCTTGGATACTAAAAATATGTTTGTATGTGTAAACATATATATATCCATATATAATCATATACACAAGGTGCATATAATTATTTAAATAAAATACCTATACTATCACATATATCATATCTATATACACACTATGTATATATATTTCAATAACTCCTATGTTGTTGAAAACAACGAAGATCATAATGCTTCTGCCAAATCCATCCTCAGCTCTGACCACCCTGTACTACCAATGAACTCTGGGGCTTTTGTATCCTGGCTTGGGTACATTACTAGTGTCTTTGTGAGAGTAATAATGAAAGAATAATAATTTTGCTACTATTTTGTTGTTGAGTTTGCTTAGAAAAAAAAAAAAACACCAAGAGAAATTAGTCAGCAGGTGTCAAATACACACTATAATGCAACCATGTAATTGATATTTGTTATTATTTTTCCATTGTGCTAGTCTCTGTAAAAGTTCTTTCAGTGTATCCTATTTCATACAATTTTTGTGACAAATTAGAAGTAGTACATTTTTATTTACTTAGAGAAGGGTTTCTGAAGAAAATGTACTGAAACATACCTGGTAATCTTCTGTGAAAAACCTTGACAGATATTGTTTTTCATAATAGCAACTGCACAATGGCCTTAAGTGACTCCTATTCTGTTTTCAAAGTGTTGCCAGTACACCATAGAAATAAATGGTACATGTGCTAGACTGCATGTAATAACGCAAGACAGTTCTTTACACAGTAACAATTCAGTTCAGAATTCATAATGAAGAGAAAGAGACTAATAAACCCTAAAATGTTGGTGTATTATTACATTTAAAGTATAAAAATTACTGCGGATCCAGGCAATTAGTGTTCAGGAGGAGTCAGGACTCGGTGATGGTGTAAACAGACATCAGGAGGTCCTGCAAGCAGTCCCCTCGTGCAGCCAGCTGCGTGCCACAACTGTCAGCTACCCCTGGACCACAATACCCTTGTCACAAACAGAAGTGACCCTTCATAGGTATGTCAATATAACACTGATAGCCAGAACCTGTCCATAGTTATCATGAGCATAAAGCACCAACAGGAAAGGATCACATGTGGTTAGTATTTTCGCATTTTCCAGTTAAAGTTATGAAGCTGCCACAGATTCAGAGCATCTCCAGTCATCTTTGTGTGTTGTCATTCATTATTTGCACTTCAGTGACATGAAAGCAGTCTGAAAGTGCTAGCTGCCATATAAGCAGGGTCACAGAGAGCAGTACTTGCATCAGTGTTATAAGAATAAAATAATCAAGACATACCCAAGCTGCAGAAGATCGATGTTTTAGCTTGCTTTGACAAAACTTGAAGCATGGAAGATAAAGGCTTACTTAAACCATAGAAGAACTGTAACTGGGGGCTGGAGCGCAATGTACTTCCTCCTTTTGCCACAAGGTAAAGATCCTCCAACGTTTTAAGTTAACTGTCTTTTACAGTGCTCCTCTGATCAACTTACAAAGCGTTGCTGTAAATCTGAATGTGCATTCTCTTGCAAGCTCGCTATCAAACGCTGGTTTTCTAGTAATTATAAGGCAGCACTTCCTGGCCGTTCAGGAGTAAGAGTGTAGAGATTCTATTTCAATTTCTCCATTTTTTTTACTCCATACAGCATACAGTATTTAAACTCCATACAGCAGGAATGTGTAAGATCTGTTTTTGTTAGGCCTACTACTGCCTAATCTCCAAGGGTTATAAAGACTCCCTCACAAGGATGATTTCACTTTAATGAGTATTTCTCCATAGCAATGAAAGCTAAACAGTAATATTAATAAAAGGTCAACAATCTCAAAAAGGAAGATAATAATTTATTACATGAAAATGTTGAAAATATATATTGCTTATAACTACTACAGGTTTTTTCCTTGAATAAAGTAGTATTTTCCTTGGCATGTCAGGACACATTTTAAAGGGCTCAAATGTACAAAGTTTCTGGAAAGCTCACCACTTAAATAGCAATGAAATACATTGGCAAATATACCAGGCAAATATAAAATAAACCTAGCTGAGGTTGTCAGTCAGACATGAACATGTAGTTTACAAGTGAATTTTCAGAGTACTGCAAAAGCTCTACTTGCAAATTTGTCTAATTCTTTTTGTTGAAAGTAGTTGAATGGGAGAGAAGAGAAAGTGTTAAGTTTAAAAAAACAAAAACTTTTATACCTTTTTCTTCCCTCAAAGTGAGCCCAAAGTGCATTGTTAGTGCTGAAGGTTTCATTCCCTGCCTTGCAAAGTTATTTTTGCAATCTGAAAAAGCTTTTTTTCTCTCTCTCTCTCTTTTTTTTTTTCTATCAAAGTGTGGCTAATGTTGATTACAATGCTGTATAGTCCATAGTTGGTTTAACTCCTACCTGATTTGAAAATAAACTCTAGGTCCATATTTACACTTTCAAATGTAACTGGTTGCAAAGCTCAGAATCTGCACTGCTGAATGGAAAAACTAAAGTATTTCGGCACTAAAGCCATCTTCAGGGAGATTCATTTTCATCTGTTTTTTTAAAAGGCTCTGTGTGGATTTAGGAGGTTTGGTTTGTGAAGTCAGAAGGTGCATTTATGATAGCCTGAAGAGCATCTTGCATTCACTTTCTCAAATGCTATATATATAGCCAGTCATCAGTTCTAAACAGTTCATTTGATTGTGATGCTGAAATAGATTGAGATTTCACCTACCACTCCGGTAAGAAAGATCCCCCCACCACAAGCCAACACCTCACTTTTTCATGTATATTTATTAATTTAATTTTGTACATGGATAGCTCAAAAATTCTGTTGGGGGAAAAACAAGGAAAATCTGTTTCTTGACTTAATCCCTTCTTTATCCATTCTACCAAAGTCAGACACTTTACTGGATGAGAAGGAATTTACATTATTAGGCAGGGTTGTGAATCTTAGACTTTCAACTACTGTTGTCTAGGAAAGATTGTTGAGAAGGTGGTTGAGCCACACACACCACCTCTCCCCCGAGTTTTCAGGAACACTTTGGTGGTCTTATGACTAGACCATCTCACTAGTACATGTTTCATCACTGTTATTCAAAGATGAAGGAAGCTTCCTACCTAGGCTCTTTCTTTGATCAATGCAGAAAATGAAGCCAACCAGAATTTGTGACTCAGTCCCATCAATTGCTGGAAATAATTAAAACATTGTTGATCTTTATGACAGGCTAAGAAAGTTGTCATTAGTGGATGATTAAACAGAGTTGGTTTGGTCATGTTGATTAGTATAGAAGATTTTATTCGGAAAAGTAAGTCTTGTGAGAATTTAAATGGCAGTTGTCAGGATGATATCTGCCAAAACCACCTAGGCCAGTGCACTCATTTACGTACTGAATTTCAAACAGACCTTGTTGCAGTGCAATCAAGCTGCTGATCCTGTGATCCTTTGTAGTGCTCCAAGTGTGCCTCTTTAGAGCAGCTAGCACTTGGTTGGTGCCTCTGCTTCTTACTGCAAGAGTTTGTGATCCAACCACTGCCCTGCAGGGCCTGTGGTTACATCCATTTCCATGCTGTTCCCTGGAAGACCCTGTAGCTTGGCACATGCAAGGCTTCCTCTGGGATCCTGCAAACTGTGACAGCATGATGCAACTTAGAAGTGGTTTCTTTCATGCGCAACATGATTTATTGTGCCAAAAGGTGCCACGTCATGATTTTGTCACTCCTGTCTGGTTTCTTATCTCATTCCAGAGCACATAATACAACATGAACAAATATGCAGGAACATGTGCAATACTCATATGTATGAATGTAGGAGT
This sequence comes from Ibycter americanus, assembly GCA_035590275.1. Taxonomy (NCBI): domain Eukaryota; kingdom Metazoa; phylum Chordata; class Aves; order Falconiformes; family Falconidae; genus Ibycter; species Ibycter americanus. The sequence continues at coordinate 39,818,754 of JAVJGI010000060.1, read as the reverse complement.
TTTGCCCAGTTCTTCAGCATGAATATTTTGGGCATATTTGAAAATGGAAGTGTTCAACTGGAATATGTTTAAAGCCCATAAATGGCTAATTTTCTTGCCAGAAAAAATTAATAATAATGTGTCTGCTTTCAGGCAAAATTTAATTGCTCATTCAAAAAACTTGCCACTATACTGTAAAAACAGATTTCATTCAAATCTTTTAATACCAGTTTGACTGCTTCTAAACCATCACATTATAATACCTATACAGTCATCTTGTGCATGATTTCCCAAGTGGTCTGTTTTACAAACTTATCAGCGACTCATTCAGTAATGTGAATATGTGTGAAAACATATGCAGGTAAGCGTATACTATGCTATGCTGGAATTGCTATATTTTGGCAATCATGAGGCTGCAAGTGATTACAAAGCAGTGGAACAAGAAAGGGCATAAGCTGGAAAGTGGGGGATAGAAAGACTGACACCGCTGGGACAGTCTGTTTTGTCTTTCGTTTGTAAATTGCATTAACTTTGTAGAATGGAAGAATCTGCTAAGAAATTTCAAATCCCCAGTAGATTTTTCTCTGTACTTGTATAACATCCCCTGCCCCTATAACAGAGAATGCGTTTCTGCCCCTCAGATACCACAGTTCCTAGTTTTGCGTCCTATATGAAACTGTGTTTAAGTGGAAACTCATGACCAGCCACTCCTGGGGACTTGCTCATGCTGCTTCTGAAATTCTGCTGATAAACTCAGACTGAGAGGATGGAGACACAAATGTGTTAAAGTACTGCAGCTAAATCTGTCACAACTCAGCTGACAGAGTCATTAAAATTGCAGTAATAGCTTAAACTATCCAGTGGGATTCTAATTAAATATTGAAAGTATATTTTGAACAGGATTATTAAAAGATTCCTTTTTACTCAGGAAGAAATACAATTAATATTTTGACATATCTGTGGTTTTTATGTAAGTCCTGTTTTAACGGTTTACAGCAGGCATCCAGGTGAGCCCCACTGAATAAGATGCATTCTTTCTAAACCTACCCTGAGGAGCACATAAAATCTCACATAATTGTCTTAGTTTGGTTAAAATGTCCTACCCCTCATGAAAAAAATCTCCTTTTATAATACCTGTTTCTTACTCAGATTCAAAAAAAGATTGATTTGTTTTTCATGAAAATGTTTTGCAAGTGTGCATCCCATGCTGTGTTTTTCCTGCACCAGAGAATGAAAGAAATATAGTGCACTGTTTGTACAAGATCCTGATAATAGAAAATGCTGACTACCATTGTAATGTCTTTCTAAAGTTACATGTAAAATTTCAAGAAAATGTGTGTGCATATCTGGCCCTATAACTAAAATAAAATATTAATAATGACAGATTTATTGTACAATTGAAACCATTTCAACCACCCTATTTAAATATCTCTGAACTCTCTAACCAGTGGCTTCTGAAAGGCTGTGTTGTGGTTAACACAAATTAGAAATGGAAAAGGCAATACTTCTGTTTATGACTCAGGATTTTAATTTCCGTCGAAGCAGGCAGTCTCTAAGCATCGTTTATTTACCATGCCACACTTAATATTTACCGTATAAAATTATAGACATTGATTAAAGCTTAACACAAACTATCCCTGTCAAAATCAAAGCAAAGTCAGAAGGTGGACCAGAAGTCTGAATTATGTTCTCAGGAGACTGGAATCTGATATTTAACACTGTTTAAATATAGACTCTTATGATAGAATAGTGTAGGAGGACATCCAAGTAGGCAATTTCACTGTTCTCTGAAAGACTTACATAAACAAGAGCTGGATGGAAAGTTGACACAATATAGTCACTAGAGGTTTGTTTTAGCATACTGTCCATGCAAAAAGAAACACCTTCCTGGTAAGAGGAGACTAAACAAAAAGCCGTCTAGATCTGTCAGCTGTAGCAAAGTAAAATATTTTTATCAGTGAGTTTAATTGCCTAGGACAGATTTGTTTCAGTCTTGGAAGATCAAAGAAACAAGTTCAGTGGTTTCAGGTATGGCAAGTTCATAATAAAGAGCTTTTCAAAAGCTTAAATAATTGTTCTCCTTTAATGCCATATATTTTTGAAGTGAACCAGGTTCTTACTGGTTTTAGGAGACTGTCTAACATTATATGTGTGTGTTTAGAGCCTCTGTTAACAACAGAACAGTATATTTAAGTTGTTCTAAAACTATTTAAATATGTTAAATAAATTTGAAGTTGAAAAATTTAAATAATTAAAGCAAAAGATTACTCTTAAATATTAGAAAGAAACAAAAAGAAACCTCTGTGAACATGTGGCCTTAATTGTTTATTAATTAAATTACATATCTTTATATGTCTACATACTGTAATCATTTATTCAATAGAAAACAAAATTAAATCCAGATGGTTACAGTAATTACATTTAAATCTTTCACTGGTAGATGGTTTTAAATACACTTTAAATAGCAAAAACATTAAAGTCAGTAGAGAAATTATGCAACTACTTTAAAAATTAGAATAGGATTTTATTTAGCCTACAGAGAGGTCATATACTTTTGAAAACATCTAACATCTTTTTTTTCTCTGTACCATACTGTGTACAGTACTGTACACTGTATACACACTGTGAGAAAGAAAGTATGCATCCATAAAGTAACTGGAAGTTTTCCCCACTGTGTCTGAGAAGTGGGCAGGACCGGGTTAGTGTATAGTATCGTATTACAGGCATGCTTTTTACTTCATAGAGTTATTTCTGGAATTTTTTCAGCTGTTTGATGCTATTTGTTTTGCTTAAATGTAGCCATTATAATGGGAGCCTCTTAGTTTAAGATAATTGACTGTTTTCCCTTCAGTCAGGAGAAAATATATGCATGTCGCTCATCCCGCCTTTTTCAGGCATAGAAGACCCACTGGCGATGTTTCTCTCTCCAACATTTATCTCCAACATTTATAGAAGGAATCAGGTAACCACTTTAATCTAAGCAGTCGACATTTTGGCTTTTCAGTTATGCTTCTCTGTGCCATCCAGATAAAGTCAAGATTTTCAGCTCAGTTATTGTAATTCTGCCTTAAGTCACTGGGTGATACAGGATGCTAAAGGCTGAAACAGCATTTTTGCTCTAGGTAGACCATTCTCTGCGCTGGGGTCAGATACAGAGTGCTCTCTTTTTACAGAACCGCAGCACTGGGAACAAGGCCTCAGAGAACAAGATTTTAAGCAAAGGAAATTGCTATGGATAGGAAAATACCATCTTTGTAATTTACAGTAGATTATATACATTGATAGTAACTACAGCTTCTCCCTGGGGATGTCCGAACACAAGGGCGTTATTTTGCCTGGCCCCTAACTAGCCAATATTCTCTGATTCACCCCTAATCTTACCAGGTGGCACCACCAGCGATCATCTAAGACTTCCAGATTCCGAGAGCCCCTGAGCTTTCAACCACAAAATCATTCTTCCTGTCGACAGTGATCATTCTTCCTTCATGCAGTTGTCAGTACTACTTATGGACCAAGTATCACCATGATCCATAACAGAAAAAGGAATGCATTTAGTTCCTTTCTACCAGTCTGGAGGGATTTTAACTTGATATTTAAACAAGGAAATATTTTATTATATATTTATATCTAAACCATATCCAACAAGTTTCTTGGTGCTTTGTAGGTTATGTGCTGCTTTCTTACTTGATTTAAAGTAATTAGACCAAGAATAAGAGATTAATTCACATTTGTTCTTAAACATCAGGTTGAAAAATAGCAGTCGTCTGTCTTTTAGTACATGCTCACAAAGAAACCCAGAACACTAAAACACAGGGCAAAAAGCAGCCAAAACATCATACATCTCTGAACAAAACCATAAGGGGTTGAAGAATGCTTACCCTTTGAGTGAAAGCCTGTCAGTAAGACAATTATTGCTCTAGGATATCTTAACAAATTGATGCTCAAGATATCTGTACAGTAGGAAAGAGACAAGACCAAAGTTCTGTAAAGGTAAGACAGATTTTTGAATGACATTAGACTATATAGACCAACAAGTGTGTGATTAAAAAATGTATCTATAGTAGGCAACCGTTAATTAAAAAAAGTGTAATAAATCGGTAGTTCATTTTCATTGCTGTTATAGGTAACTATATTAAATATTCATAGCAAAGTTAATTACCTGAAACTGTAAAGAGGTAATGAATGGCCACTCAAAAAATTGGAAGCAGGGAACTGATTAAGTTTCATCAGGAGAGGTACCCAATCATTTACGATTTGTATGTTTAGAAATGGGTTTGGATCTCACACCTCTCAAACAATTTCAAATTAATTATTTTGTAAAATACCCAAAGTATACATGTAGAGGAAATGCTTCTCCTGCTTCATTTTGTGTCTTGTGAGAGACTTTTCACTGTGAGTAAATCCATTGCATCTTCATGCATGTATAGTTTGTGTGTTCCAGTTTATTTTTTGTTCAATGAGCCTAGTTCAAACGTCGTCATTTTTTGTGTGCTGATTTTTCCTTTCCCTTTTGGTTATCCTTCATTAGATTGGTAGTTTTTGCAATTACAATGTGAATCTTTTATTTCTTTCATTTGTATGCCTTACCATCCTACTGTGGGTAGTAATCAGACTGCTTCCCTTGTGAAATAGATGGAATGTATGCTATTGCTTACTGATTTATAGTCTTATGTAATCTGTATTGAATATGAAATTATTGTCTTATTACATTGTCCTTTTCACCAGCATGGCTAATGTATTGATATTGTATTCTATGGTGTATTTTACTATTTGAAATGAATAGTCCCTTAACACCTGAATTCAGACTTTTTTTTTCTTTATTTTTCATGTGTATAGGCATGAGATGTAGATTTGGTCATTTATAAAAATGAAGACCAGTTCTAATTTTGAATCTGAATTGTTGAATCCTAACTTCATAAAAACCATATGATTCAGCTATGTCTGTAGATAATGGACACAGATTATGCTAAGATTTTGAAGGGAATTTTATGGATAATATACTAGAGATGTTTCCCAATACTATAATTCAAAAAGCTGGGCTTTAGAAAGTTGGAAATATTTTAGCATTGAGACAAAAAGGTAAAAGTTGTGTATGGATTTGTTCAGAATGACTATGACAGAGTGGAGCTTTAGCAATTGTGCCGTTTGTTTCTATGTGCGTTTGAAATCTCCAAGACAGATTGTAAATTGATGGAAGTACTTTAAAGTTTCAAAGTTATAAAATTGTCCCTCATCAGTCATAAAAACTGACTACAAAAGTGAGAAGAATGTTGAAGATCAACATGCCTGTGAGAAGAGAACAAGCTAAGGGAAGGTTTCTTTCGGTCATAGGACATTTTCATGGGGTTAAGCCACAAAAGTTAGAAAGGTCCAGCTAGAAAAGTAATAGTCTACATTTTAATCTTCTTAAATTCATAACCATTGTTTCATTTTTCTCAATCAAAAACAACTTTTTAGTTCAGCTCAATAAGTTTGGCAAAATTATCAGGGAGACAAATTTAGACTTGCAACAGGAAGCTATCTTTAGACCTAACTATGGAGAGACTAGCATGTCTGCAATTTTACACTCATCTTAGATTAGAGTCACATTGAAATGTGTTGCTGTGGCCCAGGTCAAATCTTGACAAGTGTACTAAATAGAAAAATAATACCTGTGACAGCAATTTAGGAAAGGAATCTATCATTTGAGGTCCATAATCGGAAGTTGAGAAGGAAAAATTGTGTGATACGTTTGATCATGTTTTAGCAGGTATTATTTGGACTTAATGTTCAGGTTGATTGTCCAGTTTTGGGTACAATAGTGGTAAATACAATGGTATTTATCCACATTTATTTTCTATTAATTTGTCTTTTAACTTTTTGGATTTTGTTTTGGTTTTAACAGATATGACTCCATCCTGAAGAATATTACCTTTTACTTTTTCAAAAGAGAACCTGGCATGAAAATCATTAAGAATTTAACCTTAGAGGGTTAAATAGTATATAGGTACTTGGAAAGCTGTCTGTAAACGTGTTTTGTAGTAATGTTAAGTTGGATATCACAAACATAAAAACATCAACATAAAAACATCAATATAAAAAATGGGCATCTCTCAGAAGTAGTATTACTGAGTTTCATCTATGTTGAACAGTTGGTTTCTTACTTGTGATATTATCACTGTCTGCTGTTGTCATGGTCATTAGACTTTAAGAAGATTCAGAGGCTACACAGGAAAAAATTTATAGAGTTGTCTGTGTCTTCACGTTCACCTATTTCATCATTATCATCCATTCAGCTGTGTTTTGGCTACCTACGTAGAAAGTTACACAAATTGTTCAGTGATTAAATTAGCATATTTACAAATAATTTGCAAATTATTGAAAGTTCAAGTTAAATAAGAAATAAGTAATAAACAAGAGTGTGGTAGCAATTAAAAATCTTTTGCTTCAGCAAACTGAAAAGTAAAAATTCATGTTTATTTATAATACACAGGAGAGTTCCCATGCTTCCTTAGGAGCATTAATTCCACCTTAATTTATTCTTTAAATCAAGAAGAGAGAACAAGTATGAAAGCAAGTTAGCTATGTGGTTTTTCACAACTTTGATCTGTTATCTGATGACTACCCTAGTGCTGAAACTTTTAAGACATGCCAGACTTCAAACTCCATGTTGTTCCTTTGTATAGTCACTCTGCGTTCATTACCGTAATAAAACCGTTGAAACAATAAGCTTTAACAATGATGGATTTTTGGTAAGGATATTGTTCGGAAACATTAAAAAATCAAGTGAATCCTCCAAAGTAATGAAACACAATATTGTGTTCTTTTAGTTGCCTTTGACTTTGAAGGGATAATTTAATTTATATATTTATTTGTTTATTTACTTATACAGTGGTAATCCTAGGGTATCTAAAAACCAGTGGATGCTAAGAAAAAATAAACTATTGTGGAATATGTGATGAAATGATAAAAACTTGCAGTAGTGTTTATACAATATTCTTATTGACCTAAAGGGTGATTAAGGATTTGTATTAGACACAGGTGATAATTCAAAATGAAGGCATAGTGAAGTCTGTGTTTTAATGGATCACTGAAAGGTTATCATATGAAAATTCAGATCTATTGTTGGCTGCCAGTTAACATATCCTGTGATTTTATGTTTGTTTCACATGATGTATAATTACTCCCCATAAATCATGATTTTATAAAATATACATTGAAATATCTCCCTTAATCTGTCTGAAAGTCACACTTAGCACTAATTGATGGCGACTTTTGCTTGGTGGGAACCATATTTTCTATAGTTTAGATATGAGAACCATTTGGACCATAAAGAAAAAGAAATCAGTGAAGCTATTCAGAAAAAGCTACTAAATTACTGATTACTGTGTACAAAGGGAGTCAATACTATTGAGATTATAAAGAACTTTTTCTGTTATTTAAGACAGACCCAATTGTCTTATTTAAGCAAAATGCTTTAAAGCACAGTGTATTTGTACAACTCCAAAAGACACAGATTGTCTCAGACAGTTTTAATACCCACTCTTTTATATTTTCCTATAATTGCTCTGGGTGAAATGTTGCCCTTAAGTCTCGGTCTCAGCACTGAAATCCGTGGGAGTCACACAAGTTCTACAAGGGCTGTAACTTGGAGTTTAGTGAGTAGTGAATCAGCCTGACTCATACCACAACAGTTTTCAACATTTATATTAAGGAAGAGTTGTTTAAAATGGTGCGTTCCTAAGATCTAAAATGCTGGTCAGAGCTGATTCAAATGGTCTTTACAGTCAGAATTTAAATGTAAGTTAAAAAACACATTTGAAGAAGTTTTTTTTTTTAATTTTCAAACTAAATTATTCAGATCAAAGTAAATATATTTTAATGTAAATTAAAATTAAATTATATGTCCCACAAAATTTTAGCTGCTGTACATGCTTAGCAGGTTGTAGTACCTTAAATCTTGCCTCCTACCCCATGCTTTTTATTGTAGGACAGGACAGTGTTTTAGGGTGTTTCTGTCTCAGGATTGATGCAGACACATTACAGTGACGGAAGCCTTTAAATTTACACCAGCTTTCCAAAAGTGGCATCTATATACCCTATCAGTGTTCGACTGCGTTTAATACACAATGTTATCAATTCAATAAATCATTTATTATATGTGCTTATGAAAGCAGAACACTGCAGAGAGATCTAACTGTGCAATTTATCAAAATAAGTAAGTTTTATGTTAGACAGATCTTGCAACTTCTCATAGTATACCATGTAAAAACTTTTTAGGACCTGAATCGTTCCATCCTGTGTATTGTCTGGGAGTAAGCTACAAAGTCAGAGAGAAAGCAGCTTATTTTCCAGTGGCTGCATGGGATTTTTAATAGCACTACCAATAAATAAAATAATAGTTTTAATACAATAAAACCTACTTGTATATGCACTAAAATAGTCAATGAATACCTCAGTAGAGAACTTTTACGTACATGTTTTGCTTAACAAAAAACACTTAAAATGTATGTTGTAGTTACTAACAGATGGGATGTTGGCAGAAAGCTGCCACTTCATTTTACATCACTTGGTTTTGCTTCGTAGCCTTTTGGTGCTGTTTTACTACAATGCCTGTTTGGCACCCATTGTGTTCTATGTGAAAGAATGAGTCCTGTTCTTGCAGTGCTACAAAATCAACGCCTAACAGCTCTTTCATCTTTCAAGTTAAGAAAAAAAGGTACCCTAGCACAAAGTAAGGATAAAAGATAAAAGATAAAACAAGACAATGTTGACTATCCTCTCATTTATTGGTTCCTTTCTATCCTTAATGGCTTTTAGTCATTATTAATATGTTTGGTTTTTAAACCTCTGTGCATGTGCAGACATAATTTTGCAAATGCTACAAATGGCCAATATAGAATCGAAATGCTAAGAGATTTAACAAATTGTCTGCTCAGTAGTTTTTCAGTTTCTTATGTGTTTTGACCACTTATTTTCTTTCTGTTACAGATTGTAGCTTTGCGTGAACAAAATGCACACATTCAAAGGAAAATGGCAGCTGGTGAAGGGCCTGCCGAATCAGAGCATATTGAAGGAATGGAGCCAGGGCAAAAGGTTCATGAAAAGGTATAAAATATTAGTTTTCATTGGATCAAACAATCAATATGAGAAATAATCAGGTGTTAGATTTTTGTAATGTGAATATTTCATGGAATGTATCTTTAGAATGTTGTCTGCCTACTGAAACCAGTATCAAACAATGAGCTAGTTTAAATGGGAAAAAAAATGCAAATGGACATGTCCTTGCTCTTTGACAGGGTATTGAGTTAGACCCACAGCTTATAACAAATTTTTCTTGGAATTTTTTGTGTAATGCTATAATTAAGGACGCTATACCCTGCAGAGTGATCCTCCATATGTCACACACACAAGAGCAAAGTGTAGTGGCATGTATATGTCAAAGGGTATATATGCAAACATTGCTGCCAAAATAGTCTGTAAGGGAATGACAGAGACCTAAAAACTAGAAAAAGCCATTTTCCTCTGTGCTACCTATAGATGCTCTCCAAATTCATGTCCATGTTGATATAGAGAGCAGTGAAGAGCATTTTGCTTACTTAGCACCCTTTCAATAAGAAATAGGTATATAGAATTTAAGCTAAGTATTTGCCGCTTTAAGGTTGAAAGAGAAAAAAGGTGGAGAATACATGATATAGAAACAAGGTTGTCTTCTAAGCCTTAGGTTTCCAGATTGATAAAAAACAAGTTGCATGTCTTCCTCTCTTGCTTCACCGTCATTAATTTAAAATGCAAGCATAACATAACATTTGGCAGACAGCTGAAATGAGTAGAGCTGCTGCTTAGATCTCTAATTGTGCATTTTTGTCTAATGGCATGTGATGAACAGTGACACAAATCATACTTGTAAAAAATAACATTCATCATTTATTTATTTTATATGCAATCCAACTTACAAGGGTACACTTGTACTGCAAGCATTAATTTTACGTGTTTTGCTGTTTATTTTATGTGTATATTTTTCTTTGAGTAATCTATGTGGTTGAGAAACCTACAGTAAACAGATACTGTTCAGCTACTTTCCTCTTCCTTGCAAAATCTTACTCTTTGACACATCTGTGAAATTTTAAAACAGTGAACATCCCACTCACTTGTGCTTTTAAATACAACCACGCTGCTTAGCTGAGTATCTCTAATTTTTGCACTTTCTTTGCAAGTTATGTCTTCTGATTTGAGCCATTTGGCCCATTACTTATAAGCAGAACTAAGTGGAAATAAGACTATCTGTCCTTTAAGAAATCTGTATATTTAAATATTAATGAAAGAGGAATGAAAGCCAAAGTAACACATTATTATCATTTTATATGAAGTGTTTCTAGAATATTATGTCCAGAAAACACCTAATCAGAACAATTTAAGTTGGTCTTGTTAAGCTGAATTAAAGGCTTGTGCTTAGTAATTTTTGCTCCTTATAGTAATGAAAGCATATTGTATAGGGAGTTAACAGGAGGCTATATTAACACCAAATCAGCCAGCACACTCTAATTCACATCCTCCGCACTAGCTGCTCTCTACCTTTCTACTATTACCTCAGCGCCCACCATCAGTTCCTTATTTTTTGAAGACGAGTTCCCACTTGATAATTCAGCTTAAGCCCAAACTGTAAGCATCCGTTTAGAAAATATTCCTTCAACTTCAGCAGTAGGGATGAGAACAAAAAGCTATGAGGTAGTGGTTTGCACCCTCTTATAACACAGGAGATCAAGGTTCAGTTTCAGTGAATCTGAGTAGATCCTACGTTTTAGGTTTCGGCATTGTGGCTGAGAGTCACAACAATTGTATAGGTAAAACTTACCTTCTGGAAGCCACCACATTCATCATGCTTATCTTCTGGGACTTCCCAGGAGATACAGACATGGTAGAGTCTACACAGACAACAAAGTAGAGCTTGCCTAGGTTCCTGGAACAGGTAGTCCCAAACCAGTATAGGCAATTAGAGGATTTCTCAGGTAAAATTACCTACAGAAAGAGTTAGCCAGCATGGCTAACACTGAAAACATGAAGGCTGGACTGTTCCCTGAGATTTAGGTGTTTCAAAGCTTTATATCCATTCTGAAGCTGGAATACCTTCTCGTGTATTTAGGAAAAAGGTGTCAACAGATTTCAGCTTATTTGTAGCATCAGTGCTGAATGATTACTATACTCTTGGGAAAAAAAAATAATATCTGACTGCATTTCAGAGCAACACGGAAATATTTTGTATTACTTCGATGCTTAGAATAGGTGCTAAAAAAAGTGGTTATATACTTTTAGGCTACTTCCTATCAAAAGGATAGAAAGAACAGTCCAAGAGCTTTTCTGGACCACTCATTTTCTTTTTTGAAAAATCTTGGGAAAATGAGACATTGCCAGAGAACTGAAAAGTTAATGTAATGTCAATAATTAAAACATTATGACCAAAGTTGTATTATTCTGTTTATCTATATTGTTAGCAAAATTATAAAAAAGCTAATAGTGAAAATTGAGAATTTTTTTTTTAAATCTGTAGAACTTGAAAATCAAAGAATGTTAAAATGAAAGTTTATACATTTTATAGAAAGTAGTTAATGTATATATATTTTTATGAGACAAAAAATTTGGCTCAATAGGAAATTGTCCTACTAGACCATAAATTGACTTCTATAAAGCAATGGCTCAGTACATAGTATTATTTTTTTTTTAATTAGCAGTAAGAGAAATCAAGCTAGTTAATCTTTAAGAAATAGAAATCTTATTAATGGTGACAGGGTGTAATCGTAAATGAAGACTTATTATCAAGTATAAATGAAACATCTCAAAAGAAAATAATGGTAAAATAGAAGTGATGAGAAGTATTAACTATGAATATTTATTACTTTAGGGAAAAAAAAAAAAAAAAAAACCCCAAAGGAAAAATTCTAAGAGAGCAAATAACTTTTAATTATGATTTCACAAAATTCCAAACTTTGTAAGACATCTACTGTAAGAAAGTATTAAGGATTTCAACATGGCATTATTCTGACTTAAAACAAAACAGAAAAAAAAAACCAACCAAACCCAGAGCTGCTTGGGTCTAGCTTTTTGTGCCTGGAACAGACTGCAGATCACGCTGTGAGTTGATTTCATCGGCAGGTGGATGCCAGGTCATTAAACAGGTAAGGTCACACATGTTCGCTAGGGGGGACCTTGACCAGGTATGTTAAAGTTTCTGCTCTGTGACAATAAAGCTTCTAAGCTATATCATCTAAGCAAGAGAATTTAAAAGCTAGCAAATACAGAAACTCGCAAAGAGGCCAACTTGCACCAACAAAAGATCTTTAAAGGCTTTGAAGCATTGGTTTTTTTTAAAAAAAAAACAACTGCTGTTGGAATTAACATACAACCATTTCTATTATCAGATATTCTCCTAACTAGATCTGTGACAACTGGACACCACTTGCCACCACCCAGATCCTTCACTTGATTTGTAAGGGCAGTAGCCTGAGTTCCCCACAAGCGAAAGGCAGAATTCCCAATGAACAAAGTGCTCATTGGAAAGTATGTTAGGAAGCAAGTAGGGAAGCTGCAAAGGTGGAACGGAACAGCTTTTGAGATCAAGACGATACAAATGGAGGAAGCATGCAGGAATGCTAAAGAAGCTAGGCATATGTGAAGCTCTGCAGTGGCACAAACAGTGAAGAAGGAGTTTGCCATTTTGCAGAGGGGTAGCTTATGTGCACCTCTTCTCAATATTGATGGTTTCCCATCTGAAACAGCTGGCAGTGAATGGCAACAGATGAGCCCCTCCTGACAGTATGAGCGGGGTCTATTGACTACACCTGATGTACCTCTGGGGAAACTTGAGTACAGGGCGTTAGTAAAGTATTACCAAAGTTCATCTGCCACCTCAAATTATTGCAACAGTAATACTACAGGACGTTATTCATCCTATGTGTGATGATCATGATGATCCTAAAATGATGATGAAGTTTGGTTCAAGAAAGGTTGGTGTTCTCATCAGTCCTTGATAAGCTTTGTAGCTGAGAAAGAAAGATACATCCTGGAGATGAAAATGTGGCTGTGCAGATAGTGTTGCCAAGTGACCTTTGATTTTCTTGGCTCTGGAATAATGTTTCAGGAGCTGATGGACAAAACCAGTCTACATCTCATGTAAAAGCAAGAATGTCATTGACCAGTGAATTTCTACCTTAGTGAGAAAGAATAAAAAAGGGAAGCTCACAGATGCATTTTACCACAACACTTAGCTTGGAAGTATATGAATTTTCATAAAAGTTCATAAATTTGATGGTTAATGGGGCAATGTAGAAAAAGATTGTTATCTGGTAGAAGACTAAGTAGAAAAAACTCACTCTCCATTCAGGTAAGGTTCTACTATACATCACAAAGTGGGAAAATGTGTCTTACGAGCCATAAGCAGAATTATTCAGAAGATAGAAACTACACTGAAGATAACCTAGGGTGATGTGACTGCTAGTGACAGAGGTAGGATCTCAACCCCAGGTAGGAAATAAGCTTCATCCCTTGGTATGGAAAGAGCTTTCTGTTAAAACCTCATAGTTATTTTTTAATTCATACAAGGTTTGGGAAGGCTGGAATGACGAAACATAGCACCTACATAATATGGGAAACAGGCCTGTAATAACTCCACAGAAATGGCTCTGGAGATTAATGTGGATGATAAAAATATAATGGATCAATACTATAAAGGCAAACGCCATGGTAGGATAGCTAAACAGAACTAGAACCTGCAAAATGTGAAATATCCCTGGACTTTCCTGGACACCAATAAGGCTTCAGGTGAAGTCTTTTATCCAGCTTTGGGTCCCACTCTTGAAGAGAGATGTGAACTGTCTTGAGAATTCAGAAGATGGCAATTAAAACAATCATCAGAAATCTAGAGAACATAGCCTGAAAATTTTTCAAAATGTAGGCTGAAAGACTAGAGGAGAGACTAATGGACACAGTTATCTTCAAATACATAAAATGTGCCTTCACACATACACATACAAAGAGAACGGATCAAGCAATCTAGTGAAAGCAATGAAACACTAGAACAGACTGCTGAGAGCAGAGTTTCCAGAATGGGAAGCTTTAAGGGATTTTTAAGAGAAATAACCTACATTTGAGATGGGGTACAGCGCTGAGAAGTTGGTGGGCTGTGTGGCCAGCTGTATGATCCTGTGTCACAGGGCAGCTGGAGCATCATTTTAAATTCTGTAATCACGAGCACTGTCCTCTGAGTGAAGCACCAAGGCTTCCAACAGTAATATATTAACTCCCAATAAAAGTGATAATATATTCAGTAATTGCTTCAGAACACGGAGTGAATACAAAAGCAGTTTTGTGAGATGATAAAGCAAGGCCTATGTCCTTCCCATTGACAACAACATGGCCAATTCTCTTGTATGAAGGTTAAGGGAAACTTTAAAGTAGAGAAAACAGTCAAAAAAAAAAAAAAATCCAATGATTAAACTAATGAAACAAAGACAAGTACTAAATATGAGAAACAATAAGTATGTAGAGTAATCCAAGAATATGCAAAACTCCAGAACTGGCTTTTATTGCAATGTACCACTGTAACTGATGTGAAATAAAGAAATCATACTAACCATTTAAATCTGTAAGAAAAATTTCAAAGGAAAAAAGAAATAAAGAAATTAATGAATACCAGTGATCCAGTTATGCTAGCACTTTTTATTCTCAGTTCCAAACTGACAAGTTTAGAGAAAATCCTTCAAAAGAAATATTTCAGATTATTCCTATACAAGTTTTTTTCAGAGTTCTATTTTGTCATGTGTAGAACTATATCAGAAACATTTTTTTCTGTCCTATCTGAAGTCACTTTGAATAGTCTTATTATTCAAATTATAAACAAAATATACATGTCTAGAGAGGAAGATTCTACATTACCAGTATAAAAAACATATGTATTTATATGGAACTTCACTTCATCACTTGTTAGTTTGCTTTGCAGGCAAATGACTACACAAAGGCTAATGTTTTAGTTTGCAGAAAAAAAATTGTACATACCAGACACCAGCATCAGATTATTCATCCATCTAACTCATAACCCATTGTGCTGTTTCCTGTGTAAATTTGCCAGTATCATTCGTTCTGATTTTTATCAAAAAGCAATATAAAAGTCCTTGTAGCTGTATGAAGTAATGAGTTACTTGAGGAATCCAGTGTCTCTACTTTTATTTGCCATTTTGAAGTAGCAATCATTTTCATCTATATCCAATCAATGATCATGGTCAGGAAGGAAATATTTTTCCACAATGTTTGAAAGATAATTTGTCAAGGTACCCCAAATATAAGATTTTCCTTAATAAAATAGTAACTAGCATATTTTAAGACACATCGGGATGCCTGAACCTGTGGCTGAATCTCATGCACCATTTACCATGTGTAACTGGAGCAAGAAATAGGAATGAGTCTCAGGTGCTGATGGGGAGCCCAGTATGCTCTCATTTCTGGCTATAAACTGGATCCCTTTAAAGTGGTGCTGGCTGAACGCCCAAAAATAAGATGCTGTGAATAAGTAGTTTGTTTTCAAATAAAGGCATTATTTCATACGTGTAATTATTTCAGCTTGCACAAAAACAATGGAAATTGGATTATTCAGTAAAGTGTTTTCAGAAATGCTCATATGCAAATTGGGAAGGATTGAAGTTGCTTTGGAAAACATTAGACCTTCTGATGTTTGTATACTTTAAATGTCCACCATTAAAGTATCCCCCTCACTTATAATGATCTCTGTGACGGCTCAAAATTCATTGCCTATTTCTGGCCTGTATTGGAGAATATTCCTCCATAAGTTCCATGCCACATCTTTTATTTCAAACATTTAAGAAATCATTGCTATAATTCTTCTGAAGTTAGTGGAGCTTTACTAGAGATTAATTGGCCTGGGGAATGACTATTTTTATCCTCAAAAATGTTTTGTAAGCATAGGATGGTTCCTGCTTGACAAATCCACTTCTGCATGGGTTTCTGTTACACCCAAGGCATGAAATCTGAGCATTTAAGTAGGGTATATCAGAATGCTTCTCCTTGGAAGTGTACTGTTTCTATTTTTAAACTTTATTGCTGACATTTGTAACTGCAACTTGTAAACACTAGTAAAATACAAAGCTTGTTTGTCCCTATTTGGTGCCTTTTAAAAAAAAAAATAATATTTCATGTCCCTGTAATACCTATACCCTGCTAATAAGGCAACTCGTCCTTATTTGAAGATCCATAATTGCACCATTAAAACTCGTTAACTAGTTTTGTGGTTTTACCTACTTTTTCTAACAAGTATACCACACTGGTTCTACCATAGTAAGGGCAGTTATACCAGCATAGTTGTTACTTCCCCTCAGAATAATAAAACAGAATATTTTAGGCACGTGGAAACAGGTATATGTACCAGGATAGGTAAAACAGTCTGATAGTTCTGGTGCAACAAAGACCTTTTTCTCCTAAATAAATAATGCCGAGTTTTATGAGGAACTTGGAGCTGTATATAATTACTTCTTATATGTATTAAACAGCTGGGGATGTTTTGCTTTATAATATATCTCAGGCAGTCACCTTCAGCTTGTTTAAGAATCACGTTTTTTCTTCTTACTCATAATACTAACATGTTCCAAAAATTAAATCAAATGCCAGTAGTTTACTAAAATCTGTTAAATCATTGACAACAGTTGTAGACATTGTTTCCTGCAGGAATAAAAGGTGTTTTGCCAAAGCAAACACCATGGCCTAAAATGTTCAGAGTGCAAATCAAATACAATTAAAATTAAAAAATATAATAAAAAGTAGCAGGTCTCTTTCAGAGCAATCATCAGAACCTGTTCCAGTTTTGGACTTGACTATTTTGGGATTTTGTGATCATTTTGTATGGTTAGTAGAAAAATGCAGAAGAAAACTTCCCATTTCATTTTTTACTTATGAATGTATAACCCATATGCTCCTTTGTTTTGGATTAATAGATTAAAAAAAATCTTTTGACTGACAGCATAGTGGAATAGCAGAGAAGGGAACGAAGCAGGACATACGGGGCCCTCATCAGAAGCACCAGTTTAAAAGAGAACTTAGCAAGGCTTGAACACCAACCATCAAAGGGGTGTTTGTAACTTAGAGGGTTTGCTGTAAGAGCTTTTTGTTTTGCTATTTACTGAGTGCAGTCAGAATGCACGATGTATAAGAAACAGTGGGAGACACAATCCTTGCGCCAAAGCATTCATATCTGAATTAGAGAAATAACATACTTCAGACACAAAACACATTTGATAACCAGATGATGGGTCAGTTTCCAAGCAGTGCAGGTATCTTTCTGGCTTTCTAATCATCTCTTTCTGGATTAATATTGATAAAGCTAATTAAAGAAACATGTGCTGAGGGGGACTTAATGAAGATTGATGGCTTGACCCACCCAGGGAGGTGAGGAGTTTTCAGAGTGAAAGGAAATATGGATAAAGGCTGCAGCTGAGATTAGAAGTCTTCATGAATTTAAGGAGCAAGCTTAGGAGAGTATGCAGTATTCTCTTTGAAAGACTCGGCAAATATTTTGTAAGTACAGTTCTCCTTAATAGTCTAGAATGTCTGCATGACTATGAATACTTAGTCCTCAACACTATAGCGCAGGGATTTTATTATACTGAAGAGCTGCATTACTTACAGGATAAATCAATAGACTCCCCAGTCAGATTGCTGATTTTTCAAGAAATCAACTTTTTGTTTCAGCTCTTTGTCTGTTTCATATAAATTTGTCTTTCAGTCATACAAACTTCCTTTTTACCTAATAGAGACCCCTATATACTTCTACATATCAAGCCTGTTAAAACGCTGCTTTAAAAGCCTATTACCTCCCCAGGGGAATTTTACGCTTCGGGCACTGTGCTAGTTGACAGCGTTGGCTGACTGACCTTTGCTGGATGACTTACTGCGAGGAGTCACCAGGCCAGTCATTTCTAATAGCAAGCTGGTAAGACTTCTAAGAAAAAGGTGTTAGTCAAGAAAAATGGGGGTGGGATTTGCACGTATAATTTGGTTTGGGCTGCTAACTAGCCCTTATAATAAAGAAGCAGTAACTGATTTCTCTCTCCTTTGTAAGATCTCAGAAACTCTTCTAATAGTGTAAAAGAAAAATAGGCAGGTATTTGGGAAGAGACCAGCAACAAGAAAAATGGCCACCCATCAAGTAAACCTCCCCCCCCCCGGCCCCCCCATTCTGCAAAATAACTGAAGTGTGACAGGTGATTAGAGGCATTAGAAGGAAGAGTAAGAGCTGAAGGCCGATCAGGAAGCAGACTTAACGTCAGATCTTTAAAGTAGTAATACAAGCTGGAGTCCTTTGATGACTTGGTAGAAAAAGCAAGGAAGGGAGGAGATTTGGAGAGAAAAGTGCCGGAGAAGGTAGCTTTTTTTATATCAGTATTGGAATGGGGAAGAAATATTTCAGTTGAGAGAACATTGGCTTTGATGGTTGATTAGAGTTTGGAGAAAATTCAGAGTAAATGAAGAGGAAACCTCTAATGATTATGAGATCATTGCCTGACACAGAACAGAAGGTGTAGAACAACCTAGAGAAGCAGCATAGCCATCAAACATAGCAAGGCAACCAGCCACTTAGACATGACTCTGACAGCTGAGGTGTAATGGTGTTATTTTCAGCATAGCTTTTCAAACTGTGTTTTGTGTGCTGGTTATATGGATGATGATCATATTGCTTTTGTTAGTTTCATTGTCACTTGTGATTGGGCTATTGCATAGCTGTGTACTTGTTAATATAATCTACTTTCTTTTAAACCTTTGGCATGGGGCATTTGAAAGGAATAGGGGTAGGATTATAAACTATAGTAAAAAGCATCTCTTGGTAACTTGTTACTTATTTTTACATCTCAAACACCATCAGTAACTATTGCTTTTTGCATCATTAAATTTTACTCTTACTCTCATAGAGCCAAGTGACATGTATAATTCAGCTTCCTTTGGTAATTATTTTACTTTCCTTTTAGGATTGCTGTACTACAAAATTCAGACAAGTTTATTTTACCTGAGAAATATACAGTATTTCTGTCTCTCCCTTGATGATCTAGCTTTCATGGCCAACTTTTCTGAGTCAGAAGGAACATCTCCACCACTACAGAGCTAAAAATAATCTTTTTTCCCTGGGATTTGGGACAAAATTTACCAATTTGTCTGCCAAACTGTTTTAAAAGCTTTAAAACAAACAAACAACATCTGCTTTTAAAGCTTTTGAACTTTATATGACATTTCTTTCCTACTCTTCCTCATGTTCAATTTTCTATATGTGTATTACTTGTAGGAATTATCTTGGTTCAAAGAGACTCTAAACATAACTTAGGTTTGAAAACTGGTACTACTACTGATCTTGTGTATTTCCAAAATATTTCTGAAGTGATTTATATCATTGAAATTCTTTATCTTGCATATCTCAGCTGCCACACAGGCAGTTGACTGAGCAAAAGTCAGAGCAACTGACCAAATACACCAATATTTTATAAAGCAACAGCTGGCACCTGCCTTAGTAGAAGATGAAGGGAGAAGTCTCACAAAATGAAGTGAGTCAGTGATGTTTCTTTAGATTGAGACGCCATCCTAGAATAACAGGGAGCAAAAAAGGGATATCTTGAATTTCAGTCACCATGAGTGTTGGGGTTACGAGCTTACGGCAGATATGAGGATATGTCATATCTGGAGGCAGGTAACAGTATGTTCCAGTCTCCAAGAGTTTCTGCAGCAATGACATTCTGTTATTTAGAAACAATTCTGTCTTATTTTTATATCCTTTTCTAAATATTGCAATTTTTCTGAAAACAATTCCTTGCTAAAACTTAGCTTGTATCCATTGCTTTGTTTTTCTATGTATACTTTAGATCATTGCTTTCCTGTCCAATATCATACTGGGAAAAAAAAAAAAAAAAAAAAGAAAATGCCCTGATTAGCCCCATGTTGTAAGGTTCAGAGAGAAGCTGCATAAACTTGTGTTCTTTGATTAAATGTATTTACAATATTTATATGGGCAAACGAACCTTCACATACTTAGCAAATGAACTTACTATATGCAGAGCTTTTAAAAACCATTTTAATATTAGATTTTCTGTTGCATGTCAAGAAAAAATATGTATAATCAAAAGGATGTTTTTAACAAAAGTATTCATGTTTTTAAAGATAACTTGATTCTGATATAACTCTAGTGTAACACAGTGTCAGCAGTCTTCTGGGCTATGCTATTTGCCAAAAGTAGCCAGCCTAACTTACACAGATAGTTGCTTTGAACAATAGGAGATCCTGAGAGAAATTTGTTCAGAATGAACTCTCAAAAACCACAATGATACTATACTGACTTGAGAACATGGCGAGGACCTCAATTTTGACACTAGGGATTCATTGTGCAATGAACTTGCCAGTAGTCCTTTAAAAAAGAGTTTAGAGAGTGCCTTAGTGAAGAGTAGGCATAAGGCACATACTTTTAGGGTTTAAAAAAACCAAACCAAAACACACACACACAAAAGAACCACAACCCAGTCCTTACACCATAAAAATACTACTTTGTGCTATGAATTCTAAAAGACCGGACATCTGAATTTTAAGATTACTTTCAATTATTCAAAGTTACCTCATGGTTAGACAGAGCGTAACTTAGTCTTCAGGCATGGAAATGCTTATGCACATGGGCATCATTTGAATCGCCTGCGCTCTTACTACCACAGACTGTGAGGCACTGATGAGGAGTTCTATCAAATAAATGAATTCTGTCTCCACTGCTGATTGTTCAGAGGTAACCCCGTGAAATTTTTTTTCCCCTCTCACCATTGTCCGGTGATATCAGGTTAATTTTTAGCACAAAATACATAACTAATTACTGGTTGATAGTACTTAGACCAAACATATCTGTGTCAGATGTTTTACAACTGGAGAGAAAATATCACTTGGAGGTTTTGCTGTTCTTGGGGTTTGCCTTTATAAAATCAGGTTCCTGTGTATATTTTGCCACGTATGCAGTTCACTGTAAGGTTCTTCCTGCAAAATAAAATAGACAAGTACTTTGCAGTCAATATCCTGGGACAATTGTACAATTTCTTTGCCTACTGCTGTAGTCCAGTGTCCTTACTTTTTTTTTGACTTGTATACCTCCACTCAGTCTGCCTTCAGTATTATTGCTAAGGCTTAATTGAAAAGGCAATATGAAATGGATTAACAGAAGCTACAATATTCTGGGTTAGTCTTGTTTTATACTTTCTCCTGGTGTTCCTTTTACCATTGTTGTTTTTTACTAGTAAACCAGTCTACAGCTGGTTTTCCTTTTATTATTTCATAGGGGAGAGAAGCAATGATCTAGGGCAGATTTATTGCTATGTGTAATGCTCCAGTTTGCGACCTTCTCCCTGCTAATGCTCCTATACAAGCAGCAGATTGCCTTACTGCTGTGCTTTTTGTATCCTGAAAGAAAATCTGATACCAGGGATGCTGGTTTCATTTTCATACTGTTCAGTAATAGGGAACATGAACATTTATTTCCCTCCTCCATTTCCACAGACCATAAGCAGTTCAAAGACCTTTGTTTTTATTTTTCCCCCACCCAGACATTTCTTGTTTAATCCACATTACCCTTTATGGCGCTTGGTCCTACAGGGTATTTTTTGAACTTTGATTTCCTCTGCGGTATGCTGCCTCTGTTGCAGTTAGTACCATCACTGTCATCAGATTTACTTGACGATTATTTCATCTTCTTTCTGTTTCTCCTCCTAGCTCATTTTGCTGTATTTCAGTGAATGTAAAAGCCTTCTTTATAAAGTAAGAGTAAGTCTGAAACCCTTAGTACAGACTGTGATTTCTCAGTTATTTATCTGGCATGTGGTGATATACCACAAAACAAAAAGCAGCCCCCCAAAAACCCACAGCAGGCCTTCCCAGTGCTGTTGCTCTTTCCCTTGTTATTCCCACTGATGAGGAAAGCAAGTGCTACGTTGCTAGGTACAGATGTAGTTGCTCATTTACCTTTCTTTGTTCTGGACTAGTCAAAAAAAAACCCCAAAAAACAACCCCCAAACAAAGAAACAAAAAAACCCAAACAAAACTGAGGTTGTATTAGGTTATTCAGGGTGATGCCAACCAGATTTCTTGTCTGGCTGAAAAACCTGTGGGAGGGGGCAGAGACCCTTATGGTGTGTCTAGCAGGCATGCACACGTTGTAGCTGTGTGTACCTATTGTGTCTGTAGAAAGCAAAAAATGTTAAGTCAGGAATATATGATGGTACCATTGCTGCAGCATCGTGGTCTAAGTAAATGTGATAGAAACAGATGGGCTGTCTTTTATTGGATAAACTATTTAGTAAAAAAAAAAAGCAAAGCATTGGAGCATGTGAGCTATTTGCCACATTTCTTTTTTCAACAAAAAATAGCCATTGCTAGTAGATATTTTTATGTTAAATCATTGAAATTAAGAAACGTGTCCATATGCACCTTTTTCATGAACACATTTGATAGATAACATAATGAAATTTTTTGAAAACTTCATCTGGATGACTAACTTGTAAGCCAGATCTGGGGAACATGTAAATATTTTTTTTTTCTCTGATAGAATGTTTCAGTTGTTTAGAAAGATTTCTTTAATGTTCCTGCCCTCCTTTAAAGAATTTCCAATCGTTTCAGTTTACTTTCCCCTGCTCCTCCACTAATTTGATACAATATCTTGTCTAAACTGAGTATTTTGGGTAATGTAGGGACATGACAGTTAGGAATGTCTACTTTGAAACTTTTCTAGCACATGCTTTTTTGAGAAGTTTTCCCTTAGTGCTTCAGGTAGTAAGTAACAGAGATCTATTCAAAGCTTAGACTTCATTATTATAAGTATTCGTCTAACTGTTTATTTACAAATGGATCACAATTCATACACAGCAACATCAACAGGAAACTCTTGGAGTACCAGGAAATATTTCAGCACTAAAAATTCAATCAGATTAAAAAAAAAAATATTCAGCCAGTAAACCAGTAAAAAAAAAAAAAAAAAAAAAGATGAGGGACATGGACATGCACATTCTTCACAAAACTAGTAATAGAGAAGATGCTGTAGTTCTGTCACACCACTTATTCTGTAGGGAATTCCTCTCAGGCAGGGGATGTTCCTGCTCCTTTCACTAATTCAGAAAATGTGTTTGAATCAGCATTTTCTGCAGGATGTCTTTGACTGCTACGAGCATAGCATATTTTCACATTCTTGTTCAAGCTTTTTTTGTTTGGGAGAGAGAGGAAAGTATGACCATAAAACTGTTGGTAAAAACCCTCCTGGGAACCTGAAGTATGTTATATCAGATAGTTCTTGAATTAATGCTTAATAACTTTCTATCTGTGGTCTTCTGGAGTGATTACTTCATGAGATGTACCCATGTAATGGATATATCGTAAAATAATATGAAGTCATAAAAGTGACAAAATGTCAGTTAAAATCCCTAGGTAAACTTTTAAAGTATGCTTCAAAATTAAAAAAATATCAAATTTTAAGCTGATTTTTTTTTCCTTTAATTGTTTTTTTAAAGAAAACCTGTTTTTATTCCAATCATAGCAAGAAAAATTAAAATGCTGACATTTTTGGTAAGTTAGAAATTCTAAATACCAACCAGCTTTATATAAGAATACAAGAATAAGGTAAAGCAAAAGTGAACAATGGGTAGAATTAAAGCAGCTTGTACAAAGGGCTCATCAAAGAAGTATGAGGGAAGTTTATGTGCATAAATCAAAATATATACATGCATAATTGGCAATCATAGCATTTGTCTAGTAGTGTGAGATTAATTCTAATTACATTTTTATTTGTTTTTCCAGGAATCTCAGATATGAATTAAATTATAAAAAATTATATCTTTCACATTTAATTTCTATGTGTTTTGGTTATTAATGTCTTACAAAAGAAGTTTTGTTAATGAAAAGAAAATATTTCTCTGCCAGTGAACATACTCTTAGATATCACAGCTTGCCATTTCAAAATGACCATGGTTTATAGCACATAAGGTACATGATCACATGCTATTTATTGCTTTTCAGATTTGGTATTTGGCTTATTATAACCTTACAGAAATTCCTGGACCACTGTTTAGAGAGTTGTAGGGCAAATGCAATGCAAGGTAAAATTTGTTCATCTGGGACAACTGCTAAAATTGCTGTAAGAGATCAAAACTGTAAAATAGATTATAATTATCATAAATAAAAAAGTTTCTCAAATTTACACAATGGAATAAAATATGAAGGTTAGATGTTTTCTCCTATTTGAGTACTATTTTGTTTACATGAGTGACTGCTGTATATTAATGGATTTTTGATTCAAGTAGATTAACTGTACACTTTCCAAACAACAAACTGAGTACAAATAAGTTTTTAAATTACTATTGTCATTTTAACATGGTGTCCTCAAAGTAGATTAATAATGGTTCGGTAGCTATCATAAAATGTCAAGATAATATGATTAACTAGTATAAAGAAAGCAATTTTGGAACTGAGTTATTTGATGTAATGAATTTTTAGAGTAAAATAATTTTATTCAATGATCTGCAGAGAGGCAAGTGGTCTGGATCTGGGTTCATTTTATGGTTGGTTCGGGAAAGAATGTTGTTAAAGCCATTAAGCAAAGTAACGTTCTTTGAATTTGCTAGAAGATTTTGGTATAAATATATTCTGACAATAATAATACAGAAGTGCTAATTAAAGCAAGCTTGGTTTCCTCTCAGATCTTGCTAGGAATATTTCATATACACATTGCTATATGCCCTACCATCTGAAGGACAACAATCTCCTTTTAGGACCAATATTCCTTTGTGATGCTCTTTGAGGTACATAACCTATTTAAAATGACAGTTACAGTAAAATACTTTGTTCCCATACTGCATAATATAAATTTAACTTATGAAATTGCACCTAATCAAGAGAATTAATGACAGGTTGGACTATTTTGGGTTTTTTTTTTCATGTTATAGGTCAAAATTAAATCATTTTGATTTTGCTTGTTCTTTTTGCTTATTTTTTTCACATGAAATAATTACATTTGTATGAAACGATGACTTAGCCTATGCTGAAAAAGAATAGTGTGACTACCTATTATCATGATGCAATGCCAGCAAGTCCAGCTAGTGAACTCATTTCTTTCCTGAAATCATTTATTTGCAATATAAATCATATTCCTGAGATCATATTCCAAATGCAACATGAGTTCTGGACTCTTGATTTTTTTTTTTTTTCTTTATTACTATATTACATACCAGGGCTTTCAGCAGGATGCAAATTACTTCAGTAGAAGTTAATTCTAATATGGTCCTAACCATTATGTTGTCCAGTCTCCAAGCACTTTCTGGTGCAAATCAGAGAATTTGTGATTTTTTTAGTGTTGCTTCCTGTCTGCAGCATGGCCTGTGTTGCAAACAAAATATACTTTGATAAAGTTTAAATGTTGTATAAGTTTAGCTAAGATGTATGCAGGCAATTTGGTGCCTTTTAGAAGCAGTATTGTCGCCATTTGTACTTGAATAATTATAATGTCAAACTAAAGCTATTTTTGTGTATTATTCTGCTCTTAATGCAAACCTTTACTTCTCTCTCTGATTATATGTTCTGGAATTCCTCGATATGAATGAATACTAATCTTTTGCAATTTTTTCACAACTACACCTGTCTTATCTACTGTGAAAATTAATGTGCTTTTCTCTTCCTACCTAGTTGCTTTTGTAATTTTTACAATAATCTTTGGTTTAGAAATTCTCTAAGTAGGGTCCATGTTAAAAGATAAATAACGTCACTTCTCTGTTAACAGCGCTTATCAAATGGCTCCATAGACTCAAATGATGAAGCCAGTCAAGTTGTTGAACTTCAGGAACTACTGGAAAAGCAAAACTATGAAATGGCACAAATGAAGGAGCGTTTGGCAGCGCTGTCTTCCCGGGTGGGAGAGGTAGAACAGGAAGCAGAGACTGCCAGGAAGGAGCTCATTAAAACAGAGGAAATGAACAGTAAATACCAGAGAGACATTAGAGAGGTAAGGAGTTCACCACACTCACCTTGTATTTCTTGACTGTTGTTCCTATGGTACCCACTAGAAACTGATAGAGGCCAATGAACATGGGCAGCAAAAGTTGAGCACTGATAAAAGCCCTTGTACACAGAAAACACAAAATTTACATTAAGAAATAGTACTAGAAATCTCTTTGTAAAACCATGTTCATAAAAGTGGATGTGTATATGTGCTGATAGGAGAAAGGCCAACTCCTTTGTGGTTCAGCATTACTAAAGTGCATTCTGGAAAGTTTCCAGCTGTTTCAGATTCTTAAGATGGTTTCTCTCAAATAGAGATGCTGGCCATGCAGGTTGTCTAAAGCACATTTTTAAAACTCCTGGGCTGTTTATATAATCAATTATAATATTTACTCCTGTGTGGTAACTTCATTACTCCTGTTACAATGTGTTATTCCCTTCTTTCAATAAATGCAAATATAATTCAATTTTCCTTTTCTTTCCTCCTCTTAAATTTGTGGTGCTCCTTAATACCCTCCAGAGGATCCTCTTTTCCATGGATGTTATCAATATGTGTAGATGGTTGGCTTCTAGAATCTATTTTAGTTTTCTGAAATTAGAGTAGTTATCTTTCTGTTACACTGCTTCCTACAATACAGATATTTCATATGGATTTATGTATGTGTGTGTGTATATAGATGCATTTGTATGTATGTATTTAAACTCTTATTTCTAGCATTCTGGAAGCAATGTTCCTTCAGAAGTTCTGATGCATGACACAGTTTAAGTGTCTTCACACCTTCGACTCTTTTGAGTATTGTATCATTGTTATACGGTTACAAAGAATAATTTGCGCTGATATGTTTTTCCTTTTCTGCTAACGCTACATTTTAGCTCTAGGGGTCTCTAACCACTGTCTTTTACCATTTGAAAATACTGCTGTCTCAGGGACACTTGATTGCCACTTGCTGTTTCTCTCTTAACACATTACACCAGCTACAGGCTTATTTGCTTTCAGCCCTTTGCTTCCTAAGCAAAGTGGCTGCTAATACATTTACATGTAGAATAATTACCAAATGTTGGTGCAAAATCTGCTGCGAAAGGTATTTGTAAAGGTGGAAGTACCTGTCTTCATTATTTCATATTGCCACAAAAGATAGTCTTCCCAATGCAGAAAATGAAATACCTGCAACAAGAGGTAATTTAGTATTGTGTAACCAAATAAGTTATTGTATTTTTGTCTCTGTGTTTTTAATGAATTGCATACATAATTACTATTTTTCTGGGGTTTTTTTCCCAGCAATATGCAAAAAGAACACCTGGATATGGGCCATTTTAGGACTAACTATTTGGATCCGTTTGTATGTTTGTTGGGTCTTGAAAAATAATCTCACTTCAACACCACTTTCATAATGTAATACAACACAAACAGCAAGACATGCTCATCATAGATTTTTTTCATTGTGAAAGATTACATGGCAACATGTAAGTCTCCTCAAGAGCCAGACACAAGTTTAAAACAATGTAAAATTTTCTGCTTTCACTGAAATTAATTGAAGATAAATAAACAATATAGTAGACAGACTAATGAATAATCTACCTAAATTACAGCTATTGACTTCAGTGAGGCCAGCTTGTAATACTTGAACAAAACCAGCTCAAGATTTTAAAGACATCCTATCCATAACATATATGGATAACATGCCCATATGTTATGGTTATGTTATGTATCCAACATTGTAGTCACTTGTTTTCCTGAAATTTCAGGACATTTCACGGGTTGTCTGTTACATGTACTTCAGCAGAAAATTTTTAGCAGGATCCAGGAATAAAAGCAAAAATATGCGTATACTTTATTTTCCCCACATCAATGCAATATGTTTCTACTACTATGTAACTACATCAGTTTTTCTGTTTTCTGATCAAGGCTGCTTTTGTTTGAGAAGCAAGAAAGTAAATGTGAGCTGCATTCACTATATTTTTTTGCACTGAAAAATATAGAAACTAGAAAAATATACAAAAGCTGAGGGTTGTGTCCCTTTGCTCTACTCAACAGCTACTGCTTTAAGTCTCGTAGTTACAAGAAATCCCAAAGAAAATAAATTATCTTTAAAACAGAAAAATTACTGCTGAGCATACCTTACCTCCCTGTCTACTGTTAGCATGAAAATTAAACTGGTATAAAATTATGTAGCATGGTTCTTGATAATTTTTTTGTCACATTAGGCAATGGCACAAAAGGAAGATATGGAAGAAAGAATAACTACTCTGGAGAAGCGCTACCTCAGTGCTCAGAGAGAATCCACCTCCATACATGACATGAACGACAAGCTGGAAAATGAACTGGCAAACAAAGAAGCCATCCTACGTCAGGTGCAGTATCTGCATTAGTCGGTTGCTTTCTTCATATGCAATGAAAATTAATGCAAAAAGGGGGGAAGGTCTACAGCAGGAGTTTTCCATTAGGTTAATCTGTTCATTTTTAATCAACAGATAGATTAATCTAAAAAAGAAAACCTAAGTTGTTCAGTGTCTCTAAGCTTCATATCAGCTACTGCAACAGTGAATACCAAATCAATGTGTACATCCAACACTGGAAAATAAGTGTTTTCTGATAGTGTCTTGCATAAATGTGCATAGTCACTTCCCCTATGTGAAGGATATCTTTGCTTCTTACGTATATAATTTTCTGAATTTTTATTTTTTTTTAAATTTTCAGTAATAGTATAAACAGCAGAAATACCCTTCTGCAGGAAAGATCAAAATTTGCATATAGTATATTCTAATAATTTCATGTATTAGTAGCATGTAAATAAAATTTTACAAAGCTAAACTGTCCATGAATATGTTTTTAAAGAAGAGCATAACATGATTGTGTAGCTTTCGTGGTACTTTGTTTCCACAGTGATTCCAAAATCTGAAGTGTAAAGTGAACAGAAAACACTGGTTTGTAATTTGAAGAATACAACGCAAACTGAAAGCTAACATGAAATCAATTTAATTCAAACTGTAAAAGATGCAATTGCTCCTCAGCATCGGTATCAGACTACTTTATTTCTTTCTCCTATGATGTCTTCAAATATAAAATGCTATATGGGAAATAAGCCTGTATGATCTGATAATCTCTTCTTATATGACTGTATGCAGATATATTTACGCACCCATGCACACACCCCTCTGTGTGTGTGCATATACATGTACATGGCTACCTCCTCAGGGAAATTAGAGCATCAGAACTCAAACTCGCCAGCTTCCTTTGATTATTTTAAGAGGTGTCTTCAATTGTTGGAGGCAAGGGGGAACAAACCACACCCGGTAATGTAAAAGTAAGGTCCTGCATCTGAGGTTTTTATTGCTGCCGAAAGTCATGCTGTGCTGCAGAGGTCTACCTACTCAATGCAGTGATCGATAGAACTATGCTTAGAATATATACAGGCAGGCTTAAAGTTGATTTGCAGCACTGTGATGTGAAAA
The DNA here is from genome assembly GCA_035590275.1 of Ibycter americanus. Classification (NCBI taxonomy): domain Eukaryota; kingdom Metazoa; phylum Chordata; class Aves; order Falconiformes; family Falconidae; genus Ibycter; species Ibycter americanus. Next base: position 39,789,297 of record JAVJGI010000060.1, on the reverse strand, counting down.
GCCTACCTCTTCATGCTTTTGAAGGATTAAGAAAGACTCTAAAAGCACACTCCTTTTTCATTGTGTCTTCTATTACCTGGAATAGACAGGAACGCAGGAAAGCCTTATCAAGCCATTAAAAAACTCTTAATCATGCGGTGCATCTCAGTAGGCCAGAAAATACTGCATTTATCAAAAGTCCTCCTGTTTCTCTTTAATGGTTATGACAGATTAATCAATTTCACCTTTGTGAACCTACAATTATGTCTCATTTTACAATGAACAATATCACTGCAACCTTAAGCAAATAGCAGCCAGGTTATGATCATGAATGAAATGTCAGTTTTAACATTTCCCAATGTATTATTGGCATTTGGCAATTTGCTCAGAAACTTTGCTGGGAATTCCATCCTTTTGGAATTGTACTTATTCCCATTTTAGCTCATACATAAACTTTTCTGTGAGTGGACTCAATATTTGCATTTAGAAAATTCTCATTTTACTGGGCACCAATACTTTTATTTTCTTCAGATAAACAAAATGATCAGAGGAGCTTTCTGTTCATCTTCATTAGTGCCATTTTACATTCCTTTTCTTTACTTTCATTTGATCCTTGAGCCTCAAATCACTCATCATTGGTAAGACTGGCAGTCTACACTGTTCCATGCTTGAGTTAATACCTCTCCAGTAAGTTCTTCCAGGTTGTGGAGTATCTATGCCCATGTAGTGAGTTTCGATTGCTACCCCGATACCAAAAAAAAAGAAGGAAAATGCTAATTCTGATCTTTTGTTTTGGTGTGTTTTTTTTATATATATATACCTGTTTATCTGTCTTTGGCCTTCAGCTGGAAGACAAAAACAGACAGCTGCAAGAGCGACTAGAGCTGGCTGAGCAGAAGCTGCAGCAGACAATGAGGAAGGCTGAAACCTTACCCGAAGTGGAGGCTGAACTGGCTCAGAGAATTGCAGCTCTGACAAAGGTACTGCCCTGAGGAATAGGTTCACTTCAGAAGCCCCATTTTTTAACATTGATTTGCATCCCGATTCCTCACCTCAAGGACAAAACAAAAGTAGTATCAAGCTGATTTGAAAGAAGAAAACGTTTCCTCATAAGTATGTGCCACAAGTTTAACCAGGAATGGTCTCAATGCCGGGTTTGTAATTTTTAGCATTTTAGTAATAGGAAAAGTAGTTGTCTGTAAGTTAGCCTAGACTATATTTACAAAAGAGTCATATATGTCCAGTAGACATGAGCATTAATTATCCTAGGAGGATTTCTTTTACTATGTAAGAGTTTCTAATTTAAGGGGAAAGGGGTGGGGGGAACTCCCATTCCTACACTCGGTTAATTCTTCTGGACGTTTTCATACACCATATATATGAAACAGCAATGATTTTCCTTCCAATAAGTACTATAAAATCAAATCTTAGTGCCTGCTGGGATCATTTGTACAACACAAATGAAGCCAACTTGCAGTACATACTTACAAGGATGGTTTTGAATGATTCTTTGTATCATGTATCTGCAAAGACAAATGTGAAACCTTGAGAGGACTTCAATTGTTTTTTTCTGATGAATTTATTACATGGCAGCTTTCTTGCAGAAAAATAAGAAGATAAAAATAAATTTTCAGTAGTTTGGTTTTCATATTTGGTCTCTAATACTTTCAGGTGCGCATGTAGTTGACACTATAGCTCAGGTATTGTCAGCTTCATAAAGACATATAACAATAATACATTTATTCTTTGTCCATTAAAATCCAACAAATAAAGAAAAATGCATGTAAGAGATTGTATTACATATCATTCTGATTTATCTAAGCTTTCCTTTCTGTATTGCCAAGGAGTGTTTCTAGCTATTTATGTGCGTAGCTATTTTTAAATTTGATGGATTTTTTAAATATTCATGTTTTTCATGAAGTAAATTTCATGTTTTTACTGAAGCCTTAAGTGCTGAGCAGCTCATTAATAAAGTCGGGGTTATAAATAATTTAGTTAAGAAGTAGAAAGAAAAAAAGAAAGAAAAAGAAAGAGAGGCTTTGGGGGGATTTGGGTTGCGGGGTTTATTTGATTTTATTAAGGCAAGGTAATCAAGATTTTGTGCTGTCCACTTTAGGTTCATATGAATGGGTGGGAATCTGAAAGAGATACTGAAAATGGTGGGGGAAAAGAAGAATCAGAAAAAAGAGAGCTACATGTAATACCAAACAAATATTATTGCATTTTAATAAAACCTGAGGTGCACATAAGAGCAATCCCTTGGCATTTTAACTTTTTTTTTCAGTTGCTTCTAATTCAACAAATAATCACATATTCTAATGCCCTCAGTAGCTTAAAAATATTGTTTTCTATTTTAAGAGGATTTTTCCCGAATAATTTCTCCAGCAATTAGGCACCAGTAAGTATTTTGCAGTCTCAAGCATGTCTTTTCTTGCAACTGCATTTTTCCTTGAACATGTATTAATGACAAATATTGAAAGAAGAAATCCCATTTCAACCATGCAGACCACTCAGGAACTTCCATGAGATACTGTTGTTACTGTGACCACAAAGCTGCAGTATACATCTCTGTTTGTCTTCTTACATTATTTCATGGGATGTGGTTAGAGAGCTGTGAACAGAGCTGACGGTCCACCCCATTTCACTTTGATGTACTTTATCAAAGTTTTTGCCAAGTGGGAAACTCTAAGAAGTATATTGCACTGTAATGCCAGTTCTGTTCATTTCTCTGTGATTACATGAAAAACTGAAGCAATTTATTTTATTTAAAATTGTGTCTTCTTGGAATACATGACATGAAGAATAATGTCAGAATTTGGCCAAAAGACCAAATAAGCCTGTGTTTTATATATCTTGTATACATCTTTGCAAACTGTAGAGCTTATTATAGTGCTGATTTGACAGCTCTGCAGTTTTGAAGTGCAGTACTTTTCATGGATCACATAAACATAGCTTGGAACCAAGGACAACACTGTAGTCACTGCAGCTTATTTAAGTAGTTTTAAATTAGCTAGCTGGTATACTGTTACCACACTAGCTATTCAATGAAAGCTGCAAGACCTTCTTAAGGGGCTGAGTGATGCTTAAGTAATTTTGCCTTTGTTGAGCTTTGTGCCAGCATACACGTTGTCAGTAGGGCTCAAATTAGCTGGCTTCAGGCTACCTTAAGTCTGTCTACCTGAGCTATGATCACTGCAATGTCCGTGTATACTAAGTAAAGGATGAGTCCCCCAAATCAGCTAGTCTTTCTGCACTGCAAAAAAGTAAAAATTGATTCTTCTTTCTTTTGTACTACCTCAATGAAAGTGGCTTCTCTGAAATTAATGGGGTTACAATCATATGAAAGAGGTGAGTTAAGCCTAATATGTTTTACATGTTTTTTAAAGGAAAGTAGTATGGGATAACTGAAAACCATGACTGCTTCACTGTGGGTAAAATACAAGACCAATTATTTTCCTGTGGAGATAAAACAGAACAAACGTGTTCTGGATTTGGTTGTGATTTTTTTTTAATTTATTTTTTCCCCTAAAGTTTAAAATATGCATGTTATAATTCTGCATTCAATTTATTATACTCTTCCTCATAACAAATCTGGGTTGGGATTCTGCAAAAGAAGGATATAGAATGGGATCCTTCTATGGTGTCAGTTTTTAAAAAGACTTGTTTTTCTTTTATATATATATATGGGCTAGTGAATGTCTTTTGCTACTTTTCCATGCCCAAACTAGTTCATAAGGAGTGAACTTCCAAAAGTTTGGACTATACAGTGAACGCAGATAAGTACACATAAATTTACCTGAATCATTTGAAATTTTCTTTGGCTTTGTTTTCACTGTGTTCTGCCCATTGGGTGAGCAACTGGAGGGTTAGTCAGCCTGTGGCAGACTAACCTGGAACAGCATGATCCCATGTACTGTGCTGTCCTGCCTGGGCGTTGCACTGGTATCTGTCTAGTCATGACAAGTAGCACAGCTCCTGGCATGTATCCCAAGGTGTAGGTTGTCATGACTCATTGAGCCACCTTGTACTCACTCTCACAGTACTGGTCTGTTTGCTTGCCCTGGAGAAGAGGCAACCGGTGGTAGAAAGAACCTCTCTCCAATATTAACTAAACCTTTCTTTATCCTGCAAGATGTTTATTTTCCTGGGAAGGGACAGATATTGGAGCATCCAAAATCTTCAGATGGTTAGTCTGTCAAATACGGTTTCTCCTTGCAAGTATTCAAGGAGGGGTCTAGTAGAGACAACAAGCATCCACCTACTTTCATTCAGTCATTCCCACTAGTAGTCACTTTCCCCCTCAGGTGCTTGTGCAGCAAAGGTACCATGTCACTGCTCTGATCACAAGACAGCAGTCAGCATTTTACTCCATCATTCCTGTATGCAGGTCGCCAGAAATATCAACAGTGCTTTTTAGCTGCATTAGAGAAGCACTGAGATGGAGAAGAGGAAACCATAACCGTAATAAACCACATTTAGCATAGTAACACCTTCAGCTAATTTTAAAGGTGATTAAAAAATTACTTGGAAGTTGGAGGCAAGTGGGACACAGTGCTTGTTTTGTGACAATGTGAGGATATGGTTTGCATGAAGTAGGGAAGAAGTTGCAGGAAAGTGAAAGGAGGTGGTCTGCAGTGGGAAGGATGGAAAGGGAGGAAAGTAGTTCTCCTGCAATAAGTGCATGTGGTTAAGAGAGAAACCTGAGGACAACAGAGTGACAGAAGATGTTAGCTGGAGAAGAAAGTTGATAACCCTTCTTCGGGGGGGTGGGGGGGGCTGGAAGGGAAGGGAAGGGGAAGTCTTCTATGGGAGGGAAGCCTGAGAAAACTCCATATTTACAACTGTCTTCTCAAACCACCCCTCTTCTTGTGCTTTCCTTCCCTCAGAAGATTTTGTCCTGATGGGAGGAGAAATGAACAAAGTGAGTTTGACAGACCTAAATGGAAGGAGTTGCTTACTAAAGCTATGAGGTGTAAAAGGTAGTGGGGAAGTGAAGGAGGGGCAAGAGGGGCAAGATCTAGTGACTGAAAGTTTGGGTTTCAGAAAAAGGGGTGACTTAAGCCAACATATTTTGTCACATTTGTGACGGGTTAGAAGTGAGCATGTGAACAAGTAGCTGATAACTGTGACCTGTTGTGACTCAGTCACCATGATCACCTATTTTCACTTTCAATTGCATAGCTCATTTCAATAATGCATTCTTTCTTCTTGAGTAACTCACTCATTCAAAGGATAGCCAAAAGAATGTGTTCCATAAGAAGCCAGTAGAAAATCTAGACTGCAGGTGTTCAAAAGCCAAGGTCTCAAAGCTGTGGAAATTGGTTTGTGCGATTAGAAAAGTTTAGATTTGTTCCTGCAGCTCAGCACGAGGAAGAAAAATTATAGTGCCTGTACTGTACAGGTGCTTTCTGCATCTGAAATTGGATTTATTCTTTTTTTTCAACTAAGATGCAAAGACCTAGAAAATGTGCAGTGCCAACAGTAAGAGATGATGTGAAAGCAACATTTTTTTGTGGGCGCATTAACAGCAGGAGCAGCAGCAGAGTTTTAACAGGGTTAGAGAGCAATGATACAAGCTCCTTCGGTATTCCCTCAAAGCAAAATTTTTCCATTACTGGCTTATACTGGCTATTTCGTAGCATATAGAGTGCAAAGTGAACATGAAGACTCATGCTGGTATCTCATAGGTGTCAGACATTGTTAGTTTTTGTCCATACATTTTTAACCCAGTCTAAGATGCACAGTTTCACAAATCTATTTATAACTGGCTAAATGCTTGAAATGCTAGTTGCTGAATACCATGCCATTTGTCTTGCTAATCCTCCTGTACAGTGTACTAGCGAGCAGGCATACAAGTCATATATTGAAAAGAAGAACGTAGGGTAACGCCTGCCAAGCAAGTAGTCACACAAGTTCCACTTTAGAAAAATTTTAACTCAATTAATTATTAGCAAAGCAAGCTGGAAAAAATCCAACTTCTGATTATGAACCTCAGAGCCCACAGTTGTCCCTTCTGTCTCTCATGTATCTGAAATTCTGCTATGGGAACACAGCTATCACTGGTGTCTCAGCCTCTGCCTCGTGCCTCAAACCGCAGTGCAGAGATGGAGACATTCAATATTTTTATGGTAGGCTCCAAAGTCTTTTAAAGAGCTTATTCAAGTGGCAATGTCTGGGGCTGACTAGCACACATGGACAACAAAAAAGTGTAACCACCACAGGCATATCAATCCTAACAGTATGGCCTGGGGAGGTTTGTGCAGGAGGCATTTGCAAATTGCTTAGGGAATACCTGAATTGCTAGGTCTTTTTGTCTGAAAGGGTCTCTTTGAGACCTAGGTTGGGGCCTTCCTCAGTGTAAAGGGCAATGAGAGGTGTTGAAACCCTCATTTTGGGAGTATGTTCCCACTAGGCACACCAGGAGATGGAGGGGCTGCTCTTTCCTACTGCAGCGCTTTATCTACAGATGGGTTTCAGCAAGTGAGAGAAAAAAGGAGTATGTATGTGTGTTTGTCTGTAGACCTTACAGAGGACACCTTTCTGATTTATGTCCCTGCTGCAGGGGCTGCTCATGCATTTAGCACACAATAAATTAAATCCCTAAATAATTAGAGCCCAAGGTAGGTACTAAGGCTGCGCACCTGTGCTTGTTCTCTACCAGACAGGCAGTTGAGCCTAATTGTTTAACATCTCAGTTATGAAATAATTTGGTTCTTTTAAAGTAATAAAGAATAACACTTTAGGAACAAACAAATGAAGTGCTCATAGATGAAGGAAACGCAATATTCAAATACATTTTAAGTGTTTAGAATAATGACATTTATTTTGATTCTAAGGCATATTGAATTTTAATTAAAGTCTTTTTTATCCTACTAAAGAGATGTAAAGGGAGATGAATGTGGAGATCAGGTTGTCTGTTTTCTTTTATGCTGGAAAGTGAAGTACAGGTACTCTGAGCTACATTCAGGAAGATTTTTAAACAAGAATGTACCTATGAACATTTTAATACTCTTAGTGAAATAACTGAAAACTATCATGCAAAAAGATTTAAATATACTTAAACATATACCTTACTGAATTATTAAAGCAGTGGGAAGTTATGAAATAACAGAATCATATAACTATAAGAATCTTAAGAGAACATTGTGTTCTTTCAAGAAAGTTTTCTGTGTAAGAGTTCAGATAACATACATAATTCTGACAGCGGTTTTATTCCTCCTCTTCCAAATAATAGTTAGGCCTAAGACCACAATTATTTTATGCATTGAAAAGACTGTTTCCTGCTAAGGAATAAGGTGTGGCATGGTTTGGAGTGAAAATCTATTTTTTAGTTTGAAAAATAATTGTAAGTGACATAGCAAGCTAGACCAGCTTCTCAAGGATAGGTTATGACAGACAGCACCACATTTCAGAAGACTTAGATAAGATCCCCTTTGAACCTAGAAGTATTAGTTTGGTTATCTTCATGTTTTGCATTAACCTGCAATTAAGTGTATAGAAGCAGTGAAGGTTATGTAACTTGCTTCTAAAGTTTGTAGTCAGCTAATGAAGCTTCTAAGTAGTTTAATTTTGTAGGATGATACCTGCAATGGGTTCTGTATCCTCCTCAATGAGAATGGTTTCAAAAGAGGTAGAATTACTTTAAGCCTTCATGATCAGCTCAGAGCTTTGATGATTTCAGATCTTCTCCTGACCCTTTGAGACACATTAAGGGAAGGCCTTGAAGCAATAGTGCAGCCAGGACTCAAAAAGAGGAAAAGTCTGTCTTCTACAAAGGAGGATAAAGCTTGGTCACTTCATGGAAGGGATAGCATGATCTGGTTTTCTGCAATCACAGGGACATAACTTTTTCAACCCTATCTTTCTATTTATCCAATTGGGAGAGGAAGCAGTGCATTAGCACTGGTGTGTTGACACAAACTAATATGTAAAACTAAAAGATAAGGTAAAGAAAATCGTAAAGGGATTGTCACTGGTCCAAGTCCTAATAACTAGACAAAAAAGTTTCAGATAATGAATAAGTTCAAATACGCCACAATGCACCTGCTTTATGATCAGGAACAATAACTGGACTTTATTTAATAATCTTAGTTACAAAGTATACTGACTTTCCCTTAAATTTCACAAGAATCTGAGTTTTGTGAAATACTTAGAGAATAATAGTAGTGGTCTTCAAAGTTAAGCATTATTCTTTTATATATACAAACCAGGATTTTCTCATATGGATGTCTTCATATCCAAAGCTGCAATTTGTATTTAAATCAGTAGATCACAGGCTTGTGTTCTGTCTGATCTTTTGGTCTTGATAATACTACTGAGTTTAAATTATGGGTATTTTAAATTATGATGTACATCTGGAATTACTTTGGTATCTATTCCTAATTATTCTGACAACTCATTAGTAGACAACAGTACCAAAAACAATCCTACTAAAAAAATACAGTTGTAAAATTAGTATGTCTTGTACATATTAAAGTTGGCTCATCTAAAGATGGAGCTCGGGATCTCTTATTGAGAGAGGGTAAATCTGACAGTATAAAATGTCATTTGACAAGCGCAAGTTCACAACTCAGTCATCAGTAGCACTGCCTATATGCCTTATGCATGTTCCTGTTTCCATAGCAGCAAATCCAATACAGCATTTCCCTTTCTATAAGGGCTTTTTTTTTTCATTTTGAATGATAACACGGACTTGTTTGATATGACAATAACATGAATATTCATGTTTTGCAACAAATGACCTAATTAAGGTCAACTTCTGTCAGAAATAGTAATGAATCTTTGGATGGATTACCATTTCTATACTCAGTAATGACTTTTCATTCCTATTAATGATTTTTTATTTATAGGTTCTTCTTTTATCTGATGACCTTGATCTTCCAAAGAGATCCACCAGGGTGGATCCTTTCAAAGGGGTGAAAACTATACTATTTGGTTGAAATGGCTTATGTGGTGTATTCTAAAATGGAATACTAAATCTTGAGCCTTTTCTCTTTTGACCTTCTGTTTTCTAGAAGTTAGGGAATGTACCATAACATTGCATAGTTCTGTAACTGACCGATCCATTAATTTAGTATTTATGCATTGTGTTCATTCCTAGAAATGATAGCATTATAAAGGATTTTCTGACATTGGCCTCACAGAGTCCTGTTCTGGTGTTTAGTTTGCCATAATTAAAAGAAAAAAAAAAAACAACAACATTAGATTAGACAGTATTGCTTTGAATCCACTCTGTAGTAATATGTCATCAGCCAGCCATCACTAACCTTGAACCTCCATGTGTAGGTTGATAGCTTTTTTAGCATTCCATTATTTTCAGTTTCTCCACATCAACTGCATCATATTCACCAAGTATCAGTGTAGTTTATTCCATGTAAAAATCTGTCAGTTAAAAGTATTAAATTTTCAGTCACACTTTTCTTTTAAGCATTCTGTGCTGTGTTCTGTTCAGTGTCAGTGTCTTTAGTTCTGATTTTTCAATTTTGTCCCTCTCCTTTTCCTTGACTTGTTAGTCTGATCCAACCTCTTCTACCTCATCTGATGATTATCAATATGTTATGGAAGCTAAACTACAAGAAATGATCTCCATACGTAGGAAGGTAGTCCTACTGGACTTTACTTTCTATTGCTAAATAGAATCCATCTGATTTGTTTTCATTTTCTTTAACTTATTTTATTATTTTTTTTTTATTGATAATCAACCATCGTGCAGTTCAGTGCTTCAGGAGCTTACAATTTTACGATGGCAGGTTTGTGTTCAAACCATGCACAGTCTGCATGTTACATTTGGCTGATTTCATTGCTCATAAATAAATCCAATGTTTTGCTGATGCTTGGATGTAACAGGCCTTTGTAGCTGACACATTTCAAGCAATGCTGTTCAGCTGCCTGTTTAAATAAAGTTTCTTTTTGAAAAACTAAGTTTGCAGTTAGTAGTAGCTTGCTTTATGTTTTGTTTAAACTTTACTGAGATAAAAACTTACGAAGCCGCTTAAATTACAGAAAGAGTCTTTCTATTTTTTTACAGGCCGAAGAAAGACATGGAAACATTGAGGAACGTATGAGACACTTAGAAGCTCAACTTGAAGAGAAGAATCAGGAACTTCAAAGAGTACGTGTATTGCAGACACTTTCCGTGCACTTTTAATTTGTCAATATAGTGCTAACTATACTCTCCAGCACGCAAATCTATCTACTAGTAAATGTTTTATAGCAGTGATGGCAGCATCTTCCCACTTTACTTAACCGCCTTAACGTACTAGTTTACATCTAGTTGCAGTGTTCAAAGTATTTTGCTGATACAAAAATGAATGTGCATTAATCAGTAACTTTAATCATATTTCCTGTAGAATTTCTTGAAATGGTTAGTTACCATATTTTTTTTTTATTTTTTAGTGATACAAGTCTGTACTGGTTAATTTTGGACCCTACCAATTTTTCTCTTCTATTCTATATTAAAGGCAAGGCAAAGAGAAAAAATGAACGAAGAGCACAACAAAAGATTATCGGATACCGTAGACAGACTTTTGACAGAATCCAATGAGCGTCTGCAGCTGCACTTAAAAGAGAGAATGGCAGCACTGGAAGAAAAGGTACAGTGCAAAGAGCGGTATAAAGTTCAGCTTAATAAGGATTTTCCTGTATGAAACGTTCTACTTTTCTCATGATGAAGGCATCACGCTGGTTTTGTATTACCAATTACCACAGTGATGGTTTAACTGACACTTTCAACTCTTAGTTCAAGAGCGCACTCAAGCACCTTGTCAGAACTACTGCAGACTGGGTACGCTGAATGTTGCGAGCCCCTGTTTTACCGCGGGGAGCCTGGTGGAGAGCCTGTGAAGGGCCAGTGCGCGAGGCGCCGTGAGGCAGTGAGAGGAAGCGGGTGGGAACTGAGGAATGGCCACGCTTCGGACGTGCGGTCGTTCCTGTATCTTAACCTGCTGGTTTTACCCAGCTTCCTCTGGAAAGAGTAAAGTCCTGTCACCACAGGAGAAGGACCATCTACCGTTGGAAAGGGAATTTTATTTACAGGTTTTCTGTCATGTGAGACACAGTAGACCTGCAAAATTCAAGTGCCATGACTTTTATGTTCACCCTTTTTAATCCCTCCCTCTTCTACTTATTCACCTTCAGTTTGATTCTGAGGGGAATCTTGCAGCGTCTTTCAGAGGGATATTTTAGAATTTCTCAGAGGATGTGCTTCTGGTTTATGTCTTTGAAACAAAATGTTGTACAAAGCAAGAAGAACACCTGCCAAAAGAAGAACTTGGGAAAAATAGTTGTGTCAGAATGTGACAGTTCCTCAGTTCAAGGAAGATGCAAAGTTTTTGCTGTTCTTGAAGAACCATGGTCCTACATATTTGGATTATTTCCAGTGTTTAAAATGTAATATATACTCAAACTGAAGCATGAAAGGATTTTAATTTTACACTCCAGTGAATATGAACTTTGCTAACCTGTACATGGAGACTACATGTATATGGTGATATCTGATATTTAACATGTCTCTAATTTCTTTTTATTTTTTCTTTTATTTTATTTTTTCTCCTCTTTTTATTTCTAGAATGTTTTGATTCAAGAATCTGAAAGTTTCAGGAAAAATCTGGAAGAGTCTTTACATGACAAGGTACTATAAAATACAGTGATTTTATTTTTTAATCAGAAGTTATTTATTTATTGTTTGGAGATATGTATATGGTACATTAATTATTCAGCTAGCATGTAAAAATTTCCTGGCATCAATGATAATTCCTTTAATCACCCAGATGCCTTAACTAGCCTTTGAGGGTCTCCAATAATTGTTCTGAGGTAAGTTCATGGTTGAGATCCTAGCCTCAGGAAGTCAATACTAAAATTCATATTGATTTTACAGACTCTGGAATTTTTGGTCGATCAGTTTTAATTCTGAAAAAATCTTGTTTAACAGAGAAGTATGCATAACTGATTACACTTTCATAGTGAAGAATGTAATTGCTTGATTTGATGCAATTCTTCTTAACAGGGGCAGTAGCATTATGCTAAATACAGCTGAAAGTGGCCTTTCTTAGTCCATTGCAAATTAACCCCTAATACTGTTTAGTGAATCAGTCTAATTAATTATAAATATTTGTTCCAATCCCAAATGTTAGGATTCTGTTTTGAAGTTATACTTGCTTCGAGTTCAGTAGGATACACAAATGTATCGGCATTCAGATTCACAGAAGTGGGTTTGTAATGTATCAAATTCACTTAAAAGTGATTGTATAGAATTTAAAAAACATAGCTCCATTCAACCCTAATAAATCATATGACATCAAAATCAAGAACTTTGAGAAAAACAACAAAAGAAATATCTGTTCAAATAAATTGTTATTTTCATCTACATTCAGATAACCTTGTAGAAAGGCAGCGAGATTAGAGTCTGAAAAAGGAGCTTACAGTGCATTTTAAATAAAATTTCTGTGCTGTACTACCACAGTTATAAGGTGATTCAGCTGTTGAAAGATCAGGATCATACTTTACCATCAAGTTAGATGACAAAAAAGACATTTCTAAAGCTGTGTCAATTAAAAGTTTCTATCATTTTGCTACCAGAGAATCTAAACCTGAATTATAGATACCAATTTTGTCTGTGTAAATGAGGCATTTTTCCAATATCATCTCGAACAGAACTTTATTGTTTTAATAGTGTTACAATAGAAGTGAATACAGTGGCTAACTCTTTTTCAGTCTGTTTTCTGGCTTGAATGTACATACCAACTCTTGACAAAGATGAAAAATCTGGTACCAAAATCTGTTTCTATCGGAAGTATTTTTGCAAAGATATTTTTATTTATCATTTTTATTGATTCTTTCTTAAGGGTGGGAAGTGAAATAAATAGAACACCTCCACTGCCATTCTGTACAATTGGAGATGACTTCACTTCACACACAACCACATACATCTGATTCCAAGGCTTCTAAGCTCCCACTTTGAAGCGTTTGTTTGTTCCACTGTGATGAAGCAATTTCAGATAGATGGACACAACAGCAGATATTGATAATTTCTAAATGATTCTCGTGAATAATACAAGTAGAGTGACCACCAAGTCATCTCAGTAATTCTATTCAACCAAGAAACAATGTAAAAATACTGTATAAGAATTACTAAATCTGATATTACCTAAGTGCAGATCCTTTTGCTTCCTAGCATTTTTGGAATCCTGAACATTTTAAACTCTAGGAATGGCAGATTTATGTCTTCATCCCAAGTTTTCTTTTAATTTCTTTTAAAATTCTTTGATTTCATTTTATTAGTAGATGGTAATTATTTGTACAGTTTGGGAACAGGTGCTGTTTTCCTTAGTGGTTTCTGTCAATAGTCTTATTGTTGGTTTCAAAAATCCAACTTTTGTGGCACGCCATCATTTTTCACCAACAGCACCTGATACTGGAGTTTCATCAGCTCCCAATAGCGAGCTGTAAAGCTGCAGTTCAACAGGTCACCTAAAATGGGGTTGTCTTTCAGTCTGTGTCTCTATCAGTAAATAAAGAGGCTGGGACACAATCTTGGTCTCTAAAGGGCAAATGGCATGTCGCACACTGAAGTATGGCTGGCATGGAGAGTGCAATTAGTACACTAATCAGTGCTGGTTCCTCTTTTCCTCACCCTAGCTGTATAAGAAGAAAAAAAAATGTTTCAAGGAACAACCTGTCCTGCCATCCCTTCCAGCTAGTGGAAAAACAATAGAGTGCTATACAACCTCCTCTTGACCTATGTCTTATTAGCAATACTGAGATTTGAATGAGTTCACTGCCTTTTCTTATTATAGTCACTACATTCAGTGATGCATCTTTTCTTACTTGTTTAGCTTTACAAGAGCAGGATCTCATAAAGTAAATGTAGTTTATATCACAAGTAAGTATATCTTACTATTTTCATTTCCAGGAAAGACTTGCTGAAGAAATTGAGAAACTGAGATCTGAACTGGATCAAATGAAATTGAGAGCTGGTTCTTTAATCGAACCCGCCTTGTCAAGGTATTACTTAATGACAAAAGTTTCCTCACTTTGAGTTGAAATCAAACATAAATGTAAGTGTCAAGCCTTTACAACAGGGATGTGTTCAGTCCAAGCATAAAAAGAGCCATTCATTTCTTTTAAAATGTAAAATCTGTACAATGATTAGTACTGTTATTATTACTGTTGCTTTTCACTCTTTTCGTAGGTAAACGGGTCCTTATAGCAGTGAGTATACACTGAAATATTACTGAGATTAAGGAAAGTCTTTTAAATTATGGAATGTTTTCAAAAGTATATCCAAATACCCATTTTTTCCCCCCCCCAGGAAACCTTAAAAAGTAAGGTTGAAACATTCATCTTTGTTTTCAGTGCTGAAGCTGATGAGCATATTTATGATCATATTTATTTATTCTATTGATTACATCTAATAATTATTTTTTATTAGCAAGAAATCTCAGCTTTGCTTAGTGTGTAGCATAAGACCACAGATCTTCAGCTAAAGATGAAGGCAGTATTCAGAGAGATCTGAAAATATCGTAACAGGGCATGAAACTTTATGCCTCTTTCTAGCAGAAAAGCAATATGGGAACAATAGTGAGACAAACTATAAAAATAACTAACAGCTGATATTAAATTATAAATCTAGAAAGTCCTTCTTGCCTAAAAGTATCCCTGAAAATAAAATTGTTACTTTATTGATAATTGTGCGCTATGTTCTATTTTCATAACAAGCAACATGTAAACTTTTGAAGCCTGCCAGCCAAAGCACGTGGACAAAGACTAAATTCAGAGCTCTGTAATCCTCTAAAGTTATCCTTGCTGGATAATTTTTTTGCTTGCATCAGGTATTGTCTGCCCATGGTTTCCACAGACATCTTGCTCAGTACCTGGACATGGTTTCTCCCTCAGCCTTCTGCTATCTCTTGGAATAATATTTTTCTATACATGGAAAATTGTAAATAGATGAAATTCAGAATGGGATGCTTTTAACTGTTCAAATTTTTGTTCCTTTGGGAGTGTAAGTGTGCCTACAGGCAGAGACAACACTTTTTTCAGAGTGCTTGTGACGACACAGACTATTGAACTGCTGCAACAAACAGCAGAGATGTTTTTGGAGCAGCCATTCCTGGTGAACAGCAGCCTTTTTTGCTGGGTAGATGAGTATCATTAGCTTGAGCTTTGTAAATAGGAGTCTGATTAGCCCTTGTCAAAGGGCCCTTAGAACTTGATACGCTGTCTAAATGTCTTGGGAATTCAGCAGGTTCCTCTAAAACAGTATACTTCCCTTTCTATGGCCTCACCTCGTGAAGCTACCAGCCCTCTCAGGAGAAGAGAGCTATCAGCATTAAATACTAATTGTTCTCGGCCCCTGTTCAGTTCTGTATTTGCAGGAGTTTGTTCTTTCCGCAGAATAATTGAGCTGGTCAGCAGATAAACATCTGCTGCCAGAGACTGGAACCTGGGCTGTTTCTTTTCTCCTGCTGACTGGCTGTACAAGTGCCAAGTATCATCAATTATTGGAGCAGAGTTCTATCACAGAAAATACTGTACATAGAAAATAAAAAGCAGTCACTGCCCTGTAGGGTTTACTATGTAACAGATGAGAAACATACAGACAAAAATTAAAAAACATTACTGTCTGGTGCTGTAGAGGGAGGGCTCAGGACGTTTGCAGGCCAATAGTTGTCAAGTTTTCTTACTAGTATAATGACAAAATGAGTTCTAGAGAATTTTTTAGGAGGTACATTCATATTTTTTGTAATATTGTGGAAGTTTCTACCAGGCATGACAGGAAGCATAAGAGAAGATAAACTGATAGTTGTTCAGAAAAAGACATTTATGACAACAGTGTGAACTCTGATGTATGCTTTACCCAGAACCTAAGTTCTAAAACATTATTCAGTATCTGTGACATTTTTATGTATCTGATTTGATTACTATGGTACATACATTTCAGGAATTCCGGTACATCTTTTTAAAATTTGTTTTCTTATGGTATTTATTTTTTATAAAAGAAACTGTATTAGCACTTGAAATCCTTTCATTACTACTTTAGATTTGTCACAGTACTTACAATACCAGACAGTAATTACATTTCTTCATACCATTCTGTTAAAGTAGCCTGTAGTAGAGGCTTTCATGTTTTTCCATGATCTTAATGCATTTCCCATTTATCAATAAATAGGCACCACAGCTGTAATATTTTGTCTTTTACTTTTACTTTATTAAAGCGATGTTTGAAACTTGAGACCAATGCTTCAGTCTTCCAAGTAAGAGTATGTTTGAATTAAAACTAAGTTCTTCTCAAGGAAAATCAAGGATTCTCTACGTTTAGAAACAGACATAGCCCAGGAAAACAGTCATGCTTACAGCCTGCACTTTCAGCATAGATATATGTGGTTTTCTGAATTATTTCCTTCATTTTGGGAAGCAGGCATTCTCTTACTTACCTTTTTTACATCTAGGATTAAAGCCATCATTCTCTTGAACAGCATTCTTTTCAAAGATAAGTGTTTAAGAACAAAACTTATTCCTATTTTGTTTCCCAAAATTGATTCTCAACATTGTTGTGGACCCTATACATTTCTGCAGGTGATTGTAAGCGTTTTTCCCAAGTTTAGAAAAATAAAATCCAATTACAACATTGACCTCTCATTTTATGCTCTTACAGATAATGAAATGTCAAGCATATTTTAGGAGTTGCTATAAACAAATGCATATTACTTGTCTTATTAGTGTAGTACTTGTTACATTTCATTTTTCTACTATAATTGTGCTATTCATATATTTTTATGTGGAGATAGCTTATGTATTAAGAACTAGAAATTGTTCAGGTCTCCACTGCTGTGGCTGGGTGCTGAAATGGTGCACAGAGCCTTTGCTCTTCTGACTCAGCTACACAGCCCATGGGCAGATGCTTTTATTGCACCATGCAAGAAACCGTTTACTGTTGCTGTTTGACCAAGGACAGAAAAGCCAGGGGCCATTACCTGCAGTCAAGAAAAGATATGCTGAAGTCGTCATGTATATGCCTCGCCACAATGTCCCAAGACTTACCAGGACTATAGGAAAAAATGTGGGTTAAAATTGTCAAAAGCATCATCAAATAAAAATGAATCATTCATAACAGGTGTTACAGATTACAGGACAGTTCACTAATATTTTCATAATGTAGAGCACAGACTTACAGTAGGAAAATGTTATAGATATCCTCACTCATGAACATGTAACGTGCTTACAGTAACTTCAGGTACATTTATTCAGGACCGTAATGGTAGAAAATATACAGGATAGTACATTCAGCAGCCAGTTCTGTTGTTAATCCTGAAATCTACTTGTTTTTTCATGTTAAAATTTTGGATGATAAGTTTTACCTTGCAAGTCCTTCATTTTGAAAAATCAAAGGTTTTGTTTGTTTGTTTTCTCCCTTAATTTTCTCACAATGTGATTTCAAATTTTCACTTGTGAATTATATTTTTGCTGTGGTTTTGTAATTTATTATGTGTTACATAATAATTTGTTTTAAAAAATAACTCTATATTCCTAGGCTGAAGGTCATTAGATTGTTGTTATTACTATTAGTCTCTCAGCCTACTTATGTGGTTCTTTTTATAGGCCTCACCTTGACACATCATCAGAGCTGAGGTACTCTGTGGGCTCACTGGTGGATACCCAGTCTGACTATCGGTCAACTAAAGTGATAAGGCGACCTAGAAGAGGCCGGATGGGAGTACGCAGAGATGAACCAAAGGTTAATCCCCAATTTCTTCTCGTATATTCCCTGATAAGAGAATGTATTTCAGGCTTTTAAGCTTACAGTTTGTGGTTTTCCAGAAAAAAATAGCAACAAAAAACCCAGCAACCCACCAAACAAGAAACCCCAGCCCAAATGGCAGGGTTTCTTTTCTATACATGCTCAGACAGGGGTACTGTTATACTGAAATGAAGGCAGAAAATGTTGAAGTCCAGACATCAAAGTTCAAGCATACTTCATGATCTGTCTTTTCTGGGTATGTTTTTTGTGTAAACTTTCCTAATAGTAATTTTACATACCATGAGAAATTATCTGAAAATAATTTACATAATCTGCAGTAATACTGCAAGTGTTAATGGAGAATTAATCATTGAATAAGTATTCTTAAATGTTAGTTGCTTTCCTTTCCCATTTTATAGAAGCTCAATTTTGCAGCTGTTTTCCATAGAATAAGCCATATACATCCTAATTCCTGCTCAGGTAAAATCACTTGGAGATCATGAGTGGAATAGGACCCAGCAGATCGGCGTTTTGAGCAGTCATCCATTTGAAAGCGACACTGAAATGTCCGACATCGATGATGATGATAGAGAAACGCTTTTCAGCTCCATGGACCTCCTGTCACCAAGTGGCCATTCTGATGCCCAGACTCTGGCCATGATGCTTCAGGAGCAGCTAGATGCAATCAATAAAGAAATCAGGTGTGTAGCCTGAACCAGCTGTGATGCATTTATGATTACAGCTTCAAGCTTCCTTTAGTGCATGAGTTTAGGCACATAGCAATTAGGAAACAACTTGTACATTTAAAGGATTGATAATGTGTCTGCTTTTTATAGGACAGTATTGATTGTGAGGCGATAACAGTGACATCTTCATTTCCTAACCATAGAAATGTCTTTCAGAAAATGTTCCAAGTGAAGAACTGCTGGCCAATTGAAAAGAAATAAGTTAGAGAAGGCTAACACATGGCAGATTTGACAGATTGCTATTCATAGTCCTCTTTTCAAGGTCTTTTCCACTGTTCTGCATGACTCCACTTACTCAGTAATGACCTTCTATCAGAAATATTTTATTTCAGTACTCTTCATGCTTTATTCTGGTAATTATTTCTATGTTGCATCTTGTAAGCCATGCTTTCTAAGACATGGGTTTGATTTTCTGTGGAGACATGGAATGAGATTTTTCATGCTCCAGGTTGGGTTATTATGCTTGCAAGTAGGTGGTAAATTGAATATATGTAATAATTTCTGTACAAATTTAATGGAGTGATAGAGAATCCAATGTCATAGTTAAATTAAGTGATTTTTATAAATGAAACCATGAGCATATCTACATGCTTTTCAGGAAAGGTAACTTTAAAAGAACTTGGTGTATGAAAAACATCCTCTCTTTAGTGACTGTTTCTTTAGAAGGAGATGAAGGAGATAGTACTAAATGTTTAAGTGACTTTCTGGTAATACTATAGACAGAAAGACCGTGGTTAGAAATATAATCAAAACCAGATTAGCTTTTGCCAGATCTGTCTTTCTCTGACAACGTACCTTTAAAGGGAGAACTCTATTGGAATATATTGAATTTGAATAACTTTTCTGTTCAGAGGGAGACTTTTTGTTATAAATCTACAGCTTTTCTTTGTTCAGACAGGATTACACTGCTATTTTCTCAAACCTCTTATTACACCTGTCCAAATAGAGAGTCAAAGAGAAATTTTGTTGTTGGGAGTGTAAATCTCAGTAAAGCAGTGTATGTAAAGGAGAGAACCTTATCCATATTTTCTGTTACTACAAAGAAGTCAGCACTGTGACCAGTTCAGGAAGCTGTTAATGCAGCAAATGTATTTGCTTTTAAAAATACTACCATTTTCACATTTTAACAGGTAGTTATGTAATACAGTAAAAAGTTTTCACGAGTTGTACCTGCAGGTGACGTAGTGGGATATTATTTATGCCACCCTAAACCAGACCACTGTTTTACTTAACACACGATCTTGACTTAGATGTTAGGCATTTTATCTCAAAAAGGAAGCAAGAGTGCACATTGTATATAGGGATTTTTGAGAGTAGTTTATTTCCCCTACTGCTAAGCTTATACTGAATATAAGCTTTTATTACCATCACCATCACTATTAAACAACCAGGTGACTAATTTTGTGGGGTTTTTTTAATATGTTTCAGGAAAAATGGTTCTAAAAGTGTAGTCTTATAAACTGTACTGCATTTCACATTTTCTTGTGTTTTCTTTTCTTTTTCTTGACAAACACTGTAGGGGTTTATCAAATGATTGGAGGTACCAAAGGAGATTAAAAATGTATTTTGCCTTAGATTTGTTTTATTATACAAGATCATTCAGAATTTAGATTACTCAAAAAAGATTGTTATAATTCCCTTTCAAAATATTATTTGTGTTTAAGTTTCTACCACATCTCATTTCAGAAAGAACTGTAGCCATTTCATAGAATTTTTGAAATGGGTGTTCAGAAAAAAATATTTATCACGGCATGGGAATTTGTAGTTTTCTATTTTCAATGTATTATGGTTTCATTTATTGTACTTGCTTCATTTTACTCAGCAAAGCCTGATTCACAGTTTCAGCCTTCCCTATTGAGTCTATAGATGTTTAAGCAGCTTATATTTGTTGCTAACAAGAAAACTATTTTAATTAAATTTACTTAAAATCTCAGTGCTTTTGAAACACCTGTCATTTTTTCATCAATTTGTAGGGATGAAACTGACAATTTGTTTAGCATATTCTCATTTTATTAATATGGATTATCTTAGCACTTCCCTTCTTACAGGCCCAATTTAATTTGACTTTAAATTTGTGTTTATGCCTTAGTAACAGAAAATCAGATTAAACCAATTTAAGATTGGGATTTGTTTCCTATGGTAAATTGGGTTGTTAACCCACTCCCCTGTACTTCCTTCTTTGCAAAGGAACCAATCTTCCTGAAATGTCATACATCAAGTCTTGTTGTTGGGCAGATTCTTCAAACAGTTTTTGAGGATGGAGGAATTAAGAAAAAGAATTTTATAATTCTGGTGATTAAAAAAAAATACTCTTTTCAGTATTATTTTGGAGTTTATCTATGATACCCATCTTTGTTTTCTTTTACTTTCAAATCTCCTTTGAAAGGAAACATTTTTTTAGTTTTGCTTTTGGGGTATGCAGAAGCAAATACAACCACGTTCTTCTTTTATTTAATAAGGTTAATCCAAGAAGAGAAAGAGTCCACAGAACTGCGTGCCGAAGAGATAGAGAACAGAGTGGCTAGTGTGAGTCTGGAAGGCTTAAATCTAGCCAGAGTCCACCAAGGTACCTCCATTACTGGCTCAGTGACAGCATCATCACTTGCGAGCTCATCTCCTCCCAGCGGACACTCAACTCCTAAACTCACCCCTCGCAGTCCAGCCAGGGAGATGGACAGAATGGGGGTTATGACGCTGGTAAGAAACTTTGTGATGCCAATTTTAGGTGTGATGTTTCTAGTATTAATTACTTCATATTTTCACTGTATGAATGGCTCATCTCTCTTTATTCACCTCTTCATCATATATACAGACAGCAAAATCCTTAAAATATGGATGTTTGGGTGGTTTGGGGTTTTGTTATTGTGCTTTTGAGCATTGCATGATTCACCTGGGATATAATGATCTGAGGATCAAAGGCCTTCAGCACACAGGTGGTGGAATTAATAAGAAAGAGAACTGATCACTGGAATTACTGTGATTAATTTATATGTAAAAAATATTTAGTAATGAAAAGCTCTGAAGTGATACAGTTATTACACAGCCATCTGTGGAACTACTGCTGAGTTTAAGCCTCCAGGGAATGTCTAGAAGATATTAAAACCTTCTACTACTTCATACATATGATCATTTGGATATACTTTTATATTTGATATACACTTTTATACTTGCAGCATGTATTCTTCATGACAGTGTATCAAGCACTTGAAATAAGTGCTTTGTTTTCCAATAATTAATTTAACTGATATATTT
Organism: Ibycter americanus; assembly: GCA_035590275.1. Taxonomy (NCBI): domain Eukaryota; kingdom Metazoa; phylum Chordata; class Aves; order Falconiformes; family Falconidae; genus Ibycter; species Ibycter americanus. The sequence continues at coordinate 39,767,583 of JAVJGI010000060.1, read as the reverse complement.
CAACATTACAAGCAGCATGCGTAAATAGATACCAAGCCATCAAATTATCATGCAAAGCATTTCTAACATTACTGTACTTTTGAGGACATATTCTGAAATGGCTGGTTGAAAAGAGATTTGCAAAAAATTTAATTTTGGACCTAGACAAAAATAAATAGTACAACAATCAAGTAAGTGAAGGTAGTATGTGTTGACATACTCAAGATGTACAGCTCTGATATTGAGCGGAGTGCAGATGCAGGGTTCGTTGTTCAGTGTGGGCTGCAAACCAGTTTGGAGCCTGAACGAATTCATCCCTTTAAGCACTAGGAGAACATCAAAGCAGCCCACTCTGCTGATCTTTACATACAGGGAGGAGAATAGGGTATGTGTAACCTCATTTTTTATTTGCTGTTTCTCTGATAATCGTAGTGTCACCCATATCCCCTTGTGGTCCATTCCTGGGAAGCAGCAGCACTGGTTACCTGTGGAGCCTCTTGACAAAGGGGAAATAAGCCTTGATCTCAATCAGAAATCAGCTTTTCTAGCTGAGAAGGTTGCTAAGAACAGCTGGGAGTGGAGCCTCACTGTTCATCCTGCCTGTCTGGGAGTAGGGACTTTTGTCTTACCATCATTTAGCCGAGTACTCCTTTTTCCCAGGAGCTGACAACTACTTGTATTCACCTCTACTTCTCCCAGGTTAGGATGGTGTTTGCTGCCTTCTTGGGACCTAAAGACAGCAGAGTGGAGGTCAGGGCTGGCAGTTGTGGCAGGCTGCAGCACTGATTCTCTGCTGCCCCCAGTTCCCACTGCCGAAGAGCAGAAATGAAAATATCGGTGGTGCAGACCGTTGTGGAGGAGGTGGGTGCGCAGGCTGCTGTGATGCCACACACTTCACCAAAGCAGCACCTTCCCGAATATGCAGTTTGGCTCCATTTCACCAGCTGTTTAAACTAAGCCATCTGGCTACAGATTAATGGCAGTGGTTAAACTGACCTTCCAGCAGACGCCTGCACTGCCGGTTGCCTTGGTTTGGACACAGCAGCTTCGGGTCAGTAGGTTCATCAGATTCAAATACAAAATGACAGCACAGTCCACAACTTTTCTTACCCTCATCAGCCATTTCAGAACACTTCTGGCCTGCACTGTTTCAGCAGGAGTTCAGTGTTGAATACCTCCTCCTTACTGGCTGGGGACAGACACAAAAGGCTATCAGACATCCTCTAAGTGGAAACTTTATGTTGGGAAGAGTTCTGCAGAGATCTGGTCTCTAGAGCCCAAATTGCCAAACGATCCTGTAGAGGTTGGCTGGAGAAGCAATACTGCAAGAGTTTCTACAGCCCGGGTCCATACAGTAAATAAATTCTACAGAGTATCTTCAGCTTTCCTTGTATGAATGTGAGACATCTACCAAAAATAGAAATTAAAAAAGGGTTGAACAAGACACATTCTAGCAGCCTTTTTTTTGCCAAATAATGCTGCAGTACAAAACATGGGTGAAATTGTATCCATTGACTGAAAATGCCATCACTTTAATATGGGATAAAAGGAGAGAAAGCCCCCTTTTTCAGATATGGTATTTGTTGATGATATTTTGTGTTTATACTTGGTGAGATGCCAATACATTTGTAATATTAGATAAAGCTAAAAAAATATATTAAAATCTCTGTGTTGGGGATAGTGGAAGGATTTATATGAAAACTCAAAAAAGTGCTACTATAAGCTTGCAATGCCCTAATCTTTGCTAAACTTACGAAAATGAAGGAGATTGTAACTTTAAAAAAAATAACTGTTTTCCCTGAATAGCCTGTTTTTCAGGAGTTGTCTTATGTTATAAAACCAAGTGTATAATGAGTATATCATATGGATAGTTTCAAATTAATGAAATCTCTGCTTCCTACTTCTGAATGTGAGAAGAACAAATGTGTGGCATTTTGATATGCTCAAATAAGATTTATTAATCATTCCTTTTTTGTTGTTGCTGCTTTTGTTACCAATCTAAGCCAAGTGACCTAAGGAAACATCGGAGAAAGGTATGATACTGGGTGGTTTTTTTAAGTTTGAGAGGGCACATTTATCTTATTCCTCTGCTAACAGTGTTCCTTGCCAGCCACTGCATCCTCCCCACTCCTTTTTGTTTGATTCCTGAACATAATCATTTTAATTCTACCTGGAAAGGCTTGCAAGGGTCACAGCTAAGTCACAGAATCAATGCCCACAAGCAATACCTTGGCATAGTATCCTCTACAGCACAAACTTAAAGGAATACAGTTTAAAAAAAAAAAAAAAAAAAAAGGGACAAAATTGCCTTCAAATGTATTTTGGCCATTCATCTTGCTGGAGGAACCAGAGTCAGATTACTTGAAATCTTCTGGAGGAATATAAAGTGGTTTACAGAATTGGCACTGAATATGGGATTTATCTTTACATAAGACTGTATTTAAGATAAATCATTATATGCTGTGACAAAATTCCTTGCTTGTTCATGCTTATTTTCAAGCATTCTGACCATGCTGTTAACAAGCTATGGAGAGAGTCATCCTGTTTCTATTTGTATTTACCTTCTCCCTTACATCCCTGAGAAACTTTATTTACTTGAACAATCCTGTTTAATGCAAGAGACCTGCTCATGTCTAAGATTATTTTCATGTTTAGATTTTCACTGAATCAACCTGTTTGGCATAAATGGTATTAATTTCTCCAAGTGTGATCTCTTTTCTTTCAAATATGTACTTTAAGCTGCCATATCTAGGCGATTGCTCTTTCTCAGTAATCTCTTTCAAAAATAAGAATCCTTACAATTTTCTCAAAAAATTGTACTTGAAACTATATATCTTTCAATTCACTTGACAAGTTCGTGCGGCATACATTGAAACTTTCTTGAAAAGCTTATCTGCTTTCAATGGAATCTCTCTCCCCCAGATTGCAGTAGTTGAAGAAGATGGGCATGAAGATAAAGCCACAATCAAATGTGAAACTTCTCCTCCTCCAACACCCAGAGCTATCAGAATGACTCATACCCTTCCCTCTTCATACCACAATGATGCCAGAAGGTAAGATGTTTGTAACAAATTGGTACTTCACAGTTTTACCATTTATTCTTTTCAAATTATGTTGTTCTTTAACTATTCCAAAATGACCTGATTTTTTTCCTGTTTCTTCTTGGCAATTGTTTCCCCTGCCATGAGAGAGAAAGCCTTACCCTTTGTCTCTTGCATGACCTGGAGAACATTTGTCAATGCTAAAGTACATGCTGGATATTTCTGGTTTGAGGTACAGTTTTGATCACTACTAGAAACAGTGATACTGCAAATCCTAGAAAGACAAACAGCAGGCTGATTCCTGTATTTTTCATCAATTGTTCTTAGCAAATTAAAAATATTTATTTATTTTCAGCCTTTTTTTTTTTTTTTAATAAGATCCAGTCAGCCTGATGGAGGAAAATGTGATCTTGTATTGCTTTACATGTTGCTAAATCATTTAAAGAAGAAGATGTGACTGTGTCTGTTGTTGGAAGATCATAACTAAAATATAACCAGTTAATTTGTTTGCAGAGCTGCTCAGAAGAAAGTAAAAATTACCTGCAAATGCTGGCATGTTATCTATTCCATTTCTTTATTATCATTTTGTAGTAGTTTGCCTGCTTCATTGGAGCCAGAAAGCATTGGTCTTGGCAGTGTCAATAGCAGCCAGGACTCCCTGCACAAAGCTCCCAAGAAGAAAGGAATCAAGTCTTCAATAGGACGTTTGTTCGGTAAAAAAGAGAAGGCTCGACTTGGACAGCTCAGTAAGGAATTAGTGGTAACAAGCCAAGGTCACCATTTCACAGTCATTTTTCCATTTTTAATTTTCCTTCTTTTCAGTTTCTGATTTGCTTATTTTTCTTTTTTGTCTGGCAGAACTTTCCCATTAAACTTCATTGCTATCAGTAATTATATTTGTCAAGAGTTTGCTATGACTATGCAAATGAAATGAGGCTTCCAGCACAAAACTAGAGTCATCCTCTTCACTGAACCTACTGCCTCAGTAGTCTCGAATTAGGATTAGAAGTGCTAACAGTGTATTCTCAAATAACCAAATAAAGAGGAGGTGAGAAAGTAGAAAGTAATAAACCACTATAAGGGGTGTAAATATGTGCTATGGAAGGTCCTTGCAAGTAAGTGTAGCTGCTGTTCAGATTTCAGTGTGTTAATAGATGTCTGCTAGTGCCTATCACTGAGTGTCCGCACCATACTCTTTCAATTAGTTATGCTGCTCACAGCAATGCTTTGTTTTCTTCCTACTTCTTCTGCCCTTTTCCCTTGCCAAGACCTTAGTCTAATTCATTCCCAGTAAAATTTTTCCTCTGTGATATTCCATACGATATGTATGTATGACATAAAAAAAAAAAAAAAAAAAAAAAAAGCATAACTTTAACTACCTTAGGTAGCATAAGCAATGGAAAGTCAGGAGAGAGTCTTCAGCAAAGGCTCACAGTCTGCATGCCCAGACAGGCAAATACATCCTTATCTGCAGTCTGTATTGTTCTAAATTGGTCTAAATCTGATTTAGCTAGATTAAGGTTAGCATATAGACACATGCCAACACAAGCATCAAATTGGAATAGATGTGTCAGTAAAACAGAAATATTAGCTCTTTCTTAGTCACGAAGATGTCACACAGTATGAATTTGTGAGGCATTAAATTTTTACTGCCATGGTGACCACATAACACCTGTAAAAGACTTTTAAGGGTTTGCAGTAACTGTAAATGCTTAAGCAATATGTAAGCCTGAAATTAAAAAAATAAATTCATATTAAAACATGTCTTTATCACAACTAACAAACCCATCGCTAAAATCATACAGAATAAAATAAGGTAATAGTTAGGTCAAAGGATCAGAGTAAAATCAAAGAACTGAGCATTCTGCATTTATACTCCAACATTTCTCCTCTCTGCCCATGAGAACCTTATGCTCTTGAAAAAAAATAACTATTTTCTAATCGCAATTTAAATTCCTTTTTTTTCCACTATGGGAGGAATAGAGCTGATTTATTCAATATTTTTCATAGTTTAATGTATTTTGGAATCTATTAAATGAATCTCTCAAATACACCTGCATGTAACCATCTGCACTGATAAAGAATTTTATAAATTTAGACTATGTTATTAATTCACATTTACTTTCCATAAACCCAATTTTTCTGAGATTGATGGATTATGTATAATAATCTGTGATTTCACAGTAACTCAGGAACATAGAGGAAAAAGATGTAATAAATGTGTTGGTCTTTCCTTGTTCCTTGCAATGTGGAACAAACATAAAATAACAACTTTAAATATTATTTCAGGAGCCATGTAATCTGTCAATAGATTAATTTCTTAATACTCACCATGATTAATAAGACATATGTATAACTGGATAAAGTCTATTTGTAATCCCAACAGTAGCTCATGAAATCACAAAAAGATATTAATGAAGATTTGCAATTAAATGAAATTTTTCTGGCTTCCATCCTTCAGTTCCACAGCGAAGATTTCTGTAAAATGTACATTTTAGTTAAGCAAACTAGGTTTACAAGCATGTATAAAATTAACAGTAGGATTGTTAACTGACTAAAAAGTGGGAGCAAAATATTTTTAGAAATTGAAGTGATATTGAACAGCTGAATTATAGAGTGCTTTTTCTCATCTTTTAAGATACCAGAAGAAAAACAAATACTGAGTGGCAATTGCCATTCAATGGCAGTGCTTTAAAGACAAAACAAAATTTTAAAAACAGCAGTCATGGTAGTACTTGAATGAATTCCATGACAGGTACACTATCTGTGCAGCTATATAATTAATAGTTCTATTTATAGTAAGATACTATTATCACAGAAATCTAAATAGTAAGTCCTGTCATTACTGCACTGCAGTATATTTGTATGGTTTTCATAACCTAACCTTATAATGCAAGATTAATAAAAGAATCTCATTTAATTCCTTGATTAAATTAAACATTCTAATTTGGCATAGATTCATATTTCTTATATTTTTTAATATGAAAAATACCTTTTTGTTCAATAGCTTATCAAATACTAAAGAGGTAATAAATGTAATTTTGAGCCTCAGAAACATTAATTTGTTTTCCTATATGCATATTTGCGCATGCACACAATTACAGTTAAAAGAAGTTATGTAAGTTTATGTCAATGCAGAAGGTATTAGGGATCCCAGTGATATTATACACTGTAAGTACTCATAATACTTCTGTAACTAATACTATAGTATCTCTAAAATACCAGGTAATATATATTCATACTTAAGAAGCAATATTGGAACTTTCCAAGTTTTATCACTAACTTCAGCAGAACCAGGCTATCACCCAAAAGATTTTCTTGCTCTACTTTCCCTGCAAAACTCTGAAATCATTACCTTTCAACTGCTAAACTTGCCAGAATTTTGTTATTTTATAATTTGCTACTTTCAGAATCTCTGCTAAATCATTTGTGTTATTGTTCAAAGGCAAGTTCATTCCTTAGGAGATCTTAGAATCAAGATTTCTAGACCCTTCACGGTTTCTTTTGTTATTGGAGAAGGGAAATAGAACATTACAGGGAGCACGGGTTCCTTTTATTTATTTATTTGATTGATTGATTTTGAACTTATCCAGTCTTCTTTCACTTGGGGAATACCACACCAGACACATATTCTTCTTCCCATGTTACATTTTAAATATTCTCATCCCTAAAACAAACAATACATTGCAGGTATTTTTAGCCCTGCCCAGGCAAGCTGGTCTCTGTGGTGTATGCAAAGGTCAGCTTGTTAGGAAATATTTATTGTGGCCATCTGCATGCCTGGGATACTGACAGGCACAATCACCACATCCAATACAACGTACCCTGGTTTATTCAAAGGGGCAGATGTGTTTGTCTTACGGTGAAGTCCGTTATGACAAGAATACTTTCCAATCTGTGATAAATCCTCGTTGTACTGCACTCATACCATCTCTAACTTAACATACTGTGAGCTGCTCTCTCAGAAAGGTGTGATACATTGATACAGCAGTTTGCTAAATTAAAAACTTACTCCAGAGTCAGCAATAAACATTTCATGAGATATTCTGTAAAACTTTGAAAGGCAGATGAAGTAAAGCAAAGTATACACTCATGTTTTCTGCATTTGTGAATTGCATGCATCGTTCTCGTCATTAGACTTGCAGAAGTCGTGTCCTCTTTAATAATGAAAAGCTGGGTCTAGACAAGTGGGAGTGTTAAAACTACACCTGCTTTGAAAGGACAGCTTAAAACCAGCCTTTTCTAAGTTAACATCATAAACATGATGCAGCAGTAGGTTTTGTTCTCACTTGATAGAGGTGCGTGTAAATGTGACTTGTAAAAAGCAGTGATGCTATTTCACCATATAACACGCATTGTTTTATGGTTAAAATCAATGAATCAGAATAGAAGTCTTTTAATTTTACTGTGCTTTCTTAATTATACCAGTGTTTGGTCTACAATTGCTCACTATCCATTAGCTGAGAAATGAGAAGTTGCCATTGCCAAATACAGTCAAGCATCAACATTTACTGTATTATTGTCATCTTTCTTATGCCAGTTACACACTTTCTGAATAGCAGCACAGGAGGAAAGCAGCCTTGAAGTGCTGCAGCCCCTCTGTCTGCGCACATACATGTGCAGATGAGAGGACAGTATGGAGCCAGAGCCAGGAGACCATACCGACAGCTCCATGAGCAGGTTCTTTCTTCCTTGAATCCAGGCAGCAACAAAAAACTCTTTCCACTTCTGCACCAGGAAAGCCACATTAGTGGGCATATTGTATGATCAGCATGGATCATACAGTACCAGTCATGTCCTTAGTTTATAATATGATTTTATTTTGGTCCAAGTGTCCTTGCTTGCTGCAAGCTTCCCTTGTCACTCTATGCAAGTTATTCAAGTTCCTATGACTTTGACAGGAATTAGATACCTATGAGACACCTCCAGGGAGACCTATGAGGTTTTTTACTTCTCTGACAGATTCTTTGTGTCATCTTTGGCTTGGGAGCAGGGATAATGACATAAAAGACTCAGACTCTCTATGAAAGCAAAATGAAGGCTTTAGTATTAGGACACTAAGTGATGCTGTATTGTCAATAATTATGAGGCAGTTCTTGAGAAGGCGCTTTCATTTGTATGTTTCCCAAATAAGATTTAAAAATTGTGAGAGCATTGCTTACTTAGGACCATGAGTCTGAGCCTTAGGAGGCAAAGAAAAACAGGCAAAGGAGATCAGGGTGCTCTTCTCACACATTTCTGCTAAACACAAGGAGGAGAAGAAGAAAATTTTCCCCTCTACTTCTACTCTTTTCCATGTAGTAAACACTTGCCAGAATTTACTTTTGTAGGCGATAGATGTTCACCACAAACACCAGATGTCATGGCTTAAGTAAATGAGCATAGATGATGGTGGCAGGTGGGAGGGGGGTTGAAGAGTTGAGGAGGGAACAACTGAGAAAGAGCTATAGGAAAATCCAGTGGAATTTATTTTGTTTTGTTTTCCAGGAGGCTACATGGAAACAGAGGCAGCAGCTCAGGAATCTCTGGGATTAGGCAAACTTGGAACCCAAGCAGAAAAGGACCGAAGACTAAAGAAAAAGTGAGTACCTTTTTCATGTGCCTTTCATTGGCTCAAACTTGATTCAAATGTCAGGTTTTGTGTTGGTTTTACACAGACGTGTAATGACAAGCAAGATCATCTACTATGGCAGTTTAGCACTTAGTGTGTTTTTTTCCAGCATAGAAGTTTTTAAAGCTGCATATAAAATATAGTGAAAAATATTTGGTCTGTCAATTGTACATTATTGTTTCATTTGTGAAAGAAGATAGGTTTATGAGAAAGAGACATCTTCTATTTCACGTCGTCATTAATTCTGTGCCTTTTGCCTTCTGTGCAATTCTTGAAAAATAGGCAGACATTTAATGACTCACTACATAGGCTTTTTTCAGAAGGGAAAAAAAGACTTTCTGCATTATCTATTGAACACATGATAATTTCTGTCTATAGAAGTCAAAGGCTCCCCATAAACCCTAGCAGCTTCGCTTTCTTTTCACCTGTCAGCAAATAGCAACCTAGCTTTTTTTTTTGTTTAATTTGCATAAATTATATAATAACTTAATGGTGTCTTTGGTGCACCTCCTTGTAAAACCTGTACACTGACTCATGGTAGCTGCCAGGAGCTATGGAGAACTATTAAAATACAGATACAAACACAAAAGAAACCTCTTGGCAGAATCACAGTTCCAATGTAATTAGAGGGTGTCAGAGAAATAAAGATGGTACTTAAAAATTACTTTGCAGATCCATCCTGTAAACAAACAGGTTTGTTTTTCATCCATAACCATTAAATTTAGTGCTACTATTTGGATTCTGAAAGCTTCATTTTTTAAATTTGCAGGGTTTTTTGGTTTCTTTTAATGTTCCTTTGCAAAGTTTGAAGGGAATTCGCAAGTCTAATCCAAAGAATTCAGTGATAATGTTTCAGGTTCTCTTTAAATTTATATGTAGAATACTTTTAATCACTACTTTCATATCAAGCTCCTGATGAAATATAACTTTAAATATACACATCCATGTAATGTACAAATGTAAGTGTTCCATTCAAATCAGCCTCTATTTAGCAATTAAAGATAGAGAAGCAGTCATTGTGCTAGCTGAGAGGGAAGAAATATTTTAAGTTCAATTAAGAAACTCACAATAACATTCACAGGGATAATTACAGTTGATAAGTCCTGTCCCTGTATTTCTTATCTATACATCTTTATCATTCAGTCATTTAGAAATGTGTAGATGTAAAGGGTATGTTACTATACTTTTTCACTAAATCCCGAAAATGTCTTTGAGACAGTCATTGTAATTTGTAAAGAATATCATTGAATTTTCAGCAGCCTATTTTTTTAAGTCCCTATTTATCTTCCAGCTCTAAGGACTGAAGGTACCACAGTTATAAAATCACTTTGAAGGGACAAATGTGTTCACTTTGTTCACTTTCTCAAATGTTAGTTCTTTGAACTGGATGAAGTAACATAAGACTTGACACACCACTGCATTCATGACGTTACTGTTTCATATATGAGAGTGCCTACCAATTTATGGTCTGGAAATAGTAGGTGTACAGGTAATCTGTTATTAGACTTCTGCCTAATCTCACACAACCAGAGTTTTCCATGCTTTCTGCTTTTCAAGTCTTTCCTTTTTTTTTCTCCTGTGTCTGTCTGTCCTTGGATTAGATTCTTTATGGATTAGATATAATCAAAATGTTCTCTGCTGGAAGGAAAGGAATCTTTCCTTTGTGACTCTGACTATTCATCTAGTCTGAACTGCATACTATTTATCCTATGTGTATGTTATATACCTATGTCATGAAGATTTTTATTTTTTTCCCGGTCCCTTTAGATTTGTCTGTCTTCATAGTTTCTCACTTTGGAATCCTTACAACTGCTTTTAAGATTCCTTTTGATTTAAGGTCAGAGAAAAGTTAACATACATTGCTAGTTTATGTATATATGGTGTAGTTGTAAAGGAACTGTGATATAGGAAAAATGTAACATCTTGTGTTAGACACCCACATGAGATTCTGCTGAATCATAGAAGTCATTAGGGTACCAAGCTATCAATAGGGTGTAAAAGAATTAACACTTCCTTGTAAAACATGCAGTCATGTATTTGCATGTCTTACCTTGGCCAGTATTAAGTTGAAACAGTCCAGAAAGTCAGTTAAATGAAAAGTTTGCCTCAGTAATTCAGATTCCTTCTAGCCAACACTTAACGCATAACTCCCTCTGGAAGTAGAGCCTTCACATACATACAGTAGCTGCAGGATTACTGATCTGAGTAATGTAAATGAAAATACTATGCTGTGTAACATTAGGGATGATAGTAATGTATATGAGGTCTTTATAAGAGGTAATAAGCTAAGTCTGAGCATCGTATGCCATCTCGTGATGTAGCAGTGAGATTTACATTCAAGCTTTTGATTCCTTTTTACTGCTAAACAAAACTGCCCTACAAACCCTGCAGAGACAGTGAGCCCTCAGTCGCTGGAACAGAGCGAGCAGGGCACTTCACCTTGTAAGAATTTCTATGGCTAATTTAGGTTAGGACATAAAGCCCCAAGAGAAACAGGGCTACTGACAGTATAGTTAAAGGATAGGCTGAAGCAGAGAAGCACTCCTTTGTATTACAATTTGGGTGTGTGAGAGCTTCACTTATGCTGACTTTGTCACTTCCTTAAAAAAAACCCCAAAACCAACCACAAAAACCTCAAAACAGCGTCTCCCCTAGACATGAAAGCAGATGTCTGGTTCATCACTGTGATCAACACATGAGTAGTGTGAGCAGTACTCATGAGCTTCACCAGAGTGCTTTGAGTTAGTAAATTAAAATTGTATAGAAGTTATTATAAAAGGATGTATTCCTGTTAAAATGCTATCCATGGTATTTCTTTCAGTTGAATTAATCTCTTAAATGAAAACTACCTTAAAATGCTAAATGTCTAATTTTGCATTTTTGAACGTATTCAACTCATCAGTCATTCAGCAAGGGTGCTCCTACCCCAGGGATGAAGCACAATTTTTCAAACTGTCAGCTGCTGCAGCCAGTAGGTACTAATGGTCCACCAGGTCTCCTGGCCTCCGGGTCCCTGAGCGGCAAGCACGTGCATTGAGCCTGCTCTAGCCTTGTGGAGTTACAAACACACTGCAGCATGCTATAGAATTTTAGCGCCATTTACGTGCATGGAATAGATTACTGAATAATACATTTCCCTCTGAAAAGTTTCATGAGGGAATATGATAATTCTGGAGACCAGTTCTCTCTCTGGTGATTATAGTGTCATTAACCCAAATTTCAATGTTTTCCTGCTTCTTGCTTAGAAGATGCTATTTAGATGTAAAATTTCTTTCCATTTCAATTGACTACTTAGGAATCATTAAAATGTAATTAGCGGTTTGTCTTAATGATATGCTAGACATTTATAAACCTCAAACAAGAGTCTCTATTCATCCAACATTTGTTTATTACAGTAGGTTTATTAGGAACATGTCTTTCTCCTAAGGCTTCAAGGAGAAATTAGGGAAGCTGTGTAGAATTTTTAAATTAGACCCAACATGTTCCTAAAATAATCTGAAAAGATGAACTTAAGTTGCCTGATTCATCCATAGATGTTAACTCTCAGATGTTAAATATATGACAGCTCTAGTTAACATTAAAACTTTTAAAGTCTTGCTATTTGTGAATTGAGAATGCAGTCCTAGAAAACAAAAAAGTAATGTCAGGGATATTTAGAGCGTTTAAGGTATTATTCCATTGTTTGGTAAAAATAAGTGATGTCGGGTGTGACAAAGGATAATGCACTGCATTTTTGTTATTTAAATTAGCCTTTATCTTCTGTTTCGCTTGTTCTATACAAAAGCTGTTACTATTTTGTATATAGTGTCTTCTGCCTTTTGTCTGACTCAGAGCCTGTTTGCCTAATGAGTAACTTGTTCGAGAAAACTCAGAGTTTAGGACTAAAAGTATCAATGGTATTGATACCCTCTATGTCACCATTACATTCATTTAAGTCCCCTAATGGCTCAAATAATTCGTAGTCATCTAAATCACAAATTTTGATTAAGGTATGCTCTCCAGAAGGCACCCATCACTGAAATGAAGAATGGAGCTTTTTTTTTTTTTTTTTTTTTTTTTTTCCTAGTGATTAACCAGTCTCCCTCTGAAAAATGGTTACTTAATTTCCAATTCTGAATTTTGTAGTCAACTTCAGCTACCATTTCTCTGTGACTGTGTATACGCTATCCCAGCTGTTCATAACATCATCTTTCATGAGTGTTTTTGCACCAAATAATATGACTGTGCACAATGACTTGGCCTAGGCATTCACTCAGGGTTGACATGATAGCCCAAGCTGGGACTCAGTATAGGAAGTTTCAGGTCAGTCCCGTTTCCATTGCAACACATAAAGGTTTGCAGAGGATTCAGAGACGTAAGTGTCCCCTGTAACAGCAGAAACTGATCAGCGTGTATCCCACAAGACAATTCATACCTCAGAAAAAGGGTAGATAACACTGTACCTAAAATCAAATAATCTGTATCTCCCTTAAAAACACATATCCCTACTGACCTCATCTCGGGTAGCAAATTAAGACATTTAATAGAAGCTGTATAAATGTTTTACTGTCCTTTTCACTAAAATACAATATAAGGAACACTTTGTAAATTCGTCTTTAACAATGAACTTGGCAAAACTTGAAATACTATCAACAAATATAGCCACGTTTGCTTCCCTTTGTGCTATACCTGTCCTAGTGAACATAAATTGTATTCTTGTCTACAGTTCTGCTCAGGAGTGCTGTCAAATCATCTTTAGCCAAAAGCCTCACTGGTGGCAAATACAGCTCTAAAAAGTCTTGCTTTGTCTTCCAAAATGCCGTATAGCTCTGAGTGCCAGTAATGTATATCCTTTTCAAACATAATGTTTGATTTGATCTGCAACAATATGCAATGGAGCAGCAAATAAGAATCTGCCTGGAGAAGGGAGCGTGCTGAAGAAAGACAAGACATTTATGTCTTCTATGTTGCATAAAAGTATGTAATGATTTGTCATAATCAGTGATATTTCATAGGATGTGTTTAATTCATCCTGTGCAAAGCACTAACATAAGGCAAAATTCAAGAGACATTCAAGTGCTATGTAGTCCTAGATTTGACCTTGTGCATGCTGCTAACACAGTTTGAGATTGCCCTACGCCATTGCTTCCCCAGCAATCCCAAATACAAATTTTCCCCATGAAAAAAAACTTTGCGTGCACGTCAGCTAGTCTGGATCATACTGACAGGATTCCAGCCCAGAAGCTGATAAATTCCCCAGTTTATTATTTTGAGTGTTGGAATAACAATCACAACTTACCTCATAGCCGATGAAATAACTGCACTGTGTCATAATGCCATCACTCAGAGCCACCTGGCGGTGCAGAGCTTTAGCTTCACTTTTTCTTCAACTTTGTTTGATTTGATTCTGGAGAGGAATCTGTTAATTCAACATTTTGAAAACAAGCATAAGATGTGAGGGTTGAGGTTTTTTTTCCCCAAGGAAAACAAAAGTAAACCTTTCTTTCCTTTTTTGGGGAGCTTTACTTCATAGGCACAGGTGTGTGTTTGCCAGATAGAGCCTCCTGCCTTCAAGTGGATTGCAGAAAAGCCTTGATATGCCAGGACACGTACATATGCTTACATACATGAATAAAGACTTGTAAAATCGAGACCTAAGTGATTTTCATATGTAAACTTATGGTGTAAAAAAATATCTTAGTATTCGTAGCCTTATAACTAACCTTGCAGAGAGAATTGCAATGCTGTGAAGTCTCAGCTGACTACAGTGATGTACATATTAAACAGCAGTAACTTCTATATGATCAAAAGATCATGTCGTATTAACTGACTCTTCTTCCTTTCTACCTTGAAAAAAAAGAAATATAAATATTGGCAAGTTCCTTTGATAAATTTGACCAATTCCTAATTATGCTTCAGCCCTATGCTTTTGTTGGTTTTCAGTTGTATATATCCTTCAAAAATTGGCAGATGATAGAGAGAAATCACAAAAAAGTAGGCCTCACATTGTGGTAATCCACACTTAAATAAAATGAAATCAAACAGAACACTGTGGCTTCCATTTTTTTTTATGGGCAAATCTAACTTTTAGATTCCTGTCAACAGGCTACTTGAAAAAGTGTCTAGGTAGACGTTTTTGTGGAAGAAGAGTTTGAAACACTGTAGTTATTTATCTGTTCTTGAATCCGCACAATGTCCATTTAATTAGGCTTTATGTGTGCAACTGCAATTAGAATTTGACATAGTGTATTTATGACTAGAAATAAGCTCTGTCTTTGCAGTACATAAATAGCTGTTCCTAATAATTTTCTTAATTGCACACATTTTGATAAAATTAATCAAATTGGATTAATTAAGGTCTTTTTCTGTGCCATCCATCTAATGTTCCTGTATACTTAATGTTTATTAAACACCATTATATCCTAAAGGTACATGATTTATTTTTTTTACAGTAGCTCTTAAGAATATAATGCTTTTTTTTTCTCCAGTCTTTTACTTACAGAATCTTCAGAAAAATTCAATTTTTGCATTTAATTTCTTCCCTTCTTATCTCATCTATGAGAAACTACCTGATGTTGTTAGTAGTTTTCAGACTGATCTTTAGTTCTTCTTCTCATTTTAGCAAATAATACTGTTTTCAGTAGCTATTTATTTGCTATTTTCTCATACTAGTGGAGAAAGGAGTGGTATTCGGTGTTCTGATATGCTGTTTAGGATTGTCTGCTGTGTGCACCATGGTTTTCTCTTGGCTGGATCGGTGTCTAATCCTTGAGACATATATAAAGATGAATTTTCTTTTTAAACTTAATACCTTTAGCAAACACTTTTAACACTATCTGGAAGATCCTTTCAAATTGTTAGTCAGTCAAAGCTTTTGCAATGTTAAAAATGTATCTGGCTATTTCATTAGATACTTGGAGCCTTTTTAGCATTACAAATGTAAGGATACATGGGTATTTCTCTTGCAGAGGATTATTTAACCTTACTCAGATTATTCTGGAGATGAAAAAAAATTGATACAATACCTTTTATTCTATGTCTAACTTAAATATTTTTTTAAATATTGTATTTTTAAAAATAATATTTTTACCCTTTGCCAAGTTTTTTTATTCTTTTCCTCATAAAAGATAAGGATATGTGTATCAACAAGTTGCATGTTTTTAATCAAACAAAAGCTAGACCAAAGCCCCAGTCCCTGCCTTATCTACACGTATAGGCCTATCTTACAATTCTGGATAAATATAAGCATCTACCCTCATGTATGCAGCTGTCTCTCTAAAAGATGATCTCCAGCATATGCAAATATCCTGTCAGATTAACTGTAGAATTAGGGTTTAAGGGAAGAATGAATAAAACACAGCAAAGGAAAACCAATTCTACATAACTTTTAGTTTAATATATGTCTAAGGAAAATAGTGTTCCTTCTATAAAATGGTGATAAAATGGTTGTTCTATAAAATGGAGAAAGCTAGAATTTAAAGATCCATTCTTTTCTGCTGTATTTTATTATTCTGCAGACAAGATGCTCAGGAAGTGAGGGAATGTCCCTTGATCCTCTGCTTCTATAATGAGGGAGACTGGAATGGCCTTCAGATCCCATAAGTTATCCCTAAGCAACTGCAAATTGCCAACTCATTAAAGCTGCCAGAAAATTACTTGCATTCCAATTAATCCCCCTCTTTATTTCTCTCTACCCATACCCAAAGGAGTATTCAGAGGAAGATGTAAGAAGTGGGAGTTCTGGTTCAATAGGCTCTAGAAGGTCCAAAATTAAAAGCTTTTCCAGCAAAGGTGTTCAAGTCAGTCTTTACAGTTAGCTCAGTAGAAAATGAGCATGAAACATGAATGTGTATTCAGTTATAGTGCTACTTCCATCAGATTTGGTAACTGTTTGAATAGTTCTCTAGTCCTTTATTTATATTGCATACCTTCATTGTCCTTCCCTTCCTTAATTCTCCTTTCTTAAACTTTCTGTGTATAAATTTGTCATTTGTTTCCATCTGCTTTTCTGTATCACCCTTTCTGTTCTTTCTCCCAGCTGTTCTGCTGATCTCACACACATGAAAACCAAAATTTAAGACCTTGAAACCAGGGCCCTGCGGAACTCACTGAAGTGTCTGCAGCCTCTTCTAAATTAATCAGACCACAGGCTTTTCACCCCCAAGTTTTCTACAGCTATGTCTACTGAGCATTTTTATATCTCTGTAAATCATTTGTTAATAGAAATATAATATTCTGAGATGTCTGGGTTTCATTCAGGCATATAATTTTCTTTTTATGATGGCAATTAAAGGAAGCTGAAGAAAGTTTATTATTGGCAACAGCATCCTGCTTTCTCCTACAGATAATATTACGAAATATATTGGCAAGAATAGGTTGCCTAGAGGGGAAATCACTCATACTAGTATTGGTACTAATCTATTGTTAGTATGACTGCTTAGATTAAAATACTGCATGGCATAAATTACTATTACAAATGTTAGGCACCTACATACCTGAACTCTGCATAATTAAGGGGGGGAAGGAAAAAAACCCCAAACCCAAACACCACAGAAACCCCAGTCTAGGTCATTTGTCATTACTATGAGCTATTTTGCTAAAATATTAGTGAAGTCCGCATAGAAAAGTAAACCTTGGGGTTTAGTCCACTCAATTTTACTGTGTCTTTATGGTAATTTGCTTAAATTCAGAGGTTTGGGATTTTCAGGATTTTTGATGTTACGCAAAAATCATTATGAAATCATTTAAATCTGGGTGAAATGCTTTGATTTGAAAGTCTATTCAACATTCACTGTTTACAGTTCTCTGACACAAATATGTATTGTACATGGAAGATGTGCTGTGCTAAGTGGTAGCTAATAAATAACATCAGCGTAATGAAAATCTCATTTGAATAGATGTACCTGCTCTTCACAAGAACATTTAACTTCTTTAAAGCATTCAAAGACCAGTTAGAAAGATTTCTGTAGCTATAATGGTGGTATTATTTTACCTATCATATGATTATTTTTTTTCGGGACTACTATATGTTCATTAACATTTATGTGCTTTTTTTTCCATTCATCTCTCTCCATCTCATGAAAAGCATATCTGGGTAAGTTAAAACACCATGGCTGCTGAACATATTCATTTTCAGCACCATGTTTATTTTCTATGTTTTCTTCTTATTTCTTTTTGTTCTTCTGTGAACGTTGCAGAAAAATAACCCAAATGAAAACTTTCAAAGTATTCAAAATAATGGTAACCTGCAAAAACATATGCAAATTCAGGTCAGGTTAAGCTCCTGCAGGGCTTAACAGAATAGTTAACTACACTGAGATAACTTCTGTCCATTTTTTTAAATAAACGCATTTTGGGAGGTATGAAGCCCAGAATCGCAAAGACATTTGAAAGTTTAAGTCAATGGAAAAAATGTGATTGTGAAGGCCTAGACTAACAATTGCTGTTAAGGCATAAATTCTGTTTAATTAAATCACAGACAACTCCAACTCATAAACATTCTAGTAATCTGGAGCAAAAAAGTCCTTTTTTCTGTTTGAGCCCTCATGCTCTGTAGTCGTACAAGAATATTTCATTTGTGCGTATAACTTACTATTTTCTTTTTCACCAGTTCATTTTTTTTATGTTTGGGCTTTGGGGTTTTTTTATTTGTTAACCTGATATCAAGTTTAAAACCTTCATCTCCTCTTTGATCTATCATACAAATGTTATTTTCTTCTTGAATAATTTTTGGATCTTAGGGAGAAAATTTCCTCTATTCAAAGCATATATGAGCTATAACTCTCTAAAGGTGTAAGGGTAAAAAACTCAAAGAGAACAGGGATTACAACATTAATTTAGAATGTGTGATTATGAAATAGTGTTAAAAAAATAGATTTGATGACATTTAATCAATCTGTGTGCTCCAGGGGTCTTTAATGTTGTACAGTACATACAAGATTGCAAGGCTATCTATTATGCAAGTCTGTTTATTTCACAGATATGTTTGGGGTTTTTTTAATAGTGGCTCTCTACAGCTCTAATTTGTTAGGGTCTGTATTAAGCATTCCTGAACATGCCTCACTTAGCTTAACATACATCTTCAGAAAAAAGAATTCTGCTCTTCAGTTTTCATACGCTTAAAATGTACACCTACATAGAATAATTACATTGTTAAATGTGCTTTGCTAATCTGTGTTATCTGGGATGATGTTAAATTCATCCTTCCTGATTTTATAGATTTAAAAACTTCCATTTATTAGCTGCATCTTGATTTCTGTGTTTCAGTCATTTTTTCTCAAAACTCCTTAAAGTTGGATACATTTTGTAAAAAAAAGGAAATATAATTTTGTCCATTGTTCTGTCTGACTATAATATCAAATATCCAAAAGGAAGAAGAATGAAGATTTCAAATGGTTTAAAAACCATGTCATTTAAGTGCCAAAGCTGAAATAAAATCTGACCCAATTTTTAATTAGTGAAGTCTTTAAGTCGGATGGATCGTTTCAGATTAAATTAAATCAAATCAGCACTGTATGGCAATATCAAGTCTGAGTCTCTCTCTTCCCCCCCTTTCTACTTTAAAACCATCTATACTATTGCAGAAAAAAAAAAAAGATTAAATATACCTTCTTATTTTTTGTTAGACATTTAATATCATTATGAATTTATACAAATGCAACTACCTCTTGTCATGCAATGGCCTTAGCTACAGGATTCTAGCCTCTCAAGTATTTAGCAAATTACAGTAGTAAAGATAACATCCAAATCTGTATTTATTCATTAGAAATCCTCTTCTCTGAATTTTGAAGTCTCTGAATGTATGTTACCTTTCAAGAGGCAGATGTGTTTAATTTTAATATGAAATCATAGGATTACTCAGACAAATACAGTATATTTGGTCTTTCCTTTCTGTCTATTTCTCTTCCAGAAACCAATCATGTATATTTCATTGTAAACTAAACATTTTAGTATTGATGATAATAATAATAATGGTGATAGTGTCAGTTATAATAATAATCAGAGGATCTGCTAGGTAAACACTTTTATCTGTTATCTTTTTGAGAAAATGTCTGGGAGTAAAGGCCATTTCATAAAATCTAAATTACTCATTAGCCAATTTTTTTAAAAAAATTCTGCTTGTATTTTACAAACATGATTTGGCTTTTGCCTTCACTGTGCCGCCTTTTCAATTTATTTCACATTTATGATTACATTTTAACTAAGAGACTGTACAATATGCAGAATATAATATCCCATGAGGGCTCTTCTCCACTAGAACTATCAAAGTAAATGCTATTATTTGCAGAAATATGAATATCTGTGTTGAAACACTGTTCAAGTTTCATCAGGACAGTGTCTGAACTTTGTGTACTACACAGAGTGTTTGCTTTGTGTGTATCAGAAATCCTAAGCTGTTATTTCTTGTTTGCTTCGTAGGGGTAGCCTCATCTTTGTAAAGAAAATTGAATGTCACTGAATGACATGTTTTAAATCAAGATCTTGTTAACTTCCCACACACGGTCTGTTTACAGATTATTCTTATCTTAATGAAGTTCATTGAGTTTTATGCAATGAGTTGGTTAGGGCTACCTATACAGTACTAGAATTTTCCTGGTGCAAGGGAAAGATACATATAAAATAGAAAATCTGCAGGATAACAGCATAGTTTTTCTCTTATCATTTCTCCCTTCCTTCTGCTCCCATGTACCTCTGCTGTCCAGAGGGATACTGAAGCGTTCATCGTCCACATAGTATGAGACAGTTGTGCTCTCATCTTGGTAGGCTGATTTGGGCAGTTGCCCCTGGCTCTCAGAAAAATGGTGCCAAAGAAAGTGGCCCAGTGTAATGGTATCTTTAGGAAGGAATTTTGGGGAGGATTAAACATTAGAAGTCAGTGTTAAGGAGGCAACCCTGCTTCTCTGACACACAACTCTACAACATGACTTGACGTGATTTTTCTTTTCTGTCTTTGATAGAAGAGTGCAGACAGCCTACTTTATGAGGCATTCTCTCTAAAACATAAAAATACAAGCATATCTCAAATTTTGGATGAATGCTAAACAGCTGATGTTCACAAAATTTCCTGACTTTGCAAAACCAGGCTCAGGGTAATGATATATTTTAAATAGCATATTGCAGTTACTCCCATGTCTCCAGGAAGCAGATTTTATTCTTGAACAGTAATAATGTTATACTTAAAAATACGGCTTTAATTTGGAATTCATTCCAGTGGTAGTAAGTGGTTTAAAGCCCTATCAGCAAAATAATAGCATTTATAGTAATGCCTAATTCACATAAATTCTTCCTTATCAGTTTGTTTTCATATGTTGCCAAAAACCGAAATGAGCATGGAAATAATTACATTTTAATTCCCTACCTCCTTACCAATGCAAAGAGGACACATTATAACATGTAGTACTTTTCTGACAAAGTCTTAAGATGAGAAAATCCCTATGTTCCCCTGCAAAGCATCTTCCAAATAAGAGAAACTGCATAATCCTATTCACAATCTCCAAACCCTATCTTTGTAATGAAAGGAAGAGTGATGAGCTTTAGGGTATTCATCTCTTCTTCCTCCTATGATCAGTTGTATGTCTTTGTAAGGAAAATTGAACTGCAGTAGCCAATATTTGGCTTTAGGGACCTTCTGGTTTCAGGAAGCCAGTGACTATCCCACAAGGACAATAGTACATTCAGGCTGTTCTAAAATATTTGGATTATATTCCAAAATAGGCAGATCACTGGATTCATTTTTCTGATAATTTGCACTATTGATCAAAACAATACTTTTACCCACCCCTCTCCTTACACAGCACTTTTAACTTATTTTGAAAGAGTAGAGTTTTTTCTGTAGTGCTAGTTCATATAAAAAACCCCAGAGTTCTCTTTGACTGCCAACTAAAGAATATCTCTCTCAGTCAGAAAAATAGAAATTCCAGGTTTTGTTCTGGTTTAGAAATTGAAGGTTCAGGTTCTGCAGATCTTCTAGTGTGTATTAAAAAGTAGTCAAAGAATACCGTTCAAGAAGTAAAATATAATTTAAGTAATCTTTAATATTTGAGAGGTGTTTAAACATCTGAGGGAGGGAAGCAGAAGTTCTGAAGCATAAAATTATTTTTTTAAGGGAAAGAAATATTATAAAAATCCTTTTAGTCTTCCACACCAGTAAGTGAGGCACAGGCCTTACGATGGCTGTAGTCCGTGTGTGTGTCCAACTGAAGGATTTTAACTTTACACTAAAAATATTTTTAACTCAAGACACTTTCTTTCTACATGCCAAGACCCTTTGGATTATGTTAATCATACTGTAGTCTTTGGCTATAGCATATACCTAGGGCATCCCGTTTCTTGCCGGGCCCCATTTTCTTCAGGCAGAATAAATCACCGCAACCAGATTTGCCTCCCGCGCTGCGAGCCGGGCTGGCTCTGAGGTACCAGCAGTGCTTTCCGACTGTCGGAGGCTGCATGTGTTTGGGAAGCGCTGGAATAATGCTAAACCTCCACACCAAGCCTCAGGCCAGTTCAGATGTTGCAAAGTCACAGAAGACTGTCTAGAAATAAATACTTTATAATTCCAGCATAAAGGAATTAAGTTTATCATGGAAGTGAGACCTTAAAGTGCCAACGCCTCTTCTGGAGGCACCTCAGTTTCTGAGGCCACACAGGGATTTAACACCAAATCAAGGAAATAGGCTAAAACTTTGGCCCCATCTCTGTGTAGACCATGTGCTGCTGCTGCAGGAGACCAACACAAGCAAAGGTGGCCAGTGGCCCTCAAAGATATAACCTCTTTTTTTTACTTACTGTGTTAGCCAGCCCTGCTCTTTCAGCTGGGATGGGTGAAGAGAAAAGCCTAGATAAGGAAAAATCTGGGATCAGATTCCTCCAAGGATGGTGTCTCCATGCAACTCCCATCTGCAGAAGGTGCTGATCCCTGGGCTTGGGCTGCCTTTGGGGAAGGAGCAATTTGCACAGGGTTTTGCACAGTCCATGCTCTGCCACAGGTCACCAAAACTGGCCGGGTGAGGAAGGGACATCCCTGAAAGCTTGGCTCTCCCTAAGGACAGCCACGCCAGCTTGTAGCCCTGGTAACAGCAGGAGCTGTGCAGCCCTGTTGTGGCACCTGATGGAGTTACAGCACTGCTGTAGCTTTGCAGGCACCCTGCAGAACCAACTCCGAGGGAAGACTGCAACCCACACACCTCATCCACATGTAGCTGGGAGGTGACCAAGTCTGGACATGCCTTAATTGTGCTTTCCTAAGCAGCCCAGTGTGTATGTCTCCCTGGGAATATAGGATTCCTGCACCTCCACCAGCTACTGAAGGTAATGATGTTTGTATACCCAAAGAGCAATTTCTCATTTTACTGAAGATTATGCTTTCATAGAAAGCAAGGATAGCTCTACAACGTCTTTGGACATCTGAGTGGCAAAGGATAAGATATGCTGCAAAAGATGTGTGGGAGGAGAAGCCAGATAAACTTAAGTAATGCTGTCAGGTATTTGTAATGTTACATATTATTACAGCATAAACATAGAAAGTAAAGCAGCTGTCTTTCTATTAATATTCAGAGCCAGGGACTTTATCATGTATGCAAAATTGCATATTTGAGTTCCATTTACTACTAAAGCCAAATTCTCTCAAACTGGCCCCCTGGCAGTGCAAAAATCCCAGAAGGAGTACTCCTTACAAGTAAGATCACTCCATCGCTTTTATCTGCTGTATTTTTATAGTACATATATTTGAAAGGCTGGTAATGCAGTGAAGAATTGCCAAGGGATAACTGAACCCCAAAGGCTGCAGTAGTGAAGGAGGACAGAGCAAAATCGAAGCTATAATTCCAAGATTTCCTTGTTATATGGGAATGTAAGCAAATTTTAATACTACATTAGCATAGTCCCTGTTTAATTTGTTTTTTACTACAACTTCTTCCTCAGAGCATTCTTTTGTGTTTTACTCAGTAGGAGGCAGATGAAAATATGTTGTTAAATACCAGAAAAAGAAAGACTTTTGAAGGACTGCTCTTTCTATGCTGCTACCACAGTAGGTTCTTCATTCCTGCTCCAGGAATAAAAATGTCTGGTCAAATGGTTGAACGTGTTTAATATAGAGCATTTTCTTCATATTCTAGCTGGCTGGTCTATACATAACTTTACCAAATATTTAATGCCACTGTATTAAAAGTATATTTTAAGCTTTGAGAATGATGTTTTACATACACACTCATTGCAATCCAGAGAAGCTGCAGATGCAGGAGTTGTATTGGTATCTGATCAATTCAGTAAAAATATATCTATGTATATATGTATAAAATTGAGAAACCACATCAATTCTATGATTATAAAAATGAATACATCAGTAAACCACGTAGATTTCTTTTGTATATAAACAGTAATGAAAAAAAAGTAACATGGAACTGTTAAAGGCACAACCAACTCTTAATTAGCCATGGATGGCTTATTTAAAATGTAGAATAGCTGTACTCCAGAGACCCTAGAATTGTGCATAGCTGGTCCAGCAAGTTTAGTGTTTCAAATAGAGAGACCTCTCAGACCTGGCTGCATTACATCCATGCTTAGCTCAGGTCTAGAAGCTGGCAATTTCAGGTCTTCCTGGGTCACTACCAGAACAGAGCTAAAGAATTCAGATTCTCAGGAGGAATCCTTCAGTTTTGTCTCATCACCAAGGTCTTCTATTACATGGATGATCCTTTTATATAGGTTATCCCAATTCTGTATTGCTTCAGCTAAGAATGGGCAGAAACGTCACCTTTTGTATGTTAGTTGTTTAAAGGGATGTCAAAATGCACCAAGAAAAAAAGAAGAGATGTGAATAGAGGAATGCATGTAAAAAGGGGAAGGAGCTGTATTATTCACTGGTGTTTTCTATGCCATTTCTATGCCTGCCATCGTGCTTCACTGTTGTTACCCTTAACAACCAGGCACAGTTGCATCTATATTGTCCCTACACATACCTCTGGATATTTAACATTTTTTTTTCATCCATTTTCAGACATGAACTTCTGGAAGAAGCTCGGAGAAAGGGTTTGCCCTTTGCACAGTGGGATGGGCCAACAGTGGTTGCCTGGCTGGAGGTAAGTGTTGACCGTAACTTGGAAATGTGAGTCACGTTCGTAGACTGCTTCTGTGTGCTCATTCTTACAAAATTCAAAAGAAAGTCTCCTCCTCTCTTCCCTGTGCACTGTCCTATGAACACTAAGCAGATTTTGACACTGGATGGTGTAAATCAGAGACAAGGCAGAAAGTAAGGATGTTCTTACACAAATACACAGTCACTTCTACGTGGCAAGACTGTGTCACTTCAGTGGACATACAGGCTCTTTGTTGGCTCAAGAAACAGGTGTCTATTCCTTGTCTATACCAAACATCTCTGTGTATTCACACCTATTCTTATGTCTGCTGTGGGTATAATCCACTGATCAGATAGAATTCATAGAGTTATTCCCTTCAATTAAAAAAAAAGATCCCTCTCTAAAGCTTTACACAGGAATATGTTCAGGGAATAAAAGACTGAAGAATGAAAGCAGCTGATGTCTACAAAATTTCTCCTTCATATTAAAATTGCTGAAGGTACCTAATGAAAAAGATGAAATGAAAACTGCAGAAAAGCAGTTCAAGCATTTGCGCACAACCTTGGAAAATGGGATGATATCTTCCTTCCCCCAAAATATCTCTGTTAATATGGAACATTCATTAATTTGGCCGCTACCCGACTTTTTCGTATGACTTTGAGAGTGGTATAACCAGATTTGTATCAGTAGGAAATATTCAATATTACGGCCAAAGCTGATTTGCTGGAAACATGAACATACAAAGGTCTATACACTTCTGAATACTGGGAAAAATCCGCCCTTGATGTCCTCCAGGGTGATCCAAAATATGAAGACATTTCTGACAAGTTAAGCCCTAATCTTTTTTTCTTTGATTCTTAGCTGCAGAATAGGATATGCTTCCCACTGTCTCAGAGGGGGGCTATAAAAAGAAATTGATGTCTATGAACTTCTTGGGAAATATGATGAGATTAGCACAGGAAAGCCCATGAGGAAGTTTATGTTGCAGTATTCAATGCAGATTGAATACTGATGATAAAAAGATATGAGGCCAGAAGTACTGTATGCAGTGAGCATCAGCGTATTCAGTCAGCAGATGGACACTGTGCATTTCATACTCTCCTGGGGAAAATATAATTTGTGACCCTTTGACTAAAAAACAAAAGTAATATTAAAGGAGACAAAGGCCCAAATTAAAGAAGTGTATGTGGTTGCAGCTGTGACATTTCCAAACTTTTCAGGGATTAACTTTTCAGCCTTAGCATATTCTGGTCATTCGTATGTAGCACAGACATAGCTGAGATATATTTTAAGAACTGTGGGTTTTCTTAGCTAATTCTGGAAAAGTATATCAATCTTGCTATCTGGGTTCTCTGCCTAGAACAATTACTGTGCCCTCTTTTTAGAAACTGTTTTCATCTAACTGCATTTCCTGGTAGACAGCTGTTTATTAAAAAACTAATTTACCTAATTTGTTAAAGAACTAATTTACCTAATGAGTGGCAAACATTTGAATCTATTTCTACAGGCTGAATAACTCCCAGTATTTATGCTTTCCTGCTTTTCAAGTGCATATATGAAAAAAATTAATGTCAAATTAAATGAGAATATTAAATACATTTTAAAGGTATGCATAGTTTCCTCATGGTCCTTTGTTTAAGCACAGCTGGGTGTAATCTACATAATTCTTGGTTACATTTTTTGACTTTCATGAAACTTTGTATTTTGTTACTACAGTTAGTTGAAATTAGATCATACTTTTAAGGTCTGTACTAGCATTGGATGAAGGGCAGTGGCTCATCCCGTCAGTGGGAATGGCTTTTTGAAATACGATGCAGTCATCCCTCAAGCTCTGTGATGCATCAGGGGTCAGCACAGAAAAGCCTGACTCAGGTTTTTTGGAATCTGACATTCAAGTCTGTTTCTCTGTGACATGAAAGTGATCTAACAGCTGTCTTTTAAGTAAATATTTCCTAGATAAGGTATAGACTTGTTAATAACCACACAGTTCTTCCTGTATCTTGAGAAATTAAATAAAAATCCTTTCAATTTGTTGCTGCTTTCCACATTTATTGGTGAATTTACTGATGGCATATTTTGACTCATTTCCTTGACCTTGTGCCCTCTTTTAGTAAGCCATTATTAAGAGAAAAAAATTAAAATAACGAAATTGGCTAATTCTGATGGCCTACTCAAGATGCACCTAGCTAGGTCTGTCTTTGTGTTCCATTGTGTTATCTCAGTGATTATGGCATTCACTGCTTATGTCCTTCTCACAGTTTTTGCTATACCATAATATATTTCATACTGTGACAAAAACTTCCCACATGCAAGTATCACTGCTATGGAATTACCTCCTTCGGGAGCAAAGAGCTGTAGACCTGGACAGTCATATTAATGAGGCAGCACAAAATGAGCTGAGAAAACCAAGAAGAATTCATACTCAGTAGGTCCCAGAAAGACTGCTAGGAGTAAAGAGTACCTCTTACAAAGAAAAACTAAGTGGTAAAGCAAGGGGCTGTTGCTGACCTAGGTGGTAATGTAGCTGTGCTCACATTTTGCTGCAACTTCTAACCAGTATTTCTAGTTAGTATGTGACACCATACCAGACTGTTCCGAAATTCACAGTATTCTCAGTCCTCACTAGGTTGGTTTTCTGAACTGTGCTTGGTTTATTTCTACCAAGAAAATAAAAGCTGAGGAGTGTAAGATTGTGCCCCATGAGTACACTGTGGGGACTAACACGGAAAAAGAAAGCCAGTTTAGTACAAAAGTGAAAAAATTACTTAATCAATTCCTCTTAGATTGTTTCCTGTATATTATAAGACTATTAAATGGGCAGTAACACTGACTTGTGCCATTACTTGCTCATTAAAGACCTAGGAAAGGAGTAGCCCAGGCGATGGAGGCACACAGCTCTAACAATAATTCAAAGCATCCCTTGCTTTAGGGTTCTGGTTACAATTAAAGCAACAAAAAGAGTTCACATGAAGCCATGGCAATTTCAAAGGCTCTGAAACAATTTTGTTTTGTGAAAGACTATGATATTCATACTCATTTTTGTGTATTACCATGCTTCAGATTGATAGGTGCCTTGATGATTAATTTCATTGGAGAAATGAAGCGATGCTTTGGATGAATGTGTCCTTTCTCTCAACAGCTCTGGCTAGGCATGCCAGCCTGGTATGTTGCTGCCTGCCGTGCCAACGTGAAGAGCGGAGCTATTATGTCTGCTTTGTCCGATACTGAGATTCAAAGAGAAATTGGAATCAGCAATCCTCTTCATCGCTTAAAGCTTCGACTAGCAATCCAGGAGATGGTGTCACTGACAAGTCCATCAGCACCTCCAACATCCAGAACAGTGAGTCCTGTTCAGCTTTTTCTTCCCTGCCTCACCCTGCAGGAGTCTGCAGAAAGACTTTTGCAGTATGAGTGGCTCTATGGTAACACACACTTCACAATCAGTGAGAACTGTCCTATAGAGACTTAGAAGGATCTGCTCATCATTTGCTTGATTGTTGATCACTGATATTTTTCCTTTAGCAGATATTACTCTTTTTTTTAAGCTGTGCTTTTGATTAACCTTGATGTTATCTAAATGATCAGTATTGAGCATCTTATTTGTAATTTTGCCTGCATTTTTGCCTTTCTCTTCCTTCAAGTAATTTCTACCAACCAAATCAGATTGTGTTTATCTTTTTTTGGTTTGTTTCTTTCTTTCTCTCTCTCTTTTTTGGGGGTGGTTTTTTTTGGGTGGTGGTGGTGGAGTGGGACAAGGCAGGAGGGAGGAGAGGTTATGTGGGAACACAGCTCTTTTGAATCTTGTTCCCATTCCCCGTTTTTGCATCCTTTCAAATGTTATCTAATCTGAGTAAGTTCTTCATGCTTTTAAGAGAATCAGTGACTGGAGGTGTGAAGGGAAAGTCTGGAAGGGAGAAATGGAGCATGTGCATTTGGTGAGGAAGGGAGAGAGAGTGGCAGCGGATGGGAAGGAAGCAAGTGAAGAAGAAAGAGAGAGATACAAGTCTGAAAGGAAAGGGGAATATATCAAAAAGAGCAAGAAACTACATTAGGGGAGAGTAAGAATGTATGTGCTGTAGATAAGAAGTACCTTTTAGTGGAAAATGAAGAAAAACAGGCCAAGCTGATGAGGAGAAAAAGAAATGAGATAACAAAAGGGGAGTTTCATTCTGAGAGGCTAATGTTGATAGCCATGAAAGATGCAACAGAAACTGTAACAAAAACAAACAAAAAAAAAAAAACCAAAAAAAGAGGCTTGATCAGATGGGAATCATGGTGTAGAAGTGAGGGAAAAAGACTACTACTCAAGTAGTGCAGCCCAGACTTCAAATAGTAAGACGGTAATAATAATGATGTTAATAATAATTATAAGAATGATATTTTGTAATCTCTTATCTTCATGGAATTCATGGAGAATCTTTTGGTGGAAATTAGAATTGAGATACCTTTGAGGGGTGCCAGATCCACTGAGCTACATAAGCAACTGGGCAACAGGACTCTAATGTTCCTATTGACTGGCCTTTTAACTTCATGTAGCTAAGGTTCTTGAAGTATTATCGTTCCCCATCTGTTTATTTTCTCGCCTCAGAACAATTGTATATGTCATAACCATGGTAATATTATGAATCGTAATGGATTTCACCTATGTAAAGCAGTATGTATTCAACATGATGTTGAATTACTAAACAAAATTCATTTTGATTTTAAAAGCACACGAGCATATTTCAAAGCATAAGAGCACTGACACTTATGAAATGAGAAAACAGTAGATTCAAGCTAGTAACACTGGGAATAATTTTGCCTTGTGTTTTAATTCTCCCTGAGTAATTGGCAGCACAAAGCTGCCCTGCCCTGGAATGTGCATTTCTGAGTCCCAAGTCTTTCTCAGGAAAGGAGTTAATTTACTTCAGCTCTCAGGAAATCACAGCAGACTTCCATACCCCCTCCCTGCCTCATCTCATTGTCCTAGTAATAATCTCACTGAAAACAATACGATGAGGAAAATAGTTTTTCAAGTGAATTCTCTTGACATTTTTGATTTACAGAAACGTGGTGGAAGCAATCATTATTTAGATGACAATATGAGCATGTGATGTGTGCAGAATATTTAGG
Source organism: Ibycter americanus (assembly GCA_035590275.1). Taxonomy (NCBI): domain Eukaryota; kingdom Metazoa; phylum Chordata; class Aves; order Falconiformes; family Falconidae; genus Ibycter; species Ibycter americanus. The sequence goes on along the minus strand of JAVJGI010000060.1, from coordinate 39,737,788 downwards.
CTGGAAAATCTTTGAGAACTGAAGCTTACCTCCAGACAGAGCTATGAACTAAAGGTTGTATTTGCCACTTGAAATGCAGCTTAAATTATTATTCTTTCCTTTGTGACGGTGCTCTGCTGGACTTCATCCATCCGTTCTAGTTGAAATACTCCGTTGCATCTGTTCAGAATCCTCTAACAAAATATAAAAAACAAGTTGTCTAAAGTTGTCTCTAGTTGCAGCTCGGTAGAGGCAAGAACATGGTTGTGCTGATGGTGATGCTATACGCTGTTAACTTACAGTGGTGCTGCCTTTCTTCTTTACCACTGCTTACCTAATGTGGATCCCACCTGCCTTCCTGTGGGCCTTGTCCATAGCCCTCAGGCAATGTTTGGGTGACCCATGAAGAAATGGAAAATCTTGCTGCTCCAGCTAAAACGGTTAGTCTTTCCACTTCCATTTAAAATGGTTTCAGTGCTTGAAAGAGAACTAGGATGTATCAGCTTTAATGTAGGTGCCGTATCTTCTGTAGGATGCTTCCCAAGCATGCCATTAGAAAGTTGTAGGGAGTAGTGAAATTGAATTTAAAGAACAGTTACATTATTTCTCAGCAAAAGAAATTACAAACTGTATTGCAATCACAAAAATTGTGTGAACGTAAAAATGGTATTGGAGTTTTACAGTACATAATAGTTTCACTGCCAGCGTGAAACCACATTTAGTGAAATGAAATTGTCTCAGTTACAGGAGTGACATTTCCCCTGTACTCTACTCCCTAGTACTCTCTAAATATAGTTTTATATCTGCTGAAATAGAAAAATAAGTAAAGGCTTGAGAAGGGTGCATTACACAACTTGGTGTTTTCATTAATGCTGAGTCTTTCATGTCCATACTTGTGAATTCATGCTTTTTGATTTAGGGTGCATGGAGTATGTCATTTATTTATTGATTTTTGTCAAACCTCTCCCTGCTTTGCAGGGACATAAATAAATATTAATGGATTTTATTCAATAGTTCTGACGTTTTCCTTTTACATGGAACATATGCTATTTTAGGTTTTGTTTTTATCATTAAATCATAACAACTCCGTAACAGTGCTTACAAAACATGATATAACCCTACAGTGAGTCTGGAAAACCTGTCTTCAGTTTGGAAAACTTTGTAGTCAGCCAATCCATAAATGGTGGGGGAGGTACTGAAGTTACAATTTGATGCAATAAAGACTTATTTCTTAGAAATTTATGCTTGGTATACTATTTTAAGTTTTGTCATAAATGTTCATGAAGCAGATTCTCATCAATAATTTACAGAGCTCATTTTTAATTTTATTGTTGTTGGTAAAGATAAGTACAAATACAACAACACTCAACTGACCAGAAATAGAGTTGATCCTGTTTAACTGGCCAGCCAGAAAAATATAATTTTGCGATAAGAATT